>OX352772.1:313048017-314248017 GCA_947095535.1 Poecilobothrus nobilitatus | reverse complement strand
TCAATTTAATTACAGCGATCTAGAGATTTCTAATATAACCGGAAAAGAAACAAATCATGAGACCTATTCAAAAAAATTCAGAAACATAAATGTCGCAGCTTCTGCTATAATCCAAAAATTCCAATAGAAGACTTAAAGAACTGCGTTCTTAAGATTAACATCAAAATAAGATTACTATCAAGAAGATCTGCGGTTTTACTTCATCAGTAAGAGTTTTTGTAAAATAAATGGTTACTTGTCAGAAATGTTTTAAACTTTAAAGTCTAATAAAATTAGTTAAAATCTTAATAAAATTACTTACCAAAACTTTTTTTTAAAAGATACAATGTTATCATGTCTATGTTAAAATCAAATCCCTTAAGAATTTTAATATTTATTAAAAACAAAAAAGAAAGTATAAACTTAATGGAGATATGGTTTTTTAACCGTTTTTTTATTTTTTTGAAAAAAGATGGAAAAATAATTCAAGTAAAAAGTGGTTATACGGCAAAAAAATTTCGCAGATGATTTTGATAAAACTTCATATAAGTGCAAGACTATAAATCGAACATTTTTAAACAGGAATTGTCTAGACAATGCAACATTACGAAGCCTAGTGAAGAGTTCAAGTAATGTTGTAGGACGAAACACTCCTAAAATTTTGATTTTAAGACAAGGTTGGTATTTTACAGAGTTAAAGTCTCAAGATAACAGTGTTATGCACAGTATTTTTTTATGATTCTAGATGATTCCTTGGTATTTTTAGATAGTTAAAGTCTCAAGATAATTATGTTACGCACAGTACTTTTTTATGATTCTAGATGATTCCTTAGTCACAGAGAAAAGAAAACCGATTCATTAAATTATATAACTATCATATATTATATTTTAAATAATTATATCAATTTTTCTAAAATTCGAAATTCTATATTTGAAATTTTTTATTCTTTAACGAAATAATATTTGAAACGATTAAATAAAATATAATTAAACTACAAGAATCTATAACTTTTATATTTAAAATTTAGAATTAATACTTACAAACATAATGAAAATTTTGAAGTTTTTTTTTCAATTCTCAAACAAAATTTGACTAAAAGTAAAATAAGGAGTGTTAAATATCGTTTTCTTATATTTCCAAAAAAATTTATATTTTGATTTTTATATTTTAATATAATATTTTAAGATGAAGAATTAAGAAACATCATAATAGTAGTTATATAATTCCTCGTTCGGATAATTACATTTAATGATAACTGATTACTTTTATCGTTTTTCTTAAAAATTTCTTATTAAATATTAAATTTTATACTTTTGCTATTTACTTCCAGGAATTTTTCTCGTTATTAGCAAACATAATCAAATACTGGAATTTGTTCTTTAAATAAACAAACTATTAAGCATATACAAATGGAAATGGCAGTTCAATTTAACAATTCAAAGAATTCAGGAATTGAATTTAGGAATTCAAAGAATTCAAATCACTTTTAATAACAACATTTCAGTTATTTATACTGAACATTTTTTTCCTAGAACTATTTGTAACGAATAGATCTCTTTTTTTTTTTGGAATAAGTATCTAAATTACTTTGAAAAAATATTTTTAACACTTTAGTATATTAAAGTTTGTTAGCCACCAGACAATAAAATCAAAATTTATTTATTTTTGGTTTTACTATTTATATAAATGTTATGTTCCGTTTTTAAAATGTTTGAAACCGATTATATAATATTCGAATGTGTTATAAAGCCATATTCCGAATATTAAATTTAAATGTTTTGTGCAAGAGATATAATTAAGTAATTACGAGGGATTTTATAGTTGTTTACAAAATCGGGGTATGTGTTTTTTATAAAAATGAGTTTTTATTCGAGAAAAACCGGAATTTGGTTACAAAATCACAGGGTTTCCTTAATTACTTTAGTGGACATTTAGGGATAATAGCCTCCACAATATTAAATTCAAAAAATTCTTCCGGATTATTTATTTTTCTATCGAAATAAAAGAAAACTTTAGAAAAATATATGAAAGTATCAGATTGAACCATATCTTTTTATACTCACTATTCTCTACTATCAGGATATAAAATTCAATTGTTATAAATTTGTAAAAGAAAAGAATATTTTCGTTGTAATAAACCTTTTTTTTTTTTTTTCTTAGAAAATACTAAATTTTGAATATATTTATATTACAAGTTTAGTAAATACTAACTTTTCCTACAATTTTCTATTTTTTTTTTTTTCAAATTATTTGTTTGTATTTGTTTACTTTAAAAGAATTTTTGGAGACTAATATAATAATAACAAGTAAATATTTTTTGGTTTTGTAACATGCATTATTTAAAAAAAATTTCTATCGTTACAATAATATCCGTAGATAACATTTTCTAATAGCTATCGAATATTATTTTGTTATGCTCTTACATCCTACAAGTATGCAATTGTTTTAAAAATGTTTATCTATGGTCAAAAGACCGAGGGAACGGAATGATCATAATCTAATATAATTTATAATATTAAAATAAATAAATTAATTTTTTTAAATACTATATAAAATTCTTTTAATATAAAACAATTCATAATTATCAAGTAATTATTGATCACAACAATATTACTGATAGTCAAATTTGCACTCATTAAATTAAAACAATAACTGAACTGTGCTAAAAACAAATTTGTTGATAACGTTCATATTCCTCATTTAATTCATTTAGTCTTATAAAATATTTCCACTGAAAGGATATTTTTTATCCAAAAACAGTTGAACGTAAACAAAAACAATTATATTTATTTAATAAATTTATCTGCGATATTTAACATTTTATTTTACTTATTTTAGCTAACTTGATTGCCTTTTGCCATCAGTTATTATGATTCTTAAGTATCTTTAACTTGAATATTTGTAATTATTTAGAAAAATAAATGAAAACATAATAATAAAAATAATACGTTAGTTAACATTGGTTCAAAGAATCTATTAAAAAATATTCAAAAAATTTAAAAAAAAAAACAAAGAGAAAATAAATGATTTATTCAACAGTCTCTTAAGGATATCAAAATTTTAGGATAAATATAAAAATCTTTTTAATAAATAATAATAAATAACAAATATAAAAACTAATGGAAAAACAATTTGTTATATAGTGGATCTTATTTATTTGATTTCAATCAAATCTAAAAACTGAAGAATTTTTCTTATTGCATAAGTTTATATTTTTTTTTATAAGAATTTTTTAAAGAATGCTTTTAATAAATTAAGAATTTATTATTTAATAAGAAATAATTGAATTAAAGATGTATAAATGTAGATTTGCTTTTGTAAAATATTTATTATTATCTTCATTTAAAATTTTGTTTTATTTTGTTTTAGAATTAATTAGAATTATTAAAAGTTTAAAAGTTTTTAAAATTAATTAGAAGTTTGTAAATTATTTGATTGATTTTAAATTTCATAATTTTTTGAGTAAGAGGATTTAAAGTAAACAGTTTTTATCATTCGATCCTTTTTATTCTATTCGATGCTTTTTATGCTATAGAAACTGGGTGGGCTGCTATCACAACAGGCTTTTTGTAAGAAAAAAATAAACTAAATTATAGAAGAAAGAACATAAAAATTAGTATAAAAAGTATATTTTTAAAATTAGTATAAATTTTTTGTGAAAACTTTAAAATTACTGCGGTAATTCTTAAAATTAATTTTTTTTAAAACAAAAAAATAACCTTTTTATTTTCCATACGTTAGTTTGACTTTGCTTCTTTTCGAATTATATAATGTATTATTCTCTAATATATCTCAAGTTAATTATAAGCCTAAATTATTTTTAAATAAAAACTTCATGTTTAAGTGAATGACCTAAAAAAATGTATTCCATAATAAATGTATATATTATCCATTAATTTAACGCAAAAGCAAATTGTTATCCACCCATCATAACAATATAACTCAAATATTTAACAATAATTATTTTATATAATAATTAATAATTAAAAATTAATAAATAAAAGTTCTTAGAATGATGAACCTTAAAAAATGAGTATAGAAGAAAAAATAGTCATAAAGTTCATATATATATTGGAAATGACATTGATCTATAGACATTTTTATGTATAGCTTCTTTTAAAGATTTTGAATTTTTTTTTATTTCACACTTCTTTTTATATACTTAAATATAATTCCTTAAGGAATGACCTTTACACCAAAAAAAAAAAAAATCTCAATAATCCTCAATCATTGTAACTTACTTAAATTATAAATACTTTAATATTAATATTCTCCAGTGTAATTTTTCAACCAAATTTTCACGACTAAAATGTTATTTTTTTTTTTTTTTAGTATTTATTTATAGTAAAAAAAAAAAAAAACTGTCAAAATTAATATAAGTAATTGCTTTTAATATTTTTAAACAAAGCATGATCATATATATTTTTGTTCGTCCGCCATTTGAAAAAATAACTATAGAATATTACTTTAATAAAAGCACATATTAAAAACCTAAGTTTATTTTTTATTTATATGAATATTATATATGAGATACAAATAATCCAATATTTTTAAACGATCGGCTAATAAGATCATTATACTATTGATTGAATACTATTATTAATTTATACACTACTATTATTTATTTTGTTTACATTATATATTATTACGTCTATATATTTACACTATACATTCGGTAGTAAGAAGAATTTGTTTTTAATTAAAACACTTGCTACCCCTGCAAAAATTTAAATTCGCATCATTCCCTCGGTTAATAAGCCACGTGGCTAACCACTCGATCATAGAATCCCCAAAAACTATATTAAATATAGCTTGAAATCAACAAAAATATAAACTCCGTAAAAAAAACGCAAACAAAAACTCCAAACTGAAATTTAACACAATAAAAATATTATATAAATTTTTTTAATTGCATATTTACAGGCTTATTTAGCTAAATTTTAATAAAGATAATGAAAGTTAGCCATAACTTTTAAAAAAATAATTAAAAATTCGTACTTAAAACGTAAAATACATCTTATATTTCCTTTTTCAAAAAAAAAAAAATATTTTTTTCCACTTATATATTTGGGAACCGCATATATATCTTTTACATCACATTACATTAAATTACATTTTGCAAAAGGAAAAATATTCCAAATAATATGTTAAACCACTGGTATTATAGGAACCATAATTATTCAATTTTTATGCTATTTCTCTCTTTAGAAATTTTATGCCATCCATTAAGGAAATAAGTCAACGTTCAACTCAACGAGAAAATTGCTTTTTCATAAACAACAAAAAAAAACCAAATATATATATATATATGTATTTGTATATAAAAAAAATGTTTATATAGAAACTGTAAACATTCTTATATTTTTCATCATGGAAAAAAACTTAACAAGATTAGCATGTCAGTTACTTCAATTTTTTTCAATTCTAATATAATTAAATATAACATAAATATAACATTATATATATATATAGTAAATGTTGTTGTTATTGTTGTTGTGATGAAAAACCAATTAATAAAAAAAATTGTATAGTTAAAAATAAAACATTTCCTTCATCGAATAAACATGAAAAACTGGTTTTCTTTTTTAATGATATTTAAATGAGTCTTTTTTTTTTTTTTTTTTTAATATATGCTAGTTTTTTTTTTAATATATGCTACTATAATTAAAAGTTTTAGTAAAATTCTTAACAAATTAAAATTTTATTTGATCTTTACTATCATGAGTTTGAGCTGAATGAAAATTATTTGATATTCCAATCATATCTGAACTATTTATGAACTATTTCACTAACAAATTTAGGATATAGACTTAAAAAACAAAAAGTCTTTAATAAGATATAAATAAATTTAAGAAAATAAATGGAATACAAATAGAATTTAATAACGTTATGTACACAAATTGGCTCAAAATAAAACAATAAAAGCTATGTAGCGATAAAAACTTAAAAAGAAATAGTCGACGATCTATAAATCAACGGTCTATTGTTGTGGTACCATTCAATTTTGAATTGAAATAAAATTAAAAACACTTCTTTTAATATTTGTGATAGATTTTCCATATAAATCAATTTTAGGTTAACTGTAACCATAAACTTAGAAAATTTATAAAAAATATGATTGTATTAAATTATACCATATATAATTTACTACAGCTCGTTTCACGCGATTAAGGACATGCACATAAAACCCTTTTTTTTTTTTTTTGTTTTAACTTTAATGAAAATATTTAAAATATGAAACCCTGAAAAAATAAAGCTACCATATATATTTTAAAATAAGCTACTATATAAAATGTAAAATTTTATTCAATGGTATTTTTTTAATAGAATGAAGAAAAATATCAAAAAACCTGACACAATCATAATGATTACAATGGTTCTCTTTTGATTACAATAAAAAAAAAAACAATTAAAGAAAATAAAAAAAAAATTCAAAGAAATTATCAAGCATAATATAAGCTCTTAGTAAGTGCAAATGTAACCATAAAGACTATTTGGATGTGAATTTTTTTAATTTAAATTTAAGTTCATAATGTATAAATTAGAATTTTTTATTAGAATCAAAATACAATTTTTTTTTTTATTTAAGAAATCAGCGCCACAAAATCCCAAAAAGAAAATTCCATATGCAAAATCCCAAAATACTAAAATTCCAAAATTCTAAAACTTGAAAAAGTAAAGCAAATTTACAGATTTAAGAATTTATCTACAAAATGAGTGAATTGTTTAGTAGGGATTTCGGGCAACAAAATTTATTTGGTAAATATTTAAGAAAAAAATTGATTCCGTACGTAGTTTTATGTCGCCTATATATATGTAAATATATAAGTATATATATATAATTTAAATGCGACAATTTGAAGCGATTTATTTCAGAATATTTATATATATGAATATGTGAGATTCTGAATTAAGAGAGACTTTAGAGGCGGATTCAAAATTAGGGTTTCGTTATTTGTTTAGCGGTGATTTGAGGGCGGCAACCCCTATTATATGTTTTCAATATATGTAAAATAAATAATTAGGAGGAAATTTCTAGTTGGTTGTAAAATCCAGAGTTTTACTCCTTTTACAGAATATTTCCATATGTATATGTATATGCGATATTCTAAATTTAGAGTGATTTTTAGTTGGTTATGAAATCAAAGTTATACGCTTTTTACAGATATAATATATATATTTTTTAGCACATTTCCAAAAAAAAACTAAAAAAATGTGCCTGTTAGTTTTACTCTGTCGGTCCCTGCGGCAGGCTTTCCTTCACGAACTTCATGACTCCGGCAGGCTTTGGACTTGAAATTTTGAGGTAAGAAAGAACTTTTTTTTTGGGTTTCCTGTTTACGAGCTATTAGAGATTAAAAATTGAAAATTTGCTATTTTTAAACCCCTATAACTTAGACACCTGTACACATTTTTCTTCGGCGATACATTAAAATTAAAGCACCAGTAATCTAATTTTACGTATATTAACGGTTTGTTTTAATTATCATATAGCGTTACGGACTTACAGTCCCTCATAATTGCAAAAACGTCCTATTTTTAGATTTTTTTTTACATATATTATAATTTTATATAATATAATATATGGATTTTTATATATAAAATTTTGGTGAAAGTCACAATTCTAATCAATTTGTATTATCTTTTGGAAGCGCTTTTAAAAACCGTTGGTTAACATTCTATCTTATTTATATTTTTTTCCAACATTTTTTGCATTCAACAGATTTTTTTAGGAAGGAATTATGCTACAGAAAACTACTTTGGAATTTTGGTATTTTGTAATTTAAAATTTTCGAATTTTGGAATATTGTATTTTGAGATATTGTATTTGGAATTTTCTATTTCGTGGCCAACCCAAAAAATTATCATTGAACTTATATAATACAAGCAGAGACCCCCGGTGTTTTCCGGAGTATTTTGTTGTCTTTATATGAAATGAAAATTATTTACTTTTGTTTTTACGTTAATTTAATAATATGTATTATATTTTTGTATATCCAAACATTTTTTCTAGACTTTCAAGCCTTTCTCTCAAAATTAATAAAAGTGTTATATATAATTCTTTTAAAATTTGGTACAAAACCTCCGCAGACTTTTTGTTAAAATTTGAAATTTTGAAAGAAGAAAGATATTTTGGAATTGCCATCAGTTACCTTAGAAATGTTTTTTGTACGTTCCCCTGTTTACTAATTTTTAACCCTAGTACCTTAGGCAACAGCACACATTGTTTTAAGGAAAATCGCAAATATTTAAACTCCAACATTATGTTTTGACATATTGTATTAACACTTTTCCTTAATAGTAAAGGATTTACCTGAAACTGAAGGAAGTGTCTCTTGATTTTTCACAATTTTTCATACATATAAAATTCCAAGAAGATTTAGAACAAAAATTTTTTTTTTTTTCATTTCTTTAACCTTTTTTTTTAAATTATTGTAAACTATAAGTAGTTATAAAATTTCATAATATACAAATTGCAATCAAAAATAGTATATACACTTAATTACTGATTTACATTTTAAAAATTTTATTCTATTTCAAAATTAAATCAATGCTATTTTAAATAATGATTAAACCCTAATCATATCAATTAGACACCATATAAAAATTTTAAAAATACATTATAAAAAAATTAAACCACTTAACTACTCTTTTCATTTCGTTTTATTTCCTTTTTTTTTTTTTATTGCTCTAATTCCATTTCAATCTTGATGAAATTATAAATTAGCACGGAAATCATTGTAATACTATAACCCTATCACTATTATATATCACTCATAGACCATCATAAATAGTATTTATTAAATCACTCAACTAAATATCATTATCATTCAATCATTATATCAATATCATCAACATCACAATAGTTCAGTAGGGCATAAATAAAAAAAAAAAAAAAAAATTGAAGATATAATTGACATAAAAATGACAGTAAAAATTAAAAATTAAAAAAAAAACGAAATAATATACAAAAATAATATTAAATTTTTTTTTAGATATCATTACAGCACAGATTTACTACTACATTACCATATTTACCATATTTTATCTTGTTTCTGGTGGCATGATTTAAAATAATTTTAAAAAAAAAATTATTGTCAGTCAATTATATCTAAGAATCATATGAAACATGACTGCTGTAATATGGTTATCAGATTATTTTATAAATTTGGTTTTTTTTTTTTTAAATATTTTAGCCTGGACTACCAATTTATATTATCCCTGAATTGGGCAAGAAAAAAAAATTGTGATAAGAGTATTGTGCATTACACAATCCGTAAAGATTGAAGTTGATATTATGATGGTTTATATTAAGCTGTATTTAATTTTTTTTTTATGTATTCCTCTGCCACGTAAATGTGGGCAGGACATTACACAGCCTTTCCTGTTCAGGCGTGGCTGTAAATGTCGTAGGGGAAATAACTCTTACGACGTCTGTGGGATTACAGGGTATTTTTATACGCTCTTACCCACTAGTCCACCGAGACCCCATTTAATATTTTTATTCTTAGCATAATTTTACGTTCAATTTTTCTACTCAGATTTATTTTTTCATAACAAGCGCATTCCACTCATATAATAAATATTTAAAAAAAAAAAAACATAAAATAGTCGATTTTTACCCTCAATTTATGTTATGATTTTCTGAATCCTGATATGATCGGTCATGCTTGATTAATAAAAATTACTGAATTGCTGAAGAAGCAAGAGAGTTATGTTAGAAATTGTGTAAGAAATAAAGCGTTCAACGGTTAGAAAATCCAATTATTTTAATCGAAATATATCTATGGTATTTAAATGAAATAAAAATATGTATGCAATAAATGTTAAACCATTGTTATATTTATTTTTCTTCCACAGAACTGAAAAATATTTGTAAAGTTCATATACGATCTAAAGCAGAATACAATTTTAACACATTAGAAAGTTCTTAAACGCATTAATCTTTCTTCGAATCTTTAGCTCTTCTTGTTATCAGTCGAATTATTATTAAAGTTTTTCTCTGTTTTATAAATATTTCGTAAACTTGAACGTTGCCCCGTTATAGAATAGAGTCACTTTTATTAGGTATTTAACAATTTTAACATATTACTAAAAGAACTTTAAATGTTCATTAGAAGTCCATAAACTATAAAAATGTATACTATACCTACTACCATCTAAACTCAAAATTTAAAAACGTTCCGGTTTAAAAATTACTAAAAGAGAATTTTAATATAATCTACTTTGAATTCTTACAAAGTTAACATTAAAGATTAAATAAGAATCAATTACATTAAATATAAAACCATTTTAATTTACATTCCGAATATACATACCGAAAAAATAATACATATATTAACATATTTGTTATGAAAATCATATTATGTAATAAATGTTTTTTCCCCTCTTGTATCCTTTATTATAAAATACTATATTGTATCCTTTATTTTAAATAATAAGATTTAGTCTATACAGTGTTGATGATTATTAATATCAAATCAAAAATTGTATGAAAGGTGGCTCAAGCGCCAAGCGAATCATAGAAGAATTCAACAACAATGTTATGTTGAATGTTGAACACAGAATGCACTAAAAATTTGAGGATACAGTAAAAGTAACTTACTCACTTTTCTTCATGATGACAAACCAATTATTTTGTTGGATTTTGAACATTTTATTTACTTGTTATAAATTGATATCTAATAGGAAGAAAAGGGAAAGAATGTATTACTCATGATCACCGTATGCGCTATTCCATATAACATATTAGTATAGCCAACATGTTAAACAACTTTGTTTTCTACAGCAATATACGGCATTGCAATTTATAATCATTTCATAGACTATTTCTCTTGTTGGGTATCGTATATCATAATAATAATATTATATAATTGCAAAAGTTAACCATATTATATCATATTTTAAATCAAACAAATGAATAAAATCAGTATTAACAAACCAAACCAAAACTTATTTAAAATAACATTTTCATAATAGCCAACCCTTCTTTTTTTTTTTTGCCTTTTTTTATTTTTGAACATCATAGTTAATATTAAACATAACAAACATATTGAAATCGACCCATTATAATTTTAATGTTTCCACTTGAAAAAGATGAAAACAAGATGAGTTGAAGAGATTTCTAAACACTCATTTTAAACATAAATAATATTAAATTACATTTCATAGATTAAAGTTTCGAAAATTTACATACACTTTATTTTGTTAGCTTGTTACATTAATGAATTTTTTTTATTTTTATGAATGATTTTTATCCAAGAATGTATAATATAAAAATTATTTGGGGTAAAGCACTTAAAATTTAGGTTCTTATAAAGTTACAAAATCCATTTGCATTTAATTTATTCTTAATATAAAATCAAAAATTTAAATTGGACTTTAACCAACTAAACGCCATCTCCCTTTTACACCAACTATTAGATAAAATGGTACCTATATGTACTGTGCCTATGTAAAACCTATGGTACAATGTACTGTTTGTACGCCATCTCCCTTTTACACCAACCATTAGATACAATGGTACCTATATGTACTGTGCCTATGTAAAACCTATGGTACAATGTACTGTTTAGTTTTCAGGATTGTGAAATAGGAATAAAACAATAGGAAGCAATTCGCGTGTTGATCTCATTAGTGTCTTTTGAGATTTCCACCTACCTTTGCAAAAAAAATATGTACCTAAATCTATTTTTTTAATATAGTTAAACTCAAAAACTATAAATTGAAATTTTATAATTGTTAGGGTAAGTTCACATTGGATGCATGCATCCAGATGCAAAATTTATTTCGGTTACATTTCGTGCACTCTTCAGTAATATTAACGAATATTTTGCATCCATTATATGCATCCACTCGTTCACGAGATACAAAACGGCGACATTTATATTTTGAAAGTTTTATTTGAAAGTACCTAGGCTAGTATGTGTATATTGTTTTGACATTTGATGAAAAAATTTTTATTTACAAAATACAAAATGGTTAAACCAGAAAAAATTATTTTATGTAAGACCATAAAATGTGGACAGGAAATTACACAGCCTTTTCTGTTGAGGCGTGGCTGTAAATGTCGTAGGGGGAAAAACTCTTACGACGTGAGTGGGATTCGAATCTATACTCCCTCGTTGTATATAGCGTATTTTATACGCTCTTAGCCACTAGGCGTATTTTACGTCTGTATTTGACGTTAAAACAAATTTGCATCTTATGCTTCTTATAGAGGATGCAAAAAATTTTGCATCTAAAATGAGCGAAAGGCATGTCATGAATACGATGTATATTTTCAACGAATCAAATGTTTACATCCGGATGTATGCATCCCATATGAACTTACCCTTAGAATCGATATAAGTTTTTGTTATTTAAGATATATTATGTCCGTTTTAACTTAACTTAACGAACTTAAAAGGATATTAAACTAACTGTCACTATATTTAAGATATTAATAATATTCAGAAAATGAATCAACCATTTAAATTTTCATTTGATATAGAATATTATTGATAATTTGTTCTACGTTCTAATTTTCATTTACATACATATATACGTATACATATACATAGATATATATTATTATATTATAGATATTACTTTCATGTAAATTTATATTTTAAATGGTTTTATTATTTTAAACAAACACTTAGGTGGTCAAGTGAAAATCAAAATAAAAAAATCGATATAGGGGTGGGCGCAATAAAAATATGTAAAAATGTAAAAATAAAAGAAAAAAAAAAACAGTTACAAAAAAAGTGAATCGCAATTGTTGAAAAGTACTCACATATGATAAATTGAACAAAAAAAAAAAAAGATCAAATAGGAAATGAATGACTATATTGAAAACAACTTATTTCATTTTCATTCAGATAATATAAAAATAGAAAAAGATAAGTTAAAATATTGAGATAAGTGAAATTGAAATATGAATGGAAAAATAGGGCAAAAATCCGTACAATAAAACTACTTCTTTTTTTTCAATTCAATATTATATATACAGGATATTATTTAGGATAAATTACTCTAAGATAAATACGAGTATAAATGATATATTTGTTCATTTTTTTCTATCTTTTCTATATTTTCTATAATTTATATAAACTTATTTATTTTTACCTGAATATTTAAAAAATATTTGCTGCTGTGTGTGTGTAAGTATATGGATCAAAATGTGTTTGTGAGATCTCGTAAAAAGCTTAAGGAAATGAGCTAAAATTTGATAGGTGGATGATGTTTACCTCAATGGTTGCCAGACTTGAAAGAATTGAAAATTGACAAGACCCAACGACATATCAAATGTAGGTCGAAAAGGCGATAACTTGAATTCGATTTCAACAAATTAATTCAATTTTTTAAAATTCTATAAACTAGAGCTTTCTTTTCTAATTTTGATAATTAATTAGAATTTATGATTTTAAACTCTATTATACAAAATCTTTAAAGATCTATTGTCATATATGCATATTAGTACTTGAATCTTACAAGATGGAATCTATTCTTATTCCCTTTTAAATGTTATCGATTTATGTTATTTTAAGAGATAATTAAAAAAAAATAAGTTTTTAAATTAATTGCCTATTGTTTGGAAATAAAAGAAATAATAAATAAATATTATTCAGACAAAGATTAATCTAATTCAATTACTATCTTCTAAACTTTTCTATATGCTCATCAGATCACTTTAGATATGATACCCATCGAAACTATACATAGCAAATTTCAGTTCCTTTCAATCTTTACTTCATGTTTACTTCATCCTTTCTATTATTATAAAGAGCATAGTCATTTATTATTCATATTTGACTGAGGTTCAGATTCTGAAATCGTTAATTTCACTATGCCATTGATTACATTACTCTTCTGAAGTCTTTTTAAAATTTAACAAAATACATACTTCGAAATCTTAAATTACTTCAAATGTATTTTAATTTAAGTGATTTTATTCCTATTCAAGTTATATTAATTTTATAATTACAAAAAATAAAAAAGAAGTTGTTTCGTCCTAGTTCAGTTTATTGGACTTCTTAGTAGATATAAACTGAACTTTACCTAGACAAAACCGCTTCAAAATTATTTCTTAAAAGTCATAAATCTTTTTATTAAAAATTAATAAAATCGTATGTGAGTTGAGAGAACAATTTATAAAAACCCAAAAGAGTTGATTTGATGAAATTTACAAAATACAAAATGGTTAAACCAGAGAAAATTGTTATTTTATGTAAGAAAAAATTTAAATTAATATAAACTAAATATAATTTATTAATACACATATAAAATTGTAATTTTTTTTCTTTTTATTATATCCATCTACAAAATATTTAACGTTTAAAATTTTTGACGTTTGATTTAACGTCTGTATTTGACGTTAAAACAAATTTGAATCTTGTATGCTTCTATATGTATGCATGTATAAATTTTGCATCTAAAATGAGCGAAAGGGAGAGTATGTCATGAATACGATATATTTTTTCAATCAATGAAATGTTTACATCCGAATGCATGCATCCTATGTGAACTTACCCAAAATGTTTTAATGTAATTTTGGAAGCGTTCACACAAACTTGATACAGTTAATATGTCAAAAAAATTGATTCGAAAAGAAATTTTTTAAAAAATTGACAAGAAACTTAATAGTAATAAATATTTTGTATATATATGCTTTAAAATCATACTTTATTTAATTTAATGTTTTAATAAATGATTTGATCAAAGAATGATCATAATCAAAGCATCCTTTCATCTTACGATCAATTAAAAGGCAATCTTATAAACAACTTGATTTAATTTTTTTTTTTTTTTTTTTAAGAATAAAAATTTAAAATTAATTACTCTTATAATTTTATAAAAAATTTATTTAAATTAAATTTCCAGGAATAACAAATAATTTTTTATACAATAAGTAAGTACGTTTTCTTGCATACAAATGCTCAATTAAAAAAAAAAACAAGTACCATTATAATATTTACAATATAAAATAGATACGCATATTTTACTACAATTTCTATTTATTTTTCATTAACAATATAAGAATTTTCTTACATCTAACAATAAAAAAAAAAAACAAAACAAAAAAAAAACCAAGAAATTCAAGAACAAACATAATAATTTAATTGTTGTAAAATAACAACTTTGTATAAATCAGAACAAGAACAAAGATAGTAAATTTTGTAAACCTTTAAATAGCTCTATAGTACCAAAGCTTTACTACTACATAAAATAAAAAGGACGCCTACCAGTATACGCTCTAAAACAAATTAATTAAATTTTTATGCAAATATTTATTTAGTTTTCATCTCATTTCTTTTATTTTCTTGATGTATTTTTTTTTTTCTGTACTTTTAAAATTGCCTTGAAGCTTATGATGATGATGATGATGCAATGCATTTTTTATTTATTTTCTTTTTTTTTTTCTTGTATTATTTTCCCTATTTGTAATTATGAACCTGAAATTTTTGAATAAAAATATAAAAATATGCTGAAAAAACAGAAAAATCCTTTTTTATTTATATTTTTTTTTTTTTTTTTTTTTTTGTAAAAAGGAATAAAGAAAATATTTCTTCTCTTTTCAGTTACAATATATGAAATATATATATATTTTATTATATATACTGCATGACACTGCTATTTATATGAAGATGAACTCTTTTGAATACAAAATTTAAAAAAAATTACGACATCAAAAATTATTTTTCGTGATTCATTTGCTGCATAATAAATAAATAACAAAAAAAAAAAAAATCTAGGTTAAAAATTTCAAAATTCTACTTGAGGAAAGAACAAAAGAAAATGTCCAGAATTTAAACAAGAAAAATTTTATTTAAGAATTTTGTGGTTTAATATTGGCTAGTACTATATCCTTTGAATACAAATGGAATTCATTACATGGAATTTTTTAACATATACATATATCCAGAAGAAAATAAAATATATTCTATATGTCAATATAAATTTAAAGTTTAAGAAAAGAAAAATTTTTTTTATTTTTAAATTGAACTAAAACTTAATATAAATTTTAAATTTATATAGAAAATTAGAATTAAATTTATATAATATAATAAATATTAGGCTATTTTAAATTTTATACTAAAATCTTAAAAAATTTAGTAAAAAAAAAAAATGATTTTTCTTCATTATTTTTTTTTTTTAATTTGTCTTAAGCTCGTATTTATTTAATTTAAATTAATAATCGTAGAATTAAATAATTTAATTATATAGAAAGAACAGTTACAAGTTGCACGATATTATTTTTTTTAAGAAACTGTAAATTTTGCCGCAAATATTAAAGTATTATCAGATATTACTAAATTTTGGATAAAAATTTTTTTTTTATTTTTTAAATCAAAAATTTAAAAATTTCAATAAGTCAATAATGCAAAATGAATTTTGACAAATTTTAATTCAAAAATTGTAAAGATTTTATATTTTTAATTCTAAAATCTCAAACTTTAAATTAGGAGTAGATAGCTTTTTCATATACTATAAATACCTTTAAGTATTATACTATAGATTTTTGTAGATTCGAAGGTGTGACAATAAAAGCCTCCTATTGTTTAAAAAAAATTTGATTGCTAGTATTAAATTTGAAAAAATGTTAAGTAGAATCTCAACTCTATATATTTGAAATTAGGACTTATTTCTAAGTTTGAAGGAATGTTGCTCGATTTCTCTAAGTATATAATTAAAAGCTATGTGTTAAGAGCATAAATAATATATTAGAGCTTTAATTTATTTAGAGCGTTTTATTTTGGAAAAATTTATATTTATAGGTGTCTCAAAATTTAAAAGTTCTATCTAAAAGTAGTAATTCCGGTAATATGCAGGACTTTTTGAGGGACTGTAGCTTTAAATTTTGAGAGACTGTAGCTTTATAACAGTTACAAGCTGCATAATGAAGCTACATAAAAAAATAATTCCACAACAATAATTTTTACATAGGGGACCGATTCATGATAAAAATTTCATTTCTCTATAATAGCCATTCTATACGATGTAAAAGTTTGTATAAATAGATGGACGTACAGAGATCAATAAGCTTAATTAACAAGGTAGAATGTAAACCAACGGTTTTTAAAAGCGCACATTTCCAAAACTCAATAAAAACTGTTTAGAAGTGTGATTTGCACAAAAATTTTGAAAATTTCATGTAATAAGAAAAAATGTGAAAATAGGACATTTTTGAAATTTTGAGGGGCCGTAATTCCGGAATCCTATATAACTAAGAAAAGCCGTTAACACACGTAAAAATATATTATTGAACCTTTAATTTTCATGTCTTGCCAAAGAAAAATTTTTACAGGTGCCTAAGTTACAGGTGTCTAAAAATAGCAAATTTTCAATTTTAGAGGCGTTATAACTCTTAAAGAGGGGGCGCTACCAAAAAATTTTCTGAGGAAACTTATACTAATTCTAAAAGTTCTTTCTTGTCTCAAAATTTTAAGCCTCTATCTAGAAGCGTACCGGAGTTATGAAAGTAGAAAAATCATGCAAAATTTGGTTTTCACATAACGGTAAATTTAAATACTAAATTTAAAAAAATTGTATAATTTTGATATTAATTTACAAAGTTAAAAAAAAATACCTGTCGAATGGCGTTTTCAGATGGAAAAAATCTTAAGCAGAACATAAGATATATGCATTTAAAAATAGGGCTTTTTCAAAGTTTGAGGGACTGTAGCTCCGTAATGGGTGAGGCTACATGAAAAAGTTGTTCCACAAAATTATTTTTTTTATGAGACCTACCCATGGTTAAAAATTTTTTTCTCTATCTTTAACGGTGTAGAAGTTTTGTAAACAGACAGACGGACGGACGGACAGAGTGAAACTAATAAGCACATTTTTTCAAAATTTTTTTGGAAATGTGCTAAAAAGACAATTTGAAGTCTATACTTTTTGTTGTTGAGAAGCATAGTATAATATTTACAAATAACTTGCTTTTATTTTACCATTAAATATAAATATTAATTAACTATAAATATTAAAAATTTCGAGTGAATTCCAAAATAAGATAAATTTTAAAGAAAAACAATCGAATTCTTAATACCTATTATGAATTTTTAATGTTAATATAATTTCGCAATTTATTGGGTCGATTAATTACATATTAATAATTAACATGTAAAATTAAAAATATAATGTTGAATTCAGTGTTGAATTTTTGTTTTTCCTTCTTTAAAGAAAAAATATTTCCATAATTATACCCTATTAATATCACAAAAATTAAGTATGGTCAAGAAATATAATTTATCTTATGCTATAAACAGACTTTTCTTTAATATAACCGTTAACTTTAAATATAAGTACTTACTCTATTGTAATTCTATCATACATATAAAACAACAAAGTGTACATAATTCTTTGTCAAATTTAAATTTTAATTAATATTATTAATAACATTTTTATAAATGATACATATATACAAACCTGCATTAATAATTATTAAAAATAAAAAATAAAAAAATCATATCATAACTACTGAATAATAAATTTAAGTCAAATTTTAACAACAAAAAAAAAAATGTTTTACTGTTATACTAAGTTTTTTGTAAAAACTGTTTTTTTTTTTTATTAAATATTATATCGGTTTAATAATATAATATATATGTATATAACAAACTAATAAATAATATTAAGAAATTTTGGAAGAATTTATATAAAAAATATTTAAAATTTTTTTTTGGTTATAAATTATTTTAATATATGTACATATATTTTTAAAATAAAATCATAAAATATGTTCATAATTCACTCAATACTTATACACAATTAACTCAACAAAACAATTAATAAATTTTAAAAAATTACTCTATAAATGTTGTATCAAATGTCAAAATGACAAATAAATATATAAAAAATTTTCATATATACATATATTATATACACTTCTTTAAAAACATACCATAAAAAAAAATATAAAATATATATTTTAAACCACTTAATTTACAAAATGACGTCAAAAATTTACATTTAAATGATGAGGGAAAAAAGTGTTGTATAACTAATTTAAACTAATAAAAATCTTAAAAGAAAAGAAAAATGGGGAAAGTTCCGAAAAATGTTTAGTTAATCAATGATCATTATGTAAAAGTATTTGTCAAGATTGTAAAGATTTATAGTATTTTAGCGAGTTCGTTTGATTTCTTTCTCTGAGTACACATGGTAATGAATTAATTTAAATGTTATGTTAAGAGTTAACTTTACTCTGGTATTTTGAAACGATTAGAGTCGAGTTAAATATGAATTTGAACTGTCAAAATCAGATGAGAAAAATTTATAAATTTATTTCAGAAAAAAAAATTGGAGCCTTTGAAAAAAATTATAATTTTAAGCAGTATTATAAAATAAATTAAATAATTACGTTAATAATTTATTTGAATATATAAATTTTTAATATTAAAGTTTAAAAAAACAATAATGACACTTCATATAAAACTTTAACATTTGTAATAGTCGTTAAATTTACTCACAAGTAGGATTAAAAAAGTTGACTACGTTAACTTATTTTTACATTTCGAAACGCTATTTGTAACGTTAATGATATTTATTGAACACTACTTCATCATTTCAAAACAATTTTATTATAATAGCGTAACTTTAACTTCAACTTACATTCAACGAATAATTATTTGATTTAATATTTTACTATTGTTCCGATTTAAAAACAAAACTGGTGATAAAAGATCGCGAACTTTAAAATTTGTCAAAAAGAACCGTTATTACATATTAAAATATGACAAAATTAAGAAAATTTAATTTTGATTTATTATATACACCATTTTCGAATTTAAAACACCATTTTTATGACCCTCATGCTACAATTTGCGGTACTTCCCTATTTAAAACTTTTTACAAAATATAATATTTCAAAGTCAATTATTCAATGTCAGTATACGGAAGAATTTCCAAAGAAAAAAAAAAACCACTAATAAAATAAATTGCATATTAATTAATTTTTCTCAATTTCACGCTAAAATATAAATATACAATTATTTTTTTCGCTTTGTTGCTAAATTTAAAATAAAAAATGGTAGGTGGTAATTTTTACACTATACAATTTAATAAAAAAAAAAATAAATTTAATTTGTTCAAAACGATTTCATTTATTTATTGGTTAAAATTTAAATAGATTTTACTTAGAAATGGACTAATTAAATAAATTGTTAAAATAAATTTATATAAAAATAAAAAATTTATAGAATTTTGCAATTTAATTCAAAAAAAAAATTGCATCAACTTGGTTATTTTAAAATATAGTTGTTTTTTTTGTTTTTTTTTATTAGTAGTAAAATTAGAACCTAGTGGTAGGTACGTTAAAAATTAGTTATAATAGGAATAACATTGGGAAACATCAACACTGATACTATATATGTAACATTTGAACTAATTAAAAAGGACGATATAAAAATTTATACTTGATCACAATAGTAAAATATTATTTAATATACTTTAGTAAGTGTATTTATATGCATATAAGTATGTATATATTATAATCCTTTTGAAAAAATATTCGTACAGAAAATTTCAAAAGGGTTAAAAAAAGTTTAATTTATTTTTGGTTTTTTTTTTTTTTTTGTTAATTATTATCCTCTGAAAAGAAGCGATTAATTAAGAGTTTTTAATTATTTTGTAAAATACAATAGAAAAAATATAACCAGTAAAAGTTTTGATTTACTAAATGGTAATCTAAAGGAATAATATTAAGAACACTACTTCTGTTCTCGATAAAATTAAATCTAATAATTTTAAATAAACATATTAAACTCCTAACAAAACAATATTTACTTTATTAAAATTTTAAAAATTCTTCACGTAACGCATATATGCAATTTAATAAATTTGGTATCGTTTGAGAATTTTTAAAATTCCGAACGCCATGGCGTTTCTGCATTCTCTCGTATTAATTTTTACTAAGAGTTGCATTCTCAATGCATTCTCTCGTATTAATTTTTACTAAGAGTTTTTTTTTTTTGTCCTTTCAATAGCAATTAAGAGCATAGAGTCAATCCATTAAGTCATTTTATTATTCATATTTAATTAAGCTTTATTTTCTGAAATCATTAGTTTTACTAATCCGTTAATTATTCGACTGCAGTCAGTATAGCTATTATACAAAACTATAAAACAAAAATATTTTTATTTGTGTGCCATCTATTATCTTATACAAGAATTTATTTTTTATTTAATTATATTATAATACTAGTTATATAATCACAAGAAAATTCTATTTTATTTTTTATTAATCTAAATGACCCAACCGGGGTAGACGGGGTAGGGCTTATTACAAGAAAAATCTGTTTTATTTTTTATTATTCTAAATGACCCAACCGAGGCGTAAACCTGAGGCTTGTCGAATGAAAAATCAGTGTATTATAACTACTATACACCATATTCAACCAATGGTAACTTAACTATACTACGAATAATTTATAAAATTAAGATTAGTATATTTAAAAAAATTTAATAATTTGTAATTTTTATTCCAAAAAGCTCAAAAAATCTAAGATTATATACAAAAAATCTGATTCGGCCGTTAAAGTTAATAATGGAAGTGTTGAAAAGGATTCAATAATATGTTAGTAAGTATGAAGTTTCATTATGTAACATACGTTCATGTAACTATGTATTTACAATTGCATACATCACTTATTACATACTTATGTCTATTTACGGCTATTTTTTTTTTTTCTTATTAATTATTTCTTTTCTTTCCTTTTAAATAAATAAAAACGATCCTAAAAGATAGTATACCTATTACATATATAATAATATATTTTTCTATTACCATTTATATATATACATACGTATGTATATAACCATACCCAATATTTTAAATTCTTTCAAATTCAACAAAACTTTTAATTCCTTTTACATAATCTCTTTCATATTATCGTAAGCTGATTAATATTATATACACACATATATATATATATATATATAGAATAAAATAAAATAAAATATAAACTAATTATACATACTTTACTTATATTATTATCTAATTATTTAATCTAAATTCCTGACGTCATATACAAAAAAGAATACATATATATAATTTTACATTCAGTAATTACAATTATTTATACACAAAGTTAGAAATAAATATTAATATATATATATATAGTAGTAATATATATTTTAACTAAACTAAAACAACAATATACAATGTAAGAAAAATTTAATATACATATATATATATATATAAAATATAAAAATATATAAGTAAAAAATAAAAAATAAATTTTATATTTTGATTGTTTTGAAATTGTCTTTGTTTTTCAAAGTAAGTTTTTAAGAGGTATTTTTTGTTGTTTTTTATTTTAATTTAAAAAATTTATAAGTATATATATATATATATATCTCAGATAACATTTAACTATGTATATATATATATATTTAAGGATAAAATAAAATGTAAGTACCTTATTATCAAATTAATATATCGAATATTGTTAGTTAAATATATAATTTTTATTTTGTTTGTATATAAAAATATATAAAAAAATATAATAATTTAAGTAGTAAAAAAAAAAAAAAATATTATACATAACATCATAATATATATATATATATATAATATATATTTTTATTCTTATCACCTGGTGATCCAGTACCAGGACTGTTGTTAAAATTTTCCGTCATAGGTAATTTATTAATGGGAATTTGTAGAGATGATCTTCGACTTCGATTACCGTCTTCTTCAACTATACACAATATTAATTTTTTTTTTTTTTTGTTTTTATAGATGAAGACAGCACATACAGTATACACACACAAGACAACGACGAAGTAAGTAATATACGAAGAATTTCATTTATTTGAAATGATTTGTTTATTTATTATTTTTATAGTTTGATTGATTTATTGATTTATTGATTTTTTTTTTTTTAATTTAAATATTTATGATATATGTATGAGAAAAAAAATTAAAAGAATTAATTTAATATAAAAAAACTAATTATTCAGAAAGTTTAAAGAAAACATTTACATTTAACAGAAAAACAAAAAAAAAAAATACAATATAGAAGCAGTGCAGTACTACAGAAAAAAGGGAAAAACAAAAAAAAACGTTATTTTTAAAAGAAAAAACTTTAATTATTGTGAAATATTATGTGGCAAAAAAAATTTTTGTTTTTGTGTTTATAAGTAAATATAAATATTATATGCAAAATAAAAAAAAAAAAAAAAAAAACATTAAATATATAATATGTATTTAAAACAAACAGTACAAAAAAATTAATTGGGTTTTTTTTTTTCAAATAAACAATTAAATTCTAATGCTATGCTTTTTTTTTTCAATTGTAATTTTGTGTAAATATTTTAACTGAAAAAAAATTTTTTTTTTTTTTTTTTTAAAGAAAATTCATTTAATTTGTCAGAAGAGGCGGCATGAAATAACGCCGCAAATTTAATTAGTTTTTGTGACATTATTCCATTTTATTATTTCATTGTATTGTGGCGTTATTTCATTTTATTGTGGCGTTATTTAATTCTTGTATTTTAAAATGAAATAACGCCGCAAAACGAATTTCTTACTAAAATCAAATTAAATAAAAACTAAATGAATTTTATTGAGAATTTTTTTTTTAAATATATAATGCATTATATCATTTACTTTTTTACTCTTGGATAGCGAATAAATGATGATTTTTCGCTTACAGCTCGGACTTGTAAGTTACAATGCATTCATTACAACATTTGAAATATGTGCATATGGTAAAAAAAAATATATTTTGGGATCTATCAGAACATGAAATTTCTCTTATCTAAATCAATATCTTCAAATTGAGAAATTCCTTCTTCAAAACATATTTCAACAACAAAGCAAACATCAAAACATCTGCTAAACCAATTATTGAAACCTTGATTTTGAAACCAACTTTAAAATCCTTCTTAATTTTTTCTTCTCTCCATACATATTTCTACAATTTTAACATTTTAAATGCTTTGTACATACAAAAAAAAAAAAAATTCAGCTCTACTCTTCTACTTCAGAATCTCATATATACATACATACATATACATATTCTGAGTAAGTTATATACATACATATAATGTAAATGAAATAACTCCGCAAAATAATAAAATAATGCCTTAAAAAATAAAATAGCGCCGTAAAAAATAGAATAATACTGCATAGAAATGAAATAACACCGCAAAAAAATTAAATAGCGCCCGAATTTTTGTATTATTTAATTTTTTGCGGCGTCATACAAAATTTTGAAGCTTTATTTCATTTTTTTTATTGCAAAGTTATTTTATTACACCGTGGGAACAAACCTGTACTTTGTAGATCAATAAATCAAAGTTAAATGAAGAATTATAAATTTTAATTTTAAATAACTCCAAAAATTTAATTGCTTGAAAACAAATCCAGAATATTTAAATTTTAGTTCAAAATATTACTTAAATATATATAAATTGCTAAAAAAAAACTAACAATGTATAATTACAATGCAAACATATCTAAAAAGCTTGAATAAAAAAAAAATGAAAATTTAATTAAATTAACGTTCATTAAAAAAAAAACATTTTATTAATTCACAACATTCTATTTCTGATATCCTATTATCAAATTAATAAAACTAAATACATAATATTTTCACTTTGTTAACCAGACTTTTTTAAAATTTATTAATACATTTACGTTTATTTTTTATTAATTAGGTATAGGGTGCAGGGTAAGGTACAGAGTTTCTACTCTAAATTCAAGCATTTGCAATTCAAATTCAACATTGCATATATTTAAAATTAATCCTTGTAGCATTTATTGAAAGTTGCAACTGTTACTCCGGCGGATTCTAACAATTATTTATATACATATGTGTATGCACTTGCCATCAGCTGCTACTGCAGAAAACTATTGTAAATAATTATGTTGTTCTGTATTAATATATTGTTATAATAATTATTTCTGTTTACATATTTTAAAATTTAATTTTTTATGCTCGTTAAAATAATTATTAATTTTGTATTATTATTATTAATAATATTAGATGAATTTATATCAACTCTTGCATGAAATCTGTACACTATATAGAAGTGAAACCTGGTTGATAACCCGTAACAACATTCAAAAAGTACAGATCTTCACCAACAAGTGCCTAAGAAAAATATGTAAAATCTTCTGGCCAAGAAGAATACACAACGAAGAGTTATGAGTATTATCCAGTCAATACCGAATCGAAACTCAAATGCGAAGAAAGAAATAGACATGGAACGGCCACATCTTCAGACGCCCAACAACATCAGTGGCACGTCATGCATTAGACTGGAATCCCCAGGACAAAATAAACGTGGGAAGACCTAGACCAACTTGGAAAAGAAGTGTCCAAAAAGAGATAAAGAATAGTGTAAAATCTTCGGCGGAAGTGATAAGATTGACGCAAGATAGGAAAAATTGTCGAAATTTTGTAAAAGCCTTATGTTCCCTAAGGGAGTGAGAAAGGAGAAAAATTTTTTTTTAATTATTATTCATCCCTGTGTTGGGAAACGTTAAATGCATAGATAATGTTGAATTCATACGATGTAAATTTCAAAGGAAAGAACAACGAATTACGATAGACAATCTTTGCGATAGACTAACAGATTGGCTTGGAGTAAACTATTAAGGTTAATTTCATACAAACATTTTTTTCAATTTTTTACATTATCATAACTAACTACACTACCCACCCACTGATCAAAAAAGTGTCAAAATGTGGATTTTTTCAAATCATTTCGAACTTCAAACAAAAATCTTAATATGCATTTTTCAACCCTTATGTTTGTTCGTTAATTTCATAAAAAATATTTTTTTTTTTTTCTTAACAAAATTTTGACATTTCCCCTTTTGGTTTTTGACTATTATTATAAGAAAGTATCTAAACTGTAAGAGACCTTTTCGACTACATGGAATTTTAAATGATTTAACCATAAAAATACTATAATTAACCAAAAAAAAAATTTGCAATTATTAATTATAGATGGATGTGGTTCATTATTTTCTTTCTGGAATTTAAAATCTTGTTATTTTTTTATTATAAATAAATTCTTTTGTATAAATTTATCTATACCAAAACAAATTTATTTAACAAAATAATTTTCAGTTAACAAAAAAAAAAAACTGGTAGGTACTACCATATATACTTTCCAATTTTTGCTTTCAAAAAAATGAAGAAAAAAAATTTTTTTCTAATTATAATAAACTTTAAATATTATTATAATCTTATTTAAAAAATATTCTATTAAAAAGTAACCTTCAGGTGTTAACGATTTAATACAAGATTTTTATTGTTTACACCTAATCCTTACTATTACTTATACCTCCCAAAAAAATTTAAAGCAAAATAATTTCAAAAATTTATGGATCTACGAAATATTTATAAAAAAAAAATCATTTTTTTTTCTTTTACGAAATTTAATTATTTTTAAATAGATGTTGCAAAAAAAAAAGAAACAAAACCAAAAATAAAAATAAACATACATATATGTAGATTGATATGTATATTTAATATTTACATTCATTATTTTTTTAAATTTAGTACTAAATAATATTTGTGTTTAACGCCAAATTACTTTCAATCATAAATTGTTTTTTTTTTTTTTTTTTTTTTTGTAGTAGGGTAATAGGTATTTAAACTTTTATTTAAATTAAATTTTTTTTCTATTTTTAGAATTAATATAATATCACGTAAATATTTAGGAATAGGAATTATTTTCCATTGAATGTTCTTAAGAAAAAATTTTTTTTCACAAATGTAAATATTTTGTTGAATATAAATTATTTTGTTGAAATAAAATTAAAAATTATACCAAAGCAATTATCATTTAAACATAGTTTTAAAAATATTGTAAGCGGAGGGAGAGATTATAACAATAATAAAAACACCAATGATTTTCCAGATAATTCCAGATAATCCAAGGATCTTAATTCTTACAATATTTTAGATAACTGAAAATTTTATTCAATATTCATAAGATGGCAAATTATACATTTAATTATCTAAATTTATTTGTGGCCTAAATCTTTACTGTCATATTATACGAGTAGCTAAAAAAAATTGTCAAAATTCATTAAGTATTTAATTAAAATTTTTCGTTGTATTTTGTATAGCGCCTTAAACCCTAATTGCCTCTAATATACCTAAAGATGCCAAAAGGTTATATTTCATATATTTCAATACACCCTGTACTGAAAAGATAAATTGTTTTTCAAAAATTTACTGTATTTTTAAATACATTTTACTCATAGCCGTTAACAAAAGAAATAAACATATATTTTAATTTATATAAGTATATACATACATACATATATGTATATATGTAGGAATGTACATATAATATTCCTATTTTACAATAGATAGAAAAATATAAATGGTAGATAAAAAAAATGAATTCAGACTTTTTTGCTTTTTGTTTTTTCCCCAGAAAATTCATGAATTAAAAAAAAAAAAGAAATCATTTCTTTACCAGCTTATGCAATAAAAAATAAAAAAATTCCTTTTAGAAGATTTAAAACAATGTTTTATTAAAATGAAATAAGCGAAATGGCGGTGCTTTTCGTGATAGAAAACTACGTTTTGAAATATTACACAGGACCGTTTTAAAACGAAAAAAAAAAAAAAGGGCCACGCTGATATATATATTAACCTTATAGAAGAAGTTCGATTATTTAATGTAAACTCTAAGATTATACTACAATTATTTTAGAATAAGTACCTATATACTAAACAATTATCATTTTCTTATTAAGTTCTTTATTAGACTATAATAACACAACAAACAGCTATCGATCAACCATTAAGTGACTCTGTAGAAAATTACGTGTTTCTTAAGTTATAGATACGAAATTTTACAAATTCAAAATTTTCTCCTTGAAAAATTGTAGTAAAGCGCGATGCTAATATTTTTCTTTTAAAAAAACGTTCATGCATGCAGTACTAACACATTTTAGCTTAAATATCTCGAAAATTAGAATTTACAGCAGCAACCTAATTAAATTAGCTAATAGTATTTTAGCTGTTAGCACCGTTAGAAACAGCAAGTATAGACATCAAGTAACTACATACTCATAAACCTTATCGATATAAATATCAAATATAAATGTCATTATTTTGTATTAAAATTGTCATAAACATGTAAACTTCTGTTAATAAAAACTAAATAAGAAAGTCAAAATAATAATTTACTAAAATGTTTCTAAAAATGTGTTACACACATACATATATGTATATGTATAAAATGTTTAAAAAAAGTGTTACTGTATACCCTAATCTTGTTATAAAACTATTTTGAAGAAAAAATTTATAAAGGGTTTTTTATGCCGAATGGGGTACGCGAATAATTCTAAAGCATCAGAATCAGTAATCACTTACGCGAAATAATTGCATACCGCGATACCCTTCATTTGCCATAATATGTTCGAAGTTAAATGAAGATTTAGGAATTATAGAGCCATTTTTACTCATCTTGACATGTTGGAAAGATGAGTTAAATTGTGTACGCGTAAACTAAATACTAATCGAATAAATAAAGGTTGTACTCCACTTGGCTTTTTCCCTTGCTATAGAATGAAAATAATCATCAGAAAAAAAAACACATGTTATATATTAATTTCTAACGGAATAGGTAAATAAATAAAATAAAAATAATAAAAATAAATTTAACAGTTAATTTTAAATTTAAATACAAAAAGGAAATGAAAATATTTCTCTATTAATTATTTAAATAAGATTTTTATTGAATTAATTTTAATTTAATTTTAAATTTTTCTAAAATTAGAAATATTGTTTTTATTTATCTTCTTCTATAGTTATGTAGAAATGTACGGTAAGAACGCATTTTACAGTTGTCAAACTAGTTTTTTTTTTTAAGCTTTAGCTAATTCAATCTTGTTTTGAAGGTATCTTATGTTGAACACTTTTCTAAAAATTTATTAATCATAATTGAAATTAAATCTGTTGTATTAAAACTTTTTTTTTTTAAAACTGCGTATTTTTATGTAAACGATGAAAAACCTCTTTTAATACTATATACAGGCATTTATTATTTAAATCAGATGACGTATTTAAATTATAGTATAATATTTTATACTTAAACGAACATAATAAAAAAATATTTTATTAGTAAACAACAATAACTAATAAACATTCAATTTTTAACCGGTAAAATAATAAAAAAAAAAATAATCGAATAACTAATCTAAAATTATTAATTTAATAAGTTAGTAAATTTAATTTGATTTTATTATAAAATTAATTGTCATAAATATATATATACCTATTATAAATTAATTTATATTTGACTAATCTTCTTAGCTTATTATGCGGAAATTAATATTAAAACAAAAAATTATGTTTTTTTAAATAAAAGTAATTAACACGTTTGTAAAAAAGAAAATAATACATGTGATATATCTGTATGTATTTATATATACATATACATATTCCAACGAAATCTTTTATAAATGTACTTTCTATGTACTTATTTGTATAAACAGTTAAGAATCACAAAAATTCAATACTCTTAAATAAAATATAAAATTTAGTCAAGTTTTGATAACTCTTGAAAATTCGACTTAAAGAACTTCTACTGTATGTATTTGGAAATTCTACTGTATGTATTTCTACTGTTTTATTATTATGTAATAGCAGCAGTTGAGTAATCAACTGTTTATAGTAATTTTTGTTTTTGTTTTTATTTTTACTGATGAAAGTTAAGCTTAAGCATCAGTAATCACTAGACTCAAGGCGCGTAGTGGATCTTTAACACTTACGACAACTTATTCGACATAAGTTTGTCTACATTTCCTTTAAAAAAAAGCTTCTAAGATTCATATCAGAGAGTTGACCTAATTTTTGGAAAAACAAACTACCGAGATATTGGGACTGGTGCAGGGAAAGTGATCCACGCTCTATATACAGTCAATTCCTCGGCAAAGTTTATATTTACCTTTAGCTTTTATCTATCATCTAAAATCTAAAATCAACTAAAATCTATTATAGATTCACAGCTTATACTAAAATCAATGACACTGAAACTTCATTTAGAAATTTTGTGGATACCATATTATTTTATGTGCTTTAATTTGAGTATTAGATGAAAAAAATCTAAAACAGCAATCAATTTTTCTATTAATTATTATCGAAAACACATACATTTTTACAATTTTGAAATAATGCAAATATATGTATTAATTTGCCACCTTTTCCAATTTTTTTTTTTTTTCAATAGGATAATATTAATAAAACTTAATTTTCAATAAAAGGTAAATAGATCAAAGGTAAATGCAGTTATTTATATTTTAACAACTGATAGAAATATTATGCAAAGTGTTCCGCATAAGAGTGCAAACAAATTTTTTTGTACGAAACAAGAATTTTTCTACTAAAAATATTCTTTAAATTTTAGCTTACATTTGGGAAACGATAACTTATAGAGAAAAAATTACTTAGCACACAATTATGGTAGATTATCAAGGATTCATAAATTGGTATATGGTATATTAACTATAATTATCTATAATTAGCTGCAATTGAAAGGTAATTATCCTAAGACAGATGAAAGCTTGAAGAATAAGCTCAAACAAGACTAAGTTAACTTCTGTGGAGCATGTAGGTGAAGGACTATTCGGCAATTGTTAATAATGTAAAACAAAAAAACACCCATAAATTTTTTTCTCAGGTGTCTCAGGGAATCACTTTCTGAAATATTTCAACTTTTATGCGGAACACACTATATAATATATAAATCTACATCACTGCTTTGAGCATAAATAAATAAGCATTTTTAAGATTAAAATTGTTAATCCTGTTTCCTTTTTTCTAAATTTCCTCTATAAAATTTATGAATTTTCAAAAATTTTGAAATTTTAATTGAAATGCATTTCAATGATTATATAATCAATATAAAATCATATAATTTTTGGGTGTGGATATTTGTTGAAAATCAAAATGTCGAATTAAAAATGTTGAAAAACAAAATGTTGAAAACAAAAATGTTGAATGCAAAAAATGTTGGGAAAAAAAAATGTCAAATAGGGAAAAATGTTGAAAAATAAAATGTCGAAAAAAAAATGTCGAAAAAAAAATGTTAAAAAGAAATGCTGAAATAAAAATATACTCGTATGTAGATTTAAAATATTTTTTTTTTAATTTTATTTATCCCTCCTAATGCACGATGTCACATATATACGTATAATTATATAAATATTCTGGAAAAGCCATAACTCTGTTTTTTAATCTAACTCTAAAATCCCTGCTAATTTAGATTCTCATAGATTATAAAATATTCTGGAAAAAGCGTATAACCCCGATATTTCAAAAGAAAAGCATTTCATATATTTCATATATTATATATTCAAAACAAAAGCATTTTCAAACTCCTGATTTTCTGATTAATCCAACTCTAAAATCCCTCTTAATTTAGAATCTGACATATATACGTATATATATAAATATTCTGGAAAAAGCGGCAATCCTGGTTTTGAATCCAACTCTAAATTCAAAACAAACTATAAGTAATATCAAAACTACTTTCGGATTTTGGAATTTGAGATTTTGGGATTTTGAAATTTGGGGTTTTGGAATTTTGGGATTTTGCAATTTGTTTTTTTTTTTTTTTTTTGTGGGATTTCGTGGTGCTCCCGTTTTTGAGTTACGAGCCATTCGTAATGCTCCTATATATTTTCTAGAAAAAGAGCCATTATTTAGCCATTATTTTGCCATTTTGAAAATGCCATTATTTTGAATCCAACTCTGAAGTGTCTCCTAATTCAGAATCTTGCATATACACTTGTATAAATATTCTGGAAAAAGAAAATACCCTGTAATATTTTGATTGGCTTATTTTGAATCGAACTCTTAAATTATTTGGGTCATCACCTAACTTCTAATTATTTTTACTACATACAAATTTCAACAACAAAACACTTTTAACAATAGGAGTTGTCGTCCCAAACCCCGGCTAAACATATTATAAAAACTTTTATATTTTTTAAATAGGTACACATTTCGTGAATGATAAAAGATGATTTGTGTAACTAGCATTAAAATATACTACTAACTAGCTCTAAAAAAAAATGTTGAAAAATTTTTTTTCCATGTCAAAATTCGACTTTTTTTCTTTTCAAGAACCGGTTTTTCAACATTAATTTTTCCAACATTTTTCCCTATTCGACATTTTTCTTTTCGACAAAAAGACAGGCTCCCATAATTTTTGCTTAATAATCACAAAAAAAAAATTCAATAGACAGCAATAAATTATCATATTTTGTCAAATTTGTTATGTGGTTAATTAAAACTGCTGCATATTATAAAATCCTTAACTACTTATTATAAAATATATATATTTCCGAAATTTATGCACAAAATATAAAAATTATATCCGTTTAAATTTTTTTAATTTTTAATCTTATTTAACAAAATTGAAAGTGTTTAATTTACTTTACCAATAATTTGAACAATTACATGAAAAATGTTGTCAAACAATTTAAAATCAAAGGATAAAAGTTAAAAAAATATTTGAAAATCCCTTTTTAATAAAATTATTTTCAAAGGAAAATTTCATTAATTTCATCATAAATTTAATCAAAACAATTTTCTAATAGAATTAAATTAAAATTACCACTAATACATTATTGCGCATATATCCTTATGTATACGTAAATCCTGATACAACATAAATTGAGTTATTTCCTGATAGAATTCAGTTCTCATGAAATTTTTAGTAACTTAATTCTCTATACGAATACATAGCAACAATATGATGTTAACTTATATTCCATAAAATGTTACAACTAAGAGGAAATAAGAAATTTTTATTGTTAAACTGTCCCATATACATAATATAATACATATGTATAAGTAATATATACATGTAGAAAAAATTTGTATCTTTAGATAAATTTAAATGGATATTAATGTTAAGCGAAATGAACATTTAGAGTGCATTTCATTTTACATGGGGGTTTTTTTTTTTTTTTTTTTTGTTTTTGTTAATAAAGGACTGCAGGTTAGAAATTCTGAAATGTTCAGGATATTGTTCTAATTAAATTTAAAAAGAGAAATAGGAATTTAATAAAATTTTATTCATAACTAGATACATATAGTTAATTGCTTTGTATTTAATAGTAAAAATTCATACTGAGTACATATGTATTTTGTTTTATTATTTTTAGATAGTTAAAAAAAGCTGTGTAATAATAATTATTGTTTATTTTTTAAATTTTATATCAATTAAAATGTTTTGGTTTTTAAATGGGAATCCTAACTTATAATTTAATACAAATTTTATGTTTTTTTTTTTTTTTTGATAATGAACATTTTAGATTTAGAAAGATTTTATTTATAACAGTAAATACTATAAACAAATTTGAAGCCCCTTTTTCCTCTCGGATGTGGGCCAAATGAACATTTATTAAGGAGACATATATAACTGAAACAGTTCGTATATGTAAGTATAAGAACATATATGTTAGGAGCTGTCATAAGCGATAAAAATAACTTTACCAAAGTGTAGAAAATTTAAAAAGTTTTCTGTCACATGAAGAGTTTACATTGAATCAACTCGTTGATTAATACAACGCAATATAAAGGTGATGACCCAAATACTCTGTTATCTTTGAGCATCACTTTGCACAGCGTAGCAAAATGAATTATTTTATGACCGAATGATATCGTCGTTTTCTTGGTATTTTAAAAAATAAATATATGTATATGTATATAATTCAGAAATTGCTAAAGCTATTTCATGTTTCGTACTTCTAATTAGGTTAGGTATTATTTAAACAGATATATTTTATTTAGATGTCAAAAAAAAAAGTAGCGAAGCGAACTTAGGGTCAAGATATTAAAAGAGCTGTATAAAGCTTTATTATATTTTTATCGCTCTTATCGACTATAAAAACATAATTTTGTTTTTCCAATTAAAACTTTTTATTTTGAAAATATTGTATTCATTAAAAATATGGATTATGGGTGCGTGGGAGTTTAGTTGAGTCAAACGCTTTAAATTTATTAAATCGCTTTAAGTAATTTTTACTGAACATTTTTTTTTTTCTTTTTTTTTTTCAAATAAATCACTTTGCAAATTTTTACAAAGGGCTTAAATATATCACTTTACAAATTTTTCAAAAAAAAAATCTATACTTCATCGAGCAGCAACATTGACGTTTATTTGACATTTATTTCTTATTTATTTTTCTTATTCAGTAAAATTTTTGCAGTGACAATTTTTTAATCGCTGTAATTCATCATTACTTCATTCAACTGAACCCACCCATTTCTTTTTTCTAGTCTACGCATTAGTCAAAAACTAACACAATTTTCAATTATGAACTCAGAGTAATGATTTGATTGTAAATATTTGATTTGATTGTAAGTTTAATATGTACAATATATTTGTAAGTATCACTGTTTTTATTATTATTAGATGTTGTCTCAATTTGTCATAATATCCATCAAATATCTCTAGTATCTTAACTTACCTCTATTACCTCTTCCCTATTATTTGTTCTAAATAATGTTCCCAACATCTATAATAACTTCCTTTATTTTTCAATTTCCTTTATTCCTATTTTCCCAATCCCAAAATCAAATAATACATTGTACCATAGGTTCTAATCTAATGTTTGGTTTAAAAGAGAGGTGACTTTTAGCTGGTTGAATTTTAACACTATATCTAAGACAATTTGCGTGTTGATCTCATTGATGCCTTACGGGATCCCACCTACTCTCGTAAAAAAAAAAAACAGGATGGGTACAATGGTATAAGTACATATCACATGACTTTAACACTTCATAAATGTATAGAAAAAAGCTATACTTATATATCGTTAGTCTATAGTCGCTTCTTTAATCGTACATCACAACTTCAATATAAACGTATTCTAACAAAAAATTGGACAAGCTTAAAAATAAACAAAGTACTTAATATATAAAATTTCTAAAATTTTGAAGTGTGTTTTTAAATTTTAAACAATATCATTATACAACTGCACAACAGCGAAACAACAATGTAATCAATATACAAAAAATGTACATTGAACACATTGTTAACAATAAGAAGTAAATGAAGTCATTAAATAAAATGTATACATGACCATTTTTTTCACATAACTCAAATCTCTATGAAATTTTCCAATATAAAGCCATTTAAAAAAAAAAAAGCAATGAACTTATTATTGAAGCATAATTACAAGCTTTAATTTAAATTTAAAAAAAAAATAAATTAAACACCTTTTTTTTTTTTGTTTCTTTTTTCTTTTTACAATAGTTTTTTACAATAAACATAACAATAAGTAAATAATTATATACAATAATTTACAATAAATTTTACAACAAAATTTTGTAAATGAAATTTAAAAAAAAAAGCATAAGAATAAAAATGTGACTATATAAAATATATATGTATGTATATCAAAACATATATGAAGCCCTAATATTATCGTAAATAGAAACCCTTACTATATTTTATTTATGTATTGAAAAATATTTATAAATAGAAAATTGTATCGTAAAAAATTTATTTTTAATATATAAAAAGTTATTTTTAGAACTTTAAAACAAAAAATTTAAAGTAAAATAATAAAATTGATTTTACACATACATATACAGTCACTTTCAATATTATTTACACGCAACCAAATTTTGTTGCAACTATGAACTGAAATCAAAATATCTTCTAAAATTTTTATCAAATTGAACTCAAATTTAATTCATAAATTCTTTACTATTTTTTTACACATAAAAAAGTAAAAAAAAAAAAATAATTCTGGAAACTAAGAAGGCATGGTGTGACTCAAAAAAATACAAATGTACCTACAAGCGTACGGTTTATTATCAACTTTCCAAAAAAAAACTAATAAAAAAAGCCTTCTAAATGTACCTGGTATAGGCAGGAAAAGGGTAACAAATGAGAAAGATGATAATTATATATTTGGACATGTAAAGAGAAATTCGAGCGAAAGTTTGAGAAACATTCAAAAAAATATTAACCGTAACAAAAAGAAATAAATAAGCAAAACAACAATTTGGAGAAGGCTTAAAGAAAAGAAAATTAAAGCGTATGTGTCTCGAAAACAATCTTACATTTTTTCTAAAAAACCAAACACTTCGGCTAGAATTTACTTTGGAGTATAAAAATAAACCTAAAGAATTTTGGAGGCGTATATTGTGGACGGACGAAACAGCTGTTTCATTAGATGGAACCTATGGTAAGCGCTTTTATCATTCCCACTCAAAAACGAGCCGTAAATATTCCAACACGTGATTCAAATGAAGAAAAACCATATTGTGGGGATTTGTTTCTTTATAATGGTTTTGGTCCATTTTTGCATACCCAGAAAAGATGAACGTAGCCGAGTATTTGCATATTCTGAATGATGTTGCACTTGCTGCAGGTACCGAATTGATTGACCAGGATTTTATTTTGTAATATGATAATGCTTCCATTCATAAAGCAAAATGCATAACGCAATTTTTATCGGGTGTTGAACAAAATGTGTTAAAATGGCCTCCACAGAGCCCTGATCTTAACATAATCGAAAATGTTTGGCATAAGATGAAGTCTACAATTGCTCAAAAAATTTCAAAATTGATGAGGCAGATGCTGACGCTTTGAAGGCTTGGAATGAAATAGACCTCCAAATGTTAAGAAATTTAGCAGATTCCAAGCCGAAACGTCTTCAACAGGTAATAGCAGCAAAGGGCGGAAATACAAAATAATAATTAATTCCACTAACATCAGAAAGGTCTCCTTAGTTTCCAGAATTACATTATTTTTTTTTTTTATTACGATGTGTAAATAACATAATACGTGTGCAAATAATTTTGAAATTTTTTTGAAAACTTTTTCGTTTTTAAACTTTTTTTTGTTGTTCATTTTTTGAATTGTTAAAAAAATAGTAAAGAATTTACAAATTAAATTTGAGTTGAATTTGATAAAAATTTTAGAAGATATTTTGATTTCAGTTCATAGTCCTAACAAAATTTGGTGGTGTGTAAATCATATTGAAACTGACTGTATCTAAAAAATAATATTTGTATAACATACCAAAAAAAAAATCTTAAATAGTCAATTAATTGTTGAATATTTAAATAAAAAAGCTATTAAATTATCATTAACTGATTCTTTTGTTTTTTTTTTTTTTCTAAACTTAAATGTGAAGTTAAGAATATAATTTTAACACAATTAATTAATAATTTTTCAATTGAGTGTAAACTTTAACGCTCATTTAATTTGAAAATTGAAATATTTCGAATTATGAATGTCAATGTACTTTTTCTTTTATTAAACCGTAAAAACTAGGGGCCACGGTGGCCTAATGTTATTCCCCCTTACGACATTTACAGCCACGCCTGAACAGGAAAGGCTGTGTAATTTTCTATCCACATTTGTGTGGCAGAGAAATTCATTAAAAAAAACAAAACTATGACTGGGAGTATTTCCGAGTTCATCTAAAGATAATATGGCGGGTTAACTACTTTTTAAAAAATCAAATCTGCTATACGAGGAAAAATTTTTATTTCATGATAAGTATGAAAATATATTATATTAGAGAGGTAGGTAGATAGGGACTACAAATGCACACTTTTTATTGTTTTTATTTCCGATTTCCGAGAAACTTGTTCTTTTTAGAGAGTAAAAGATATAGGTATTTACACAATAGGTAAACGATTGATTCCTTTTCCTCTTTAAAGCATCTGTAAAAACCCGTATTGCATTGCCGATAGTGCGACAATTTAGAGATAAAAGTCTAGTTAATTGTTTAAAAACTAATTGGGTTGGCGAGATCCGCTTGGGAACATCACAAGTACTAATAGAAAATAATGTTTGAGAGTGTAAAATATAAATACATATTACAGTTACGCATTTTGATTTTACTAATACAACAGAAAGTATAGCAGAAGTTTTATTAAACTTATAATTATTTGAAAGAAAATAAAATTAATACTTATCGTATTAATTGCAACTGTTATCCATCCACAATGACAAACATAAAACTTTATGGATGAAAACCCTAAACTTTCACATAACAAAATATAAAAATGATTAAATGATATAAATGATTATTAACACTCATTTAATATTATACTTATATATATATATGTCCCAAAATCCTTAATTCTAACACTACTTCAATATAATCATTGTTGATTTCTGTTTTATATTGATTTCTTTTTTTTTTATATGATTAAGGATGATTTTCATGAATTTTCTTTTAGTTTCAAATTTTTTTTACCTTTTCTAATCATGTTTTCAGATAAAAATTTAGTAAATCCAAAGTTTACCTTTTTTGTTACAAAATTTAATAAGTTGAAGAATAAACCTAATAATTTAGACTTTAGTTAGGAAATTTTAAAAAAAATTTCAAATTATAAAAGAATTATGCAAAAAATATGGGATTTTTGTACTTTTCTTTATTATTATTGATAATTTTTCTTTTCTTTGAATAAAATTTTTTTCAATTTTTCGTTTTTCCTTGGATCTTATTTAATATTTTCGTTTTTTTTTTTTAATATATTTGAGATAATTTTAAAATGTCAATCGCATATGTTGAAATAGTTATTTTAGTATTTGATAATGTTTTACCAAAGTTATCATTTTGACCGGCAGGTTAATGCTTTGAGTTAAAATTAAAAATAAGTTGTTGGAATCATTTAATTTTAAACATAATATTTCAAGACAACCGATTATTATCAAAAGGAAAAACTGTATATTATTATCAAAAAAAAAAATCTCTGTATTATAGTAAAATTAACCCTCATATTACCCACAAAAAAAAAAAAAAAAAAAAACACTTACAAATAAACCTTTGGTGAATTTTTAACCAGCTTATTTTTACTTTAACTGAAGACTTTTTTATTTTAAGGGAATATTTTCTACTTTATGTGATTTTTTTTACTTTAAGTGAAAACATTTTTATTTTAAATGAAGAATCTTTATTTCAGTAATTTATTTTATACAAATATGTAATATGTATATATATATATTTAATTTATGTAATTTAAATATATTTAGACCAGATATTTATGATATTTATATATCTGATATTTATGTACATATACACATATATATGTATACCTATATTACATGTAATGTTTTACTTTAATTTTTATTACAAATATCTTCACTTAAAAGAAAAAATCTTCAAGTAAAAATTGCTTCATTTGAAGTAAAAATGTCTTTAGTTAAAGTAAAATAGGTACATAAAAACAACGTATAAAAAGTTCAATGACGCACAACATTTTACCCGAAAAAAATTTACATATTGGGAATAATTTGTATAAGAAAATTGAATTATTTGTACTCATGAAAGTTTCAGCACCCATATCTTCAAGATTGTATAAAAATATTAAATAATACATTTCACGTAATAGCCATGTAGGTGCATCCAGTCATGGAGTGGCAGCATAAGAAGAAGAAAAGATTTCATGGCGAATAGCATTTGAAAGAATGTTATTCGCCGTGAAATATATAAAGGAAAATAGATAAAGATATATAAAAATTTAAATAAAAATGAAAAAAAAATTCAAGTCAAGGTAAAACTTCCAAAAGTTAAAATTGAGTAAAACTTTACCCAAAGACAAATATTGGGGTTAACTAGAGTCTTTTTCTTACGAGGAAAAAAAAAATTTTATTTCACTTTAATTAAATTTAATGAAAAATTAAATTACTGTTTTAAGTATACATAATATGTAATTGAAAAATGTGTTAACCTTCTCTTTTTTTTTAACTATTAATTAAAAACAGAAAAATAGTTAAGCAAAGCCCGAAAAAAAAACAAAAAGAAAATCAGAAAAAACCATTAAATTTCAATTTTACTGTAATAAAAATTTAAGTGATTTAATCAATTTCAGATTATTTTTTTTTTTTATACACATTATCTACCAGTTCATCACTACTTATATCTTTTTTTTTTATCTTGTATTTAATTTCTATATGTATGAAAAATTGATTTCTTTTCTACTGATGACTTATTAAAATGTATCGATTGTTAAAACTTGTAAATATTATAATGAACATTATTTCATGGATTTTACTTGAATTTTTTAATGTTTTCCTCATTTTTATTTTACGTTATTACTAGAACACGTACAAATACATCCTCTACTCTAGAATGATTGTTTATTTTTTAATATTTTAATTAAAAAAAAATTAGAGCATAAAAAAGCACTTGTTTGATTAACTCTATGATCGCTGCAGAGATCAGAATTAACTAGTATTTATTATGCAATTAAATTAGAAGTATTCAAAATTAATATAAAAAGGTCCCTCATTTCATAAGACCTAAGGTCCCACATTTGAAGAGAAGATCATAAATTTTGTGCTTCTTTATAGCTGATTACTAAATTTTATATATACTAAAATCTAAATAATAAATATTATCTAAGAACTATAATATATGACTCACATCTAAAATTATAAGAAAATTACTGATAAGATAAACCGAATAAGAATAAATAGTTCGAATTTTCGTTCTAATTTTTAAAATAATCGTTTATATACCAGACAACCGAAAATTAACCAATTATCTGTGGTTTTAAACAGAAAATATAAATTTTGCTTCAAATAATTGAAAGTATTAGTTATTAATTTTAAATTAATCTAGAACAAAAACTATAAGTAGGAATCTAAAACATAAAGGTGAATCGAAAAGCTAAAATAGTCCCAAAAAATAAACAAATATAATTAAGTGACTTATAGATGAAAAAAGTTCTAAACTACTTTTACTTGAAATCTAATGTATACATAATAAATTGAAAATAAAAATATTTTTTAAACTTTTACCGTTATTTATTATTATGGGCAATTCTATTTACTGTAGAATAATTTTCTTTTTTTGAATAATTTTTTTTTCATTTAACTTTCGACTTACTTACGTGCCTTTAGCAATGCGGTTTAATCAATAAATAAAAAAGTTATAAAAACAAAAAAAAATATGTATATACTCAAAAAAAAAAAAAAAAAAACTATTTTTGGGTTTTTTCTTTATACTTTATTTTCAAGTAATGGTTAAATACTTTTATGCCATAGAAAATTAAAAAAAAAAAAAAAAAAATTTTCTTTTTTTCAATTCAATAGTACCACAACCCCCGTTATATGACAATTTTCTTTTGTTTTTCGATATTATTTAGGTGTTATTGTATACGGTATTGAGAGGGCAATAATGAAAACTTATGTGGTGTTGAAAATCCGTCGATTGGTGCAAATTGAAGAAACAAAAAATACGAATAAAATCTTGAAGTACTTATAGGTAAATGCAAGGTAAAATCAACTTTATAATGATTTTCTGAAACGTGTTCACTATAAAACAAAAAACAACAAAAAAATTTGAAATAGATGAGTCCTAATGAATTATTAAATTACAATTCATTATAGATTTGATGATGATGATCGTGATGTTTAATATTGGTTTGATTGTTATTTTCTTTAAACAATATAAAAGTTAATCGATTTTAATTGCTTTTTGTTTTATATATTTAATGAAATTAACAGCAGATAGGTAGTTTGTCGTGTTTAATATTCTTTTATAATATTAAATTATACTATGTATAAAATTTGATTTAAAAAAAAATAATATGTATAAATAATTAAAACTAAATATACTTTAAGTTTGTCATCCAGTATCAAACAATTGAATACGTATATATGTATAACAAAGTTTAAAATTTTTATATTGATTGAACAGCTTAGATTATTAGTGGTTAATGTTAAGATTGTGTTATCAGAGTAAACAATTTAAAATAAATATTTATTAGTAGATTATATAAAATTAATGCTGTTTTAATAACTTTGTAATTATATATTATATACATATGTATATCACATTGTATTATAAATTAATTTAATAAGTGGTAATGAATGCCATAAATTTTGAAATATTGACTTTTAAACTTTGAATTGGTTATTATTAGTATATATATACTTATATATATATATAAGTTATAATATATATATAGGTATAGTTTTTTAGTTACATTTTTTTAAATTTTTTATATATATATAAGTATAATATAACATAATACATGAATCTTAAATATAACTTTTATACTTTAGATACGTGAGATTTATGAGATATATATGAACGTTCGTATACGTATATCTTTCTATCTATCTTAATAATATTTATATATTTATATATAAAAAAATTTTATATATGCATTTTTATATATTATGTATATAGATGACTGCATAGATTCTTATAAGTATAGATACTTTTTTTTATATAGTGAACTTATCCTCCTCTTCTAATATTAAGGAAATCGAAAACTTAAATGAAAAATTTATTTTTTTTTAGTGTTAATAAATTTGGATCTATCGTTTTTAGACTATGTATGAACATTCTATAAAATGAGTTCCTCTTCTAAATCTTTAAAATCTTCTTTTAAATCATCATATTATCTATACTAATTTTTTTATCTTTTATCGTTTTGAAACTAAAGATAACTTCAAAAATTATAAAATTTTAAAACGTTAGAACAAGATAACAATAACAAATGTTGGCCTTTCGATTCTCTTGAAATTTGAAACATCCCTCTATATTTCATTATGATTCTTGAATCTGTTTTGTTAGTTTAATCTGGATCTGGGACATAATTCCGTTTCCTTATACTAATAAAATACAATAACGTCCTAACATCACAGTACAAACTATAGAAACTAACTGGTTATTTACTTTGAATCATATAAAAACTTTTTTTCCCATTAAAAATATAAAAACGTAGTAAAGTGGTAACCAATCGAACAACAACAGATAATACTATACAATTTAACATCACTCTTTTTAATCCATATTCAACTTCATAGTTTACAAAAATTGTCAAATTTCCCTAAGGTGTTTATTTAATAAATTTTAAACAAAATTTTGTAGTAAAAACTAAAAAAATTTAAAAAAAAAAAAAGTGAACAAAATATAAATATATCGCATTGAACAAGTGATATTCTATCCTAAAGGGAGCTAATATTTTGCAAAAAAGAAAAAAAAATTTACCACATTTATTATAATATGAGGTAGGTATAATATAGTTTTCATTTTTATTTTTTTATTTATTTATTTATTACTGATATTACCTCAACAACATTTAACATTTAAAAAAATATATCCTTGATTCATATATCCTTGTATATACAGAGTGATTCTCTTTCGGCTTTGAACATTTATAGAATACATTTGGAGAACCAAAACGAAGAAAAACTTATTTTGTAAGAAGAGAGAGCGTCTATTTTCCATCGGTTTTTAATATAATGTGACCTTAAGTTTATAATTCAATTTGCTTATAGCTCAAAAACTACACAACAAATCAATAAATTTGTTAAACTGTCACAAAGCACTTACGCTTTCAATATTTAGATCTACCCACTCTTTGAATATTTTAAATACCGATCGTTTAAAAATTATGAGCATTTTAAAACAAAAACAAGTAAATGTAACAGTAAGTCGATGCAACCCACTTATTAATACCCTACACCTGAATAATCCCAATTAAATTAAAAATCCATAAGTTTTTTGGCAGCTGCTTGATCTTCTTCTCTTTTCTTCCTTATTCAACTCGAATTTCAGGGGCGTAAAAGAGGCATCTTTTAACACCCTTGTACAAAATTTCAATTTTCTATATTTATTTATATCGAAGATATGCTCGTTAGCCCTTAGGAGGCGTGTGTCAGGTACCCGAATTGCCACTCCAATTCATCAAATCCATCTCAGGGAAAGAAAACATGACAGAACACCATTGTACTAAATTTAAAGGTTCTACTTTTGTTGGTTTTGGAGATATGCTCGTTTGCTCTTGTGCTCATTCGGAAGTTTCCGAAATACGAATCCATGGTTCAAATTCTCCCGAATGTCAGTTACAGAATAGGAAACATAACAGAACACCCCTGTACTAAAAATAAAGGTTCCATCTTTGTTGGTTTTGGAGATAATCCCGTTTGCAATGGGGCTAGTTCGAAAGCTTCTAAATCCGTACCCATGAACCAAATCCTTTCCAATTTCAGAGACATAAATCAAACAGGAAGGAACCTCATTGTACCAAATTTAAAGGTTCTATATTTGTTGGTTTTGCAGATAATCTCATTTTCTCCGAAATCATTCGGAAGCTTCCAGAAACCGAACCCATGGACCGATTTTGTCCAGATTCGAACTTAGCCTTCCTTTCGTAATTAGTAACTTACTATATGAATTTCATCAACTAGTATTACTAGTTTTTAAGTTACCGTGCGAACGGACATCGTTAAATCGACTCAGGAGGTGATCCTGATTCAGAATATATATACATGTCCATATCTATCTAGCTTCCTTTTGATGTTTCAAGCTTTTTGACGATGTTTAAAACTTAAAAAAAAAAAACTTTAGATTCTATTACCTCAAGAACCGCGTGAAATATACTACATCTTACAGGACAAAATTTTATTCGTTTTAGTCTCCCAAATACACCCTATATATATTCAAAATTAAAAGAGAATCATCCTGTATATCATACATAAAATATAATTTATTTATTGACTTTAATTTAATTAAAGTCTTCTCTAAAATGCAATTAATTTTGAAACAAAATTATTTAATTCAAAAACTATAATAAATTGTACATTTTCAATAATTTGTATAACATACGTAAAAGTGTTACCAGATATTACTTAATATAATAACTAAGTAATTATATTTTAGGGATTCTATATTAAGGTTTAATAATTTAAAAAAAATTTATCATGCATGATAGAATATGTAATTACTAATTACCAATTATATTATAACTATATTTTTTTTTTATAGAATTTTTGAATCTATATATTTTCTATTTTCTATACATTTTCTTTCTATTATTAAAAATCATCATATTATGTCAGAAGATACAATAAATGACGTAAATTTGCTTGAAAAGTAATACCAATATCATATATATATATATATATACATATATATATAATTAAATTAAAAAATAATTACACTAACACAATTACTTACTTATTTTATTTTTTTTTAAAGGTAAAATATAGTAAACCTAACAAAAATATAATAATTATTTGGTATTTTAGGTGATCATCTTGTATATTCCATGCATGCAATCAAATCAACCTTCTAATCAATATTTTCATTTATTTCGTATTTTTGTTTGGAGTGCATTTTGACTCAATAATTTGAGTAATATTATATAATATTTAATAATATAATTTAAGAAGAAAATGTATAAGTGAAAAGGTTGAATGCATAAAACTAAGCTTGAACTCAAAATTAACCTTTTCAAACAAAAACTTTCAGTTTAAGCGTAGTTTTTGTTTGAAAAAGTCGAATTTGAATTCAAACTCAGTTTTAAGCATTTTAAGCCAAAGTGACAAAAAGAAAAAAAAATTTTTTTAAAATCAATGTTACATTTTGTCTCTATTAAAATTGATTAAAAAAACTAAAAATAAAAAATAAAAGGTTTGAAAAATAAAAAAAAAAAATAAATATAAATTAAATATATCATTATATTGGGATTTTGGAGGCGCCCAGTGTGTATGAGCGTATAAATCCCACCGAGGGAGTGTAGGTTCGAATACAACACACGTTGTAAGAATAAATCTCTCTTAAGACATTTATAGCCACACCTGGAAAGGAAAAACTGTGCAATTTCTTTGTCACATTAAAGACTGTGTAATTTCTTTGTCGCATTAATGTGACAAGACAGGGGAATAAACTAAAAAAAAAACAAAAAAGCAAAATAAAAAATCATTAAGTATTAAAATTGATTACAATTTTAATTCTTTATTCTCAATTAGACACCAAAATAATAATCAAACCAATCTGACATTATATACAATGAAGGCTGTATAAGTAATTTAAAAACATTACACGTATATAATGTTAACCATCATGAATAATGAATGAATGAATCATTTAATAAGTTTCCCGGATATTGCATAATTCATCTTGATAAGAAAATAAATATTATAATAATTATATTGTAATGATCACACAAACATATTATTGTATTATATATTTATGTACTACTAATTACTATATAAATACAATATGTACAAGCCTTAAGGCGAAAAACCTTATAAACATAATTAAAATTGTAATCAATAATTGTAATAATATTTCCGAGTTTTCAAACGAATTATTTGTCATTCTTCAATCAGAGATGGGATTTATTTTCCCTATACTCGTATACAGAGTTTTTTTTTTTATAATAATATGAACTTTTTATTAAAAAACAAAAAAAAAAGTAATTTTTTTTTTTTTCCTTTTAAATTATATTAACAAATATTTGAATTGTAAAAAACAAGCAAATTGTAATATTCCATTGATAACTACTCTGTTGGAAACAGATTTTAATCTTAGATACATTTCAAAAAGTTTTTTTTTATATTATCAATTTTAAAATAATTTAAAATCTATATAGAAAAAAATGTAAAACAATATATGAAAAAGAATAGGTTTTGTAAAAGTGTTTATTTTCGAAACAAAATAGTTTGTAAATCAAAACGTTTTCAAAAAGACACCCCACTTTTAAGCAAACGCTATATATATGTAAGTAATGAATGAAACGCTTTAACACAATTTGTAAATAACTAAATAACGTTTGAGCTTCAATTTTTGTATTTTAACTTTACAAAATTTGAACAGATCTCCGAATCTAAAGCCTGAAATTATAAAATTTTGAAATTTTGATCCTCATAGCTTTCAAGCGGGTGAAAAATAGCACTCAAGCGGTTCACAATATTGATGGAAATTTTTTTTTAAAGAAATTTATGTTCATTTTAAAAGAATCATACTTTTACTCTTACTCTCAAAATTCCAAGATTTTAGATTTAGGGTACATACTTAAAGGAAAATTTAACAAACTGCTAAAATTATACTATTTTGTCTTAGTTTAAAAAGTTTAAAAAATATACTTTTGTTTAGCGTTTTCAGATTGAAAAAATAGAAATTCAAGTTTTAACAATTGAAATAGAAACGTTTTTAACATTCACTACGGAACAGACGAATAAAATTTTCAAACTGTTTTGAAAAATGCGCTAAAAATTACAAAATATCGGTAACTATGACAATGTTGACAACAAATAATTTTTTTTGTTTTTAATAAATAACATTTTTTACATTGATTCGAATACTCAATATCAGTACAAAAAAGGTAAATAAAAAGAATCTTAAAAAAAAAAAAATTATTTGTATTATGTTTCCCAGATTTAGTAAAAACCAAAACTATAATTAAGTAGATAAACCCGGCGTAGCATACACCGGTCTGGTAATCTAGAAATAATGTTGGTTTTTTGTCACTTTAACTTTTTAATGAAATAAAAAGAAATATCTTTCTGTTGTAAAATAGTTTTTATTTATATCTTAAAAACGTTTTTTGAGAACTATGTTCCCTTCATCAGTAAGAATACTTAACTTTTTACAATAAGATTAAGAATAAATTTATAAAAGTAAAAACGCAGATACCAACACTAAGAAAACTAAAGAAAAATTTTGCTGTGGGAGTTTGTTTTTTCCGTTCCTTTAAAAATAATCTTTTTTTCATAAAAATGTCTAAATTCGTATAAAATTCACTATTTTTTAAATGAAATTACATAATTGAAATTATTTTTTATATGGAAATGTGAAAATTTAATTTTTTTTTAATGAAATTGGTATATATGTATATGTGTGCGCATAACAACTGTAAGTATTAATGTTGGATTCAAAATCAGAGTATTGCCCTTTTCTGAAATATTTATATCCATATAGTACGTAAATACGCGTTTTGAAATTTCGGGATTTTAAATTTAGAATTTTGATTTTCGGGACCTAACCCTATAAATTTTTAGTTTTTTTTTATTCTTTTTTTCTGTTATGTGCAGTATTAGTTTTTGCTATGAAAAATGTTATTGTTCCAAACCTTTACGGCTTTTATATAATAGATTGTAAAATATAATTTTTAAGAATTTTTATTGAAACAAAAATTATTTAAGCTTTTTATAATACGTTAAAACTCTTTCAATTTTCAGCAAAGTCCTGTTTTGAGACAAAGTAAAGCTTTTATTCAAAATATGTAAAAAATTTAAAACTCTAACATTTTAAGAAATTAAAAAGACAATTAAAGAGAAGAATTATACTTCTTTTCGTGAATCAGTACTAAAAACTGCATGTGAAAATCCTCATACATCACAGGTATACTATAAGAACTACAAAGCTATATCTATATGTAACATATTTATAAAAAATTCTGAAATTAATTTCACACTTTAGATTACATTATCTAACCACTTCTATCTTTCACATTTATTTTTGTCAACTATGTATATTTTCGATCAACTAAATATTTTCGGTCAATTTCAGTTTTCAGACAATTTTCAGTCAACTAACTAAATATGTATAATAAAAGTTAACTTTTTATTAAAAATACACATAACAATACTTTAGTTACTATATCTAAGGACAATATAAGTATAGTATTTATCTATTACAAAAAATTAATTTTTGATGAAAATATATCAAGATCCTGATCTGATAATTAAATTATTAGAATTGAATTATGAGATTTTACACAGTTAATCAAAGTAACAAATCAAAATTACCCATAATCTTCAATATAAATTTTCCATCATATTAAATTTACATCGAATTAAAAAGAAATATACTTATAGCAGCTATATATGAATAAAACCCAAAATCTTTAAAAGGACATTATAAAAACCCAAAAATTATATTAGTTTATGCTAAAGTTAACAATTAATTATATACATTTGTATATATTAATTAAGTAATTAAATATTTCTGCAAAATTAAGTCATTTTTATAAAAAAAAAAAAAAATCTATAAAATAATATTAACTATACACATTAAATTTCTTTTCTGAGAAACATACATACATACATACATACATACATACACATTCATTCATCTAATTTTCATGTCTATCTCTCCTATGACGTAAAAGAAAAGGCAAATTGTATTATTTCATACTAAATATAAAGTATAGTATATTAAATTACACCCTTTTTTATTTGATTTTACACAAAGAAAAAAGCAACCAAAAAAAAAAATTCTTTATAAAATCTTTGTTTTCCCCACAGGTCATTTATTTTTTTCCCAATGTTCCTTGTTCTTTAATTAAATCATCAAAAGTTGAAAAAAAAAAAAAATTTTTTTTTTTACAATGTCTAACTACTAACTTTCAAAAATTCAAATTTCGTACATTATTAAAGTAATAATTAATCTCCAGTGTATTCTTAGCTTTTTTAATAAATTTTTAGAGTTCTTTATGAATAATATTAAATCATTTTCTGAAATATAAGTATGTACCTACCATATTATAAGATTTTATTTAAAGAGTTTTCTAATAACTGAAAATACTCATTTAAGGGACAATTTTATAAAATTATAAATTAAAAAAAAATATTATAAATAATTTCAAAATAAATTAAATAAATTAATGATACTTAAATTTTCTTTTTTTTTTTTTTTAAATAAAAAAATCATCAATGTTAGTTAAAATTCAAGCAAAAAAAATATGTAACAATACAAGGTGTTTCCAAAAGAATGTACTTAAATTATTTAGAATTTAAAAAAACTTAAATTTAATAATGCAAATTTAATGTGGTAAAATAGCGCCAATAACGGTCATAAAAAAATTTGAAATAAAATAAATCTTAGTTTTTTTTTTCTTTCATTTCGACTTTTTATTCCGAATTTAAAAAAAACAATAATTTTATTTTTTATCATTTATTTATTACACATACAAGTTGGAGTACACTTACAGTCGATTTTCAAGATTTTAATTATGAATTTGAAAAAAAGGACTAACAATATTCTGATTAAATTGTAATCTGCAAACATCAAAATCGATATGGTTTGTGTCTCAGATAGAATTCACGCGTTTTATACTCATTGCAAAAAACAAATTTTATGAAAAGAAACGATATTACAGTCTTAAAAACAGAATTGACTGAAGACAGATACATATATTATATTAGAGGGTGTAACACTTGGCAAAACTCAGATGACAAAAATCTATTTCTCCTAAATCTACTTATCAAAATACTAACAACGCAAAAAAATCAACTAGGAAATTTCTCGCTTAACAAATTTGCTATTCGCAAATATCCATTTTTCAAAAAAAATTTAAAAAAATCTCTCTCTTTGTTGTTGAAATACGTATGGTACAATTAATAATAATTAGAAAAGATTTCAAAATCAATCATTTGTTCAATAATTTGTTCAACGGAGGTTACAAAAAATAATTAGAAGAGATTGGTTTTGAAAATCAAAGTTTCCACTTTTTGTAGAATATATTGTATAAATAAGTACATGCGAGATTTTGAATTAGAGGTGATTTTAAAGTTGTTACAAAATCAAGGTTATACGCCTTTTCCAAAATATGTATAATGCGAAATTCTGAATTAGAAGAGATTTTAGAGTTGGTTACAAAATCAGAGTTTTCCATACCTTTTACAGAATATGTACACTTAATGTTCTCCATATACAGAATATACTTATGTTATTTGATGTTATTTGAAAATTGGTCAAACAGATGTTGTGGAAAGTAAAAATTTGACATCTAATCTTTTTGAATTTGACGTCTTTGGAAATTTATTTTTTGTCAAGTGATTTTTTGCAATGTGAGTTTAGGTGAATTGCGCTATACCCATTATATATTAATGACGCAAAATATATATATGTATATACATAATATATAATATTTAATAATGATTATACTGATAAGACTTTTAGTAAAATTTAAATCTAAAACTATAGTGCCGAAGAAATTATAAGATTTTTTTTAAAAAGAATATTGCATTTTAAAATACATACTTATTTAAAATTCTGAAAAACTAACAAATAACCTATTGGATTTATCATAATAAGTTTAATAGTTAAATTAGCTTTTACTTAATTTTAGTCAAAAATAAAAAAATGTAATTTCCTTATTTTCTAAAAATATTTTAAATATTCTTAATGAAAATTCTATAAAACGAATAAGTGTATTTAAGCCTTATTAATATTTAAATAGATATTTTAACAAATAACTAGATAAGTAAAGATATCCATCATTATTTTGAAACACTCTTCATTTTTTCTAAACAAAAGAAAAGTTCTTTATAAAATTAATGAAGAATTTTTATATGGAATCATAAAATTTTCTAAACTATTTACTACTTATCATAAATTTTATTTTTACTTTTTATGAATTTTTATGAAATTAAGAAGAGTCCTTTTTTTTTTTTTGTTTTTGTTATTCATTGTAAATGGGTCATTTCTATTACATACATACATAGTTTGTTTTGTTTTTTTTTTTTTTTGGGTTAAATGGAATTCCTTTCAAATCCAAATAAGACAAAAAAAATAAAATATCTACCATATAAAAACATTAAAATATGTGTGGTATTTTTTCTTTTGGAACTTTTTATATATTGGAATTATATTTCAATTTTTTTATATTAAGTACATATATATAACATACTCAGTACGTATGTATAAAATATATAAGTAAGTATATGTACCTTTATAATATCCAATTACGTTAAATAAGACTTTAACAATTCCCTTAACAAAACTTAAAATTAAATTGTTCATTTTTTGGGTTTTTTTTTTTTTTGAAAAATACTGAAGTAACACAAGAACTTAATAAAAAAAAAGCCAAAAAAGAAAAACATTTTCAATTGTATATGAGAGTCAATAAAAATACTTGAAAAAATAAAAATTTAATTTTGAACGTAATCATAGTAACCGTGATTTATTTAAATTTAAGTTTTAAGAAAATCAGAATTTTTTTTTTCTTTAATTTGATAAAAACGTAAAGTTTGGTTCAACAATAAAAAAAAATCTGCACCATTTATAATAGAAGTAAAAAAAATATTTCGGAATGTGAATTAATCCTAGCATTATTTCTGTGGAAGTTGAAATATTGAAATACGCATATTAACTTCTAAAATATTAACTACTAAATACGACTAATAATCAATATTATTGTAAATAGAACAATCTGGAAAAGGAATAATCTAGAACATAATAGAAATAATCTAAAACTATATGGAAATATTAGTGAAATGAATAATATTAGCTTTAAGAATAATAATAATATTAACATAACATTAACATTGCATTAACATTAACATAATATTAAGTTGAAGAGAAAATTTCAAATACGGAACCTACAAATTGTTTGAAAAAGATTTTCTGTAAATTTCATTACTCTAGCTTTCCTTTTTTTGACGGAAGGACAAAGCTTAATCGACTAATTTTTCGTTCCTAATCTCATCCATTCAGTTAAAGTTATATGTACCATGCTTAGTTTGATCTGTTATAAACAGAAATGCAATATTATTAAACCCGAGACTATCGTACGAGTATAAAAAGACATTCTGCTGAACTTTCTTTTTTGGGGCCTCGGTGGCCTAATTGGTAAGAGCGTATAAAATACGCTTGAAACACCGAGGGAGTGAGGGTTCGAATTCCACACACGTCGTAAGAGTTATTCCTCCTTACGACATTTACAGCCACGCCTGAACAGGAAAAGCTCTGTAATTTCCTGTCGACATTTATGTGGCAGAGAAATACATTAAAAAAAAACTTTCTTTTTCTTATTTTTTTCTACATACCCATACCTTTTTTTTTAAAGTACATGCTTATATCAAATTGCCAATTTTCATATAAATTTAAAAGAAATTTGCTGAAATTTATTTTAAAAATTATAATTTTAATGTTTTATTTTATCTTATACATATGTAGTAATTGTGTGCTTTGATTAATGTTAACATTGATGTGGCATATATACATATACATATTTAGATTTTTCAAAATTCGTAGAAAAAGTTTTAAGTAATTAATTAATACTTCAGTTGTACTGTTAAACTTAACAAAAAAAAACTAATTAAGGCATAATTGTTAATTACGCACGTGTATTATAAATCTTTAACGATAATTATACCAGTATGAACTATGTTCAAGGATATAATAAATTTGCCATTACGTTTTTCACAGCTTAAAAGAGTCGAGCTAGATATAGTCTCAAAGGTATGGGTCGGCTCAAAATCGAATTCTGAGTCGATTAAGCCATGTACGTCCGCCTGTGCGTCTGTCCGCACGATGATTCAAAATATAAGGGAGCTACGAGGCTGAAATTTTTTTTACGCCACTTTTGTAGAATTGTTAGTTTCGCTATTTAAATCCAACATTTTCGGCCATTTAACTCAGAATTTATTGATGCTAGATGTCTGAAATTTAGTGAAGAGATGTCGAGTTATATGCCAACAACTTTTGTAAAATTTGGTTGGTCTAGAGCAGCCCGTTCAGGCTTCTTGCATCATTTGGAACTTAATGAAGCTATCTGTAAAATTTGATTGTGCTGAGGCAAAAAATTCGTGTAGTTTCGTGTAGTCATACAACTCCATAAAACTCCATACTTTTATAAAAGTAAATCCTATATGTATGTACTTTAATAATTCAACACTGTAAAATTGAAATGAATTGTTTTATTTACTTTAAAATTTAAAAAACAATCTTATTAACAGAGTTCACATTCATATTATGCATTTAAAAAAATTTTTAAAAATGAAAAAACTCAAAGCTCAGTTTCCTTTGTAAAATACTAAACATTACTTTAAAATTTAAACATTTGTGCATAGATAATAATCTTATAGTAACCTCAATAAGTACATATATATATAATTGAAAAGTTTTGCTCCCATCGTTAAAAATACACAACTTTTACACTGTTTTACAACAAATACTCTGCTTTAATGTCTAATTTAACACTAAAAACATATCATAATAAAGATCTTTAAACGCTGGACATTGACTGAAAATCCAAGAACTTATTAAGAATACAGACTTCTCTTTTTGAAGTAGCCCACATTAAACTTCCTCTAAAACTATTTATTATTTATTTTTCAATATAATTCATCATAATTCATCATCCGGTTTAAATTAAATACAAATAATTGAAATAATAGAAAAAAATATATATGTATATGTACATATATATATATACATGTATATTACTGTTATTTAATAAAAATAAAAAATAACAAAAATAAACAATTTCAATTCATTCTTTTACAAATTAAGTATTGACTTAAATAAATATAAACCCATAGTAATGTCAATTAATTTTTTAAACAATTCTATAAGTTTTCTAATCATGTAACAATGAGATGATGATTATGGATATCAAATATTAGGAACAAAAATATGTATGTACTTATGTTTTTTTATACTTTTACTTATTTTTGATGCTTAATTAAATTCATTATATATAAAATACAATTTAGGAAAGTTTAATTTAAGTATATATTTATAAAAACATATTGACATATTAATTTATTCTTTAGAGCTGTATACGGATGTAATATATAGTGCCATCCCTCGTCATACCCTTAGTTTACATAATCTTTGTAAATAAATCAATCATTTATACATTTTTAATATCAATCTCAAACCATACTAAGTATAGGGAAGCATTTATCCCTCAACATGACATAATTAAACAAGTACAGGCGTGGACCCAAATTTATCAACATTATTTTAATTTCCTTTACAAGAAGGCCACTTAATCTTTCTAATAAATAAGGAAGAAATTCTGTTTGTTTGTTTGTTTGTTTGTTTGTTTGTGCCCTTTTCACGTAAAAACCACCAGTCCGATTGCAACCAAATTTTGCAGGAACGTTCCTACGACCCCGGAAAGTGTTATAGGCTATATCGCGCTTCGGTTCATTAACCCATTGCGGCCCGAGAGCCATTTAAAGCCGTTTCGTTTTTTCGTTGTCCTGCCTAAACGGTTTGTCCGACTGAGTTGAAAATTTGGACAAATATTCTTATTATCATTGGACGGGTACCGAAGAAATTCGGATTCAATACATTACCCGGATTCGGCCCGGCGGGCTTCCAAAAATTTTTTTGTTTCCGATTTATGTCCAATTTTGTAAGGTGGTTTTATGGTCTGAAAAAAAGCCTGTGACAAATTTTTATGAAGATCCCGTAACCCGTTTGGGCACGAGAGCCGAACGAAGTTCATTAAATTTTTCTGTTGTCCTGCTAAAACGGTTTGACCAATTGAGTTGAAAATTTACAATAGTGTAGCTCTTTACCACAGGAGCTCAGTGAGTTGATTTGGTTTCGATCCATTAACCCGTTTCCTCACCAGGGGTCAGTGAAGTTTTGTAATTTACTTAGTTGTCGCACTTAAACTGTTTGGCCAATTGAGTTAAAAATTTATCAAAGTGTAGCTCTTTACCGCAGGAGCTCACTGAGTTGATTTGGTTACGATCCATTAACCCGTTTCGGCACCAGGACTCAATGAAGTTTTTCAATTTCTTTGTTGTCGCGCTTAAACGGTTTTGCCAATTGATTTGAAAATTTACAAAAGTGTAGCTTTTTACCACAGGAGCTCACTGAGGAGATTTGGTTACGATCCATTAACCCGTTTCGGCACCAGGGCTCAATAAAAATTTTTAATTTCTTTGTTGTCGCACTTAAACCGTTTTACCAATTGAGTTGAAAATTTACAAAAAAGTGTAGGTCTTTATAACAAAAGCTTTCTGAGTTGATTTGGTTACGATACATTAACCCATCAGGCTGCAGGCCATGAAGTGTCTCATTTTTTGTTGTTGTGCTTAAACGATTTGACCAATTGAAAATTTGCACAAGTATTGCACTTTGGCACACAAACTCATTCAATAAATTTTGTTGTGATACATTAACACATTTCGACACGATAGACTGTCAAAAAAAAATTTTGTTTCTGATTTCGGTCTAATTTTTAATTTCTAATATAGAACAGTAATAAAAGTAACCTTATTAAGTATCTTAAGAATACTGTGTTTAAGTTTTAACAACATAACATTTTCGGCCGTTATTTAAAAACAGAAACAATCTCCTACATTAGACAATCATCATGTCATCATTCAGAAATGCATTACTTACATGTGGTCTTTACATGTGGTCTACCTACATAAGATGCACGTGTATAATATGTTTCCCATAAAATATTGAAATATGTGCATATAGTATGTATAATATCCGTATATTTAAAAATACTATAAACTTTATCAAGTAAATTAGAAAACATATTCATATTTCAGTACATCATTTAATCAAAAATGAGTTCATACATATTTAAAGAACAGAAAACCTTACATTCTTATCCATATACAATTTTTACACATATTTTTAGCCAATCAATTTGGAAACAAAATTAGAAAAACTAAACGTAAAAAAATTCCGGTTGATTTATAAAGGTAAAAAACAATCATGTATTTTTTATATTGAAAATATGTTAAACAGAACCGGAAATGTACGCATTTAAAAAGAAGTTTTTTCAAAATTTGAAGAGCTGTCGCTGCTGTAGGATCTCCAACGGTGAGGGTACATAAAAAAGTTGCTCTAAAACATTACTCTTTTAAGAGACCTATGCATAGTTAATATTTCATTACTCTTTATTAAACAGTATATAAGTTTTAGCAGACGGAGGGACAGAGCGAACTTAATAACAAATTTTTCAAAATGTGCTTAAAAGGATAATTCACAAAAACATGAAGTGATATTACTTACGGAAAAAAAAATGTACTACATTATGGTCATAATTGAAATGCGATTTTATGTCTCGGTATTAAAGAATATATTGTGGAAATTCACTTCGCCGTAATTGTGTACTCAATAGATTATTGATTCCTTTAAAAAAATTTTGTAGAAGAATTGTCTCTAATTCTTGGCTCTGTTTATTCAATTTAACTAAATAATCTAATAAAAAATAGAATATAAACTACCAGCATCTGTAAATGCATAATAATAAGTTAACTATATTAATTAAATTATATTAACGTAGAAACAAAAGTTAATAATTTTTATTTCATAAAGCCAATAAAATACTCCGGGCAACGCCGGGTACTCTGCTAGTCTAATAAATAAGGAAGAAATTCTGTTTGTTTGTTTGTGCCCTTTTCACGTAAAAACCACCAGTCCGATTGCAACCAAATTTTACAGGAACGTTCCTACGACCCCGGAAAGTGTTATAGGCTATATCGCGTTTCGGTTCATTAACCCATTGCGGCCCGAGAGCTATTTAAAGCCGTTTCGTTTTTTCATTGTCCTGCCTAAACGGTTTGATCAATTGAGTTGAAATTTTGGACAAATATTCTTCTTATCATTGAACGGGTACCGAAGATTCAATCTGGATTCAATATGTTACCCGGATTCGGCCCGGCGAGCTTCCAAAAAAATTTTTGTTTCCGATTTATGTCCAATTTTGTATGGTGGTTTTATGGTTCAAAAAAAAGCCTCTGACAAATTTTTATGAAGTTTCGTTAACCCGTTTGGGCAGGAGAGCCGAACGAAGCTCATTAAATTTTTCTGTTGTCCTGCTTAAACGGTTTGACCAATTGAGTTGAAAATTTACAATAGTGTAGCTCTTTACCACAGAAGGTCACTGAGTTGATCTGTTTACGATCCATTAACCCGTTTCGGCACCAGGGGTCAGTGAAGTTTTATAATTTACTTAGTTGTCGCACTTAAACTGTTTGACCAATTGGGTTAAAAATTTATCAAAGTGTAGCTCTTTACAACAGGACCTTACTGAGTTGATTTGGTTACGATCCATTAACCCGTTTCGGCACCAGGGCTCAATGAAATTTTTCAATTTCTTTGTTGTCGCGCTTAAACGGTTTTGCCAATTGAATTGAAAATTTACGAAAGTGTAGCTCTTTACCACAGGAGCTCACAGGGTTGATTTGGTTACGATCCATTAACCCGTTTCGGCACCAGGACTCAATGAAAATTTTCAATTTCTTTGTTGTCGCGCTTAATCGGTTTTGCCAATTGAATTGAAAATTTACGAAAGTGTAGCTCTTTACCACAGGAGCTCACAGGGTTGATTTGGTTACGATCCATTAACCCGTTTCGGCACCAGGACTCAATGAAATTTTTCAATTTCTTTGTTGTCGCGCTTAAACGGTTTTGCCAATTGAATTGAAAATGTACAAAAGTGTAGCTCTTTACCACAGGAGCTCACTGAGGTGATTTGGTTACGATCCATTAACCCGTTTCGACACCGGGGCTCAATAACATTTTTTAATTTATTTGCTGTCGCACTTGAGCGGTTTTACCAATTGAGTTGAAAATTTACAAAAGTGTAGGTCTTTATAACAAAAGCTTTCTGAGTTGATTTGGTTACGATACATTAACCCATCAGGCTTCAGGCAATGAAATTCTCATTTTTTGTTGTTGTGTTTAAACCATTTGACCAATTGAAAATTTTAACAAGTATTGCGCTTTGGCAGACAAACTCATTCAATAAATTTTGTTGTGATACATTAACACATTTCGAGACGATAGACTGTCAAAAAAAAATTTTGTTTCTAATTTCTTTCTAATTTGGCAGGATGAATTTATGGTTCTAAATTAAGCCTGTGACAAAATGTTTGTTAACGTTTGTTAACCCATTTCCGCACGAGCACTTATTAATAATATTTTGCCTAATTTTGTGTATTGTTATTATTATTAAAAAGATATTTCCAACACTCTTTACTTTTATCTATACTGTTTCTAATATTCCATAAAAACCTTTCAATGCAAATTTCTAATATAGAACAGTAATTAAAGTAACCTTATTAAGTATCTTAAGAATACTGTGTTTAAGTCTTAACAACATAACGTTTTCGGCCGTTGTTAAAAAACAGAAACAATCTCCTACATTAGACAATCATCATGTCATCATTCACAAATGCATTACTTACATGTGGTCTTTACATGTGGTCTACCTATATAAGATGCATGGGTATAACATGTTTCCCATAAAATATCATTCAAATATGTACATATATAGTATGTATGTATAATATCCGTAGTATATTACGGATACATTATAGTATGTATAATATCCGTATATTTAAAAATACTATAAACTTAATCAATTAAATTAAAAAACATATTCACATTTCTGTACATCATTTAATCAAAAATGAGTACATACATATTTAAAGAACAGAAAACCTTACATTCTTATCCATATACAATATTTACACATATTTTTAGCCAATCAATTGGGAAACATAATTAGAAAAACTAAAGGTAAAAAAATTCTGGTTGATTTATAAAGGTAAAAAACAATCATGTATTTTTTATATTGAAAATATGTTAAACAGAACCTGAAATGTATGCATTTAAAAAGAAGTTTTTTCAAAATTTGAAGAGCTGTCGGTGCTGTAGGATCTCCAACGGTGAGGGTACATAAAAAAGTTGTTCTACAACATTACTCTTTTAAGAAACCTACGCATAGTCAATATTTCATTGCTCTTTATTAAACAGTATATAAGTTTTAACCGACGGAGGGACAGAGCGAACTTAATAACAAATTTTTCAAAATGTGCTTAAAAGGATAATTCACCTAAACATGAAGTGACATTACTTATAAAAAAAAATTGATTACATTATGGTCTTTTATAATTTAAGTACGATTTTATGTTTCGGTATTAACGAATATTAACGAATATATAAGTTTTGAAAACAGACGGAGAGACAGAGCGAACCTAATAGCAAATTTTTCAAAATGTGCTTAAAAGGATAATTCACAAAAACATGAAGTGACATTACTTACGAAAAAAAATGTACTACATTATGGTCGTAATTGATATGCGATTTTATTTCTCGGTATTAAAGAATATATTGTGGAAATTCACTTCGCCGTAATTGTGTACTCAATAGATTATTGATTCCTTTAAAAATTTTTTGTAGAAGAATTGTCTCTAATTCTTGGCTCTGTTTATTCAATTTAACTAAATCTAATAAAAAATAGAATATAAACTACCAGCATCTGTAAATGCATAGTAATAAGTTAACTATATTAATTAAATTATATTAACGCAGAAACAAAAGTTAATAATTTTTATTTCATAAAGCCAATAAAATGTTCCGGGCAACGCCGGGTACTCTGCTAGTTGAAAATAAATAAATAAAGGTGAAATGTTTACTATTGAATAAAAGTTTATAAACTTTATCTTAAAACTTATTTTGAATATAATACATTTCCATTAAGAAGAAATCCATATTATGAAACCTCGTTTGTTTAATTAGAACAATTTTACAAATAGAAAAAAATATTGAATAAATTATCGATTATCTCGTGCAAGACAAATTATTGAGAACATAGGTATACCTAAATAATAACTCTTTGATCAAAATTTATTATTATTTTACTTAATGGATGTCAGTAAAATTTATCTTCAAAAAAGTGACCTATTGTACTTTACCCAGCATCCAAAACAAATAGTATTACTCTCTTACGAGTTGTGAGTATGTAATACGAAATGTCAAATTACTAACTGTGTGGAGTATGTGATCGATATTTCATTTATCAATTTTAAAAAATAATTATTATTTAGTTTATTCAAATTCAAATGCAAAATTTATTTCACTTTAAATTGAAAAAACACTAATCAACTTATTGTATCAGAAAAAAAACATGTATATTAAAAATTTTTTTTTTTATTTTTCGCCATTTTGAAATATACGAAATGTCAAATTACTAAATGAATTATTATCTAAGAAAATATAAAGCTAGTATATAGAAAATCAGAAGATAGTTGAAAAATGTAATTGTGTTGTCGAAAATGTCCAAATTTCAATGCCTACTTTGCTCGATTTGTTTCCTTAACTTCCCTTATATACTTTGACAGATGAAATGAATTACACTATTTCTTATGCTAGTTTCTGCTGCTTTTTCAACGTAAGCAAAGGAAGTAAAGTATTCGTGTGAGACTTTGAACTATTAAACTATTAAAAACTATTAAAATACTTTTATGTAAGAACTAAAAAAAAATGATTTTGTTTACAAGAATTCTTACTACCTAGTAAAATTTCAAAGCAATTTTTCAAAAGAAAATATTGAAACATTAATTGTTATGAACACTTTGACAAAGCAATTAAATGGAGTAAATGAAATTAAGTAACTATTCGTCTTACAACCTTTTTTTTTAAAGGGTGATGCTGTTTAATATATCGACATAAACGGGCAAAATGTTGACTAAATTTAAACAACGAGCACTACTATAAATATACAAAACAATTTAATTTTTGATCAAATGTTTAAAAAAAACCGTGCAAAAGGCCGCAATTGACCTGTCCTACAGTACTTATTAAATCTTATTTTTTATTTTTAGATTGTTTATTTCTTTTTAAAAATAAATTTTTTACATTATTTCAATTTTAATTTTCTCCAAATCATTAAACGTCTACTTCTTATTATAAATTATTCACAAAAATATAAAAAAAAAAGAAATATAGCTATGAATAAAAGAAAAACCAAAAATTGGAAAATTGATTGATGTTAAAATAGAAATCTATAAAAAATAAATAGAGTTTAATCCTATTTATAGAATTAAATTTTCACAGAAAAAATCCTTAAAACTCAGAAATGAACAATTTTTGCTTTTTTTTCGTTAGAATTATCCAAAAATGATTCTAACACTATTTCAAATTTCAATTTCAATCAATGTCAAACATTATACAATATACAATACAAACAATAAAGAAACAAAAAGCTAAATACATACTTAGAAAATGTTATAAAAACATAATAAATAGTTTGTAACAAATGTTCTCTTATTAATACACACAATGTTAGAAAAATCTGTAACATCTGATCAAATGTTATAAATGCTTCATTTATTTGAAATGTTAAGAGGTTTAAAATTCACAAAACATTCAAAAAAAAAAAATATCCTGATTTTACGAATTGAAATCAAAAAAAAAATTATAAGAAAGAGCCTTTGCTTAAATTTAGGAAAATCTATTCCATTTCAATAAAAAAAAAATATCCGCATTTTGAAGTGTAACAGATTTCTTCTTAATTTTGAAAAAAGAAATAATTTTAATATTATGGAGGAATTATATAAACAATAAAAGCTTTTTAATGGAAATAAGTACGTCATAGAGAACTACGATTTCTTGGTACAATCTTTAAAAAGTATATATTTTAATATTGAATAATTTCTGCTTTCTGTTTTTTCTTTGTTAGCTTTATTATGAATAGTATTTTTATCCTTTTTAACAATTTTAAGTAAATTATGCCTATTAAACACTTTCTTTTTCAATTTTCTCCTTTATACCAGATCAAATACTTCTACGTTTGGGGACCGGATTTCCTAAACGTCAAACTTTATTAGTTGTAGAAAATATACCTTCTGTAAAATTGAAAAAATAATTACATAAGGATCGGCTATGATTATAAAATTATGAATGACCAAATTCATCATTTCAAGAGTACGAATAGAGTACACAATTGACCCAATGGCATTCAAATATATTTGCTCACACTTTGTCTTCACATAATGTATGTAGCTATAAATCATATTATTACATACAAAATTAAATTAATTAAACTATAAAACAAGGCAAACAATTTTCTAATCAAAAATTTCAAAGTATACAGCACGACATTTTAAACCACTGCCTAAATTTTGTGACTCAATATAATAATTTAATTTTAAAACTAATAATGCATGATTCAATATTAAGAACATGTTGACCGAATACAATCTATGTTATATCTCTTTATACAGATAATGTCATAAATGCCAATATCAATAATAATGTCATAACTGCCAATATCAATAATAATGTCATAACTGTCAATATTAATTCTCTAATGTTATTCCTTTTAAAATGATTTCTTGTCTTGACCAAACTGTTATAATTACTCATCTAAAGATTACCTTATGATTACTCATAATCAATCATCAATTTACTTTTCATCAATGACGTTATATATACATATATAATACATATGTAATATACAAAATTACCAAATAATTATTTAAAATTGACATTCAAGTCCCCAATTAAAATTAAATATTTAATTCAATATTTAATTTTTTTCCCAACAAATCAAACAAAATAAAAATGATTAAATTTATTAAAATTCAAGAATAGATTATAAAAACCAATATAAGTATGTAAGTATACAAGTTTTTAATTTGACTGTAAAGTTCATATAATCTCCAAATGATTATATCTACTGCTTATATATCTTAAAATATCTTAAACTTAAGTATATAAGTAAGTATATGACTTACACTAGTTTAATTTTTTTTTTTTTAAATATATAAAAACATTAAACATATTTATGAGCACATAAGTAACAATTATTCTACCTATAAAAAAAAAAAAAAAAAAAGTAATCGTTTATTGGTAATTGCTGTATAAATTTTATACAGAGAGAAACAAGACTTAGTTTAAGAAAAATATAATTGAACATAGAAAAATTATATTTTAAGTTTCAAGTTTTGCTACCTATATAAACAAATCTATGGGATATCTTAACATAGAATCAGGTGTTGTATATAAAGTATTATAATATATTATATGGTCATTTATAATATATATACTTATATCATAGAAACTAGACAAACTTGTTTTTATAAAAATCTAATTTTTAGTATAATTTTTTAAATACGTACATTAAAATTTACAATAATAAATAATTCTGTATAATTATCAGATATATTTTTTTCAATTTGAATCAAAATAATTGATTTAAACTTTATCTTATTTTTTATATATACACACATATACACATATATTATAATTTGATAAGTTGATTCACTTATTATGATATAAAAAAAATAATGACTGATCCAAAATATTTAAAAATTTAATTCTAGAATTTTAATAAAGATTGATAGAAGAGTATCAGAAACATGGCTGGACTAATATAGTATATGCTCTAAATGGCCCTATTTACACTTGTTAACAGTTGTTGTTCAAATCTTGCTGTTTAAGCTGCATAAAAGCTCATAGCGTTTACACTATATTGCCAGTTGCAGTTACAACTTTATATGCATGCGTTAATATTATCACTTATTCTTTGACCTGATCAAATTTTTTATTTCTGTTTTACATTGATTGGTAAATTGAAATTGCGGTATACCACCTAAATTTTGGTTTTATAGGTTTCTCGTGGACGAAATAAGGATGTAGGACGTGGACGAAATAAGGATGTAGGATGAAAACCTTTACGTGGACGAAATAAGGATGTAGGAAAGAAAAAGAAGAAGTTGCAATTGATGCTTACCAACACATTGTCAACAGAGAAAATTGATATTTGTTTAGTTGTATTATTTATAGGGTTAAAATTTTTAAAAACTAATTTTTGTTTTATTCTGTAATAAGGAAGTCTAATCATAAATTTTTCATATTGTTATTCAATCATTATCAAGAAAGATATTAATTGTGTAAAACCAGTAAAACTGAATACGGTGTAGTTTACGAACATTTTCTATTTAACTTTTCTTAGTAAATATCTACTAATTTTTTTTACAATTTCCAAAAAATTTAAACAATGATATAATATATATGATTACCCCTAAAAAATTATAGAAAGATTAAAATCTTAATATTTTATTCAAATTATTACATTGTTTTAATCCTTTATTTTATATGAAGCTTCTTTGGCCTCCGCCGGTTATCAAATCTAACTAAAGATATAAAAATAAGCATATATAATATAAACACATAAATTTTCCTTCAATCTTGGTGGAAGCGTTCTAGTCTCATGTTTACGTCATGTTTACGTAAAGACTACAACAAAATGTACATTACTCACAAATGACATTTTCTGGCTCGGATATTTAAAAAATCATGATTCCGCAATACTTTCAATACATACATATATACACTGTAACATATATATACGATAAAGTACAAAGGCAACATAATACTCCTCATATGAATAACAATTGCCTGAAGTTTATAAGTAAATAAGATATAAGTAAAATTTTACTCAATAATTCCTTATAAGCAAAGTCGAATGTTTGAAATAGTTAAGTTTTAAGATTTAAGATTCAAAAGATTTTTTAAATTGTTTCTGTTTTAATAAAAATTTTTTTGAATCTTTTTTTCCTTTATAAAAACTTTTCAAAAATTTATTGTAATTATATAACGGTATTTCAAAAAAAAGAATTTTTTTTTATATATCTGTTTATATATCTGTTTTTTTTTATATTTTTTTTATATATTTAATATAATATTTTTCAATTTTTACTTGAATTTTTCATCTACATTTTGATACTACATATTTAATATTTTTATAACCATTGCAAACGACATGGCTATTTTGAGCGTCATTGCTACTGATATTATAATATTATAAAAATATCTTAAAAGCACTAAAATAAAATATAAAAAAAAAAATATCATAAATGCCAACTAACTATAAACATATATGTATATATACATATAAGTATACATAGTTACATAAATAAATTAATACACTATCTTCTAGTCATCCATCTATCTATATCAATAATACCATAGTTAACAAAATGAAAACCTACATACATCAAAATTGGTATGGAATGAATATGGATATGAAAAGTACTGCGGGTAAAACTTTTTCTATTCATAAAAAAAATAAACAAAGAACAAAATAAATTGCACTTAAATCATAAGGATTTTTTTTTTCTTTTTTGTAATACTGGTACATATACATACAAAGTATTTAATCTATAAAAAAAAATATATATATATATATATATATGTACTTTAAATTATAGAATATAATATATTATATAAGTATATACTAAAAATACTTGACATCTTTTAATATAGAAAAAAAAATTCATATAAGGAAGATAAGTAATTCTTTATTAAAAACAAGATTGGTACAATACCCTTTTGTTTAAATATTTTTGCGTATGACACCCTTCTCTTTATCCTTTTCCACTTAAATAAACGCATTTCATCATTTAAAATAGCTTTTCATTTTTTATAATTGCCCATAACTATGCCTAATAGACAAAAGGCATCTTAAATTACTATAACTATGTCTAGTAGACAAAGGCATCAAAAGGTATTGGATACTATTCATGAAAATAAAAACAAACACTAATTAAAATGAATTGAATGTCAAACAACTAATTAGAGTAGCGTCAAGATTTGGAAAGGAACGAAACTTTATTTATATTAACTGAAATTCAATATTTTGTAGTTATTGATTGTCTGAAAGAGATAACATTAATAATATTATGAGATAAAAAACGGTCATAATATTATGAAAAATATTAACACAAGTTTCGCAAATTCGCACCGGAACCAGTTTCCCACCGGAAAAAGATAAAAAATAATAGTGTAATCATCGGCCACACAATACCACTGGAAGAATTCAAACCAAAAGGAAATAAATGAATTCACGCACTAAAACCAGACACACTGGAGTAAAAGGAAATCACGAATTTTAAAAAAGCTGACTTGAATCTATATATACAGATGTTAGATGACTGTGCACAAAATCATCCGAAATTTGAAAATGAAAACTAACCCAAAAAAAAATTGTCAAAAATATTTTTTGGGCTATTTTTAATTTTTTTTAGTGTGGTTTTTTATGAAAATAAGCTTAAAATATTAAAAATGAAAAATAATCCAAATTTATTTTTTAGACCGTTTTTCATTTTTCTTAAAATATAATTTTTAGTTACTTAAACAAATGAATAATATTGAATACGTATTTAATGGTTCATTAAAATTTCTAAGATCATACAATGATTAACAACAATAAAATTAATTTTATTATATTAATAATAAAACGTCATATGTCACAAAATCGAAAGTCATATTTACAAAAGGCAAAAATGACATAATATAGTTACACAATTAAAAACTGGCATCCCGAGTTTGTATGGAAACTTGTTTGCATGGACATACCTTAGTATTGATTTTAAAGTTGGGATTCAAAATCAGAGATTTGCCCTTTTACAGACCATTCTGTAGCAAATTCGCTACCAAATATTGTATTATTTCCTTGTAAGCATCTTAAGATTTGCAATGAACGCACATTAAAATTGCAGGTGGAAAGTGTACCAGCTGGATCAGAAAATTTTAATTGTCCAGTTTAGCGCCAGAAAGTATAAATAAAACTATGCAAGTATGTATGTGTCAATCAGGGATTAAAATAAATTTAATTTTTTTCCAAATTACGTAATTTTTCTTTGGGGTTCCTTTCATTTTATTTATTTTTTTGGTCATTTTTCAATTTATTTTTGGATGATTTTTCCTTTTTTTTTTTTGGACTTTTTTCATATTGAATATTTGCTCAAAAATATTGGGTAATTTTTCATTTTCAATTTTTGGGCTATTTTGCACACAACCATATTAAACAGAAGAGAAGATTATTGCTATATGACAAATGAAAAATTAGGATTTACTTATACATATATACATATAAAAATACCATTGTACTTAAAAAAACAAAAGATTTTCTGATTTTCTTTTTAACTTTAATGAAAATTAATAACTATATTAGAGTGTCATGTAAAAACAACTGGTAATCTATGTATAGACTTAAGTAAATTATAATGTAAATTGTATAACATTCAAACGAATTTTTAGTTAAATAATTCAATTTTCAGATCAAAGTAAAATAAAGAAACACATACTTAATAAGAATATCATTAAACATAAGTCTATACTTCTAAAATTATAAAATAAATTTTCAAACTTAGAATAAAAGATGAAAGCCAATCGAAGAATTTTTATATCTTAAGTATGTAAGTATATAAAAAAGAGTTTTCTCTTAGACACCTCTTATACATACATTATTTTAAAATTCATTATATTAAATCTTTTTATATGACCAAATTTTAATATTTTACATTTTAAAAAGAGATATATAATATGTACTTATATATATAATATATATATAGCAAAATTAATTTACTTGCCTTAATTTATGTAAAAATAGTTTCTAGACATTTGTTTTACAAATTATTAACAAACATAAATCTTTACGTCTATTATTTTTACACTTAAAGTGTCAAAAGAATATATTGTAATTGGATATTAAGTTACATTTTAATTTAATGCAATTTTACTTTTAAACGGCATCTCTTTGAAGGTAACAGAGCAAAATGTTCTTTAGAAATATTAAATTTTTAAATTTAAAAGTCAACCATGCGTATAGCGACATTCTTTTCATTTGATTTTCTTTATGTAAAACTTATATATATATATATAGTTATATAATACGTAAAATAAATGCTTCGACTGACATTTTTTTTTTAATCTGCAGAATTCATCTAAGAAAATCTTAAATCTCAACTTAAAAATAAAGATATATTTACTTATACTTATCACTTAATTATTAATCAATTATAAGGCGACAAATATTAATAATATCGTTAATTATAGATAGATATACCAGAAAAATTTTGAAATACTTATATTTAGTAAAGAAAATAATTTTTTGTTTAAGTAAATGAATATGGATTGTGACGTTATAGAATTTACTTCTTTGTCAAATAAATTCCATTTTTGAAAGTCAAGCATTCAAACTTATACAAAAATATTATATTTTTAATGTAGTAATTAAAGTTACAAAATATTTGGGTTTTCTTTCTCATTATAAGTCTTATTTTTCCCCTATAGGGATTTGGATATCTATAAAGTACATATGCGATCGAAAATGAAGTACAACTCCCCCATATTATTGAAATAAAAAAAAAAAAACAATAATATCGCTTTGAACAATTCCAACATAACACTAGGGAGACTTACACTACCAATTTCTACATCGTTGTAATCCCTATAGGTGGTTATGGAAACATGGTTCTATACAATGTGTTTCTCTTATATAGATATAGCCCACATTATACAATTTGCAACTTTTCAAAAAAAAAAAAAATATTCTTCTTTTCGCTTCCAAATATATCTTTCCTAAAAGGAATCCTTTCTGTATCGCATAAAAAAAACTAAAACACTTATGTCCAATTCTATTTTATAGAATTTACAAATGTCAGACACAATTAGGACGTTTTGAAAAGCAGTGCAAATTTTGTCATCGCACACTGTTTCAAAACTGCTCAGTATAAATAAAAAAATTATTCTGAACTTTTCTTTTGGAAGTTGTCTAGGTAAGGTTCAGTTCTTTACCTATTGGGGAGTCCAATGAAACTGAAGAAGGACGAAACAACTTCTAAAAAACTTTTGGTATTTTTTATTTTAGCCGTTGTAGTTAGGCCCTCTAATAAAATTTAAAGAAAAGTTAAAACTAAAAGACTGTTTCTATTCTAATAATTGACTAAAAAAAAATTTACTATCTAATCTATTACTATAGTATTATGTTTCCTTTTTTCTTGCAATTGCAATTTAAATATTATTAAATTTTAAATCTTAAAAATTAATATTTTGTTTTTACTTATTTACCCGAATGTTTTCTTTTTTCCAAAGATAAAAAGAGCTAATAAGAATTAAAATTTGATTTCAAAAATAAAAAAAAGTGCAATTTAACACAAGTCACTAAACAACTCACATATTATTGTAATACGTTAGTTGTTTAGTGACTTTTATTAAATTGCACTTTGTGATAGACACTTTGGTGACAGCACAGAACACCTCAAAGATTGCACATCAATCGCAGCACTGTCGCTTCAATAAAAATTTATGTAGTAATTTTACTCCGATTTCCACTTTTCAATTATTTTTTTTATTTCATACTTTTTTAATTTAATACATTTTCTGTAAGTATATGTATATTTTAATATTTTACGTATAATGAAAAAGATTATTTTCCTATTCCACTTAAGTATGTATTAAAATAATATTAAAAAATATAATTCATAATAAAACATGCCAATAATACTCATAATTACAATTTACTAATACTTATAAAAACAATTTTTTAAAAACTCAAATACTGCGATAACACTGAAAACTATTTTTCAAAACAGAAAAAAAAAAAAGATATTTTGTGGCCACCACAAGTCGCAACACAACACAACAATTTAACAAGTACTACAATTGCTTCTTTTATGTTCTCTATGTGTTTATTTAATTTAATTTTAAATTTATTTTACCTAAAAAATGTAATAACTCAAAAAAAGAATAAAATGAGATGGACAGCTTTCATTGTCAAATGTTTACAAACAAACGAAGCTATATCTATTTACATAAGTAAGTGTAAGCGTAATTCGTATTATCGCACGGCGCAGATGTCGTTCATACACTAATTTAAGTATCGTTATCGTATCGTAACGACAAAACAATAAAATAAAGAAAATAATAATAAAAAAAATGCTTTAAATATCTTTTTTTTATAATAGAACACAAAATTATTAATTTTTAGGTGTTTTTTTTTCAACAGCTTGTAATTATTTAAACACCTTGAAAAAATAACAAAACATACTTAAGTAAATAAAATTAAATTTTATTATTAAGTATCTACTATGTAGTACACATACATATATATGTATACCTATATTCACATATGTATGTTTATTATTATTATTATTGTATTATAAAATAATTAGATAATTAAATTTAAGGAATAAAAAAGTATATAGGTGTAAGTATACATATATATAAGTGTTTACAATATATGAATATAAAAATTTTTTAAACCAAATGAAAATTTATTTTCGAAAATGAAATTAAAAATTAATTAATTCCGATTTTACGTTTTAGACAATAAAGTATATGCGTTCTCAAAAATTGTACTCATCAATAATAAAATTGAAAAGACGTTAATTATGATCAAATGGGTTTTTCATTTAAGTAAATTATTAAAAATATTTTATTTTAAAAGAAACCTCATAATGTAATGTAAAACTAGATTATAGGATCTATCATTGGTAGTATGTATGTATATATTGTATTTAAAATTATAGCTGCAGCTTTTTAAAAACTTTCATTCTGAAATTTTTAAAACTTTTATAAGCATTAACCTGTAAGTAATTTTTTTTATATACATATATACTAGAGTCTCGAGTTGCGTCATTTCAACTTGCGTCGCTAAAAATTTTAACACCATAATTTTGAATTGCGTCGTATTTTCGACGCAACTAGAAATTTGTCAACTTGAAATAAATTCGACGATTATGACAAAATTGAGACAAAAAATTCATCTTCTTTTTGTCTTACATATTATGTAACACAAAATATAGAAAAAGGGAATTCCCTGATTATAAAAAATAGATAAATTTAAAAAATAAAAGAATTTTTTGCATTTGTTCAACATTCTATTTATTTGTGCATGTGCATATACGAATGTGTTGGTACATACATATTATGAAAATTATTTATTTTATATTGATTTTATTTAAAATAGCTTTGAATGCAAAAACAGTATTAAAAAAATAAATTTCGAGTTGCGTCTTTTTGAGATGCGTCACATTTCTCTGGAACCCATTACCGACGCAACTTGAGGCTCTGGTGTATACTTTTTATACTCTAACTGAGACATTTTTACTTTAAGTGAACATATTTTTTAATTTTTCACTTTTACTGAAGCGATTTGTAATAAAAGTTAAAGTAAAAAAAAATATTTAAAATACATATACATACGTACCTAAATATAAATATTCGTAAGTTATTAGGTTCATATATATATGTACATATGTATATTCTTCTTATATTTTTTATTTATATAACATAAATTATTGAAGTTATTAAGAGTCGTCATTTAAAATAAAAATGTATTCACTTAAAGTAAAAACATATTCATTTAAACTAAATTAAAAAAGTCCTCATTAAAAGAAAAAAAGGACTAACTATTTACTATTTAAATTTTTTTTAAATTTTTTGAAATCACTAACATTAAAGGCAAAAAACTTTTTGAGTTTCAACCTATTTCAATTACACTAAACAAACAAAACGTGTCTTAAATAACAAGTCTTAAAAACTTTTCAAATATATTTCACGTTAAATATACATACATAATGTATAGTATAAGTTTTCGCAAATAAAATTTTTATTAAGAATTTTTTAAACCAAATTCAACAGATTTTATTTAAATGAGAGATTTTATACTTTTCAAAAGCATCGCAGTACCACTCGTACTTTTCAACTATTTAGATAACAGGGAAATTTCTTTTGGGTAGCCAGTCCACCAATAATGTTCTTTTAAACTCATTTCGTTTTTATAAAACTAATAAGGAACTATTGAACAACCACTATAGGTTATTAATTGGGGATAAAAAAATAATTGAAAAATATTTTAACCATATGTTGTTGTACAATGTTGGTCAAAGTTGAAATCAATTAAAAATGTTTAAAACTGTACCCAATTATCTTAACTGCATCCACTTAACGTAAATTTTCCGATCTTAACCTAAATTGATGAACATAAATTGTATGAATAACCTAAACCTAAATTGATGAACATTGTATTCATATAACAATAGAAAATTTAGTATGTAAGCTACCTTAAGAATTATAATTGGTTGTAAGCTTATGTTGAACTTTGGTATTGCTAAAATGCATATAAGTAACTACTTATACACATAATATATAATTTAAGACTGTTCTCAGCTTTAAAAAAAACTTTAGCACCGAAATTTTAGTGCCTTTTTTTACTCTAATCAGTACGTTATAATTCTTTAAAGGTGGTAGCAAAGAGTATGTCTTATAATTTATGAGTAATATTGCCACTTAACTGTTGTAGTAGATCTACTACATTATTGAGAACAAAATAAAATATATTTACCCCCCTAATACACTTTTAACCAAATTTATTCAAAACTTCAGAGAAACAACAACAAAAAAGTACTTATCAAATTTAAAAAAAGAAATTAATTTTATCTATACTGAACAAAAATTGTAAACCTGAATTACATATATTAACTAACTACTCCTGCCATTTTTTATATCCTCATACAGTACTTATAAAAATTTTCTCAAATTTTCAACGAATTTTTAATTAATTTAAGCCGACACGTACTTAGTGTTTACATAAATTTAAAATTTTCATTGTTTTTGTTTTTGTTATTGAAATTAAATTGTGTTTATTAAAATATTTTGTTTTTTAAATACTGATACCTTATACTTGTATATATACTTTTGTTATGTTTTTCATATAACTTTTTTTTATCTTAAATTTTGATTATTTTTGTTTTTTTTTTTTATTTTTTAACTAACATATAAAATAAAAAAAGGTAGAATATAAACCAAAGATGGTTTTTAAAGACACGGATTTTCCAAAACACAATACAAACTGTTTAGAATTGTGACTAGGATCAAAATTTGAAAATTTTCTTAGAATTTCATATAATAAGAAAAAATGTGATAAATAAAAAAACACTTTCCTTAATTTTAAAAGAACTCTACATAATTAAGGAAAACCATTAACACATATAACATTATAAAATTGAGGCTTTAATTTTTGCCTTTTATTTCACAAAAAATTTCTATACAGGTTCCTAAGTTTCAGGTGTTTAAAAATAGCGAAATTTCCATTTTTGAGTCCTAATAGTTCTTAAAGTGATACAAAAAAAAGTTCTAAAAGTTTCTTCTCTCAAAATTTCAAGTTCCTTTTAAATAGATAGAGACATGCCGAAATTATAAAGAAAGAAAAATCATGTAAAATTTAATTTTGATATTGAGGTAAAAAAAAGATAAAAAAAAATTCTGTCGAATGGCGTTTTTAAGTTTGAGAGGCTGTAGCTCCGTAACGGATGGAACTACATAAAAAAGTTGTTCTACTTATAAAATTATTTTTTTTATGAAACTTACCCATGTTTAAGATTTCATTGCTTTATCAATAACGGTGTAGAAGTTTTAAAAAGAAGGGCGGACAGACGGACGGTTTGACGAAGCGACGAAAAAAATAGAATTAATAGGTACATTTTTTCAAAATATTTTTAGAAGTACATATGCGTATTATTTTTCAAATTTTTCTGTTTGCTTCATTTAAATCTAAACCTATACTACAATTTAAAATAAATTTCTATTCAAAAAATTGAAACCCCCCAAATACAACCACTGCTCTAATGTTATGAGAATTTTTTCATAATTAAGTACCTACATAAATTTCTAAAATTTTAATTTTTAACTTATTTTTAAAATTTTTATAAATAAAAGTGAACTAAATATAGACTTTAAAAATTAAAAATAAATTGTATTCAATTAATATATCAAATTATATATGCCTGCCCCAAATGTTAATAATCACGAACAATTATTTTATATAATTATATATTATTTGAAATTGATTTAAGTATATATACGGGGTAAATGATTATTTCTATATTGATATTTTCTATACTTTATAAATATATAAATAACAATTAATACTAACCAATATAAATTTTTAATGAAATTTTATATTCTATTATAGTAAAAGCTGGTAAAAGAGTTTTAATGGTAAGTAAAATTATTAATATAATTTACAAAAAAGAAAAAGTAATACAATCAATGTGGTCGTATAATAAAATATTTAATATTTAAAAAATTATAAAATCAATAGAAAAAATTTTGATTGATAAGGAAAAATAAATGGAGATAATAATAGTTAAACAAAAAACATTAATAGTAGTTTTAAAACCAAAATCTAAATATGTATTATTGATAAATATAACTCTAACTTACATATATAGTTTTATAAAAATAAATAATCGAATAGTTTTATAGAAATAAATAATCGATTATATAACTAATTAAATTAATAAAAGTAATTATTTGACTAAAAATATTAATATACTTATTGTAAAAATAATCAAGGGCAACATGAATTAAGTATGTATCTAAAGATTTATAACTCTATCTTTTATAAGGGTAGAAATGGGTCTCATCGGAAATGTCAAAAACAAGTATTTGATTTAAAAATCGAAAGAATTAAATTGTTATTTTAACAATGCAACGATAACACAATTATTTGACGTTTCCGATCATTAATTATGTGATGCCTACAATTTATGTAATTAAAATTAAAGTTAAAATGACAAATTAAAAATTAATAAAAAAATTTTTTTTTTTTTATTTTCATCAAAACTTACTTAGATTTATCCAATTAACAAAATAATTGGTCCACAGATTTTGAAAGCTTAAGTATTTACAATGTCGCAAACATATTGTCAAACTATTTGCGATCATAATACATCGTCAAAAATTTTTTTTTGTTATTTCAGATCATGAGACAATGTATTGAACATATTTATCACAAATGCATTTCTCATGAGACGGAATATTAATAATCTGAGGTAAAATATTATGGATATTAGGTAGGTAAGGGCTACAGATGCACACTTATACACAAGTTTAGACCCATTGCGATATCTTGGATCAATGTTTGTCTTAATTAAACCATTTAGAACCATTTAAACCTATTTTAAACCATTTCACAGAGCGCTGTAAATTTGTTAAGTTCATCTCCGAGAGATCGAAAACGTTGTTTAAGAAGAATTTCCCCAGAAACTTTCTTATTTTTAAAGCAGAGTCGGGCATATAACAGGTGAAAGAATCATTTCTTTTTCTCTTTACCTTTGCAGCTTCTGCAAAAATCATATGACTTTTGGCATGTCTGCCGAGCGGAAAATATCCGAATATTATGTATAAAAACCTGGAACTAATGCGCGTATTTGTGTTCATTACGGGACTCACTCACTTTTCTCACTCGTTTAAAACTTATTTTGGTATTACATAAATTTCATCCGATTAACAAAAATCGCTTAGAAATAATTGCCTCATTTAAGCAGCGATACTTATTCGTTTATTTTTATGTTTTTAACAAAAAAATTTTCACATAAAGAATAAAAATATGTTTGACATATTATATCATATATACATATGTACATATTAAGTATATGGTATTTTCCCAAAAATTAAAAAAAAAATATTTATAAAAAATGTTAATGTTTAATAGCAGTGAATTATATTTAAGTCGTTCTAAAATGACTCTTAAAAGTACTGTTCTGAAATAAAAACGAAATTTTTAATAAATTATTTTTAATCTGTTGGAGTTATAAAATGAAAGTTAAAAGTAAAATAAGTAACTAACAAAAATTTTCAAATTAATTTCTATTTTTATTTTTGTTAAATATTTTCGACTATACATACAGGAAGATGTCTTTATTTATTCATTCGAAAGATTAAAAGGCAAACAAATTACATATATATATTATATAAGTTTTAAACTTGTCACAAAAACAAAAAAAAAATTAAATGTGATAGAATTAAAAATATTAATTTTTTCAAATTTTTCAATTTTTGAATTTTTCAATATAATTTTTTAAAATTTAATAATGTGAAATAACAAAGAAAAAATAGTAACTAAGATTATAATTAACATGTCAATAATTTATACAGGGTTATTATATAAAAATGGTTGTTATATAAAAATATATATATGTACTTGGGGCCTCGGTGGCCTAGTGGGTAAGAGCGTACAAAATACGCTGTAAACACCGAGGGAGTGTGGTTTGGAACCCACACACGTCGTAAGAATTATCCTCCCTTATGACATTTACAGCCACAACTGAACAGGAATTTATGTGGACATTTATTATGCAATAAAAAAAAAAAATATACGTACATACTTAGTTGAGAAATAAATTAGTATGTCAATTTTGAAATTACAGATTGAAAAAAAAAACATTAAACGGCAGGGAGATGGATATTATTTGATTACTCCATTATCAATAAAACTAGCTATAGATTTCCAAGATAACTGAAATTTATGAATTCGAAATAACTAAAACTGAATCTAAAAATCTTATATAAGTGCTTACTGCTTATACATATATAGATTATAGAACTATCATAGTTTTTATTATAACTATTTCTTACTATTTCCAAGATAAGTCAAAATCAATTACTTATGTGTTCTTCCATAAATTTTTCAAGATCAGCACACATTTTTTTTTTTTTTTGACATGTAATTTTTATGCAATCTTGTAATACATTTGAAGAAACGTTAAAGATAGATTTTCATAGTCATAGGTATATAACTACATACATAATATTTGTTATAATTAACATCTTAGTTAAGATTTAAGTATACTTAATAGCCATAAAACATTTTTTTTGTTAAAATTTCCACTGTCTGTATAGTCCACATTACAATTTACAATTTTTTACTTATTTCACATCTATTACAACAGGAAACCCTGTACATATATTAAAAGCTAATAATAATTACTTAAAATTTCAAAGTATTACTAATTAATTTATTAAACAAAACAAAAACAAAAAAAAACAAGGCAGTATGTATATGTAAAACGAAAGATTTTTAAAGGTGCACATATTCCAAATAAACTATAGAAACATTTTAAAACTGTCCTTTTTTTGCATTAAAACTTATACCTATAAGAGCTATTTTACAAATTTCAAACACATTTTCAAGTTACAGGTGTCTAAAAATAGCAAATTTTTAATTTTTGACCCTCTAAAACTCTTAAACGGGGACTAAGTAGTATAACAAATTTTTTAAAGGTAGCTTACATGCTAATTTTTTAACATCTTTGTTCTAGAAAAATTTCAAGACTCGATGACAAATGACTAAAAGTATTTCAAAGATATAAAGGAACTAAAATTTTGTTTTGGTTTCACTTAAATAAAATAAAATTGTGGTTTCTAATAACAGTAAATTTAGAGGTAATTTAAATATCAAATTGTAAAAAATTATGCAATTTACAATAACTATCGAAAAAATATAACTTGAGATATAAACATTTTTGAAAAAAAAAAAGTACTTTTTCCAACTTTATGGAACTGTAACTTCATCATAATGGGTGGGATCTACATAAAATAATGGGTGGGATCCACAATATTCAATTTTTTTATGAGACCTATTCATGGTTAAAATTTCATTATTCCATCGAAAACAGTGTAGATGTTTTGTAAACAAACAAACGGACTGACAAAGTGAAACAATAATAAGTCAATTTTTCAAAAACAATTTTTAAAATTGTACTAAAAAGTTGCATAAATTAATAAATGATATCATAAATTGCAAAAATAATTTTTAATAATCTCCCCACTTTACTTGTCTATATAAAAATTATTTTCATATTAAGTATTTGCATTTATAAATTATTATTTACTAGTATCTATAGTTACATTACATAAGATTGAAAATTTTAATTATTTTTATTTTTATAAGTCATATAGGTACAATGTTAAAAATAAAATAAGTATCTACATATACCTAGAATGTTAAACTTATTTAAAAACGAGGAAGAGTGCAGTAGAGTCAACTCTGGGATACCCGTATGAACGTAATATATCCGTTTCTATATAACTTGATCATCTTTTAAACAATTTCATATGTTCTAGTACCGACGTTATAACTACCGAGTACCGAGATATATTTATGTAAATTGTGGGGTTGTATGACAGCTATCAAAATCTATTGCACCAGCGCAACTAAATTTTACAGAAGTTGTTGCCATAAAACTTGATCATCATTTGCAAGATTTCAGACGCCTAGCTTCATGAAATGCCAAGAGGTGCAAGAAGCCTGAACGGGCTGCTCTAGACCAACCAAAATTTATAAAAGTTTTTGGCATGTAACTCGACACCTCTTCAAGAAATTTCAGGTACCTAGCTTTAATAGACACTGAGTTATTTACATTTAAAAATAGAAGTTGTATGACAGCTACCTGAACCTGTCGCTCCAGTACAACTAAATTTTACAGGTGTTGTTGGCCTGTAACTCGAAACGATTTTGCAAAATTTTAGACATCTAGCTTCAATAGATATATACTGAGTTGTTTCCATATAAAGAAAGAAGTTGTATGGCAGCTACTCGAATCCGGCGGCCAAAAAAGCTAGATTTAAATAGCAAAACTAACAATTTTGTAAAAGTGACGTAAAAACTTTTTTAGCCTGCTAGATCCTTTATTTTTAGAGTTATCGTGCGAACGGACGGACGTACATGGCTTAATCGACTCAAAATTCGATTCTGAGCCGATCCATACCTTTGACACTATATCTAGCTCGACTGCTTTAATGTATCACAAACGTAATGGTAAATTTATTAGACCCTTGAATATAGTTCATACGGGTATAAATATTTTGTAATTATTTTCCTCTCATACTCTCTCGTGTAAATAAAAAAATTAATAATTGATTTGATTTTCTAATTTTGAATAAATCCCAATTGGCATAAATATTAGATACGAAAAACATGACCATAATATATATCCCTTATATACGGAAAGGAAAGAAAATAAAAACAAAAAAAAAACGATTAAATAATGAAAAATATATTCGCGAAATAGAAAATATCTTATGAATATCTGATTAACCTTGAAATCCTTACATGATATACAACTAATAGAATCTTGATGATGATACGTAAATATTTATAAAGGGCAGTAGTTATTTTTTTTTTATTTGATTTTCAATTAAGGTAATTTCTATACAAATATTGTTAAAAACACATTTACTTATTTATGTACATATGGAAATGAAAAAATATACACACATATGTGTTTTATTTAGGTTACGAGACAGAAGCCAGCGTTTAAGTTTAATTAATCAATCAATCAATCAATTTTTTAATCTCATGTATTATTTTTTGTTTTTGTAAACGAATTTAAGTAAATCTTTTTTTCTTCTTTTATATTATAACTAGCCTTTTAAGACCTTGAGTTAAATTTTGTAAAATTCTTCTTATGCTTCAACTAAATGGTTTTTTAATTTGTTTTGGATTGACGTTATTGCATCAAAAATAATATTACAAATTAGTAGTATGTATTTTTTTCTGAAAAGTATTTATTTCAATCGAAAAAAAAATATTCAATCAATCATTTCATAATTCGCGGATAAATTTTGTCTCACTATTCAGTATTTTCGATATTTTTCTGCATTTTCGATGCTTTTAATCAAATTTAAATGAAAAAAAAAATAAAAATAATAACATAATTTTCAAATTAAAACTAATTTTTTAATATGCATTTATATTTTGTCAAAAAACCTACATTTGTATATATAACTAGTTACTTATATATGTGAATGAAAGTGTCCCAAATTAATATCATCAAAATTCTCAAAAATTGTTAACGTTGTGGGCATAACAACGGTTTGGCTACACGAACTATTTCTTTATTTATAGTATAGAAACTTAAATTATAAGATAAAATAAAAGTTAGCTTTGCCAAAAGTACATTTGTTTCAAGTAATTACTTAAATAAACATAAATTGACCAGATTTGAAAAAAAAATGTAGAAATTTTAATTTTTAAGTAGTTATAAGTTAAGTTTAAGTAAAGTTAAGTAAAAGTTAGTATGAACGTATTACAAGGTCAAGATTTACTTTAGTTATTTTCTAAAGTATGCAAGTCTACTTATATGTAAAATTTAAAGACGAAAATATCAAAAAAAAAAAAAAATTTTGGGGATCACGATGAATAAAACCCAAAAATCCTATGTGGGATTATAGTTATTAACTGGAAAAGAAAAATATAAATATTATAAATACCTATATTGAATAAAAGAACTAATAATTATGGAGTTTATTATTTTTTATGTATCCTTTTACTATATCCTTATTCAGTATTCCTTCAGGGTATACTAAAAAAAAAAAACAAAAACTCAATCATAAGTATACGTACGTATAATTGGAATATACTTAAGTACATAGTTATTATATGTAAGTATATAATCTGACACCTCTCTTTACATTTTGTTTTTTAATGAAATAAGATAACGTCAGTTGAATTGAAATTTAAGAGAATTGCTTAAAAATAAGGAATTTTTATCATTTTAAAATAATAATAAGTACACACCCTTTTTAAATATGATGTAAATTTTACATTAAGTACTAAGTATAAACATATTAATTACAATAATATGCACTTTTAATGATTTTGGTCAGTATGATGTCATAATAATAAAGAAAAAAAATACTTTATCATTTATATTATTTTTAATATAACATAAAATATAATTGTCATATTCATACATACATATATATATATATATCTTTATTGAAGGATTTCCATTTACATATTTTATAATTTATATATATACTTATATTGAATAGCTTATATACAGCTATAGATAGTTACTTGTAAAATATATTTATCACATAAACTTATTCAAATACTGTAAGAAATTTGGAAGGACATACATATTTAAAACTAAATAGAGCTGAAAAAAAAAAATGTTCAAAATTTTTGGCAAAGAATCTTGAAATATTTATAAATTTATTTATTTTTTTTTTTAGTTAACTGTGCATATGTATTATAAATATTAGTTATATGTATTTCTGAATTTAAATGTATGATTTTAATATGTTACTTTATAAACTTTCTTTTTAATAATTTTTACACTTATTTGAAAAATTATTTGGTATTAAAAATTACAAAGGGAAAATGCCGAAAACAAAGCAATATTAAAATATTGGCACATGTCCAAATCAAATAAGAAATTATATACATATTATATACATATATGTACTTAGTACGCAAAAATGTGACCTTTTGGTCAAACAGTAAAGGAAATTGACTATACAAACTTTTATGTAAGTAATAGTTAAATATTCTATAATAATTTTTAAACTAAATAATTAAGTACAATACAATACTTTAGCTTAGAAGTTTTATTTTTTTTTTTGTTCAAGAAACGAACGGTTACGGAAGACGGATTATATGAGATTAATTTCCCTTCACACAATAAATTTAAAACGCAAACGACGTTCATTCGAATGTTTTGAAAACTCTTTGAAAAGTTGAACAATTAAAATGCATATAGAAATACATTACAAATACATATAGAAATACATACAATTGATACATTGCCACAGACGCAGTTGTCGTTGATAATGTGAAAAAGTTATGTAAATCAATTTATATTTTAACCACTATTTTAATGTACCCACGAGTTACGATGCTTTGAAGTCTCATATTTGTTTGTTTATTATAGTTGAAAAGTAAAATAACAGAGATATGCAATATAGAAATAATATATAATTAATATTTAATAACATTAATATATTATTAAAATTTCTTTTATTTTGTTTTGTTTCTAACGTCAAACATGTAATGTTAAGAGTAAAAATCAAAAAAGAAATTCAAATAAAATGAGTTATGTTCACGTTTTTGACATTCCAAAACGTCGTAGATACGTAATTTACGTCAAACATAGTAAATCATAGATATATTAACTAATAGATGGGAAGTTAGGTATAGTCGTTTCTTTTCTTTTTATGTCTTTTCCTATCAAAAATAAGGTTTTCAGTCAAAAAAAATATATACTTATGCATTTTATAATATGTATACATTTCGTTCACTCAGCTGTTTATTATTTATTAAAATAATATAAAGCAGATTTTCATAACCAGTTTCATTCAGAGATTTTAAGTTTTTATATTACTTAATAATTGATATATTTTGTTTTTAAAATTAAAACTTAATTTAATTAAACTCTGTAGTAAAATAATAATATATTAATAAGAATACTAATACCAATAATAACAGCCGCTGCAGTGACAGTGGGGGTTGCCTTCAATAATTACCTCATGTTGTGACGGCTTTAGTCACTGTTAGCAAAATATTAATAATAAGTAATAGGCGGATTCATTGTTTCCTTACAGTCCCACTCCCAATTCAATGTTTCCGTATGCATTTCCTATCCTTTCCTATCCCTACTTCCTAGCCAATATACTGCGTTCGCAGGTAAGGGTTTCATCCTATTATATTGGCTAAAGGGGGAGGTGGATTTAGTCAGTAAGAATCTGACACTACCAAGGGGAAAATTCTTGATGTCTTTGGAAGATTCCCATCTCCCTTAGGAAAAAAAAAATTAAGATTATTCAAAATTTTAACTACTTGTAAAGTAACAAAATAAGTGATAAAATTCTTAAAAAAATTAAAAATGAAATTAGTTCACCTTTTAGAACCTATTTCTGAGGAAACATACGCACGGTTCACGCAGCTGTTTCTTAAAATTGGCTGAAAATATTTTCTTCACTGCCTATCTATTAGTTAATATATCTATGTGGTAAATGCATAATGAAATGTGACGTTAGGAGCGACGCGAGCATTGGCTCATTACATTAAGAAGTTAGACAACCAAATCAATATACATAACTGAACTCAGAACAGAACTGTTTCAAACAGAATTAAAAAACATTGTGCAATTTAAAATTAAAAAATTATTTGATAAGCAACCAAAAGTAATAATCCTTTCATAAGTTTCATATTTATTTGAAAAAATTTTTTTTAGCAAAACAAAATTATTATCGATTTTTATAAAAATAATTCAATTCTTCATTATACTTGACATATATCATTGGGGGGAAAAAAAAAAAAATGAAAAACAAAACCAATTACATATGTACATATATAAAACTAAAATCATTATTAATATTTATATATGTATGTTGTTATACATGATACATAGCCTCAATTTGCATCATCAAAAAATTTAAAATTATACAATATATGACATCATATAAATGAAACACAATACATTACAAATTTTTAATTATTTTTGAAAAACATTGATTTCATATTCCGATTAAAAAATCTAAAAATTTTATCTGTCGGTTAATTATTATTTTCTCTATTTATTAAAATTGCGGAAATTCTAACATCCGATTTTCATTTTAAAAATTAAACAAAAAAAAAAAAAAAAAAATTAAAATAAATCGAATTAAAATGTAATAAATCAAAAAGAAGTGGTAAAACTATAAATGACCATGATGATAAAACATCGAAAAACTTTAAATATTTTCAAATATGGAAATTTGATGTTTAATATCTATAGAAAGTTCTTAAAAGAACAAATAATAAAACAAATTCTTTTTACACAAGAAGTCTCCTTTCTTTTAAATATTAAAAAAATGGTTTGATAAAGGGTGCAAGTTTAAGGAAAGTCCTATTCATACTTATACATACATATATATATGTATATGTATATCAGACATCCGAAAAAAAAAATGGAAAATTTGAATCTTCACCAGTGATTTTTACCTTAATGTTAGCCAAAGTTATTGAAAAAAAAACTTTCGTTTATTGGATTTGTGTATTTTATGTTCTTGTTTATTTCGATTTAACAGTAAAATTAATTACGAGTCAATTTCGTTTTTTTTAATCATATTTAGCCTACTTAACTGATCCAGTAGCGCGACAGAAACTAAGTAAGTATGACTTTCACTAAATAAAATTAACGGTTTTCTACCATTACAATAGTTCATTTTTAAAATTGTACATCGCCATTCATTCAAAACAAGGAAGAAATAATCAAAATAATTGAGTAATGATATAAAGAAACTAATAAACTTAAGTTTGAAAATTAAATATTTTATACTAAGAAATACCATTTTTAATCTTAAAATCAATTTTATGGATAAATTTGTGTCCACTCTTTTGTAATACAATCTTAAAAAGAATTTACTTAAGAAAAAAAAAACAAAGAGATAAAATTAATAAATTAACAAAATTCCGGTAATATTATATGTACTTAAGTATATATATATATATATATATAATATGTGTATATACTTAGGTATATAGTTTTTTTTTTAATTACTTAAGTTTTTAAAGATAATTTATAAAAATCGGAAAAACAAATTTAATTTATTAAGTAGTTATTATTTCTTCTTTTTTTATTTCTTATAATTTTTCATTTAAATGGTTAGGTATTGTTTTAATATTTTTGATTTAAAGTAATAATTTTCTTAAATTTTTACTTTCACTTACAGAAATGCAAATTTAAACATAAGTATACGTATACGTATGAGATATTATATTTAAAGATACATATTAACATTTATTTTATCTACTGGTATACATATAAGAATATATGAAACAAATTACTTTATTCCAGTATTAATTTAACAATATAATAAATATGTATGTAAGTATACAATAGAAATTAAAAAAAAAAAAAAAAATGAATAAAAATTGATAATACCTTACGATATAATTTTTTTATTTTATAGGTTTTCGTTTTCTTATACCTACCCTACATACTTAGTACATTATTTTATTTGTATTCGATCATAATAGAAAGAACGTCATGAGAAGGAAATATTTAACTAAAATTTTTTTCCTTACTTATTCACATCCAACATTTTATCCATGAGTTTGCAAAATTTGCTTACTTTGTTATTTATTTGTTTTATTTTACTTTTGTTTTCTTTTATTTATTTTTTTTTTTATACATATGTATTTTTTTTTTTTTAATTTTTTTTTAATCCTGCTAAAACGAAGAAAAGAAAATTTTAAGATGAAAATGATTTTTTTTTATTTTTTTTTTAGATAGACATTACGTAGTACATACATACATATATTTTTATTTGAAATCAAATTTATATATTAAGTATAATATTATTATTTAATGTATGAGAAAAACATAAGTAAGAGAAAGTGATAAAAATCTACTTGAATTTAATGGAACAAAATGTAAATAAGTATACTTATGAGTCTTTCTAGTTATATCTGAATAATCTCTGTAATTATGTGAGCAATTTCAGCAGTTTCAAAAATAAAAAAAAATAAAAAAAGTAAAAAACAAAAATGTCTAAAGTTCCAAATAAGACATACAGTATGCACCAATCATGGGTTTTTAAAAACGCACATAATTGTAAAATCTTAATATGTACCTACATATAATAAATTCAAAAATTGCAATTTTTTTGGCATAAAAGTTTGTGATTTTTTTTTTTTTCTGTTTTAATTTGTTTTGTATATAAGAAAAATTAATTATTGAAAGATTAATAAGTAAACACTCTATATGTCTCCAGGTTCCATGTATATAAAAATAATTTTACTCTTCATTCCTCTTAAATTGAAACAAAAGTTTGTTAATACATAATGTAAAACAACTAATGTCTATATTAGCCTATATAAGACTTAAAATATCCAGTAGGACTTGAGTTATAACTTAAAACCATTTTAATGTAGATTTTTTTTGAAATTTTATTCGTAGCACAAGCCATTAGGATTGGAACTACACTAAAAAATTTTACAACCACATTATTTTTTTTAACGAAACTAATGTATTAGTTATTAAAATTTTATTCCTTTATCAAAAGGTACTTATACGTATATAAAATTTTATAAACAGACGAACAGAATGAAATGAATAAGCATATTTTTTCAAATTGCTAAAAAAATATGATAATATGGAAATTAAGTTTTCCGAATCAAATAAAAGTAATCTAACTATGTATGAATATTTCAAATATGAACTAGACTCAATTTAATTTGAATTAAAACATTATAAAAGCACGTCGATATTTTGACTATTAAAATCATAAAATTGAAATTTTTCCAATTAAAAAAATATTTTTTTTTAAAATGCAACATTTTTCTTGTAATTTATGTAAATATTGAAGCTGAATCCAGCCAAATCCAAAGCGAAAGGCTGCATCTATTTCAATGTACATTGTATGTGCATAGCAATAAATAAATAATGAAAGCTAATAATATAATTTCAGAAGATGGTTTGTAAAGTAAAATGATAAAGTTATATAATTTACTTATTTATGTTTTTTTATCAACTCATAGTTGTGTGTAAAAAAGATAGGGCATCTATAAAGTCACTTTTCTTGATTACCGCTAAATAAAAAATAAATAAATACATACATAATTGATTACTCGATTATAGTTCTAAACAAGGATTTCTCTTTAGCTTTTATACATGATTACATAAACATTAATCATTAATTATTGCAGAATTGCTAATCAAAATATATTCTTAATTTATTATAAAATAGAAATTAAAAAAAAAAATGTAAATATTCTAAAAAAACACATTTACAAAAGAAATAAAAATCTTTAAAACAAACAAATTATTTTGTCATTTTTTTATACCTTGTTGTTTTCTTCTTTTTGTTTTTTTTTTTTGTATTTCCTGAATGTAACAGTTTTATCAAGAGAAAATCAACAAAATAATACTTATGTTGACAGAATCATTTCCACTTTTCATAATCAACATCAGAAAAAAAAAACAATCAATTTTAGCAGTCTTTCAAATGAATAAAAACAAAATCCTAACCAACCACCTACATAGTCTGAAGTCAAATTTCCTAGAATTGTATAAATTTGCTTTTTCTTCGATTTTTATTTGGTTTTTATTTTCTTATTTCGATTTTTATTTTGCGTATGTCGACGGTGTACATAAAATAAAAAAGAAAATTTCTCATTAATTTAATTAAAAAATATTGATATTTAAAGTATATAATATTCGATCCATCATTTTTCTTATAAGAATAATAAACATTCTTAGTCAACAATGTTTTTTTCATTTTCAAAAGGAAAAGATTTTTAATTGATTCATCATAATCAATCATAATAATTAATAATATTGAAAATACTTAATCTTACTTAAATCAATTAAATGCTGAATATTAATTAAGGTTTTTAATTCTTAATGAACAAATAAATCATTTTATGTGAAAATATCTAATATAAATGTTATTTAAACACCTCTTTACAATATGAAAAATTTTCAATCCTTATAATCCGTATGCAGTATTAATAGACTAATCAAATACCTTTTAAATAAAAAAAATTTTAGTTTGCTGATAGAAAAGTAAATTAATTCTTAAAACTAGGTATAATAATTATAATTAATTTATTAAATTAGTTTTTTTTTTCTTGTTAGATTGTTAATAGTATATGTTACACATCATTACATCAGCATAGCTTTAGAATTATGTGCGAAAGAATAAAACTGAATTTAAAAGGAAAAAAGCTCAAAGCAAAAAAAAAAATATGTGATCAGAATAATTTTTTTTTTTACTCTTTCCAATTTTTATTAATTAAGAGACAACATGCTTTTAATAAAATGTGAAAATTATAAAAATATTTAAAAAGCTAAATAGATAGAAAATTAAAAAAAAAATAAAATAAAGGCAAATATTTGTTATACGTATTTTTTAAGAAAAGAAAAGCTGAACTAAAAAATAACACAACATCCACTGGCAATAATGTTAGTAAATGATCATACCACTTGGCATACGATAGCCAGCACTATTAGGAGGAGTTGTACCTGGTGCTGTTGTAGTTGCTCCCATAATAGGTGTACTAGCTGATGATGATCCAATTATGCCTTGTGTATTTATTGTTAATCCAGGATTATTTCCACCGCTAATACCTCCGCCACTAACACCAGTACCATCAATTTGAGTTTCTTTTAGAAATCCGCTCGCTGAACCTGGAGATTCACTCAATTTAGCAGGAGTGCTAGTGGCTGATGGCGGTATATTCATTTTGTTAATTTTCTGTTTTCTTTTTACAATTTAATTTTTTTTAACTTAATTAGGCTTATAATTTTTTAAACTAACTTCTTGCTAATTTTTTATGAAGTTATTATAGTTAATATTTACGTACAAATTTTTTTAAGTGCCAGTTTAAATTTTATACATATGTATTTTAAAAATATTATTTTATATTATTATTGTAAACTATGTTATCTACACTGTATTGGTTTTGTTCACGTTTATTGACATTATTTTATTAGAAAATAATTTCACATAGTTTATAACACTAAAATAAAAGTATAAATCTACATTGGCATCTTTTTAACAATCTACAAAAACATAAAAATACAAAAACAAATTAAAATTATTTTAAAAATGAATTTACTTGTTATCGATTTTTCTTTTTTTATGCGAATTGGTTCATTGCAAAAGAAAAAAATTTATTTATATATCTATTATATTATTACATATGTATGTTATGTTATTATATATATTAATATATATATATTTTAATTTCTAAATTTTCTTATTTACCGATATCCAAATGATTTCTTTACGAGCCGAGAAAAATGACTGAATAGAAAATTTTGTGTTTTTTTTATTTAACTGTCAAATGTCAATTTATTTATCGTTATAATTTTTTTTGAAATGACAGAAAGCTTACCGTTTCAAAGCTAAATAAACACAAACAAAACTGAACAACTACACTACAACATTACATAACACTACAAGAACAACTGACAAGTTTGATAATCTTGGTTGTAGCTATCCTACTTAGAAATTTAACAAAACCACCCAGTGAGAAATCACATCACATTTGCAATTTCACTGGGGGGTTTTGCAAATGTGGTTTCATTTTCAACAAATGTGATTACATTTTCAATAAGTAGTAACGGTAACGCTATTTAGGGAAAAAGTTTTTAACCTTTGCGCTGTAAACAGAATGATCATATATGGAAATCAGAACAAATAACAACAATGAAAATAGTGATCATGGAAATCGTGCAAAAGTTGATAACTTTTAGCTTTAATGTAGAAGAGCTCACTGGTCACTAAAGAAAAATATTCTTTCGTTTCTTACCCCTTTCCAGTAAATTCAAAGTGCTGCAGCTGCGAGATGCTCAAGTGTGAAATGGGGAAATAAGCAACATAATGTTTTGGTGTTTATGTTTGTGCAAAGGCATCAAACAGGTATATAAAGTTGTGAAAAGTCAAAAACACAGATATTAATTTTTGTATTTGTAAGCACTAAACTATCATATTTTATGGTAGTGCTAACTTCAACATAGCTTAAATAAAAATCATTACTGTAACTATCATTTTCTTCTAGACTTCAACTATTTTAACTGCGGTCAGAACACTTCAATTTCATTAATTTTTATTAGCTTTAAACACCTCCAATTGATTTTTGAATTCTCACCCAAACTTCAACAACTGTTCTATCATTATAATAAAAGCAATCTTTAAATACAAATTTAGCTTCTGATAAATAATATATACAGAGGGTTTATTGTTAATTTAAGATATGTAGTGTTAATTCAGCCAAAATTTAAAAACACTTTAAAAAAATTTAATTATTTTGAGAATAAAATAAAAATTTAAAATTAAATCATTTCCGCAGAGATATATATCCTATAAAATTTATTAAGTCTTAATATTTTCGCTCTATTGACTATTACTAATAATAAGTTTTAACTATTTTAAAGATTTTGAAAAATATTACTATTCATTTTTAAAATAAATTTTCACTTTAGAGCGTGTCATTCGCTTAAAATTGATTAAAAATTAAAATTTTAACTAAATTTTTGACATTTATATTCACCAAAATAAAATTTTAATTAGTTCTCTAGAACTGGGACATAAATTTATTAAATTACTTTACTACTAATAAATCTATGCCATGGACCTATGTAGTACAAATTTTGACAATACAGTTTGACAATTATTTTGGTCTGTAGTAGTACCTACTACCTACACGTGGAATTTTAAAATATTATTTAAAATGAAAAAAAGTAAGGACCTCGGTGGCCTTGTTGGTAAGAGCGCATAAAATACGCTTTTTTTTTTTTAAATAAATGAAATTTTTTAGAGTTGTTTCCCACTCTGAAAATTTGAGGGAGAACAAAACATTTACAAACTGTAAGCAACAAAGGAACAGTCTGATAAAAAAATACAAGGTGATAATTATGTTGTTTTTGGGTGCATTAGCTTTTCTTGAACTTTTCAGAGTTCTTCACTTCGTCATACTGGAGAAGGTATAGGAGATAAGATGCTCTCAAGAATAAAATTAAAAAATTCATATTCATATCTTTTATAATTACAATTTTAATAAAAAACAAAAATTGTAAATGCATACTTCAATCATACGCAAAAATGAATTTTAATTTTAAATTTAAAACGTCAAAAATTTTAACCAATTGACACAGCTAAAACAATTTAAATTCTGCCACAGTTAAATAACCCCGTGGAGAAAATTTAATTTAATTTTTACTATTTAAATTTTAACCAGTTGTCAACCGCCCTTTTAGTATCCTTTTAAAATATTAACAATGCTTTAATTAAAAACCAAAAATTCAGTTTCAAATACGATACGATACGAAAAATACGAAAACATAAAGTCCGCTGTATTAAAAAATAGGTAACAAATTCTTATTATTCATCCGATTTTAATCAATTGTCTCATCTTTTAGTATTCTCAACACTCAACCTGACAGAAAATATTCTAAAAGAAGTTAAAAGTGTGATCCCAAAGATAAACGGCCACTTATATAATTTAAAAGTTTAGTTTGAGTCCCAGTGGTCACATCCATCGCGATCGCATCATAGTTGTCAAAGACTTTATATTACATTCATTAATGTTGAAAATAAAAAAAAAAGTTTGAAAGAAGGAAATGTACATTGAAAATTATGATTTTAAATTTTTCGGTTCTACAAAAAGTACAATCAAATATATAATAAGAGATGAAATAAAACATTGTTTTGTTATTGTAAGTAAATATTCATTTATAATAAATATTTCAAAGTTTGTAGTCTATTTATTTGCTCCCGATGCACATAACATATGTATATACATTTTTATTTTTCAAAAAAATTCAGTTATTCCCATATCCATTATAGCTCCAGCCTCCAGCTAAAAACTGTATTACACGAAAATCTCCACTTGAAAATCAGTTATTTACGTATTTTTTCTGCATCTTATTTTAATTATTAACGATGGTAAGTCTACTAATGTTATCAGTAGTTGAACTGAAATTACTATACAACGTCATTCCTGTTCATCTTTCATACATACTTCAATTCAAATTTTAATATAAAATCAGCTCGCAGGGAGATCAAATTTCAGCATCCCAACAGAGTGTTTAATTATAATTTAGAGGAAATAGCATTTTATAGTTTTAAAATAACAATTATTTTTTTTAGAATGGTTTATTTAAAATTAATTTTAAGTGCATTTGTAATTATAATTGGAATAAGTAATGTAATATCAAAACCGGAAATTCATCCTGATTTGCATAAACAACATTTAAATGCTGACCATCATGATATTCAATATGATCATGATAAATTTTTAGGTGAAGATGAATCTAAATTATTTGATAATTTACCACCAGAAGAAAGTAAAAGAAGACTTGGTATAATTGTTAATAAAATTGATGAAGATAAAGATGGTTTTATTGACATATATGAACTAAAGAAATGGATTCAATATACTCAAAGACGATATATAGAAGAAGATGCAACACGTCAATGGAAACAGCATACATTTGATAGAAACAAAAATGAAACTATTCATTGGGATGAATATAAAAAAAGTGTGTATGGTTTTATGGATGATATGGATCCAAAAGATCTCGAAAGGGATGATGATGGTTATTCTTATAAAGCAATGTTAACTCGTGATCGAAGAAGATGGGGAGCTGCTGATGTAGATGCTGATGATAAATTAAATTTTGAAGAATTTATAGTATTTTTACATCCTGAAGATGTACCTAGAATGAGAGAAATTGTTGCATTAGAAACATTGGAAGATATTGATAAAGATAAAGATGGTAAATTATCTATTGATGAATATATTGGTGATATGTATAAAATTAATGATAATGAAGAAGAGCCAGATTGGGTAACAAGTGAACGTGAAGTATTTAAAAAATTTAGAGATTCAAATTCAGATGGTTTCTTAGATAAAGCAGAAATACATCAATGGATAACACCAAAAGATTTTGATCATGCTGAAGCTGAAGCAAAACATTTAGTTTATGAAGCTGATTCAGATAATGACAATCGTTTAACAAAAGATGAAGTTTTAGACAAATATGATTTATTTGTTGGATCACAAGCCACCGATTTTGGAGAGGCTTTAACAAAACATGACGAATTTTAACTTTTATTTACTAGTTTTTTGTTTTTTTTTTTTAAATTTTTTAATAGTATAACATTTTTATTGAATCTCAATTTCTATGTAATTTAAAAATAATTGTATTTTAATTGTTTTTATAAATAATAACTTTTTTATATAATTTATATAATATGAAAAAGTACTCAAAAAATTCCAAAGAACAAATTTGTATGAAATTAGACTTTTTTATATATAAAAATGTTATGAATATATATATAAAAATAACATATTTAATAAAAACGCCTAACAAGTATTGAAGATCCTTGGTTTTTTTTTATTTAATCTAGAAAAATCGTTACATGTTCATTATCTATCACATAGTATCATTTTTTTCCGTTTTCAAAATACGATTTAGAGTTACCATGCTATGAAATAGAGTTACCATGCTATGAAAATTATTTTATATTCAAATATTGAACAAGAACCAGAGAATAATTTTCTTTACGTGACGACAACGTATTAAAGTGAGCTATTGCTTGATTTTATGTCATTGCTATAATATAAAAAATTAAAACGATTAAAAATTATTGGATCATTTTCTTTAAAATTATTAAAATTTTTAAATTTAAAATACCAATTAGTAGGTTTTTAATTTACTTTAATACTTTAAGCTTCTATTAAAAATAGCCAATCATTTCAAAAATTTACATACTGTTTTTTTTTTTTTTTTGAATATTAAAAGTTAATGGTCACTTTAGCATAAAAAAACGAGGTTATCAATTAAAATATGCCCTAAACGGACTTTTAAATTTTTGTCTTAATTTTTTTCCTTTATTTACTTTTCCAATGGTCATCCATCAATAAAAAAACAAACAACGTTTAAGGAAATAAAAAAAATACGCCTTTTGTAAAGAATTGTTTTTTTTATTAATTTTTTTTTTTCAAGAAAATTCGTGCACTAAATTTTTAAGTTTTCTTTTATTTTTTTTTTTAATTTAAGTAGTTTAGTATATTAAATTAATAACTAATTAAATTTTTGAGAATTATGCAATCTTTTATTTTTAAAATTGTATTATTAAAAGAATGAATTATATATGTACTTATAAATATAAAAATATATATGAAAATATCTAAGAAAAAAGTCTTTATAACCTAAGTGCATAGAAATAAGGCCATGTTTTGTAAAAAAAAATGTATTCACAGTGAAACTGCTTTAAAATTTTTTCTTATATCCCAATTGTCTTAATAGATACATTATAGATTCTTAATTTACGAATTTTTGAAGTTATAGAATAGTTTAAATACTGTAGGGAATGAAGAGATATCAAAAATTAATTGTTTATTCAGCAACTTTGAATGTATGGTTAGTATATTATGTGTCCAATATTTTATTATACATACTTTATGAGTTTTATTTATGTCCCGTTTAAGTACTCATTTTAATTATAAATAATAATTTCTTTCTTAAGTTATTTAACTTTAAAAGTATTTTAGAAATTTCAAATTTGAAAAGATTTAACTTGAATGCTCTTTTATAAATTTCATAATTCTTTTAAAGTAGTTTCACTATTAATATCTTCATTTTTCTTTGTTTGATTTAATAAAAATTACAACTGTAAACTTAACCTTTTTTTTTAAATATTATTTCCTTAAAAACTATAAATTCAAAAATATATTTTAAATTAATCAATTACAAAGGCCAGCTTTTGTAAAATCATTAAAAACATTTTTTTTAGGATTTCAAGAGAAATTTTGACTAAGAAGTGAATACTTTTTATTTAATTTGCTGTTGGTAATTCAATTTCAAAATGTATTTTGATTCAAAAGTTAATTGGCACATAAATATTTTAATTTAACCGTTTTAATTATCTTTCTAAATATTTTAAATTTTAAGAGTAAATAATCATAAATGTCTTTTATAATAAATATTGTAATAAATCAATAAAAACAAAACATAGCCGTTTTTTTTTTTTTTAATTAATGATTTAAAAAAAATTAAACCATTTTGAAAATGATGTAAGTTGTCATGTTTTCGTTCCTAAATTTATTATTTTTGTAATACATAATAAATTTTCACATAATATACATACTCAGCAAAAAAAATATGTTTTGATATATATTATGCGTTACGTAAAAAAATGTAATCTTTTAGTTTAATAAGTTAAATAAATATACTTTCATCACTTTCAAAATAATCTATTCAAATAATAGTTTCAAATTTTTGTTAATAATTAAATATGTATTTTTTTTATTGTAAATTGTTATTTGCTTCAAGCAAAATATTCATAAAAGAGGACATTTCAAATTTTCACAAACAAAAAAAAAAAAAAAGAAACTAGAAACTAGAAAAAAAAAGTTAAAGTATATAAACTTCACAATATAAAAATGTATATAAAAAAAATTTTAATTAAAAATAAAAATTTTGTTTTTTTATTTTTTTTTTCTTTACAAGTATATAAACTTCTTGTTCTATCAAAATAGTTATTAATTAATTTCTACTCTGCAAAAATATTTATTTTTGATTTTGTTTTCATGCTTTTACTGAAAATTGTTTTTCTAAAACTAAGGCTTAAATTTTTGATAATTTTGATTTTTTTTTTTATATAATTTTTAGTTTTATTATAAATTATTTTATTTAGTATTTTTTTATGCTTTTAATATTTAGAGTGTGTGTATTTTTTTTGTAATTATTATTAATTATTGTTTTTAATAATCTACTTCTATCCTATTTTCTATTTCAAATTTGCCATTAATTTTTTGTGAATTAAAAATTTTGAATAAAAAAATTTTAGGCGTTTTTTTTTTAAGTTAATCATCAAAATCAATATCAGAATCATCTGAATCATAACCACCTCTTATAGATTTTTTAGGACGACTTAAATAAGGTTTTGGTTTTTTATTTTTTTCTGGAGGAGTCATTAAATCACCCTGAAAAGAAAAAGTGAAATGTTATATTTTATAATAATTGTAAATATTGCACATACGGTATAATCTATAGCACCAGATTGTGCTATTCGCCATTCCATCATTTCAGTTGAAAAATCATCACAATTTCCCAGTTCCGTAAATCCAACAATATAGTCTTTAGTTTTACTATCTATTAAAAACAAAAAAAAAAAAAAAAAGTAAAAAAGCATTCAAAAACTAGAAATAAAGAAATTATTAAATAATTATTTATTACCCTTTATTAATGCAATTGTTGGTATAATTTTTATTCTCAATCTTTGAGTTAAGAATGGTGATTTTTCTGCATTAACCTTACAAAATTTTGCTTCAATATGTTTCGTTGCTAAAATTTTTAAATGCATATCGACAATTTTGCAACGTTCTGTTGAATCTTTATAAAAATGACACACTAAAAAATTATATTTAAAGATTAAATAATTTTACTTCTTTATGACAAAAAAAAAAAAAAGAATAAGATTTTTCCTCTTACCTATATTAGGAGATTTTTTCGAAACTTCAAAAAATTCTTTTTCATCTGCTAATTCTGTATATACTCCATGACCCTTAAATAAATTCAGACACAAATATATATATATAAATAAAAAAGATTCTTATCGAAAATTTAAAATAAATACATTAGCTAGCCATTCCTGTTTCTTTTTATTCAATTCCTTCATTTGTTTTAATCTTTCCTCTCTAATTCTTCTGATATCACCGGAATCTAAATGATCTAATTGTTCCAACTGATTATCTAATTGTTTTTCAACTTGTTTGGCAGTAGCAATAAGCGTTTGTTCTAACACTTTTTCCATAATTTATTTTAAAATTATTTCAAAAAAAAAAAAAATTTTTTTTAAGGCCGGAAATTTTTTTTTTTTTATTTTTTTGTTTTGTGTAGGTGCGTTCCACACGATAACTTGGTAAATTAAAAGTTTTTCGATTTTTTTTAATTATTTGCAAATAAATTGATAAAACTGAAATAGAAATATAAACTTTAATATAAATCTTTTATTTTATTGATTAATTTAAATAAAATTATTAATGATTTATTTCAAGTTAATAAGAAAAATTCCACATATGTGAATTTACCTCCTGCAAGAACTTATAGTAAAAACTCGAAAAGAATGACACATGCCTTCAATATAATATGTAAAAAAGAGAAAAAATATAATAATATTGACGTCTCTTTTTAGTATATGTAAAAAAATTTTGATTTCTATTTCGTTAAATTCTATTTTAGGAAAAAAAAAGGGATATAAAGATAGATTTAAGCAAAAGTATCAGAAAAGTACATTTTATTACATATTTAAATTTACTTTACACTTTTACAGTGATATTTTTTTTAAAAACAGTAAATATAAGTCATATTTATCATTTAATTCTAATCTAACCTAATATAAAAATTCCAAGCTTTGTTTTTATTTAATGTAAAATTAAATAGTTATTAGTACAATATACGGACATGTAGAATGTAATATATTTGAATTAGACATTTTACTTTTACATATTAGAAATACGTACGTTACGTTACGTACCATTCCAATCCCAAATGGGATTTTCATAATGCTGAAAGTAAAACTGAAATTTTATTTAGAATTTATCATTTTTATAATTTCAATTTTAACTTTAATGGTTAGGTAATTCTGAAATTCCATTTTTAAAATTTTTTATGAAAAAAGAAATAATAAGTATAAAAACAACGTACAAATACATATATAATAAAAACAATAATTTCAATTTCGCAATCACATTAAAGCATTTCAAATCTCAAATCGCATATCTTTCAGTTTTCGTTAAGTTAAAATTTTTTATTAAAAGCAATGGCAGCACTTTTTCCATTTTAGCGTATATTTTGGCTTTCCCCACCCAAAACAGAAAAAAAAAAAAGAAATTTTTCAGTTTTAAGGGAAATTTTGATTTGAAAACAATTCGTATTTCGTGTAGATTTTTTTAGTTGCGGTTTGCGGCACAATTTAATTAAAATATTAAATTGAAATTTGAAAAGGTTTTTTAAATAATCAAATTATTTAAAATATATATTATAAATTATATAAACTAAAGGGATTTAAATTGAACAATTGATTAAAAAAAAAAAGTTTAATACAGGTTAGTGTAAAATTTTTGTTTTAAAAAAATATTAATCTTATCCTTAAATTAAGATGAAAAAAAAAAAAAAAAAAAAAAATATGTATGGGATGTACATACATCCATGCATACGTACAAAGGAAAATTAATTTTAAATATTCGCGATGTAACAAATAAAAAATAAAATAAAAAGATATAAAATATAAATTTATTTTAAAAGTGATCATAAAAATGTAATATTTATTAAATAATGAAAATTTTTTAATTTAAAATTAAAGTAAATAACAACAAAAAAATAGAAAAACAAAAACTTAAAGAAGCGTCTATTTCACTTAATTGGGACCTCCATTTTAATTTCGTTAAGAAAAAGTTTTTTTTTTATGAAATATTTATTTTCTTTTGTTAATTATGGGTTATATAAGTTTTTTTTTTGTGATTATTTGGTAAATATTATTAGAAGATTAAAATTTTTCATTTAAACAGAATTCAAAAATGATCCTTTTGAGAGATAATATGATTTTTTTTTTTTTTTTTTGGGAAGGTTAAGGTAGTTTTTAACCGCGCAAAAGAATTAGGAATTTTGATTCAAATGTACTTAGCTTTGACTTTTTGTAAAAAAAAAAAAAAAAATTTTTCAAGTGTATTATGTATGTATTTTAAAAAAGTTTTCATTCTTTAATTTAAATAAATAAACAAGATTTTTTATGATGTAAAACTCGCAGCGAGTTTAGTGTTTTTAAATTATTATTATTTATTACTAATTAAATAATTTAATTATAGTAAAAGTGAAACAAAAGTAAACAATATATGTATATAGATAGCAAATATCCAAAGAAAATATAATAATTGCATATATGTATATACATATTATATGAATATATTCTGAATAAATATACATACAAACATACATATATTAAAATGCACAATAATTATTTTTTACTTTATAGTAGTAATTCAGTAAAACAACCTAAATACAAGGTAGTGAAAATTTTTTTTTTTTTTTTTTTTTAAAAGAATTGCATAGTGTTTTATAATTTTCAAATAAATATGAAAAAAAAAAACGAAAATTTAAATAATAAATTACCTATTTGTTATTTAATAAATGAATTTGGTATTATTAATTGTTGTGCCTATAGCTACAAACATTTTTGTATATTTATTAGATCTAAGTATAAAAAAAATTTTCTATATAAGTTTATACATATATATATATAAACCATAGTTGCAATTTGCACTATTAATTGATTAAAGAAAAGTCGTAAAAAAATATATTTTTTAATATTTGTGAAAACATTAAAAATTTTTATAAACATTAATATATTATATTTTAGGTAAAACTATATCTATAAATGAATTATAAAATGTAGAAAACCTATGAAGAACCACGAACGACAAAAATTTACATTATATATGTAGGTATTCAAAAGTACATATATGTATATGTATCTAATTATCTACCATCTATTCAACTGTATACATTATACATATTATCTATCTCTAGATATATACATATATGTTCGCTTATAATGCACTTTTTTTTTTTTTAATTTTTCTTTTTCGTTTTATTTTACATTTTACATTTCATTTTTTGTTTTTTTTTTGTTTTGTTTTAAAATTTAATATTGCATTGTACAACAAAACAAAAAATATTTATAGTTTCTGCAATAAAATGTAGGTAGGCAACAACAAAAAAAAAAAAAACAAAGTAAAAAATGAACACTTGAAAAAGAACCGGCTTGTTTTGTATAGACAAGTTTTTATGAAAAAAAGTAGTTATTAAGATTTATTATGGTTCCTATTTTAATAAAAAGCGACTAATGCAGTACAAATACATATGCTTCAATATAAGTACTTACAGTCTTTATTAAATTCTAGAGAGTAAAGTAGGAGAAAGTTAAAATACGACTGAAAATATATCAATATTATTAGTGAAAAGAATTATGTAGTCAATTCAAATAAATGACAACTAAACTTGATTTTTCCATTTGAATTAATAGTATAGTTTACATATTATTCTGTTTTTTTAGTTTATAATTGTTTAGAAGAATCTAATTAAATAATTAAAATATAAATTATCATAAAAAGGATCTTTTATATATATTTAAAAGGTACACTTAGTACTTACATATGCAGTCATTTTTTAAATATTGTTTAAATAGCCAATTTATATTTTTTGATTTGACCTAAGTACTTTAAAAATTTTCTCCTAACATTACTAAATAAATACATAAAATAAAAATTTTGTATGTTTTTTATTTAAATAAACAAAATCAAAAAAAAAAAAAGAAGAAATTAAACAAATTTATTTTTCAAAATTGAAAAAATTCTTTTGGCATAATGACAGACCTATGAAATAAAGAAATTTTTTTATGTATATGTGCACAATACATGTCTACATATATATATATATAAAATATGTACCTATATATTTATTTAATTTATATTTTCATTCTATTGTAGTTTATGGCGTTACATATAATTTATTAAATTTATCAAATCTTCGAAAATAATACATGTACCTATAAATTGTTCTCATAATAAAAACAGACAACAACTAAATGAAACAAAAAAACAAAAAAAAAAAAAAATAAGGTGCACATTTTGAAAAAGACAATAAAAAAAAAATACTTTTACTCCAAATAAATATTGTAATATTTTATAAAGCCCCCTTCCTAATGATTTTTTCTTTAAAGTAAAGAATTTAAAAATTAAAAGACACTTAAATTTTAGGTATACCCATATATATCCTGTTTATAAGGTTTCTTTACGAGATAAAAATTAAACTTAACTAATAACTTATCAGATAATTGAGTTATTTAAAAACTAGCTCTGTGACTTATTAATTTTTAAAACAAGATTCAATTATTTTAATCTTTTATACTTAATGCCATTTCTTTGAAAAGTATAGCAAACTTATCTTATTATTTTTATCACGTGAAGAAACCTATAATATTTAGAATACCCTTTTTTTATGTTATAACTTTGAAAAAAATGCCGGGTTTTCGGATTCTTGATGTCTTATTGGTTATACGGGGAGATAATTCAAAATACCAAATTTTTTTTTTTAGAAAAATCATTTAATTTTATTGCAAACGGGTTATAAATGTTGGAAACAGATAGATGGACAGACAAAGGACAAACTAGTGGTGTAAATTTCTCAAAATTTTTTTTTTTTAAAAGTTACTAAAAAGAAACAATTTATGTTGATATTTATTTATATAAAGAATTTGTTATTTTTTATTTTTCATAATAATTTTAATACATATGTACATAAGTATGTATATTATGTACATAAGTATGTATATGATGTACATAGGTACATACATACTATTTTTTTTTATTCTGTTATCAATCTTGAAGAGTCTCTGATAATATTTAGGTAGATGTTTATTTATATAAAAATAAATTTAGATATGTGGAACAATTTGGTATAAATAATTACAATAATAATTTAAATAATAATTTAAATAAATAAAACCAAAATGTATATATATATATACGTAAGTACATAGTACAAGTTATTTGTTATATTTTATGGATTGCCATTTTTCAATTGAAATATGATACATATTAAATAAAAATGTAACTATAGTATAACTTTTTAACAAATACAAATGTAAGATTTCACACGTGTTTTAGTGTTGTTTTGAAAACAAAAAAAAAAAAAATAGGTACTTGTTTTGATAACATTTACAAATAAAATGTTAACATATAGATATCTAGGAATAATAGGTACAATTGCTAAAATAATTTTATAATATATTATAAATTTATATAATATATTATATAATTATTTATAATAAATTTATAAATAATTTTATAAATTTTTTGTACATACATAAATTAAAATTATTACAGTGGAATTTGTCGAATTAGAATTTATTTTATTCCATCTTCTCTTCTTTAACTCGGAAGTAAATAACGATATTTTAGATTAAATTAAATTTCCTCTTAAAAATTCGGTTTATAATAATTGCCCTATGGTTTATTTTTATATTACATACAAATTTTGTTTTGGTTCTTTAAATCCAATGTGCATTTCAAAATTAATAATTATGTTTCAATGGAGCAAATGTACTCCCTTTCTTACTATCTGGTGTTTAGCTGCCTAACATTATGACAAACGAAAGTCGTTTTGAAATTCCGGAAGTAAAGTAAAAATAAACCCTGTGACATCATGAATATCGTTTCGAAATAGCAGAATCGCGTTAACAGGGTTTACCTTTTTTTTTTTTTGTTGCAAGGGTAGGTGGGGTAAATCATCAAAATACAATATAGAGGAGTGAAAACGAGTACGAATCCTGTATGAGTGTGTGGGACTTTAACCCACTAAACACCACCTCCCTTTTTTGACCAAACAATAGGTTATACGACCTTTAGTACTCATGTATTGCTTGGTCATAGGAAGTTTAGTTATGGAATGAAAATTTATTTCAAATTCGCGGGGCATATTGTGAACAAAGTTATTAATATTGTACCTTGTATCTTTGAACGTCGTAAATGTAATCATCAACTAATACTACTTGTGAGAATTAATGAGTGTTACAAATGTCAATGTCTTATGAAGTATCATTATTGTTTTTTTTTATTTAAAATTTTAATATAAACTTACATACTTACGACAATTAAGATGGTTGTAAGCGAAATTGGTTAATTGAACAGAACTTACAATACTTCTTAAAATTAAATATTGTTTTATTTCTTTGAAATAAAAAATAAATGTTCCAATCTAATTTTAACAGTTCTAATTCATATTTAACTGTAGTCGTTTCGAAATGCATAGTCAAAGTTAACTCTTAATGTGTGTCTTAGTTAATCTTATAAACGCATAAACTCTACTCACGAGTAAGAGAAAAAAGGTACTCCAGCATTTACATGATTATACATTTTTGAAGGCCATAAATTGGTATAAATCATTATTATATGAGAATTTATTTGAAGTTCAATGTGTTTAATGTGGAATAATTAGGTATTATATTTTCAAAAAATCAATATGAAAATGTACAAAAAATGTTCTTATTATGATGAAGATAATAGAGTTCTTTAATTAGGAGACTGTGTTATGATACTGTTATACTCATTGTATTTTCATTTTATTTTCACTTTGATTAAAATAATTTATTTTCACCTGTTTGTTTCATTCCCTTAGAGAAATTTCAATTCTACAAATTCTCTCCAAGTTTTTATTTATTGTGTTATATTTTTAATTTGCCGAAAACTTTCTACTTCGTTCTATCGCATTCTGAACTTTCTACTTCGTTCTATCGCATTCTGAATGTTTCTTCTCCAAGTCACGTTAGATTTTCCCTTATTTCTTTTGCTTTGGGGGTTCCAGTCTAATCCATAATGTGGCACTAATATTGTTGTGATTAAAATATTAATTTAATAATAAAAAAATAGACAAATAGATTATTAAAGAAATATGTACATATGTATTTATTAACTATAGGTGTTGTGTAGATGATGTGTTACTAACTACCATGTTTGTCAAGTTTCAACACAGAAATAAAATCAAAATGTTGAAACTTAAAATTCTTGACTTTCTTATCTGACGTCTACATAAAAACAATATATTTTATCTGTCGTCTTTACAAAAGAGCCTAATAAAAATTTCCAACAGCTTCTCTTATTTTTAACTTTAACTATGCAATTTTTCAGTGCATTTCTTTGTAAAATATTTGCTGAAATTGTTTTATAACTGAAATCGGAAACATCATTTGCTCAATTAATTTTAAACGTTGACAACCTATAATAAAGTAATGACTGAATCTGCACATATGCATGGTTACTTTTGCATTCGATGTGCAAATGAGGTTTTACGATTTCAGCTTATGTAAGTTTAATTTAGATCTAAAAAGTCTTCCTAGCAATAATTAATAAATGTAGTTTTAATATTTTGATAATATATTTATTTATATTATAATTTAATTTTTATTTGCGTTCCTTTAACAGAGTAAACTACTCTTTTCTACTTCCAATAACACAAACCAAAGACTAAGAGTAAATAGGAGTAAATACGGTTATATTAAATTAAGGAGTTGGAGTTGGTAAATGTTGGCAACTACTCTTTTCATGTAAAAGGAACGCAAACATTATTATTTTATATTTATTTAAACAATACATTTGTTAAGTTATGAAATTAGATGGTCATATTTGTTAGCAAGGGGGAGGGGGATGTGTTTTCAATTAATAAAACTTCCTGGCTATGTAGTATTTAACCCTGCATTCCCTCGGTTAATAAACGATGGGCTTAGGCTACCGAAGTCCCCTATTATGAAATATAAAATTTAATTTTCTTGATACTAATACAGATTTATTGAAATATTAAGAGATAGAATAAATATTTTAATCGATTAGGTTAGTAGGTACATACTTATTTTTTGTTAAATATTTGAAATAATTATTTTTATAATTTTTAAACAAGTAAATTAATTAACATACGTACATATGTATGTATGTAATATGTAAAACATTAAATCAATGAATTTATCACATTTTATTATTATTTAGAGTTAACGTATGATGATTATAGAAAGAATCTATTTGAGCAATTTGAAATTCATCCATCCATTAATCATTTTAATAAAAGTTATTATTATTTTAAATGAAATGGTATTATTTCAAGGTTCATTAAATTTCTTATTGATATAGTTCATAATAGTATATAGGTATATATGTACAATAGTAAAAGTTCTTTATTTCCTGCAACTTTTCCAATACTTAGATATAAAAATAATTGTCAATAAAAGTTATTCTGTTAAATTTTTTAAATACGTATGTAAATTTATATGCATTCAAAACTTTTAAATTATAGATACCTATATGACATACATATAAGGTGGGCCAACTTGGACTGACTGATTTGAAATGCTTATAATTTATTTATTTTATTTTTTTTTTAATGAAAATATAAATTATAAAATTTTTTTAAGGTAAGTGTGAAAAATTACATCCTTTAAATGGCTTCCATTTTCCTGTTGCAGTTAATGGCTCTTTTTAAAACATTTTGTATTACGTTGTGCAATTTCTTTGCAAATATTCTGCTTTAGTTCCTGAATGTTTTGTGGTTTGTTGACGTAAATCCGTTCCTTCAAGAAAAGTCACAAAAAAAAATCAGGGGCGCGTCAAATCTTAGGAACGTGGTGGCCACGCAAAATCAGTATTTTTTGAAATTATTCGGTCATCGAAAAGTTGTCGCAGAATCATCATTATCTCTCGCGGTATGATCTAGAACCATATATCACGATTATTGAGAACTACCTGACTTAAAAAATTTTCCAACATGTTTAGGTATACCGCCCCAGAGACGGTTTCTGAATGTTCTGTTTCATTTTCAAAAAAATATGGACCGATAACTCTATCAGCCATAAATCCACGCTCAATAGTGCTTCTGAAAGGGTGTAATTGTCACTGATGCACTGTTCTCAAATTCTCTGCACCCCAAATTCGGCAGTTCTGTTTATTGACATATCCATTTAAATGAAAATGTGCTTAATCGCTCATATAATGAGATCGTTCAAAAAATTGATCGTCCGGAAACATGATAAAATTCAACAATTTTTACACGTTCTTACACTGAGCAAGATGACATTATAAAATTTTATAAAATTCTTTATTATCTGCAAAAAAAAATAAAATAAAAAAATTATAAGCATTTCAAATCAAGTTGGCCCACCCTGTATATGGCAAAATACGATTTAAAACTAACTAAAAATATTTTTTTTTTAAATTTTTTTTTCACTTTCCAATTTTCATTCTTATTAATTTTATTGTTTATAACGGTCACAATATTCTAACATATGTTTTTTTTATGATATCGTAAATTCAATTGTAAATTAAATTTTTTTTTATATCTCATACTCTTGAAAACAATATGTGGCTCCTTAAAAAAAATCGTTATTTATACGTTAAGAATAAAATTTTAATTAATCATCAGAACTTAACGAAATAAAAAACAACAAAAAAAAAAAAGAAAATAAACAACACCAAGCAACATATAAGTAAGTATGTATAGTACCTAATACTTGAAAGTCATGTAAAAAATAAATATTGATCAAAATATACATAATATGTTTATGAATTATTTTTATGGCGGTTTATTTTTATTTATGATCTTTGAATATGATACGTTGGTTGGTTTAAAAAGAACTTTAAATGAATAATTGACGTATTATTTCATTTATTTCTTTTTTTTTTAATTCATTTCTTTTTTTTTTAATTAATGCACAAAAGGATTATTTTAGATTCAGATAGAAAAACAATGTTAAACAATCTTACGAAAAATTTATAAAAAAAAAAAAAAATTAAAATAAAGATTTGGACATTTGGTTACCATCTAAAAACTCAATGAAATATTATTGTGATAAGGAAAATTTGGTTATCAATACAATTTTTTTTTTTTTTTTTCAATATTTTCATAAGAAGGCAAAATATATTGTGATGCATGCATGACATGCATAAGTATTGTGATGCATGCGTTACACCATACTTTTCATTATCTGTTCATATTTAAATGAAAATTTTTGGAGAGTGTGGGATTGGGAATGGGAATGTTATATCATTGCCTCCCCGATCACCATATTTGACGAATATTTATTTTTATTTATGAGTTTATTTGGAAAATTTTTCATAGAGCACAGGAAAGAGTTGTGAATTCAAATAAATTAAAACTGCAACAAAATTAAATTAAACCATTCAATATTAACCAAAGTTCAAAGAAATAATTTAAAACAAAGAATAAATCTTTCCATTTCAGATTATGAAGAACATTTTCAACATTTGTTGTAAAAAAAATATTGTAATTAAAATTAGTTCATAATCAAAACGATTCAAAATTTGTTTTCAAAAACGTTTTTTTATTAATAATTTGCAAGATACTTTTCGGAAATTAATTTTTTTGTCTTCTTATCTCTAAAAGAATTGGTAGTAATTTCTAAGTAGAAACTAGGTATATTCTTTCAAACTAAACTATGTATCATTCAAACTCTAAACCGTAATAAGCTAATGATATAAAAAGTATTGTAAATTAAAGCTGAAGATTCAAAAATTAGAAATACATATTTTTAAACTTCGAAACTTTACATGTTAAATGACGTCATATTATTAAAATTTCTACACTTTATAACTTTAGAAGTTCTTAGCCCTTCTTTTATTTTTTGAATTTTTTTTTTTTTTTTTTGAATTTTTGTATTAAATTTCTCCAATTTTCTATATTTGTCCAACATTCATATGCTACCTAATACTTTTCCTGTAGTGGGTCACATTTCGAAACAAATCTGATCTGCATAGAAAATGCTACTTGAATCATCAAAAATATTTTGTTCGTCTCTATCTAGCAAATATTAATTGAGTTGCGTAAAGTATTTACTAATGTTCTTTTCGTTTATCACAGACCTATCTTTAGTAATGGACTTAGCTTCTATAAGGATAAGCGATTCATTTCTTCGAAAAATATTTTAGCCATGTTCGTCCAGGTTTTCTATTTTTGAATTGTGTTTTCCTTCCTTTATTATTCTTTTCACAGTGTTTAAAAAATCTGTATTTTTTTTTTTTTTTATAGGAAAACCGCATTTATAAAAGATTTTTGTATCAGGTTACAATTGCTTGTTCTTGTTTCTTTGATAGAAATGGATCAGGATTCTTTTTCAAACAGTCTTCTTTTACTTTTCTAAGTAAATGGTCTTGTATGGTAATCCTCGGAATACCATATTTTTGCGTTAGCTTTCACTTTGGTATCTCCTATGTCTTTTAAAGTTCCTTTTATTTTTTCCAGGTCTGGCGGCGAATATTTTACTTTTTTTTTTTGTTTTTAGAAGCCTCACAATGATTGCGGTCCATTTGAAATATGATTCAGTTAGGGCATTTAATTAAGAAACCCAATTAACTTCCAATTAAAAAAAAAAAATATTGTTATATATTAATTATTATTTATTACAATAGTTTCTTATATATTAAAAATAGTTAACCACTTCAAAATACAAATGTACATATTTACAATATTTTACAATAACATAAGTTTCACTTTTTTACAATATCTTATCAATGTCTCATATAAAAAAAAAAATTGTACTAGAATTGATTAATAATTTTTTAAAAAAAAAAGATCCATTATTTATCTGATATTATATTTATAAGGTAACACATATGTAGTAAAAATAAAAATTAAAAATCCATGAACAAATTATATGATAAAATAAAAATAAAGATACGTATGTATGTACAAAGGCATTGCCCTTTACCTCATAGCCCAGAATATAGACAAAATATACAACAATAGGGAAATATGAAGTAAAGTGAAGAACAAAATAAAAAATTAAAAAAAAAAAAAAAAAAATGATTTTAAATTTTCTAATACATTTGATACAATTTCATATACAATACAATACAATAGATACAGTTCTTAACCGAGAAGCCAAAATACATAAAATTATTTTCTTTTTTAAGAGTTAAGAGGAAATAAAAAACAATTTGTGAACATAATAATATTATAGCTATTTTGATTTCAAATTTAAAAAAAAAAAATGTGTGCATGTAGATATGTATTTTTTTATTTTTTTTTTTTGCTTATTTTCTAAAAATTTTGAAAAAGAAAAATACTCATCAAACAAACAAAAAGAAAAAACAGAAAATCATTGTAACAAGTTGAGGAGATACAATAATATTATTAAGACTTGATTATTTGTAATAATCCAACTTGATTATTATGATAGAATAACGAACGATGAAATAAAATATGTAATTGCAACATTTCATATCAAAGTTGAAATAAAATAAAAAACAAAATAGGAGAAACAAAAAAAAAAAAAAAAACATGTAAAACAAGTATATATGTATGTATTAAAGTAATAACTTACGATAAATTCTTTCAAGAATTTTTTTTTTTTTTTTTTTTCCTACTAGACGCGCCCGTTTTTTTCCTTTTTTATTGTTTCTTTATAAAAAAAAAAAAAAAGCTTTTCATTTTTTAACTGCAATGCCATGCCAATGTTCATTTCACTAATATCAATCAAAAATTCTTATTTTGTTGCATTTGTATTTGGTGGTTTGTCGTGGTATAATTATAAAGGTAAGAAACAAATATATGTACATACACATACCTACTACTTGTTTTTATTATTATTAAAGGGGGTCTGTTTGTTATTCTAAAAATCAACAAATGTACAAGGTATATTTAAATTTTTATTTTTTCAATCATTATCTATTCATACAATATAAGTATAAAGTTACTATAAATCTAGAAAAATTAAATAAAATGGAGTACTTTAAGAAATTAATCGAAAATGTTTAATAATTAAATAGGTTTATTAAGTTTTATTTTTAATGATTTATTTGAATGTTTATTATATACATACATACATAGGTGCCATAGGTATTTTATTTTATTATAATAATGAATGTATGGACCCATGTATGAATAAAAAGTGATTTTTCCTGTTAAAGTATTTTGGATCGCATTTCATTATTCACTATAATAAGAAATTACAAATTTATTGTGGTTTAATATTCGAAATAATTTCAATACAAAACATTTAAGAGAGAATTCCAACACAAAGTTTATAGGTATCTAAAAATTTATTTATTTTGTTTTTTAAATAAGAATATAAATTTAGAAGCTATTATTAAATTATGTATTAACTACTATCATCATACAATATTTCTATTAACAATCCAAGACTACTGCCTTATTTAGTTCTACGTTTTTAACTCCTAGGACACGTAATAAAAAAATTCCTCTTAAACGGAAAATTTGGTTTTTCAAGAACCGCAATTGGGAAGTTTATCAAAAATTTTAATTGGTCCTAATTCTTCCATCATAATAGAAATGTAGATTTTGATGTTAATGCAATATCTAGCACAATACTTTGCGGTATGCAATTCTTTATTCCAAAAAAGCTAAAAAATGCTACTACTATTAATTATAATTATGTAAACATTAAATGGTTAAATGTAAGCAAGCAATCAAGAAAAAAGATTAAGTTTGTATACATACATATTATAAATATTCTAAATTAATCGACTAAAATGATTGAAATTAAAATAAACACCCGAAAATTTATTGATATTTTTTCCTATACTTAGTTATATTTTTTTTTCTATCAGTCAGTTCTATGTTTAGTTTAAAATTTGTGTCAATATCACGCACAAAACAAAAAAAAAAAGTTTGAAACACTCATTTTTTTTAAAATAATCTCTGAAGCCGCCGGGAGGAATTCTGATAATAAAAATTTAAAAAAAAAAAAAAAAAAACCATAATAAATAATTTTTAAGTATTAGTTTCATAATTAGAGATATCAGAAGAAAAAATATTTTCTAAAGTTGAGACTATGAAATGATAATAATAAAAACATAAATAAGAAATGAGAAGAATTTCAATTTGAAAACAATGTTAACTTTCAAATAACATTACAATTGTATTTAAAAAAATAAAAAAAAAAAAAATTTGACTCGTGAACATTTTTTTTTTTTTACTATTACTAAAATGTTATTTATTTCTGAATATGATTTTATTTTATTTTATGAATATTAAGAGATATCAATAACATGTTAAAAAAAACAATAACAAAAGAAAGCTTTTCAATTCTCAATCAGTATTTCCGTCCGTTGGAATTTAAAAAATTTTTTAATTTATTTAAACTTAAAAGTTTATATATTTATTTTTTATTTTAATATTTTTTTTTTTTTTGTTTTATTTCTACTTAAACTATGAACAATCATCACGTTCAAGTAATTTAATATTATGTACTAATGTAGTATTTTTTTTAATGTTGCACAATATATATATGTACATAATATATGACTATTTTTATGTATATACATATAGGTATACATATATATATTTTTTTTTTGTTTAGTCCAGTTTTGTTTCGCGCCAAGCAATTTCTAAATGAAACATGATTTACTAAGTTGAATATATGTACATATCTGATATTGCTTTTATTTTATCTATTACTACAATCAATTAAAACTACATATTATTAAGTTAACCAAGAAATATATTTTTTAAGACTAATTATATGTATTAATTTATTTATTTATATTTAATTCACTAACTACTAAAACTAAACATTTTTTTTTTTTTTATATATTTTAGGATGAGTTCAAAACTATCAAATCAGACAGCTGCTGGTCGTCGTACACCTTTATCTTTAGGACCAATAGCTGGTCCAAAGACAAATCAAAAATCAAATACAGATTCAAATCCACCCGATTCAACAACAATCGATTTAAAACATCGTAAAGCTGATGATAAATCACCAAATTTAGAAAAAACTGATTCACCAGGAAAAAATCCTAGTGCCAAAGATGCGACAAATAATATTACAGAAAATAAAAAAGAAAAGACTTCCAAAAAAGACTTGATTACCGTTAATTCACATGAAAATGGACACGGTGATAAAGAAGAAAACTTAAAAAAAATTGAAAAAAAACTGTCTCGTGAAAGTACACGTAACAAAGATGTACTGAAAACTGATGCCAAGGAAATTAATAAAGAAACAGAAAAGACTAAACCTGAAAAAGAAAAGGATAAACGTGCAACTCCCATTGAGAAAAAAGAAAACTTAAGAAAATCAAATGAAGAAATGCAAAAAGATAATAAAATTAATAAGAGTGATGATGAAATAAAAAAAAATGAAGTAACTAAGAAAAAAGATGATAAAACTGAATTAAAGAAAATTACAGTTGAAGAAGTTGTTACATTAAAAAGAGCTTCTAGAGCTTCAACACTTGCACAACAAACTGGAACCAAACAAGAACCAAATGTAAGTGGTGGTTCTTTGGGATTACAACAAGAATTTCAAGGTTTTGAAGAAAATGAAAATGATGTTGAAATGGAATCACTTCTTTTGGATCTTGATGTTCCGCAATCAGCTACAACAATACCAACTGCTGCTAAAACAATATCAAGTCAATCTCCTTCGATAAGATCAAGAATCCCCATAAAATCTACAAATGAAGATTTTAAGGAAAAACGATTAACTCCTACACGTAATTTTTTTTATTTGTTTTACATTTTTTTTATAATTCAATTAACATTTTATTTAAAAATATTTTTTAGCAAGACGAAATGTACATGCACGTAAAGAAATTGAACCAACTGTTATTACACATAAATTATCACCTCCATCAAAATTACCAGCAGTAGATGTTCCAGTTACTTCAACACCTGATGGCAAAACATTTTATACATTACCGCCCACTTCTTTAAGACAAATTTCAGGACGACGAAGTTTAAGACCATTAAAAGAATATACATTTCAATATAATAGTAATTATCGTGAATCATATCGTCATATTAATACAGAACATGATTGTACAAATAACACAAGTATGAATGTTACAGTTGGTTCAGAAATAGCACCCCAAACTGAATCATTTTTATCATCATTCTTTTCATTTGGACGTGGTAAAAAACGAGTTCATACACCACCACCTACAGTTTCAACAACTGATGAAATTCAAGATGATGCTGTAAATACAAATACAGCAAGTCCAAAACGTCCAAGATTAGATTTGAGTGGTTTAATTGGTTTAGTAGCCAGTCCTGTAACAATGCTTAAAAATCGTTTATATAGAGCAAAAATTGATTCAAGTACACCAAATAATAAAACAGAAGATATTAATGATGCTGAATTAGATCTAGATGGTGAAGATGATGTTACTGATAATGTTTCAGAAATAATTTCTGAAGAAAAGAAAATTTTATTGGAAGAAGAACAATTAAATAAAAGTAATGCTAATGATATAACTGCTGAATTAGATGATGAAGATGATGAAGGAGAAGAAGAAGAAGATGAAAGTAATGATTCAATTGAAAAAGAGAAAAGTATTGAACATTTAAGTAAAATTGAAATTGGTGATGAAGGTATAGCTGGTTCAAATGAAGGGATCGGTAATGATGTGGTTATTGTTAATAGACGAGGACGTTGCGATATAATGTAAATTTTTCTTAGGTTAAATCATTTTCATTCAAAATTTTTTTTTTTTTTTCAAAAAAACATCAAACAATTAATTTTAATATAATCATTAACTTTGACACCTTATTACATATATTATTTTAATTAAGAAATTTCATTTTTTAACAAATATTTTTATTTCCTCTTAATTGAATGACATGTGAGAATCACAAATAAATTATAGATTTAATTTCAAGTAAAGTAAAAAAAACTAAAATAGTTTAAAAAAAAAAAAAAAAAAAAAAACCGTTTTAGAATTTAGGTATAAGTACCTTTACCAATATTAATAATAATAATTAAAAACGAATATAATTAAATTTCGTTAATAATATTAAAATTTCAAAAAAAAAAAAAAGGTAAAAAGAAAACAGATCTTTTATTTTCTTTTTCTATTTTAAGTTTAAAATTTAATTTCAAAATTCTTCTAACAATAAATAATATTCAATTTTTGTTTATTTTTTTTTTTGTGGAAACCTTTCGCCTTAAAAAAGCATTATTAAATTCAATTCTAGAAAAAAATCTATATTTTTGATATTTAAAAAAAAAAAAAGAGTTATTTAATTTAACTTAAAAAAAAAAAATTATACATTTTGATTGCCAATTATCAATTGCCAAACTAAATTTTGCTCAATATGATTTACTAATGTTCAATTTTCAATTTTGCAATGTATTTTTTAAACTTAATGCATCCAATTTACGCAAGATTATTTTACATTTATACTTTTCTTAAAAAAAAAATGTATTTCTGAAGTGAAGAGAAAAAAAAAAAAATTATGTTTAATTATTTTACAGTTATTGCAATTTAAATTTTTCTATTAAATAAAATTAGAGAACATATAGATAAGATAATTTTAATTAAATAAAAAAAAAATTAAAAAAAAAAAAGTAAAAAAAATTACTTAAAAATTACAGTTAAAAGTAACAAAAAAAAAAAAAATTCTATTCTTAAGTTAAGATTTAATAAAAAAACGGTTTATTATCAGATGGTAAAAATAAATATATATATATATACATATATATATTTTAAAAATTCTATATTTTATATTATCACCGTTCAGATTTACCCTCAATAAAGTGTAAAATTTTATTTAAAAAAAAAAAAATAATAATTTTATTTTATTTACTACATATGTAAATCTATTAGAATAAAAAATAACAGACTTAAGATAATAAAAGCCTAATATTCTTGTATATGTGTATATGTATACTGAAAAAAAAGGACCAAAATTAATTTTATTAAAATAGAATCACAATCCAAATATAATACTTAAAGTTGTACTTTAATAATTTTTATCGTATTATTTAAAAACAAAAGTATTGAAATTGTAGAAAAAAATTTAAGCTGAAAAAAAGGATTTAAATTGCATTCAAAACTAAGAGTTAGAAAGAAATTGAAAATAGCGAATTATTATAGCGAAGAAAATCAATATGCGCACTTACTTTTGGTTTATAAGAACTAACAGATTCATTTAGACTGAATAGGGCACTAAAAACATATTCACAGCTATTTAATATTAACTATACAAATCAAATAAAAATTGATATCTCCTACGAACCACTACCAAGTAACAATAAAAAAAAAATTTATTGTGCAGAAACGAAAAGGAAAATTGAAATAAAATCAAATTTTTGAAAAGATCAATTATTTAAATATTTATTTAAATAATATTCTCTTGACCACATTCACTTTTTCCCTTAACAATCTTTTTTAACATTCTCTTATAAAAATACAAAATGTTTTGTAATTTTATCTTGGTTTTTTTTAGTCGGAAAATAGAATTAATGCTGCTAGCAAAGTCAAAATTATATTTGATTAAATCATATTTGACCTTGATGTCATTAGTTGGTATGATGTAGTGTATACGTTTTATAGATTCTTTTTATAAACAAACAAAAATTAATTGGAATAAAACATATACAAAACTATTATTATCTAAATACTATTTATACCAGGCAACCTTAGAAAAAGAAAAACATAAAACATTTAAGTTTATTCATAACTCTTTTATTCAGTTTTGTAATAATATATCAAAAGATGTATGTAACTTAATCTAGGATTTTTTGTTTCTTATTTCATAAATTGAGGCACATGATTTTTTTTTTTGTTTTTTTTTTTTTTTTTTTACTAAAATTAAATTGTTTTTCCAATAATATTTAAATTGCTTTCATTTAAAAAGTGAGACTTAAATTTAATATTCTTTTTTATATTAAAAAAACAAAAAAAATTGGGAAGCTCTTTTTAAAAACTTTGTTCCATTATTTATATATTACATTTTTATCAAAATTTTAAAAAAATTATTTTTCTTATTCTTTATTATAAAATATTCCAAATCTATGCAGAAGGAATACAAAAAAATAAAATTTCGTCTTATCGTACTATCGTATATGTGTATGTATTTTCAGTACAATAATTTCTTTTCATAAAAATTTAGTAAAAAATTCACATTTATATTTATCACTCTTAAAACATTTTTTTTTTATAATTTTACATTACGTATATTTTTAATTTTTGATTTCTTTTAAATATTTGTTAAAAGAAATTTAATATCAGTCAATTTTTTTTTTAATTTTGATTGCTTTTAAAATATTTAATATAAATTTTTTTTTTTAACGTAAGATTTTCTCATCTTGTATTTTTATTTTATGTCATAAGAGATTGAGGAAACAATTTTTGTTGAATGTAATCATTAATCATTTCTTTAATATGTTCTGGTGTTAATTTTGGACAACGTAATACATATCCAAAAGATTTTAATTTTGTGTTATCTAAATTCAAATGCTTATGATAAAGTAATTCTTCATCCATATATGGTGTTAATGGTGTATTTTCAATTCCATCCTTTTGTAATAATTCAGCCCATGGTCCCATATGTTTATCATTGATTTCACTAACCGCATCAGACATATTTAACTAAAAATAAAATATTATAATTATCAGATCATTATTGAATTAATATATTTAGAAAAACAGAAAATACCTTCGTTAAGTTAGACATTACAATACCCCAATAATCTATATTAATATCAAATATTTCTGTAAGAATACTACTAAGAGATCCTTGTGTTGTAATTGAATCATCAACAATATTAAAAACTTCTCCAATAGCTTTTTCATTTTGTACTAATTCCCAAATAGCACAAACAACATCAGATACATTTACAGTATTTAATTTAAGAGATTCATTCCATAATAGTTTCATTGTTTCATTTAAATATTTATATAAAGCAGCAATAACAATGCGTGGCACTAGAAATAAACAAAATTTATTATTATATATTTGAATTTTATTGAAATTAATTAATTTACTTAAATATCTTTTATCACCAAAACCGTATACTAAGGGTAAGCGTAAAATAGTATAATTTAAATTATCAATTAATTTTAATTCTTTTTCGACTTTTGATTTATATTTAGCTAAACAAGTCCAAGGATCAATTTTACAATCTTCTTTTAAAGGATTTTTATCACTAGAATTCATACAACCAGATCCCAATTCAATATAACGTTTAACGTTATTTATGGCAGCTTCATATGCACAATTCATACTTAATTTAAAAATTCCTTCTTTGTAAACAGCATCACTTTGATTAGGACGATTTTCAGATGCTAAAAATGTATTAAAGTATGTATATATTATTATATATATATATAATTTGTTTCTAATTAATCTTTAGTTTAATTTAAATTTTACCAGAATTTACAACAATATCCCATTGACAATTGTTTATTTTTGAAGGTGCAAAACAAGATTTACATGACGCTAAAATATATATGTATGTATATAAAAAAAATTCAAATATCTTAAAAAACTAATACCAAAAAATGAATCATTATTTTTTACCTTCATTAATTAAATTTGCGCTACAAAATTCAACAATAGGATTATCAAAAGATTTGCTGTGATCTGCATTTAAATAAGCCATTTGTGGTGGTGTCTTAAAATATAAAATTTTGAAATGTTAAAAGTTGAGTAATATTTATATAGATATATGTACATATTTACAATATGTATTAGATATTTACCTTATCTACAATACGAATTTCACAACATAAATCATTTTGCACCAAGTAATGCACAAGGTTTCGACCAATAAAACCACAACCTACATGATATTAAAAAAATGAATAATCAAATAAAAATGATATTCAAAATTTATTTTTTTAATATGTTTTTGTGCTACAAAATATTAGTAATATTTTATCTATGAGTTATCGTAATAAACATGACTCACCCAGTACGTAATATATATATATTTTTTTTTAAATATCTAGACATTTTTTATTACTTACCTCCAAAAATTAATACAGTTGGTTTATCCATAATTAATTTTTAACTTAAATTAATAATTAACACTTTTTAATTTTATTGTTATATATATGAATAATCAAATTAATGGAATGTTTAAGTAAATATTTTAAACTTTTTTCTTAGTACAGGAACAAAGCCGCAACAAAACAAAACCAAAGCAAATTTTCAATTCAACGGCAAACAAAAACAAAAAAATGTCAGTTCAAAAAATAAGAAAAAAAAATTTGAGATGTAAAGGTTGTACTCGTTGTAGAACACTGTTGAAGTTTAGTAGTTAAAAGAAATTAAAGTAAGGGTTGAACAAAGTTATTACAATTGTTTTGAAAAATTTTATATTACGCTAAATAAATTATATTTTTAAAGCTACATTTTTTGTTTCAAATAAATTTAAAATTTTGTGTAAAATAAACAAAAAACATTTTCAAAAATTTTAAGTTTTCATTTTTTGAATTTCGATATTATGGGGTTTTAACTTACATTACAACAAATTGACTACAGATTGTCAAAAAAAAAAATTGTTTTTTTAAAATAAACTTTATCTTAAATTTGATATTCTGTTTTACTGTCTATTTTACTGTTTGTAGTTAAATTAAAGGTTTAAATAATTCTTATTGGTTTATTATTTTGTAGAACCATCAACTAGAACATTCAATTTCAAAATAAAGTATGTAGCAAGCTGAAATATATAAAATGCTTAATAAAAAATAAACTTATATTATTAACAATTTTGCACTCAAAACAACTTCTAAATACATAATTTAAAAAAAATAGCTTTCATAAAAATATAAAGACAATCTCCATACATATTCATTTATTTTTTTTCCCTATAGATGTCACCAAAATAATATTTTTTATTATTAACATTCAATTTCAATCAATCTTTTATTTTCAATTTCAATTCAATTTTGATAAATAATCAATTATCAAAATCAGTATGAAAAATTTGACAATTGACAGTGACAAATATGACGTGCGTAGAGTAAGAAGAGAAAATTTAAAAAAAAAAAAAAATTTTTGTTCAGTTTTTCCCTATTCTTAATTTCAAGTTTTTCTTATTTTCCCGAGTGTAATAGCAGGAAAATTTTTTGTGCGGATGTTTTTCTTTTACTTACCAACTAAATGAAAATATCGGTCAAAAATTAATAAATAACTAATATCAGTAAAAAATTATATATGTATATACAATCTTTCTATAGTTGAAAGTTTTAAAAATAATATTTTTTAATTTTAAATTTTTTTATTTTTGTGTTAAAACACAAAAAAAAAAAAAAATTAAAAAAAAATAATATCTTAAAAAAAATGGATGTAATTTAAAATATATATTTCTATATATTATAAATAATCACAAATCAATAAAAATAAAAAGTATAATTTTAATTTTAAAAATTTTTATCTTAATTAAAAAAAATATATATGATAAAATAATAAAGTTAAATTTAAGTGTAAAAAAAAAAAAAAAAAAATAAATTTTTACTTGTTATTGATAGCTATCTCATATGTATATTTTTTTTATCAGTTTTTTATTTTAATATTTTATAAAAATTTTCTGTAAATAGCTATTGATTGTGAATTGTGATTTATGTTTTTATTCTTTCAATGAAATAAGTTCAGTTTAATAATATTAAATTTTTAATTATTTCTCACCTGGTGATAACAGGTGTATTTTATAATTTTAAAATTTATAAAAAAAAAAAAAAAAAAGATAAAAAATAATAAATATAAAACAAAAATATATTATAAATAAAATAATAAACAAAAATATATCCTAAAATTAGGGCATCATCATGGAAGTGAGTTCAATACCAGTTCTCTTAATAACAGCTAATGTTGGTAGTGTTTTTGAAGATGTGAGTATTTACTGATTTTTTTTTTTTGTTTTAACGTTAAAATTATTTACCTATTTAAAATAAATATTTAACTAGTATTTACATATATATTTATTATAGTACATATATACATACTTCGTACATAATACATATTTTGCAAAAAAAAATATAAAAGAATTTTATTTTACCTAACTAAGCACATAAGTAGGTATATAATATATTATGTACCTACGTTATTATAATATTAATATATATCGTATATGAATATAATAGAAAGAAGTTGTCCACGTAACTACTTACTTACTTCTTATTAACTTACTTAATACTTAGGGATATTCATATTAGTATGAAATTTATATTTTGTTTATTTAACCTTAAAAAGTAAAAAAAAAAGCAAAAAAAAAAATAAAATAAAATAAAAAAAAAAAAACAAGAAATAAATTGACGTCAAAAATTTTTTAGCAACCGATTCGAACCCTATATGTTAGTAAATAATAAGATAGCAAACGTACATATATATATGTATGTATGAATGTATATAGGTATATCAACTTTTCCTTATAAGTAGGTAACCAGTTAGTAGTTACTGAATAAAATTTATTTTGATAAAAATTTTATGAAGATTTTCATTATTTTTGCAATATTTTTTTTTTTTTTATTTTATTATTGTTATTATTTATTTCGTATTAATAAATAATTTTTTTCCGTAGTACTTAATTATTTTATACACTTTCGATTTTTTTTTTTTTTTCTTTTAAGTTGTTTTAAATAAAAATTATTTTTGAATGGGTCACGGACATTTATGTATTTAATTTATTATTAAATGTGAAATATTTTAACACCTTCACTTTAATATTCGTATAACGTAAGGTGTTGTTACTTTAGTAATTTTTACTGGGTTAAATATGTATATTTTACATATAGTTATTATATTATACTTATAAAAAATTCTTTAAAAATTATGATTATATAAATAATAAATAACTAAATAATATGTTATCAAGCAGAATCATTTTAATGTAATTTTTATTTTTAAAACTAGCTTGTATAGTTTAAAAAAGTGATAAAAACAAGATTTTTATTTTTGATTGTTTGAGGTTTTTTTTTTTTTTTTAATGGGAGGATTTTCATTTATTGAGGAGCGGTTTTACATGTACATATTTAAAATTTTTATTTTAATTGTGATTTACATAGTATGCGGCAAAATTATGAAAAATGTTGTTATACTACTTAAGTAGAATTATGGCTAGTTATACTTAACTATAATATAAGTATGTACTTAATTGATATGATTAGTTAACTGAATTAAATATCCTTTTTGTAACTAATTTCCTTTCTAGATATCTTTACAGTTTTTTTTTTTAAATTGTATATATATATATAAGTAGGTACTTATGTATTACTAAAAGGATATTTTCGGACAGCTTTTATTAGGATTAGGGAATAAGTACTTAACTCTTTTAAGTATGTTTCTATAGGCTAAATGTTATCCGTTTAATTAGTTTTGTTAATGTGAATCAATTGATTAATACAAGTGTACCACTACCTTAAATCATAACTATCAGAAAATAAAGTAATTCTTAAATAAAGTACGCACAAGGACTCTAGAGAAAAAATAAACCTTTTCAAATACATATATAAAAACAATTCAAATTCTTCATAACTAATACAATATTTAGCGAAGCACAAGGGGTCGCAAGTTCTAGGTGTAAGGGCAGCCATATGTCCCCACCTTCATAACAACAACAACAATGCAATATTGAGCTTTGCATTTTTTTAAAGATTTGAATTTTTGCCTTGAATTTTTGAAGATTTTAGGAATTCTCTAACTAAACTCAGAATAGGTACTTAACCCATTGGTACTTAAACTATTGTACTTATTAATAAGTACTTAATTTCAGCATTCCTATATTAATCGTGTCATAAACTTGATTAAGTATTTGAAATAAAATTATTTATTTAAAAATTTTTTATATAAAACAAAAATATTCAATACTTACTGTAGAACAACAATAAGAATATATAAATAAGACAATATAAAATAAGAATTAATCAATTTCATTGACCCTCATGAATATTAAAGTATTATTTTATTTATTTTTTTTTAAATATTGTATTTTTTTTTTTTATAATACTTAAGTATTAAGTATATTGAATACGTATTGAATTTACGTTATTTTTAATTTTTAAAGAATAATTAATTATAATGTTAAAATAATAGCTTTATATTTAAGTTATTATTTAAATTTATTATTACTTAAGTATTATTATTTTTTTTTTTTTAAATAATTACTTATTTAATAACTTAGTGATTAAACAACAGAGTAAAGAAAATACGAAAATACTAAAAAAAAAAAATTATTAAAAAAAGAAATAAAAGTACGTCATAACAATCGGCATTTGGATTTTTTTTTTTTTTTTGTTTACTACCGAATATTTATTAAAAAAAAAACAAAAAAAAAAAATGTGTGTATTTTTGCGTAAATACTTTTTTAAACACAGCTTTATTGAATTTTCTTTAGTAATTAAAATTTTTTTTTTTTTTGTTGTCTTTCTCACAATATGGGTACTATTTATAAATTACGTATTAAAAATGTATTGTAATCGTAAAAAACTTAATAATGTTAAAGATATCTGTATTTTATAGTATACAATATATAGTTACAATTTTTACATCACGTACGGTATTGTTGATATTTCGATACTTATTTTGATGAATGAAAATCAAAATTCTTTTTTAAAATGAAATTTTACATAACTACATATACTTAGTTACATAGATTTATAATAACTCCTAAAAACTAGTTTGTTTTTCTTTAGGCTGGAGTCATATAGTTTAGGTTGGAGTTATATCAGTTTATTTTTTTTTGCATATAAGTATTTAAGTTACTTTTTTTGCACCGTAGAGTATAGACCTATTAAATTTAACAAAAGCATTAATTTAATGGTTAAAAATTTTGTAAATAACAAATTTAGCTATAAATTTTTAAATTTTAATACTCAGGTATTTCTTTAAAAATGAATATTATCATTATCCGGATTAGAATTATTGAAATTATTTTTCTGAACAGTTTTTTCATCAGTAGTTTTGTATATGAAACAAAATTATTTCAATGATATATATTATCATCCCTTCCCATTTCTGCTTGTCATTGAAAAAAATTATGACCAAAATATTACTTTTATTTTGATTTGACACATTTATTTTAAATTTAACTGAAACATTTTGCTGACTGCTATAACATGCTCTAACACTTTCCTGACTGCCCTTACGTTAAGATTTAAGTTTTCAATAAATAAAAGGAATTTCAATATATGCAGTTATAGATATATGCAGTTACCTTAAAGTCTTAGATAATTCTGCTGATAAGTGAATGGCTTATGCCATACAAGTCTTCTTGAATCAAATTCTTAACTGTTGTTAATTTCCATCTTCACGAAGTCAATTCAAATTTATATGCACATTTAAGTGTATTTGAAAATAAATTTTTAAGCGAGAAGTATGTAACTAAGTAACTATATAAGTATTTATATATAATTTAATTACCTAAGTAAGTACTTATAAAAAATAATAAAAACGGATAGCAAAATAATTATTTTTGTGGATCATTTTTCAGCGTAGATAAGGTAAGTACATATAATATATATAAGTAAATTTTTATTTAATTTTTTTTTTTTTGTATTTGTGACTTCTCGCGTTCACCGCATACAAAATTAGTTTACTTGTAAAAAAGAGTGAATGAAATAAACGTAATAGTGGTAATAGACGTATTTAAGTAGAAATTAAGTAGCTTTGTGAAGAACCTTATGGAAATAGGCAATGTATTCGTTTGAGACTAACATTTTCAGACTAACAGAGTCTTGTGCCAATGCCCAAACTTGAGGATCCAAAGGCGAAGAACCTTGGAAGAAGATCAATGGAATAGTTTTCCAATGTGAGAATGCTCAATCAGGGAGACATAGTGAGATTCATGAAGGGAATAGAGTGGCTGGACTAACGCTGTAATTAACAACCGGATTGTTGAGCAGAGGAGCAGAACGGGTCGCAGGGCCTAGGTGTAAGGGCAGCCCCCCTGAAAAACTACAAAAACAAGTATTATAAATATTATTTCGGTTGAAATTTAACTTTTAAGATAATGATACAATTTCAAATTAAATCAAACAAATTTGAAATAAAACTGGAAATATTTCATTATTTTTTCTTTTTTTTTTAAAGATTCTTTGTCGTATTTTTCGTTATTGTTTTAAATTTAGTTAATCCTCTTTAAAAAATTTTTAAAACTTATGTTAATAAAGAAAAAAAAATTTTTCTAAAGGAAATTTCCATCACTTTTTTTTCTTTTTTGTAAAAATTCTCGATATTTTATTAGAATTTGTATTATTTTTTTCTAATTTAAACATATTACTTAGTTGTTCCTTAAAAATAATGTTGAAGATAAAGTTTTCTTTTATTGTTATTATAAAAAAGTTTTTGTTTTTTTTGTTTTGAAATTATAACATGAATACCAATTTTATCGTATTTTTTTTTTCTTTTTAAATTTTTACAAGGAAATCCCATAAACCAAAAAAAACGATAATACTTAATTGTAAATTGTAAAACACAATTACGACGAAAAAGAATAAAATGAAAATGTCATGTATGGAGTGAATTTACAATATTGTCTTTTCTTATAATTAATATCTAAGTATTAAATTCATTCATTTTTTTTTCATTTTGTTTTGTTTTTTGATTTTTTTTTTTTTATTATTTCGTTCACACAAAAATTGTATAAGTATGTAATCTTTAATGTTTTTTATGATTTTTTGAACTAAAAGTTGTACCTAAAAGTTGTACTTATTTATATGAATATTTTTATGTACAAATAAATTATAAACATAAGGTAAATAACCGAAATATTGTTCTAATTATATTAAATGGTTAACATAAAAAATGGTAAATAACTAAGTACTTAAGTATTTCCGTAATTTAAATTTTATCCGGAAATACTTACTTAGTTATCGAAAAAAAAAACCCTTAAGTAATTTAAAATTATTTTAATAAATTTAAAAGTTCAAATAGCACATAGTTATAAGTACTTTATTAACTATAAGTACATATACTTAGTTACATACTTATTTAATTAGTCATGTACAAATATTTGTCTACGTAATAAGTACTTAAGTATAAAATCTTTTCTTTTTTATGTTCAATGTTTATAACTAAGTATATGAATTTTTTTGGTGACTAACTAAGTAAGTAAGTATGTATTAAAATTAAATAACTATTGTTCCTTTTATAATAAATAAGTATTTGGTCGTAACATAAATGATTACAATTCAAAATTTCTGTTTCCAATAATTTTCTTTTCTTTTAAAAATTATAACTACTTACTTACCTGTTTGGGTTTAAAACTGACATAATTTATGGCATACAAGTTTAAAATACTTACTTATCTGTAAAATTTTCTTAATAAGTATTTACTTGCATAAGTATAAATAAAAAAAAAAATTAAAATAAGTAAGTAGTTAGTTATAATGTAAAAGTACTTAATAGCAAAATCTTACCGATAGTGATAACTGATAAGTGATAGGCCATTCAACAAGAATATTTTTTAATTTTAATTTCAATGAAAATTGGAGGAAAATTAATATTCTGAATAATGGAGAAAGGAAATGGAAATAAATATATTGCGACTATAATATAACTATTAGGTAAGTGCTTACTTAAAGAACTACTAGAGACTTTATCATATGTAAAAATAGTTTAAATTATAGTCGACATAATTCTTTTTGCTTATATTACTTATAAGTGTTTGAATTAAAAAGAATAATTAATAAAATTTATTTGTTTATATTTCCATATTAAAATATTTGTTTGTTCACATTAAACATATATATGTGGTTGTCTGTGAGTTATAAGGTAAATGTTAATAAAATAATTTTAAGTTTAAATATGATATTAGTTTTTGTTATAAGTTCATATGCTTAAATTTTTAGATTGTTATTTACCATTATTGATTGTTATTTACCATTATTGATTGTTATTTACCATTAAGTAATTTGAATCTAATGGTATGGTGGCAACTAAATTAAGTCGGAAACCAGATAAAAAAGTTTTTTAATTCTATTATAATAAGTCGTTAACTAAGTACTTACTTAGTCATTTAAAATGGTTTCTTAATTAATTACTTATACGTAATAATAAATATCAAAACTTAAAAATGCATTATCTTTAATAAGTATCCAAGTAGTTAATGGTTAACTTTTATTTAACATTTTTGTGGATCGAAAAAAGTAAATGTGTAAAAAAATGGCTGCTAGCTTAATTCTGTTTCTTAATGTAAATTAACTAATATTCTAGTTAGTTAAAATTTATTTGTTTGCTTGTAATCTTAAGTAAATAAGTACACATAATTATTAAATACTTATTTATAAAACTTTAATTTTTTGTCGAAAGATATGTAAGTAAATATTTTATAATTTTTGTGAAAATATAAAGTTGAAATTCGATTATCTGTGCTTCGATTAATCGCGAAAATTTTTAAATCTCTTTTTACCGTGTTTTATTATAGATTATCTGTGTATACGTATGCAGTTTTGAATAAGATACTTACGTGCATACAAAGTTATATTCTTACTTATGAATAGTTAATCGAATACATAATTAAGTAAATCTTTTTATTGATATAACTAAAGAATATGGGTTACACAAAAAACAAAGGATCTATTAACCATCGAATCGACTTTCAACTACATACTTATATTAATAATTATATTTAAAATAGATTTATTTTAATAAAATAGGTCAACATTATCAGCAATTACTTTATCTTAAGAATATTTTTTTTTTTTTTATTTGATATTTATTTAATGAAAATGGAAAAATGAAAATATTTACTTAAATAAATTTTATTAAAATATTCTGTATGAATGAAATTTCAAGAACAACTTTTATCCTCTTTTATAAAAATCAGGGGGGAAAAAAAAGAAAAATAAACAAATTTTTTTTTGACCATTTCTAATTTTTTAATCCACTCTATTTTTATTTTATACATATAAGTATATATATATATATATAATATATATATAAATGTATCAATTAAATTTACCTTTGATTATTTATTAACTATAATGATTAATATTATAAATACATTACATACATATCTATTTATATTTTGAACGTAACTATTTACACTGTTGAACAAAAATATATTAACTATTAGTAGTACTTAACTTTATATAAGAAAGTATATTTATTTCGATTTTTTTTTCTTCAATTATAAGTAAATAATTTTTTTGTTTATTTATTTATTTATTTATACACAGGTATCGTGGTACATAAATGTGCCAGGTAGCTATAACACCTGTTTCCTGGTAGGAATGTGGGGTGTATTTATTTATTATGCTCCTTAAATTTACAAATTTATATTTACAGATACACAGATATTTGAAATCTTTACAACTACTTATTAAGTAGATTTTATTTTTACGGTTTTAAATTTTTAATATTTCCTACTTTTTTTTTAATGAAAAATCGAGAGTGAAAAAATCCTATATGTATATATGTATCATAGTAATGAATCATAGTTATAGATAAAAATTACAATCTAGCCTAGACTACCTTACGAACTAATGCTTATTTTAACTTCTACTTAACATAATATTAATTAATTAACATTAAATCAGAATTTGTATTAAAGGGTTCTTTGAAAAACTGGATATTATTTATAGTAAACTTATTGTTAATATTTACTACTTATATAATCTGTACTGTAATAGAGTTAATGTTGGTTTTATTGTAAATTTAATAAATATAATAATAAATAAAAAGATTTAATTTAAAATTAAAAAAAAAAAAAAAAAAACTAATTATTTTGATCATTAAAAATTTTTTTTTCTTTTATCCATCATACAATTTAAGTGTTGTAACTATATACTTAGTTAATTCTTACGTACAAGTTTGATTCTTTAATGTTTAATAATGTTACTTAAGTATAAATTTATAACAATCTATAAATTAAACATAAGGAAATTCAATTCAACTTATATGAAAATTTGCTTTTAAAATAGAAATGTTTTTCTAATTTTTATTTTTTTCTACTTTTTTCCGGGAAATGTCTTTTATATCTATAGACTATAAATAAGTAGATCAAATTTTCTGTTTTTCTTTAGATCTTTAATATCTAAATCAAACATGTCTAAACTAACACAAAAAAAAAGCACTTCTTATTCCATTATTAGGACATACTTAGTTACTTGCTTATATTTATTTTCGTTAATTTGAAAGGAATTTTATAAGTAAAGGTTCTTTTCATCTTGTTAGTCTGCTTTTCATCTTGTAAAGAGACTGCGTAAAAGTAAATTGACTGTGTTTACCACAATTTTTTATTTTGAATTTATGATAAATAAAATGGTGTTGCCACAAAAAAAAAAAAAAAATAAGTAGGTACGTACATATAAGTAAAACGTATATATATATGTACTTCTAAGTATGTTTAATTTAAATTACACCTGTAGATGATGCGGAAGGTAATATTAATAAGAATACATTGTTTAGATAGTTTTTGTTTTTTGATGTAGTTAATATATTATGTATTTTATTTATTTGTGTTTACATAATAACTACTTATTTAGTTAGGGTTAATTCGCCTAAAAAGAAGTTTTTTTGTTTTTTAATTGTTTAAATTATAAGTACATATTGATGAATGATTTTATGGGAATTTTATGGGTATGGGAATTTTTTTTCTCTTCGGTAATTAAAAAACTTTTCGAAAATTAATTGATATATATATGTGTTTCCATAGATGGACACTATTCAAAAAGTTCGCGTACTTAATTCTCAAAAAAATTTAAGGCAAAAGTTAAGGGCTAAACTAAAATAAAAGCGTATGACCATTCAAAAAACTTTCTATATACTTATATAGACAAATTCAGCCATTGGTGCAGTGGTTGACGCACCGCTTCTCATTTATAAGGGAATCGGTCTCGGGTTCGATTCCCGGCTGGGTACAATAATTATAATATAAAAAAAAATATTCATATATCGCAATATATAAATACTTTATACTTATATAACTATCATAATATCTCGTACACCCCACATTCCTACCAGGAAACAGGGGTTATAGCTACCTGGCACATTTATGTACCACGCAGGAATTTATGTACCTGAATATAAATAAATAAATATATAGGCAAGAAAGTGTATTTATATACGACGATTAGCAGGTTATGCAAGTGCGAAATATTTCAAAAGAAATTTTCACAAATTTGAAGTAGGTTTATAAAAATAAACCGAACCAAGTTGGATTATTAACTATTTATTATGTAGTAATTATTATGCCAATATTTTATTATGTACTTATCCAGCCTATGTATAGGTGTAGGGGTAAGACACCAGGCCTTTCATTTTCATTTCATTTGGATTCAAACCCCGGCTGTGTTATATATAGAGCTTAAGTAATAAAAAATAATATAGATTTTTCTTATAATATGTACATAATTCGTATATACTTAGCATAATTAAATAAAAAATAAATATACTTATATATATATACTTAAGTATATTTTATAATTAACATCATGTTCATGTCATGTACTTATACTTAATAAAATAATAATAAAATAATTTTTATAAGTATAAGATAATAAGTAGATGGCGTAGAAATAATGAAATATTTACGCCTTATAGCCTTGTACAAATATGTATACTTAGCTATATAGTTAGCCAAGTAATCAACGGCTTAGTGAAATTAATAATTTGAGAAACTGAAGCTTTGTCAAATATCAATAAACTAATAACAGACTTAGTGGATGCCCTATTCCTATAAGTATATACTTCTTATAGAAGTGGAAACAAAACAAAATGTATAAATAAAATTAGAAGAAATTAATTAACTAGGATAATTATGTCTAATTTTCTTAATTAAGTACATAAGTAAATTGAAAATTTTATAAAACGTTATGTTTTAATGATAACATTTAATATTTATATAAAAGATTTCTCAAATTCAAGGACTAAAATAATTCTGTATTCCATTATATATACATAAATAAGTAAATACTTACTTACCTATCTCTGGTATTTTTTAAAATTTACTTATAGTTACAAAAATTCAGTAATTAATTGAGATTTATATTTAACTGCCAACATTTATCAAAATAAAAAAATATTTTGTACAACACTGTAATCATAAGTATATATATATATATGTACCTATATATATATATTTAACTATAAATGAAACTCTTAAATAATAACAACAAGGTTATTAATCTTTGTATTTTGAAATAATATCTACTTACTTAAGTTGTTTATTTTTTTAAATCATTGACATATTACTTACATCTAATTATAAACATTCATATTGTTTCGTTATAATTTGTTTTTGCCAATAATTTGCCATTTAAATATTATTTAATTCCCCTCAGGAATTAAAATTACAAAAATTAAAAAAAAAAAAAATCAACATAAGTAACATAACTAATAATTAAAATTAAGTATAATGGATTAAAGGATAAAAACTTATTGAAAATAATAAAAATCACAACACTTTTATACTTAGTATTTATTCTTACTTACTTATTTATTAATAACTAACTAAATATAGTTTTTAATATTTAATTAATATTATATCGGACAGTTATTTTTATTATTTATATAACTGGTTATTATTTTAATCACATACATAATTCTACTGAACATTATTATTTATCCATTGTACAATGAAAAAAAAAAAATTACAATTCAAGGCTTTAAAATAAAAAAATAAAAAAAAACGTAAACTTAGTGTAATAAACTGCGACTACATGAAATAATTCCCCAATGCAATAAATTCTCAAAAGCAAAATGCAATAACTTTGCTAATTTTTTTTCCCCTTACCACTCCTATAAGGAACACAGGGCATCCACTAAATCATTTATTATTCATATTTGACTAAACTTCAGTACCAGAAATTAATTTCATTAACCAACCGTTGATTACTCGGCTGTAGTTAAACACAAGATTATGAGACGTTTCTTTTATTTCTACATTATTTAAGTATTATCTTTTTATTTTACAAGAACTTCCCTAATAAATTAATAAGTACTTACTTAATTTAGAAAAAACAAAATTGATGGAAAATTTTAGGAAGTTAAGTATTTCTCAATGAAATAAATCTCCAGTTTAAAAATCAAATTATTCTCCAAAATTGGAATATGATACAAATGGAATATGATTTGGGCAGTTATTTCATTTAACTTATTGCATTGGAAAGTTATTTTATGTAGTTAGTCAGTAAAATAAGTAAGAAAATAAAGAGTTTCGTGGAATAATCCTTTACGAAATATTCCCAAAAAAAAAAAAATAAGTATTGAAATAAAAGCCAAAAAAAATGGAAGGTTGTTTCATTATATACACAGCACAAATTTAAAATAAAATTTTCAGAAAACAGTTTTTTGGTTTGGTGGACTTATTTGGAATATTTATATGAATTTATTCATATGAAATAGGATCCCAAATATCCCCAAAAATTAAATTAACACCTAAAAATAATGAAATAAGAAATTGTACAATTTTGGGATATGTGTGATACTTAGCAATTTTTTCGGGTGGGTGTTAAGTATTTTATTTTTTTTTGTGGAATTATTTTATATGCGGTTGTTTTACGGAATCCAGTTAGGTTAAGGAGGGCAATTAGTTATACAAACGATTTTGCAACTTGTTAAATCCCCTTCAATCCAATATTCTAATATATTTATATGTCTAAAGATAAATAAAACCACGTTAAGTAAGTTTATTCTCTTTTATAATATTTTTACATAAGCAGTTTATTTTCTTTTATAAGCTTCAATAAGGTTCTTTTTAAACTTTCACAAAATATGTATATATATATCTATATGAATAACTGTTTAAGATGATTGTAATATGAATAGTTACTTATGTATATATATATGTATATACTTATAACTTCGCTATAGGTGTCTTCTAAGCATTTTAGTTTCGAAAAAAATTTTGAATACTTCTTACTTTTGTTTTTTTAAGTATGTACTTAATTACTTTTTATTCACTTTTGGTACTTAGATGAATATTGTCATATGGTTCTAGAAATAATATTGAAACCGAATGAATAATATCATTTTATGTTAAAGAATAATTTTTAACGTAACTAACTATGACATCTTGCCGCTTTTTATATAGTTAGCTTAGCTTAGCTTAAAAAAAATACGTTGAGCTATTTTTATTCAGCATTTTATTTCTTTTACGCTATTTCAATCTAGAGAGACTTTTTAACTCACTAAACATCACCGTTCTTTTTGACCAAACAATATAGGTTAAGTGACCCTTAGTACCATTGTACTGTTTGGGAAAGGGACGACTTAGCTATGGACTAAAAATAGTTTTAAGGTTTGCAGGAATTTATTGAACGAAGTTGTTGATGTTCTGCTTAAACTCATGTAATTTTAAAATATAATCATTCCTAATTTTAGGTAACAGATAAGATGGAATATACTTATATTACTTAATTTTTTTTTTTGTGATTGAAACTGAATTAATTATTAACTCACATAATTATTAATACTTATTTTACTTAGATACTGACGTATAATTTCATTATAAAAATTTCTTTTTTAAAGTTTTTGAAAATGTTTATTTATAAATCATACTTACTAATTATTTATATACAAATTAAAATATAATAAGTAAGTAAGTACATATACTTCGTAACTCTTATAGTCCGCAAACTTAGTTTTCAATCAATTTTTATAATAACTATCAATTAAAGTTCTTTCTATATTTACTTTCTTTAATAAATACTTAACTGTCCTTAAAATAAATATTCTTCTATTTTAATTATTCTTTTTTCAATAATTGGCTAATTTTAGACTTTAATATTCAATTATACTTATATACTTACATGGTATTTCGCAGGTCAGGACACTCCTATTATATGTCATAGATCTTAATGATTGCATAGATCTTAATGTTTAGCAGATTTCAATCTACCATTTGAAAGTAGATTGATGTTTGTTAACTAAATGGAATAAAAGCTTGATTAACTATTCATGGGATGCCACCTCTGATAAAATTAGAAAATGCTGCAATTTTACATAATTTAAAAAATTGAGGTCTTTCAAAAACCTAAAAATTTTTAAAATTTTTTAACTTTAGAGTCATATAAACTTCGAAATCTGAAAAGATCGTCCAAAACTAATCTAAAAATTCGTCCAAAACCTACGTTTAAAGCTGAAATTGTCTTTAAGCCTCCATAACTCGAAAACTGTTAAGTTCTGAACAATGGCTCCATATACGAAAATTTTACCTACTTATTAAGACCTATATATGAATGTAACAAAAATTTAATTGGGAAACATTCTGTATATTTTTATGTATTCTTGATAATACAAGGATAATTAAAAAAACAGTTCATTTATTTTTTTGAATTATGCCATTCAGATTACTTATTTATAAGTATAGTTATGTGAATATATTTTTCAGTTCATTATTCGCTAAAATATTATTGAATGTATACGTAATAAAAAAGATACAATTATGTTTGTATAATTACTTTATAATTAAATACTAGTTACTTTAAATTAACTAAATGCGATAAAAATTAAATAACAATTGTCAATGTTACAGTTCATGTTTTTAATACTGTGTAGATTTTCATAATCCCTAGTTGCAGAAAAAAATACGTAACTATAAGTACTTAAGTACTTAAAGTATTTATAATGTATTCATAGTAGATAAGTAATAATTTTTTCTTATACTTAGTTATGATTTTGTTGAAGAAATATGTTGTTCTGGTATTTGAGATCTATATAATTAGTAATTAAGTACTTACTTACTTAGTTTTATTTATTTATTTATTTTTTTTAATGCATTTTTCTGCCACATAAATGTGAACAGGAAATTACACAGCCTTTCATTTTCTGGCGTGGCTGTAAATGCCGTAAGAAGGATAACTTTTACGATGTGTGTGGGTTTCGAACCCACACTTCCTCGGTGTTTTCTTATCCACTAGGCCATCGAGGCCCCTAAGTACTTAGTTTTTATTATTAACTAGTTTATTAGTTTTTTCGCAAAAATTGCATTGAATTTTGTAAGGTAAAAAAACAAAAATATTCAAACAATTTTAATAAGTAATCAGTAATCACTTAATTTATTTAAAATATCCGTAAGGTCCTTATTCTTTTATAACAGAAAATTCAACAAACAAAATTTTGCTTTTAAATAATTTATTTAATAAGTAATTCATGGAATAAACATAAAACTGGAACGAGTGATCGCTTCTTTATAAAAATATACTTATATTGTAGGTTGAAAACTAAATATAAATTTTAAATCTAAGTGGTTATATTTGTAACTACTTAAGAATTTATTATAGCAAATATCCAAAAGAAATCTGTTTAAAATCTTTTTAATGGAATATTTAATTGGAGTGGCTTTTACCAATGTCTAATGTATAACTATATATATATATATATATGTATACATGTATATTATATAGGAATTGTTTTTATGATATTTTAAACGTCATAATGTTACACCTGTTAGCTGTTACTTATACTTAAGTTATGTAAAAAATACATAAAACTTCGTAAAACTTTGTTTGTCATTATATGGTGTTGTAACAATTTTTATTAGACTTTAGTATTATTATTTGAGCCCAAACATTAAAAAATTATTTTCTAACAGACTAATAATTTTTCATAACACATGACGTCTAAATTATTTTGTTATATATACTTACATATAGTTCACCAAATATATAATATATAAACAACTTGTGCTTATATTTGGTTATAGTTATACTTATATGGTATATAAATAAGTATGTATATGGTTCGATACAGATTCTATATTTTGAATGAATTTTTTCAATAGCTGCTCTTCCTTTTGATAATATTTTAGAATATGCCAAGATTTTCATTCAACATTAAATTCAACAAGTTAATAGAACCATATCTACTAATGGTTCATAAAACCATGTACTTAGTTAAGTATGATATTCCCTATTACTTAAACCTAAATAGTTATTGACACAATTTTTTTTTTTGTACCACTAAAGATGACAACTCAAAGGCAAGAAATAAAATCCTTAAGTCTATACTTTAGATACTTACTTTGTTTATAAAAAAAAAAAATGTTCAATGAATTTTTTTTAGTAAAAAATTAACTTTTTTTTTTATTATTCTTCATTCATTTATAATTCAGTGTTTATTTATAAATGAAATTAATTTTCTTTTAGCGATAAGATAATGATAAGATTTTTTAAGAATTTTATATCTTCATATTATATTTGTATGTATATATATATACATTATGTGAAATATTAATACTTACATACTTATACTTAAGCATGATTATAATTATAAGTTACACGCTTGTTTACTTAATTGTTCAAATTGAATGAATGATGATTTGATTTTCACACTTTTATGAATAAATCATAAAAAAAAAAAAACATTAAAGCTTGTATACAAAGTTAATTGTTAAAGTGATAACTAAATCCTAATTCTTTTTTTTTTTTTTTTTTCATTTAAAGAAAAAGCACAGTGATGTATTTTTTTTTTTTAATGAATTAATAAGCATTTATAGATGTGCTTTTAAATGTGCTCTATTTCTCTTACCGTTAGATCTTAGTTTTATTGATGTTTTTATTTTTTTTTTCTTGTGTTATACTTAAATTCTAACAATTTTCTGGATTATTATAAAGTAAGTACATTGTAATTACTGTAATCGTCAAATAAATAGAACTCATACAAACACTAATAGTAATCGCTAATCAGTATTCAGTAGCACAGCGACAGACTATACATATTATAATGTCTTGACATTATAATCTTGGAAATAAATTTCTGTTCAAATGATAAAAACATGTATTGACTTATTAAAATATTTAGTGAGTACTTTTATTAACTTCTTTCATTTCAAATTACTTCAAAATGTCGTTTTTTAGTGGTGTAACTATGATTTTAGCGCCCTGAGCAAACATTTTATTTTGCTTCTTCCGATGAGTATGTTTTGGGCATTTAAAAAAATATTAACATTAATTGACAAAATATTTTTACTTTTTTGATTTTTGATATTATTGATATTGTATATTAAGTAATTAAGTATTATATTAATAGCTATAACAACTACGTTTATAAATTTTTTTGTTCTAGTTTTTACAGATGGAATATTCTTAATAATATCTTGTTTGCTCATTTTATCAGCTTCAGCTTCAATATTGAGTAGTGCTATACATATTTTAATATCTTGCGCCGAAGCATTTGATCATTTAGACAATAAGTAGTTAGGTTAGTTACGCTATCCTTTTCAATATATAGATTAGGTCCTTAGGTCCTGTTCTTTTCGCTTATAAATTTCGCTAATTAGATTAAGTTATTATATTACGCGTCACTATAACAATTATTATCTATCATTAAGTATATAATAAGTATAGAATATATTTGCGATATTATTTATGATAAGTATATATACAAAATTTTAACTAATAATAACTAGTCATAATAACAAATAGTTAATTTGAAAAATGCCAAATTACTTATGATTAATGATTAATGAATAATGATTATTGTTATACGATTTGTACCTCTTTTCTCTCGTATATTTATGACTTGAAATGTCATGGAACCGTACAAAATTGCTTATAGGATATTATATGACAGGTAAGTAATGAGTAAATTCGGATATTACTTTCCATGGATATAAGTATACAAGTTTACACAATATGTCCCTCTAGTTTTCAATCATAGTTTTCAAGCATTTTGATCAGGACTGCAGAGCAGGACAATCTAAAACCTAAAGTAATCTAAATCTACTTGTCTTAAGTGTAACCAGTATTTTATTTGAATGGATCTATAAATGGCAGGATACTGATTATCATTTATGCTTCATTCAATATACTTAATGCCTTTTTGACTTTGCAATATTATATGTATTCATTTTCACAGTTCAGTTTTGAGTGTGTAATATGTAATTGAGAACTACTGTAATTATAATAAATACTTATTTGAATTTTAGATTGACAACTTGGTTTTTGTTCTTTTAATTTTCTTTACAAATTTTATTTTATTTAAAAATTAAGATTATATTTATTTACTTTTAAGTAATTTCGATTTTTTTTCTCGATTTTTTAAGATTAAGTAAGTAAGTATGTACACCTACATACATAAGTATATAGGTATACATAAGTATATAAATTTAAGAATATAATTTTTGACTTAGTTATTATATATATTTAAATTAACAGTTTTCTGCATGCATAACGATGCTAATAATTCTTTTGTGTATTCTAACACGGAAATAATATTATATACTTATATACTCGTAAGTATATGTATATTAATTTAAGTTTGAAATCATTATTAAAAATAAAATCGATAATAAATTTGGTTAGGACTTCGTTATTTTTAAATTAAAAATTAGCATTATAAAATTCCACAAATCTTTACAAGAACAGTGATAACATTTATGTCATTTCTACGAAATATTGAAAGCCATAAGAAATATTTATTTAAATTTAAGTAAGTAAGTAAGTAATCATTTATTTTTTCGTTTTTATCGACCGCATACAATTATAATGTATAAGGTAGGTATTGTTTTCATATTAAAAATTTGTACCCAAGATTTTGGCAAATATGCACTACTTCGGTGTGTAAAAGGCTGTAAAAATTTTTTTAGCGTGATGTCTCTCTGTGTGTGTGTGAGTGTGCAGGTATGTCTGTGGGCACGTATACAGCCTAAACGACTGAGCGAAATGTTTTGAAATTTCATATTTAAGGTTTTGACGTAAATATCTCTGATTGATAAGCTTTTCGAGCAAATCGGACAACCGAAAGTGGTAGTTTACTATAGGGTCACTTGTAAGTTTTTTACGGATATTTCATAAATATTATGAGAAAAATTATTAAGAAAAAGTTGTTACACAAGTAAATAACTTTGCCATAGAACATTTTTTGATCCGATTAACTTTAACTTTTATTTAATTTTTTTTTCAAGTCAAAATTTCATTCATATTATTATAACATTCATTATATTCATTATATGATATAAATTATTATGTAAAAAATCTATGAATTTTGGCTTTATACTTTTCGTATATAGTGATCGGTCCTGTGGTGGAGATAGCTGATTTTTTTTAAATAAGTGAGGTAAAAGTCGTTATAGTGGCGATATAATTTTTTAAGAAGATTTGGATAGTTATTAGTTTCTCAAAGATGGAATATTTATTTTTTTTCAAGTTTTTAATAATATATATAACTATTTTAAATACATTTTTGTTTAACTTTCTTTATTTTTTCATCTTTTTAAATTAAATTTTAAACATTATTTTCCGATGCTGGTTTAGTAAATATAGGAAAAAAATGTTTGCTTGTTTAGTGGCTATACAAAATGAAAGTTTTGTGGACACATTATATATATTCATTAAGTAGTAATAATGTATACATAAAACAAGCGTTTAGTACAGATGTAATAATTTTGCTTGAAAAATATTTATTAAAAAAATGTTATAAAAGTTTTAAATTATTATTTTTAAAACATAGAAAATATTAATATTTTAGTTTAATAAAAAACACAATTCAAATATATGCTTATAAGAAAATAAAGAAAAATAAAATAGGTAACAAAACTTAAAGATTTATAAAAAATTAAATTTAAAATATAATTGAAAAAAATTAGAACCAAAATGCTACGGTATTCTGAGGCCTCGGTGGCCTAATGGGTAAGAGCGTAAAACCTACGCTGTCAGCACCGAGGGAGTGTGGGTTCGAATCCCACACACGTCGTAAGACTTATTCCCTTTACGACATTTACACCCACGCCTGAACAGGAAAGACTGTATAATTTCTTTCCACATTTATGTGGCAGAGAAATACATTAAAAAACAAAAAAAAAAAACTACGGTATTCATGTATGCATCATACTATACATATATTGTGGAGATAATATATGTATGAATTGTGATAATTTGATTGCTCAAATATTCATACTTTTATTGCATATTAGGAGCCTTCTTGTACCAAATATAGTACTTATGTTCATTCAATATTTTAAACAAAATTAATTAATTTTCTATAAATTTTTTTTATTTTAATCTAAATTGTTAAATTATTTATTTAATTATTTAATAAAAACTAAAACTGGATTAAACCCACTTGAAGTAATTTATGTGTTTGTATCAGGGCTGCCAACCCACAAAAATCGGGTTCAGTTTCGGGTTCAAATATTTTAATCAACATAACAAGTGTTCAAATATTTTAATCAACATAACAATCTATTAATTTTACTTATGTATTATTTTTTGCTTTATTTTATTTGCAAGTGCATAGTAGGCATAGAAATTAGAAATAGAGAAAAAAATTCTTGAAGAAACATGAAAAAAACAAATTGTGTTTACTTCTTTCTATTTGGAATGGAATATGTAAACTATGACTAGCTATACCAAAAGCAATACACATTTGGATATAGAAGTAGAATATTATCTCTCTAAATAATTTTTGTAATTGTATTTACTTACTTACTTAATACGTGTGCTTACACAGTACGCAAATATGTGGCTATGTAAGTATTTTACTATTTTGTTTTATATTTTTTTTATTCTCAGTTTAAAATAAAAAACATTGTTGAATTTGATTGCGAATGAAATGGTGAACCTGAACCAAATGCAAATTTTTTACTGGGTTCAGGTTTGGACTCTGGTTCGTCAAAATGCTTGTTCCGGAGCGATTTTGGATTCGGGTTCGGGTACGGTTGCAGCTCTGGTTTGTATATTGGAGATACAAATTAAGTATATTAAAAATACTTACAAAACTTAGATTTTTTTAATTAAATTAATTAAAATACACTGTTTTAATAACAAATGATTCATTTATTATAAAATTATTTAATTTCAAACGTAAAAAATAAGCCTTGGTGAGTTCTCTTAATGATTTTTATAAGAAAACAAATTGCTAAACGGAAAAATTTGAAACCGCGAACAAATAACGACTATTTTTAAATTAATAAAATTATGATAAACTTAGATATTTTTTGTGTATCTGCTTTAATATTCAATCATTCATTTAAAAAAAAATTAAAAGTATAAAATATTTAATATTATCTTATTTTATTAAAAAAAGCTGCTGATTCTCCACTATACCCATTTTTACTTTATAGAGAATTACTCCTAGGACGTTTTTTTTTTAAGAAATTACTTAAATTCTTAAAAAAAACTTAAGAAAATCAAAGTATCTTACTTAACATGAAACTTAACTTAGAGTTATGCAATTGAAAAAATCAATATGAAGTCTTGTAAAACCTTAATAGTGTTAAAAGTCCTGGTAAAAAATAAATCAATATGAAAACTTCAATAGTTTAAAATATAACTGTTTCTTTTTATATTATTTACAATCTTAATATCTAGATATGTATACAAATATAACTGTTTACATTAACATGCCTATATTTAATTTGTATTTTTTGTACGTTTACTTATTTATGTGTGTATTAATAATATTTACTGCTATATAATATACTTACATATTATATAAGTAAATAAATAAGTATAACATAGTACACTAATTAACACTTTGGGTACAAATGTACTTGTCACAAATAAAATTTCCATTTTAATTAAAACGTGATCAAGCAATTTCCCTTTGAATATTTTTATAAAGTTTATTTTTATACTTTTAACTTTTATAAAGTTAATAAAAGTTATTTCTCTAACAGTTTAACTAGTATTAATAAACAATTTGAGTATTAAAGTATAAATTTCGTACGTTTATCAACTAAAGTAAAACCTACTACCTTTTATTTTTTTTTTAATATAAAAGAGACAAATATATGAAATTTTCTTCTTTTTGAGCATAATTTCAAAATTGTAGAAATAAAACAAAATGGGCATATAAGTTTCAAACTGTCAATCTGTCGAAAACGAATTTAAAAAAAGTTTCAGAAAAGGTATATTTATAATGAAATCTAAACAGCAGAAAGATCTAAAAATAAAAAAAATAGATTTTCTTGAAACAACTTTTTTTTAAATATATATAGCCCTATGCGTTATACGGCGGTATCGAAAACCCGTCAAAGATAAAAAAAAATTCCTGTACTTAATTGGTTATAATGGCTTCTTTTTTTTTTTTTTTTTTTGTTTATTCCCCTGCCACGCCACATAAATCATTACACAGTCTTTCCTTTTTACGCGTTCCTGTAAATGTCGTAACGGGGAATTATTTTTACAATGTGTGTGGAATTCAAACCCACACTCTCTCGGTGTTTACAACATATTTCATACGTTTTTATCTAGTAGGCCTCCAGGTTATAATGGTTATAAGCCAAGTTCTATTGCTAATTTGAAAACTTTAAATGATAGGAAAGTTTTTTTTATAAGAATAACAAAATTTTAAAAGTTTAAGAAAAATGCGAACATTCAATTTTTAACAGAATAAGAGATTTCACGCACCTAAAAGCGTTAAAATTGTAATTCAACTTTTTTCGTAAACATATTCTTGTAGTACTTATAGGGATGTAACATGAAAGCTGTAAAAATGACAGTTGATTTTTTGTAAAAGCGATGTAACATGGAAGCGCGTTAAAATGGCAGATGATTTTAAACACATATTTATTTAAGGCGTTAACATAAGTTGGTATTTATTAAAAAATTGAAATATAATTTCCTTAGTATTAAAAAATGAAAATAGGTTGGTATTTAAAATTTTTAAAATAAAACCTTTTAATTAACAAGTACTTAAACGATTTTGTTTTTCTCAAGCACAATTTAAAAGGTAGTAAGTAATATTTTAAAAATCTTGTAAAATTTTTTTTTCCAAAATTCCTTCACTATTATAACTAGGTCTAAACATACAGAGTAACAAGGTTGAATTGGAACACACTAATAAGTATACCGAAATCTTAGACTTAATCGTGTAAGTCCTTAATATTTTTTTTATAAGTACTTATGCATAAAAACTGCGATATTTTTAAATTACATACAGTTTTCTTAAAGTTTTCATATTTTTAGGCTTTTTTATAGAAGGCTTTTATACTATTGTTTTGTGAAATGTGAACTTTATAAAAAAAATAAGATTAAATTACTTACAATCAAGTAATTATTAGACGCTATGTTATATTATTCAGAGACCATATAGAATAATATTTAGATTAAAAAGGAAATAATTGACGCACATTGTAATAATGGTGTAATCGTCTCGCGTAAAAAATCTTGCACATGTACACATAAAGACCATAAAGTATATTTAAAAAAAAAAAAAAAACATAAAAAAATTAAAAAATTAAACAAAGTGTAAAAAATTATTGACTTTTCTTACATACTTATATTCATTTTGTGGTGTTTTATTTTTATTTTAATTTTTTAATTTTTTATTGACGTAAGTGATTACTAATCATTTTCTATTCTAAATCATGTCACACATCTGGGTGTTAAACATATTATAGTTTTAAAATATAATATTTTTCTTTTAATTTTTTTTGTTTTTTTTTTTATTCTCATTTTCTTTTTTATTACTAAGTACTCTATAAGTATTTTTGTTTTTTTTTATTTAATTTTTTTTTTTTATTTAAGGTTTTAATTTTGTTTAGACATTCCTTACTTACTTATTATTATTATATTTTTTTTTTCAAATATGATAATGATAATAATTAAAATGAAAATAATAGCTATTTATTTCTTAAGTAATTACTATTGAAATTAATATTGAAGTTAATTATAGTACATACATATATACTGTATATGCATGTATAGGAATTTATAAAATATTTTAGTTATGTATAGGGATGCAAAAAGATAAACAAAGAAATTTTAATGAATGATTAATTAACGTATTTATGTACTGTATTAGTGTTCTATTAACTATACATATATATACTTCTTCAGTAGTTACTTATACTGAAATATGAAATTTATTAAATGTTTCGAAGAATTTTGGTCTGCTTTAAATCTTATATGATGCTATTTTCTTTTTTAAATATATTTAAATATTTAAAATATATACAAAATTTGATTTTTTTTTTGTATCTCCGGATCTCGTATTCCGATTTAAGAGCGATCTATTGAATTGAAAATACACTACTATTATACATCTAACTACATATTACCTGGGTACTTGTCCAAATTTTTTTTAAATGACTTTTCTCTTATTGAGACAGACAAAGTTCTTTTCTCAATAAAAATGAAGAAAGTTTTAATGTTAACATATGTATGTATGTAGTTATGTATATGTAACATGTTATGTTGTAGGGATTCCAAAAAAAAAATTTTTGCAATTGATATATAACTAGTTAATACATAAGAGACAAATATATACTTTTTGATACATAAAATATAATATACATAAATATTAGTGGTTTTATTTTAAATTTAAATAATTTTTTACTAAGTATTAAAAGTAGTAATTTAACTTTCTTATAATCAATTTTTTTTAATAAAATTCTTTTAATTTTTTTATCTATTAAAAAAATACTTTTTCTTTTTTACGACAGGTTCACCACCAATCTCAAACTTCTATATTTATGCCTTTACAAATCTATAATTTCTTTTTTTAACACGTCCATAATTCTATAAAATCCGACATTTTCTCCATCAATAATTGCATATATTCTGTGATGTCACGATTCTATATAATTTTGTGTTCGTGGAATATCTTTTTGGTCACTTGATCAACTACTAGTTTAAACTAGTTCAACTTTTTCACTCAACTTTTTGGAGTCACTAGTTCAAAACAGCTCCAAAAAGTTGGGGGAAATAGTGTTGGTTTACTTTTATCCCAAACAACAACAACAAAAATTAGAAAATAATTCCGGATTATCTTAAACTTATTTTTTTATTAGGTATCATTAATAACGAATTAAAATAATTATTACTTAGTTGAAGAAGTGGATTATTGTGAAAAGTGTTATCTAGTTACAAAGTGTAACTTTGCTAAAATGAAATTTGTGAAATAATAAATGCCATAAATGTCAAATATCAGTAAGTAGGTGAAATGTGAATTTGAAATATAAATTTTGCGAACAGGTCCGCTCCCGTATGGAACATTGATGTTTGATTACAAATTTCAGAAAGGGATGTTTCATAAAATAAAATTTTGAAAATGAAAAATCTCTTAAGATATAATAATATATTATAATTTGAAAGACACTTTAAATTCCGTTTAGCATTTTAGTTCAGAACATACATAAGTAATTAATAATAAGACTTACATACTTATACTTAATAAACTTGACATTTTGTTTTTTTTTTTTTTTGTAATGTTTTTATGAAAATTATGGGAATAATGGAAGAAATTTATTATTTTTAATTGACTCATTTTAAAATTTTTTTGAATATAAATTATATTAAGTAAATAGAAATATTTTTTTATGCCACTTATAATAAAAGATGTCATTATTTTTTATTTCAGCATTTAAGTACTCTATTACTCTATATCTAAGTACTTATATTACTTAATCTAATTTAATATTAAATCATGATTATATAAACTCATATTGAATCAATTTATTGTAGGCTTAAAAGTTAATTAATTAAATTTTTTTTTTATATATTTTGTAATTTTATTTATTTAAGTAAAAAAAATTTACTTACTATTGTGGTGCGTGCCACATTGTATTATAATTAAATCTTTCTTTATTTATATTTCGATTAATTGTACCTATACTTTTCATTTCTATTCATTTTGTATCAAATAAGTTATAACTGAGCCGGAAATAAATCCAAAAAAAAAAAAAATAATATTAACTGTCTTGATTCTTATTTACTTTTACATAAATCTTTTAAAAGGACTATAGGATAATAAAAAATTCTTTTCAAGTATATAATATGTACTTATATATATATTTAGTTATAGCTAATACGTATATATATATATATATATATTTTAAGGTTTATTTATTTTTATTAACGGAAATTATCCTATTTTATTCTAATTTCCTTTCAAATAAATACACTACAGATCAGATTTTTTTTTTTTTTTTGTAACCATTATTCAGATTAAAGATCAGTTTAAGATGATTACAGTATATTAAAATGGGGTCAATACATTTTCTAGAAAAACGAAATTCAGAAAAGATTAAAACAAAGTGTAAACAATTTACACTTGGTGGAAATAATATTATATTAACTAAATTGATTCACGATTTTTCCAGGATTTTACATATTTGATTCGAAAATTAGGGTTTTAATAAATTGTTTATCATGGTTTGATGTAAATTGCGTTTAGAAATAATGGAAGTAGTAGTTAAGTAGTTATTTTCTCAACGAAATAAAAAAATTATACAAAATTAATAATTGTAAGTAATCAGAGTTTTAATATTTGTTTAAAAACTCCGTTATCTTTTGCTTTTATAAAATTGATGTAATACGTATATATCAAATCATCAAATTATGTTCGATACGAAAAACAAAATATCTGATAGTTACTTACTTATTTTTCAGAAAGTTATCATTAATTATACCCAAAGAACTTTTTGTTGGAGGGACTGTCATAAAATGACAATGTACTGAGATTTTTGAAAACAAAAAAATTCAATTTAAGGTTTCTTCTTTTTTTCTAGATTTTTTTTTTTTTTTCAAGATATCAGAACAGGGATCATCCAATTTGTATTTTTATAGATTTGATTTTTCTGGTTTTCGTAGCTAAGTAATTACAATTAAAATTACAGTCGAATGAGTGTTGTGCATTAATTAGTTACCTATTTCTGTAATTTTTAATTGTTATTTCTATATTGTATTTTTAAAGATCGTTTTTAAATTTTATGAACGAGTAAATTATATTCTGTATATTATTCAAAGGTATAGTTAAGTAGTTATAGTTATATCATCATAAGATCAAGGGACTAATAAAAATTGTTGGCTGTAAGTGTTGAAGTCATGGTCATAATAATTGGCTAAATATAATAATTCTAATTAGATTCTATATTTTAAATGCAGATATAAGTACTTACTTAGTTGCTTATTCTGTTAAAAAAAAAAACTAACTATAAGAATTACAATATATTTTGGATATCACATCACAATAATAAAATCATTCAATTTCGGAATTTTAGATTTGAAATTTAATTTAAAATAAAAATTTTCAATCAATTTTTTAAAAAAAAATATTTTCAATATAAAAATATTTACGTTTATTTTCAAAAATAATTTAAATTCTCAAAACGTTTTCAAATAGCATTGTAATACATTTTATATATTAAGTAAATATATATACATAACATATTAAGTAAATATATATACAACACAGTATAATTACATTTACATGCACCTGTATTCATTCCCTTATAATAACTGAAAATTCTCAGCTACTTAATCTTTTATTTTATAACTTTATATGCAATATAGGTATACTTATTTATTTATATATTATGTAGGTAAATAATATAATATTAAAATGAAAATAAAATATAATATTTAACTACGAGCATTTATTTATATACGTATATATACTTATACTGAATTTTAAATTTGTATTTGAAACGTGATTTTAAATTTAATTCTGAACTTTCATTTTTCTTAATATATAAACAAAAATCGATTTGTTGATATTTTTCATATATGGATTTTGTAAATATAAATAAGTATAAATATGTAGTTATATTTATATTTATGAATATAAGTATATATATACTTAAGCATATATAAATAATCATTGGTATATTGTGATACAATGTTTATAAATTTCACAAAAATACTTAACATTTTAACTTTACTTAGAAGTGGTCTTATTTCTTACATATATCTTAAGTATATTATATATTAGATTTTAATTGTGCTATTGTGAACGTTTTTTTTTTTTATTTTTTTTTGATAATAAATAGGTACTTATGATATTTTTTAATTGATTTAATTATTAAATTGATTATTTTTATATTCTTTTTATAAGTATATATATATGACTAATTATACTTTTAAAGTAATTAAAAATAATATAAACTAGTTAAGAAAATTTGATTAAAAATCTGTGTTTTGGGGGGCTCGGTGGCCTAGTGGGTAAGAACGTATAAAATACGCTGTAAACACCGAGGGAGTGTGGGTTCAAATCTCACACACGTCGTAAAGCTTACTCCCCCTTACGACATTTACAGCCACGCCAGAACAGGAAAGGCTGTCTAATTTAAAAAAAAAAAAAACAAAAAAAAAATCTGTGTTCTGTTAGAAGATTTGCTTTTTCTTAAATGAAGTTAAGCATATACTTGTATATATATATATATATATATATATATATATATAATTAAATAATATGTATAAATATAAATAACTATGGATGAACTTAAAAAAAATTATTAAATCAACAATTTTTTTTTTGTTAAATATTTTATACATATTTTAAACCAGTTCGCCGGTTGTAAAAAAAACTGAACGCGTCACATAATTTTGATAATATATGTATTAAGTATATGGTCAAGTATACATATATGTATATCTTATATCTTATTAAAATGATTGTATTATGTAGTTTCATTAACAAGTAGATTAAGAATTATATATATATATTTGTTTATACGTATAAGATATTTAGAACAGAACAAAAGTTTTAAGAATTCATTAAAATGTTTGGTTAATCATTTTTGCCATTTTTGAAATTCTTAAATATTTAACGGTTTTAAAAGCGATTTCTTTGTTAGTTGAATTTTTAAGATGATTCAAGAATACAATATTTTTCAGAACGAATCGACATAATATGTATTAAAAAAGAATGGATTTAAAGATATACATAAAATTTTTTTTCTTCTTTATGAGTACATCAATAAGTATAAGATAGGGCATTTACTAAGTCATTTATTTATTATTCATATTTACTTAACTAAGCTTAAGATTCTAGAATCATTAGTTTCAATAAATCGTTTATGACTATTAAACGCAAATATATATTATTATTTGTGCGCCATCTATTATCTTAAGTACATAACTATATACAAGAATTATTTTATTTTTATTTTATTATACATTTCGATATGACATTACTTACATACATATTTAATTATGTTTTGTTTAATCATACAGTTACTAATTATATATTATAAAAAAAATCTCCTTTATATACTACTTCTTATTACATAATTTATATGACTCATCCGGGGTTTGAACCCAAGGGCTTTCCAATGAAAGTCCAGTGTCTTAACCACTACCCCATTCGCTGGAAAATATAATATGAATTAATTTATAAATTTGTTAGAATGGATATGGATAGATGGATAGATTTGTTAGAATAGAATGGAAACATAATATATTTCAGTAACTTTTAAAAAAGAATGATTTAAGAAAAGAATACTTAATACATAATAAAATGTACTTATTGTAAAGACTATCTAAAGTTATTTGAGATACAATACTATTTACTTACTATGTACTTATAAAGAGTGAATTCAAATAACAGGTAAAATAAAATAAGAATTTATTAAATACATAAGTATAGATTGCTGACTTTCACTGACTATAGATTGCTGACTTGATTACTTTTATTCAGATCTATTGATAGGTATATACAATTTTAAACTAATAATTATTAAAATTAGTTCAATAAACTAGTTCACTATAACTATAGTGAAAAATATTTCCTGATTATAAAATAAAAGACGTCAGAAATTTTTTTTTTATTGTTTACAAAATTGTGTAAAGTCATCATTAAGTTAAATTATATACATGTCCAAAAGCTGTTCAACTCATGTTTCTTTTTTGTTTTGTTCCTTTTGGTTTTTTTTTTTTTTTTGCACTTCACATGTTGATAGTGTTGGATGTACTTCTGAGATCACCAAACACTTTAATTATTCTTAATTTAAAAAATATTCGTTGGCGTCAAAGTTTAAAAGATTATTTTATTTAATAAACTTAAATAGATAGATATACATATATATATATATATATATTATAAATAAAGAAAAAAAAATAGAATAAATTATTAAAATACAATTTGTCTTAATCAAACAAAAAATAATTTAAAACTTAAAAGTATATTTTTTTTTAAAAAATTAATCTTCAAATTTTGTCAAGTTAAAATTTTCACGTATTAGCTGAATGATTGAATTGAATTTAATAAAAAGCGGTTTAAAAAGCACAAATTTTTTTTTTTTTTAAATAAACTTTATTGGTTGTCGAAAAATTTATTTAACAAAATCGAAAATATTAGAGTTATGTAGCTGGAATTTGTATAACAAACTAACAAAAAATAGTTACATTATTAATGTAGTTAATGGTCTAATAATTTAAGCGGCACCACAAAGTATTATAATAATATGTATTACAATCGTATGGAACATATAATAAACTATAAGTAGTTATAAGTAAGTTTATTAATAATTAAGTAAGTATGTACTTATGGATACTTTAGATTAGGTTATCGTTATTTAAGCGGTATAAGTGACACTGTAACTTTTTGATTTAAATCTATTGTGCTCCCCTTGTTACTACATGCGTTGTGAATTTTTATATTGCTTCTAAGAAAGTAAAGATCTATATAAGGTTAGTTAATCTTCGGCAAAATAGTAAGAAATATGCACATATCTTGTTCAATGTAAAGCCTCGCAATTTTTGAATATGTGCTCTGGAGTATCTAGTTATTGAAGTACTGAAGTATATACGTACTGAAGTCATGAAGTATGTACTTACTAAAGTGCATACTTCAGTAAGTATGTACTTACTTTATAAAAAAAATGTTTTCGATACGTATAACTTACTTATTAAATGTAAAAGAGTTTTAATAAAAAATTTCTTTACCGTTCGTTTTTAAGACATTTTTCAAAAAATTTTTGAAAATTTAGCTTATTATATATTTATATTTTCCGTGCGCTCTGTGAAAACACATTAACTTCTGTATTTACACTTCTACACATGTATGTAGCCCTACCCGAAGCTATAGACCCTTAAAGTTGTAAAAGGTCTATTTTAAAATTTTCATACATTTGAAGTTCTGCTCAATATTTTATCAATCTAAAAACTATTTTGCAAGTTTTTACGCAATTTAGTATTTAAATTTACCGTTAATTATGTGAAAATAAAATTGGTTCCTACCTACTCCGGAATACTTTTACTCAAAACCTTGAAATTTTAAAAGGTACTTAATGTAGTTGAGATCTTTAAGAATAAATTTTTTCGAATAATATTTGTATACTTTGGCCTTGTTTAAGATTGTATTAAATTAAAAATGTGCTACTTATTTGTAGACTTCTGTAATTTAAACATTTGCGACAATTTCTTTAAAGTAAAACACAATAATTTCAGTTCCAATATTATATTTTAACTTGTGTTAATGGGTTTTATTGTATAGAATAAGATTTCCTTAAAATTAACAAATTCACAATTCTGAAATTTTTTCATTGTCTTTTTGTAAATATGTGCGCGCTTCTAAGAACCATTGGTTTCACAAATTGCCTTGTTGTATATAAATACAATATATATAAAAAATGTTTTAGAATCTGTTTTTCATATTATTCGCTGTGGCTCAGATTACTTACATATAGGAACAAAAAAAAAATCATGCTCGTGTTAATTACAAATTAAAATATGCTTTTTACATTACATATGCATTACATCTATTATATTTTGAATAATATATGATATGTAGATATGTTAAAAAAACAAAAAAAAAAAAAAATTTAAAATTAACTAAAGTAATATTTTTCAAAAGGGATTAGATTAAAAATTAATAACGAGTCTAATTTTCTAAAAGCATACACTTATTAAAAATGTATGATTATAAAGGCGCGAAAAAAGGTGTTTGTTTGGATTTTCAATACTAATTTAGTCAAAATATTTTCCCAATTTTATTTTTGTCCTTTCTTTTTTACTGTTTGTCTCTGTTTTTACAAGTTCAATTTAAAATTTAAAAAATAATCTTCTATACTTATACTCATATATTGTATTTCTAGTGTAGAATATAATATTATGTTTATCCTTCAGATTTTTAATTAGAAAAAAAAGTAACACTTCCAGCAATTATAGCTTTTCATTTACTGACTACGTGTTCTTTTTTTTTAACACGTTTCTTGTTAGTGATTTTTCCTTTTTAACAAAACAAAAATAATTGTTTCCTTTAAATAGAACTAATTTGCTTTTTATTTTGGCTTAAAAGATTTGCTTCCTTCCATTTTAAAGATTTTCTTTCATTTTAAAGACAACTTCTATTATTATGTACATACATACAAAATAAGTTGTTATTGTTAATATCTTTTTCCTATAACTATATATCGTTTTTTGCTGTGGACTCATTCCAATATTAGTTAATCTTTACGATTATAAAAAAACCTTTTTAGCACAATTACCTATATTATATTTTCTTATTTTGAACTTTGTTACTTCGTGGAAATGCGCGGAGTAAACGAACGGAAAGGAAAAAAAATATTTTTATAAGATTATAAAACATCTTATTTTTCAAAATAAGTACCTTCAGTTTATAATATACAGGTTAAGTTTATCTAGTTAATACCTTTTTTCTATATATATATATATATATATATATATATCCTTTTTTCTTGTGAAATCATTCTAATTACTTTTAATGATAATAAAAACTTATAATTATATGTTATACTTACATATTTGCTTAGTCTAATTTTTGTGATATCTTATTGTAGAAGTTTTATAATACTGTTTATAGAAGTGGAAAGAAACATGACTTATGTATATAAGATATAAAACATCTTTTTCAGTATTAAGATTCTGGTATCAGGTATGTATATTGAAATTTTAAAATATTTTTTTTGAAAATATCTTCAGTTTTAATAACTGCTCTATTACAATTAATAACATCTGCTTTCGTTTGAATTAAATAATTTACTATTTTTAAGTTGTTTTAATATTTCATTATCCATTACACATTACCTTGAATTTCCTGAAATGATTTTTTTTTTAAAGGGAAAAAGCAAATTAATAATTTATATTTTAAGTTCTTTCCAAAATTTTTTTAAATTTTTTTTTTTTTTTTTTATGAAATCCATTTAGTTATTTTTTGTCTTTTACATAATTAAACTCACCTATTATTGACTTATATAATTATTTATATATTTATTACTATTATAAGTAATAAATAAAATATAAAATCTTTTTTTAAATATGTATTCACTTTTAAATTTTTAAGTTCTCGTAACAAATAAGTGTATAATAATATCTGTATTATATTACCAGACGAACTTACAGCAATTATTTTAACCCTTTATTTTAAATTTTAACCTTTTATTTAAAATCAAAAATATAATGTAAATAATATAAATTTCTATAAGTAAATTAGAAAAAAAAAATAATTTTTGATTTAGAATATACTTATAATCAAATCAGGGAATCAAGAAACAACACCCTCATATCAAATTTGCAGTTTCTATCCTTATTAATTTCGAAGATATGCTTGTTCGGTTTTGCGAGTTGTGGGGGAGGTACCCGAACAACCATTAAAATTCATCTCAAATTTTAGGCAAATCAGGGATTCAGGAAACAGCACCCTCGTATCAAATTTAAAGTTTCTATTTTTATTAATTTCGAAGATATGCTTGTTCAATTTTGGAAGTTGTGTGGGAGATACCCGAACAACCATTTTAATGCATCTAAAATTTTAGCGATATCAGGGCTTCAGAAAAAGACAACCTCAGGAATCAGGAATTTTAAGTTTCTATCTATATTAATTTCGAAAATATGCGTGTTTGGTTTTGGGAGTTGTATGGGAGGTACCCGAACCAATGGTCCGATTTCACCCATTTTCAATCTCCGCTTTTCTTTAGTCATTGTTAACGTTTACAGTATAAAATACATCAAGATAACCTCATTATTTTTTGCGTTATCGTGCGTACGGACGGACTGATGGACATCGCCAAATCGACTCAGGAGGTGATCCTGATTCAGAATATATATATACATGTCCATATCTAACTCGCTTCATTTTGGTGGTTACAAACACCATACCAAAGTTAGTTAATATACTCTATACTTCAGGTATTGGGTATAATAATAGCAACTTTGCTAAACCAAATTGAAATTTTACGGATGCCGATAGAATAATACTTAACTTTTTTTTACAAAATTTCAGATAAATATACGTATATCTAGTTTCAATAGTCATTGAGTTATTTGCACATAAAAAATAAAGTTGAATGGCGGTTACTCGAAATTGCCGGTCGAACTTCAGTTCAGTTTCAATAGTGAAATTAATAATTTTAAAAATGAAAGGGTAAACATTTCAAAATTAACACTTTTATTGTTTTTTGAGTTACTTATGGTGCGGACGAACTGACTTATATACTTGACTAAATCGATTAAAATTTGATTCTAAACAAGAAAATAAATTATTTGTATATATATAGCTTTTCATATCTATTTCGTTTCCTTTAAGGTGCCACAAATATAATGATAAAATTAGTAAGTAAATAAAGAAGATGATGAAGATGTAACTAGTTATATGCTTAAGTAGTTAGTTGTAAAAAAAAATTTGAATCTTTATGAAGTGTTGGCAAAAATGGAGGATATTTATATAGCATATAATTAACAAACACATATTGAACCATTCTTTATACCATTTACATTTTTTTTTTTTAATAAGTACCTAATATTATAACATATACTTAATGAGAGTAATAAATTATCTTCGCTAATTGCCATTTTAGCTATTCATATATATATAACACCAGCACATACTTACTTATTTATTTTAAATTATAAACTGTTGAACTCTGTCCTCTCCTAGAAACAGCGAAAAACTAAATAAATTTTTTTTCTAAAAATCTGTACATACTTAAAAACAAAACAAAAAAAAACAGCTGTGCGAACGTAAAACAACGTACAACATTGCGCATTTTCTTTTTTTTTTAAAAAATATAAAAAAAAAATTAATAAAAAACCTAGACGTCTTAAACACCGCCCTTTAAAATAGCTTTGATAATTACAACTAATTCAAAGTCATTCATAAGTAAATTTTTTTATTTATTAAAAGTTAAATAAAACCATTTATTCATGACGTATTTTTAGAAAAATCTTTTAATATTTTATTTTTATCTTTAGATTTTTAATCGAATAATATTATCTGAATATATTATTTAGTAGTTATTATTAAATTTTATTAAAATGTTATTATATTTTAACAAATAACTATTAAATGCAATTTAATTAAAAAAAGTGTTCTTAAGTATTTATAAAATTTAAGTAAGTAAGTAACCATACATATACATACATGTATGTACTTACCTACAGGATAGTAACAATTTATTAAGATAATAAACTTTGTGAAAAATGAAAATTATTCTTTATTATATTGAATAAAAATTTATATTCGTATGTATAATACATAGTTACTTACTTATTTTAAAAATATATATAAAAAAACCAATAAATATTTTTATCGAATAAAATTGAATGAAAATTAAATATTTTTCATTTTAGTATTGAATTTGAATCTATAGGTTATCATTTAAATATTTGTTGTTTCGAGGACGCGCGTGTAACTGCCCTTACACCTAAGTCGTATGGCCGGTTGTGCTTCCCTGTTAAATGGCCCGCTCGTCTCCTACAGTATCTTATCGAGCCAATTTATACCCTTCATGAAACGTATTATGTCTTCCCGATTAACATTCTCACTTCAAAGAAGCGTTTCCAGTGTTCCTCCTCCAATATTCTTTGTCTTTAGAATCTCAAGTTCGGGTATTGGCACAGAACGTGAAGTACTATTTCTGCCCCTTGCCTGTATTCCCTGTATAGATTTGTTTCTGCTATGCCTATCTTTTCGACACAAGCTCTTAGCATCAGATGGCCTATTTATTTAACTGATATTTTTGTCTATTTTTAAGATTATTGACTTCAACTATTTAAAAATCAAAGAATTGAAGTAAAAAAATTAATATTAAGTATAGATATGTAATTTATATATAATAAGTATATCGTATTTTGGCTCTTTTCTATAGGCGGTTTGATATTTCAAAATACATAGCCAACTATATATATGTACATAAGTAGTTAGTAAAAAAGTTGATTATTGCATAAAATCGTATAAAATTTTTCTGAAGTTTTTCCTTAATTTATTTAACATTTTTCTTTAAAATGTTCCTCCAAATTTTCTTAAAACCATCCTTCATAATCCTATATTTTTTCCTAAATCCCTTTTTCCCAAGAATTCTTCCCACATCCCTATCTCGTAAACCAAACTATACATTTGTATCAATGGTTACAACCTAAAGTTAGGTTTAAAAAAGGCGTTGGTTTTGGTTGGTTAAAGTTCAACTTATGCGGAAGCATTACGTATACATTTCTTCTGGGTGACTTTTGTAGTTTTCCATCGTAAAAAAAAACAAAATGTAATACAATGAAAGACTAAAACGAACATGAATAAGGCGAAATGAAGGACAACAATTTTAGGCTCCTGCATTTTATTTATACTATATCTATTCATTTCGATTAACACACAAACTATTTCGATTAAAATTCATACAAACTATTTTGTTTAACTCGAAATAACTTTTTTTTTTGGTATGTGCTTATGTAATGTAGTATTTTTTTTAGAATTTTTTTTTTAGGAATAAAATAATAATATTTTAAAAGACAACTTAAATTTGAAATTTGATTTTTATATGATAACTATGTTTCTCAAATTATAAGTTTTTATATACATATTACATACATAATAATGAATTAATTTATTCTTTTAGCGATCTAGTTAAGATCTAGCGATTTTTAACTTACATAAAAATACATACTTATACATTATGCATTAAGCATAACATGATATTACATAACTATTTATATATGCATTTTCTTTAAATTATTTTATATGTTATTATAGGTGTATTGAGTACTTCATAATTTCTTCAGGACGAAATCCCTATTAATAAGAAATATTTTTCAAGACCTTTGAATTTTGTGCTATAGAGATTCTACTGTAATCATATTTTGTTTTTTTCCTAATTTACACTTTTTATCTAACTTTTAATTTTTTCCTGCAAGAGAAGAGCACTGAAACGAAAAATAGCAACTTATTGTTAATTTATAATTATATTAAGTATACGTAATTATATTTAGTAAAATTTTTTCCTTAATTACTTAACTATAAAATCTTAATTTGTATTTAGTATACTTATTACAATTTTTTTTTTAACATTTCCATATAAAGGCGTGAATATTAAGTATTAAAATGAGGTTGCGCAAAAAAAATATATAAATTGTAAAAAGGAATTAAAACTATCTAAAAATTTAGAGAGACATCAAATTCTAATATTTTCTATATTTTCAATGTTCTTAGATAATTGAGCTTGAATATTATAAAAGACTTTCGCTATTATTTTCTACATATAAAACATATAACCATATCAGATACATCTCAGTATATATATAAAAATATTCCATATAAAATGGACTAATTATTTATCACTAACAATACTTATTATACTTGTCATTTATTTCTATACTTTCAGTACTTACTTATATTGTTTTTTTTTTTGTTGTTATTTTAAAAATTTTTTACTCTAAGTCAGTAATTATAAATTAATAGTACTAGTAAGTAATTAAATTACTAATTGTATACATACATGAAATTTTAAAATGTTAACATTTGCAATAGTTATAAAAGCAATTAAATTATTTTATAGTTTTAATTAAACTTAATTTTAAATAAAATAAAATTTCAATTAAAATAAAAGTTATAAGTTACTATATTTTACTTATAACTTTAAAATAACTTTTGTATTCTTCGTAATTTTCATAGAAAGTGTTCACCAGATCTTGAAAAAGCTCTGCATTCAAATGGTTACAACTTAAGTTCTACGGTTCTATTTAATATTTTTCTAATCTTATATAGCATATTTTTTTTTTTTTTAAATTCAATATTTAAATTTAATATTAAGTATATCAAATTAATATTTTGCAAAATTCGTATCTCCTAAATTCTTAAAAGCTAAACAAATTTTAATTTTGAACGGAATCAAATCTTTAAGAATAAACATGCATAAGTTACACTAAACAAAAATTCTTTATTATTTATTAAACATTGATAATAAGTTTATATATGCCGCAATGTTAGACACCTCTTGACAATCAAAGACCACCTTGATAACTATGCAATTTTTTTAAAGCTATACTTATAAGATGTAAAAATTAAACCACATGCATTGTATTTTTACATAATTTAATGACTTTTTTTTTTAGTTACATCTAACTAAGGTTTGCTTAAATCCTATTAAAAGTGTCACTTCATTTTAAATAAGTAACTATACAATTTTCTTTATAGGAAAATTATAAATTTTAATGCAAAAGTTATGCACAGTTCTCCCTTAAAAACCAAAGTGCTCTCTTAAAAACCTTTGGTTTGACATATTGACTTTACTCTTGGGTTTTTTTTTTTTTTTTTTATTAATCATATCCTTTCGTAAACCTTTTTATAAAATAAAAGTTGTTAGCAAAAAAAAAAAAAAAGAAAAAATTACGGTTAATTATTTGAAAATTATCCATAAAAAAGGAAAACTTTTGTCATTTTTTATTTGTAATACAAAAAAAAAAAACTAAAGAATTGTTTGGTACCATTTTTTTTTTAAATACATACATAATTGTAACATGATTCTATAATCCTTTTAAGTCCTTTTAAGTAAGTGATAATTAACTAATGATAATTATACTGACTTTTATAACAATTTTCATCTCATCTGTATTTGTTTTGTTTTTATTTTTATTTTTTTTTATTTTTGGTATTTTTATTTATTTTTCTTAAAGTTATTGTTTTTGTCTAATTTTCTGTAAATAATGGGTTATAATTTAAGATACACATAGATATATTATGGTACCTATTAATATATATATATTATAAAATTGTTTATATATGTATCATAATTTTAGAAAAAATAACAAAATTTGTTAATAAATATAATATAATATAAGTAAGTACTATATCTTCATTAACCATGTACATATGTAGCACTATTACTTAATATTTATATGTGAGTTGAGTATAGTATCTTTTAAGAATTATATTTCAAGTTCTTTTTACAATTATATAATTATATCCCATATATATATACTAAATATTAATCTTTTAATTCATGTTTATTTGATTTTTTCTAATCATAAAGATAATTGTACTTAAGTATAATTAGTAATTAAAAGATTAAAAATAGTTGTAAGTAAATTATAAAAAGAAAATTATAAAAATTTACTATAGTGTGACATCACTAAACGTATTTTGCACTTATAAATATTTACTTATTCTATTTTAATATTTTAAAGTTAAAAATTAAATTTTAATTCATATTTCAGAAGAATATTTAATTAGAAATAATAATTGTAAGTATTTATTATTAATTAAATAATAATAAATAAAAGAAAAGCTAAAAATTAAAAAAAATAGTTAAGTATAAGTACTAATTCTTTTATATCATAAGTTAGTTTTTCTTTGTTTATTAGTAAATGTATTGCAATAGTTATAACCAAAATCTTAAAATAATGACTAGATGGTAATCAATATTAGGGTCAGGGGAAAAACGATTTACAATAGGAATCTAAATTCAGAAATGCTGATAACTTATCTTTATGATACATATACTTATGTATATTTAGTTTATCATCAAATCTTAGGAAAATATTTAGCAAATTTGGTATATAATTTTTTTTTTTTTTATGTTTTCTCCTTTCCACTCCTATAAGGAGCATAGGACAGTTCACTAAGTCATTTATAAGACAGTTCACTAAGTCGTTTACTTGCGACTAGTCCTGTTCTACAATTGACTATTAAACGCAATAATATCATCGGTTTACCATAGTTTCATTCAAAATCCGTTTATTTTAACCATGAAATATTTGTTCTATGATTCATACAGAATTATCATAAATCAATATACTTAAGTTATTCTATAACTTGTTTAAATAATATCTAGATATTTAATATATTGTGAATTAAATAATACATAATAATTAAGTAAGTAAGCATATATCATTTTAATATGAGATAATATATGACGCACATATATATATATATATAATTTATTGTTTGAGAATTTAAGTTTCATAATGTTTTGGAATGACTACAGTCAACTTATCATCATCAATGGGTTAGTGAAATTGATAATACATGAAATTAAAGTTTAATTCATTTTTAAATATATAAATAAAAAATAAACGAAGCTTATTTGATTTTAATGCAAATTAATTTGTATTAAAATATGTTAAAATATTTGATCTAAAGAGCTTATATTACTTATTATCATAAAATTAAATATAAAATAAAAATAAAGTAAAAGAGTGACTAAGAAATATAAAACTTGAAATACGCAACTAATTGCATAATTAAAATGAGTCAAGAAATAGTCAATTTGTAATAAGTTAAAGGTTGTCTCATGGCTTATTTCACACAAAACTTAACAATTACATTTTTATATCCATATAAAGGTACTTATGTTCAAGAGTTTAATAAATTTTCCATTACGTTCGTGATACCTTAAAGGATCTGAAAATTGAATCAGAATCGAAAAATTAATCTATTAAGCTATATGTACATCCGTCCGACAGCACAATAACTTAAAAAGTATAAAGTAGCTAGAACTCTAAAATTCTAATTTTTACCACATCACTTTAGTAAAATTGTTAGTTAGTTAGTTTCTTTATTTAAATTCAGCAAGTTCGGTGGATTCGTGTATCTTCCATATAATTTCTTTAGCATATAGCTTGCATATCTTGGAACTTAATTAAACAAGGCAACTAAAATCTGATGACGATGATCTGAAGATGATCAAGCTTTATGACAAATTTCAATTAAAATGTAGTTGGTTCGAAGTGACAGGTTCGAGTAGCTGTTATACATATCCAAAATTTATAATTATATTTCCGTATTTAATTAAGTAAATAACATCTGAAATGAAATGTTGTGGAAACAGCATATATTGTTATGTTCACTTTTCTATTATATAAATCATAGGCACGATAGTCACTATATTCACTACTAAAAAAAAATTAGAATAAACAAAACAGAAATCCACTAAGTTGTGTCCATTTACTTAGATTTTTAAATTGAAGTTTAGTTTTATATATCAATAAAATCATAAATAGTATAAATATAAGTCACAAAGTTATATCACCTTAAATTAGTAATATTTTTAACAATTTTTATTTTATTTTCTTAATAATTAATTTATTTCCATTTAGTATCATTAATTAAAAATATTTTAGTGCCAATTATTATAAAAATACAATTAAAATTTAGTGAAGAATATTTTTTCGGAGATAAGGTACTTAAGTACTACTTAGACTAAAGAAAACAATTAATATTTAGTGATTTAGATACTTTTGCAATATTGAATTTTTCAAATAAACATTTTTTTTTTTTATTTTATTTTAAAATTAAAAAAAATGTAAAGTTGTTTTTTGTTTTAATTTTTTGTTTTTAGTTTTTTGTTTTAATTTTTAAACTGTACCTTATCTTAAAAATTTAACGATTCTATTACTTATTTTAGTTCTTAAAAAGTAACTAACTACTTAATAAAAATTTTTTTTTGTTTTTAATTATTATTTTTCTTCACCTGAAATAAAAATAAAATTTAATTTTCTAAGAAGTTATAAATGACGATGTATACTTACATATATTATAAATATATATACAACCATATATAAATAATATTGTTTATTATTTGTATATATATATAATATATAGGTTTTAATTCAATTTTATGCGTTAATTATTTTTCAACTGATATAATAAAATATACTTATATATACATATATGCATACAATAGATAATATGTATATAAAATATAGCCATTAATTAATTTCCCATTTACTGAAATAATAATAACAAAACAAGAAATGCTTACTTTTTTTTTATAATGATTTGAGTTATTCAATTATTGTATCATCTTTTTTAGCACATTTTTCAAAAAAAAATTTTAAAATTTGCATATTTGTTTAACTCTGTTCGTTTGTCCGTCTGTTTGTTACGTCTACACCGTTTAGAATAAAGGAATGACGTTTTAACCATGTATAAGTTTAGAATAATTCTACTTCTTTCGTTCAAGAAAAGGGTAAGATCAAAAAATTTAAAAGTATTTTTTGAAAGTTTTTTGAAAAACTTTTAATTCAAAAATAAAACTCACACATATAAAAAACATGTCCTTTAAAGAAATTAACGTTGCGTAGAACAGCTTTTTTGTAGTCACCATGTAGAACAACTTTTTTATGTAACACCATTATGTAGTAGTTTTAAATGTGTATTACTTAAATTTTATGCTTTACATATTTTCATATTCTAAGAACGCCAAACAACAGCATTTCTTTTTATCTTTCTAAATAAATATTAAAATTATACAATGTTTTTAGAGGCTTGAATTGTTGAGAGAAAAAAAATTTTAAATTTTCTACATTCAGACACCTGTAACTGAGGCACGTGTATAGTTACAAATTTTTGCAAATTAAGTAATACACAAAAATTTTTTAAGTATTTTATATTTTTACATATCTTAACAGTTTTTCTGAATTATTTACGGTTTCTTGAAAATTGAACAAAGTGTCATCTGATTTTTCTCCAACTTTTTCTTATATAATATACTTACAATTTATAAGAAAAATTTTTTTTGTCAGAATAAAATCAGAAATTTTTTTTGTACCTCACCCTGTTTAAGATCTATTAGGGATAAAAAAAAAATTAAAATTTTTAAACACCTATACACATTTTTTTTAAAGTAAAACGTAAATATATTAAAACTCAAACATTGTGCTTTATATGTAAGGTGTTAACAGCTTTTCTTAATTACAAAGAGTTTCTTTGAAACCAAAAAAAAGTGTTTCTTGATTTTTCACAATTTTCCATACATATAAAATTCTAAGAAAACTTATAGAAATTTTGGTGCAACTCATAATTTCAAACTGTTTTTATTGTCTTGTGGAAAATGTGCGACTTTAAAAACTCCTGCTTTACATTCTGCCTTGTTCTTTGTTTTTTATTTCACTTGGTTGTTTTTAATGAAATCTCTAAATTCATTAGGAAATAAATGGTAGTACTTATATATAGAATTCCTATAGATATATATGTATATAGATATATATATAATTTAGATATAGATAAATAGATATATTTAATTTTGAAATTGTTTTTTGTTTATTAATCTATTAAGAATAATTTTGATTTTAATTACTTATTTCTATAGTATCTATTATGATCGTAGTTAATTGAATTTGTATTAATAACTCATGTTACAACTTTCACCGAGTAGCGCACCGAAATCGCAACCGTTTCAATATTTTTTTTTCAAAAAATATTTTTCTTTTCTAAAAAATCTCATATTTCGGAAAAAAATGCATTTATTTTAGAAGGTTTTCAAAAATTTGATTAGGGTCGTTTGGGGGGTCATTATTTTTTAAATGCTTGAATGTAGAAATGTGTATATACTTACTTATATATATAAAAAAAATAATTATGAGACTTTTGTAGTTGGTTACAAATTAAAGTAATACGCTTTTTCCAGAATATGCATATATACTATATTTTTTATTTTTTATTTTCCTTACCCCTATAAGGAGCATAGGGCACCCAGTAAATCATTTATTATTCATATTTAACTAAGCTTCAGTTTCTGAAATCATTATTTCACTAAGCCGTTGATTACTCGGCTCTAGCTATTGTACAAGACTAGGCGTTTCTTTAATTCTATGCCATCTATTATCTTACACAAGAATTATATTTTATTATCATTTTTATTATAAGTATATTACAATATGATATTAATTATAATTTATAAGACATATAATTATTTTTTAATTTAATTATATTATACTAATTATATATTATAAGAAAAATCTATATTATTTTATTAATCTATATGATCCAGCCGGGTTTTGGCTGGATGTATGTAAGTATATGCAAAATTTTGAATAGGTGCAATTTTATAAGCAGTTAACCTATGCTTTTTCCAGAATAGGTATATATTTATATGTATGTCTATGTACATAATAGATATGTAATTTAGGGCAAATTTCAGAAAATGAAACTGAATGAAAAAAAATAAAAAAGATTTTCATCAAATGCGATTTTCATCAAATAAGATTTTAAAAAATTAAGATTTTGGAAAGAAAGATATTGAAAAATATGATTTAAAAAAAAAAAATAATATTAAAAATAAGATTTCAGTCTAGAGTCAATTTTTACTATTTTTACTATAATATCTTAAAAATACTTATAAATAAAAGACTCACTTTACAAACATTAAAAGTGTTAATAGCGCAAACATTTGACTGCCGATACAAAAGTATATTAAATTTCTAAATAAGGTAAGTACAGGAAATCTCATCTAATTGGAACAATTTGTCATATAAGAAAACATCAGACGAGGAAAAAATCATATTTAAACGTTTTATCCAATTGTATAAAGCCTCTGAAATCAATATAAAAGCTAAAGGTATTATTTTAAAAATTTAAGTTTATAGTTTTGCGTTTATTGACTCCAGCTTTTTTTTTTAATTTCATAGGTTTTATAACACATATATTAATAATTTTTTTTTTTTTACGAGGGACGGTGAAAAATATCGAAAATCACTTAAAACAACTGCACGAGGTTCATTTCGGTAGTCTTGAACTTTATCCAACCAAAAGCACGCCCTTTAAAACCAAACTTTAGGATGCGTCCTTTAATACATAGTGATATAATTTACAGTTTGCTTTTATGATGAATAATGAATTATGTACTTGGGAATTTGTTATAAGAAACACCTGAAGAAGATATTGCTTTATTTTCCAAACAAATATTATATAACTATATACATTTATTTTTGTCTATAGCTAATCATTTTTAAAAATTATTCAAAATATATTAAAAAGACAACAACAAAATAAACACTCATGTCAAATCAAATTTCATACTTTAATTTTATTCTGTAATAATTCTGTTAAAAAATCTGTAATATGTTTGTATGAAAATTTAATTAACTTCTCTGATATTTTTTAGTATAATTAAAATCACGTAATGTCAACCATGTTCTAAATTGTGTTCAAAGTTTCAAGTCTCTAGCTCAACGGAAAGTGTGTCTAAAATAGCTTCAAGAAGTCTTTAACCACGAGTAAGGTCAATAACAGTTGTTAAAAAGTTAAAGGATAACTGGTATACGGTTAAATAATATAAAGTGATTTTAATTATAAATAGTCCCAATTAGAAAATTATTTTTATATTTATATTAAAAAAAAAAGAACTGGTCTATAAAACAACAAATGTGTACTTTTCTCGAAAAAAGAATCTCTAAGGTTCGATTTACGTAATAAATTTATTTTTATAGTATATTTATGCCATTTTTTAACAAATAGGAGTACACATTAAATTTTTTTTTATTTAAAAATGCTTTTAAAGTATATTGTTTTTAGACGAATATAAAGTGGTTTCTTAAAACTATTAATGAGTAATGAACCTGTTAATTTTTTTAAGAATCTCAAACGAAATCGAAATCTTAATCCATATAATTAACATTCTGTTTGAAACTTGGAGTTATTGATATTTCATCATAAATGTCTAAGTTTTTTTTTTTTTTTTTTTGAAATTTTAATTGAAATTTCCATTGATTTTTTAAATCTAAATATTATTAAAAAATAAAAAATATGAACATATAAATTAAATAAGTATGCATTTCGATTACATAATTAGATTTTCCTTTCAATTATTATATTTAATTGTATTGAATAAAATCATAAAACTCAATAACTTTTTCAATATCACATAGTTATATGTAAACTCAAATTATACATACATAATATACAGGGTGTCTGTAATTTGAAAGACACGAAGAAAGGAGATGATAGGGCAGGACGAAGCAAGCAAAATAATGTTCGATAGAGGGGAGAAGACCACACCTAACGGTTTCCGAGATAACAGCCTTCAAAGTTTTCATTAAGTTTTTCAAAACAGTTATATCTTCGTTTCTGTATAACACAGAGGATTAGTTTATGTACCGATGCATAGCTGAAATTGAAATAAACTTTTATTCAAATATCTTAACTTTTTTCTAACTTTCATAGTTGAGTTATTATAAGCATTCAAAAGCGACAGATATTGATATTTTTAAATGTTTTTTTTAAATAACTGTATTTTTTGTATAAAAAACAGTTATTAACATATAAATTTTATCACATTTTCTAAGTTATCAAAATTATAGCTTTAATTTATGTTGTTATCATTTCTATCGTTTACGGTTTTTTAGAAAATTAAATATTACATTGCGCTTCATTAAATTTTTGTTAAACATTTTTTTTCCCCATATGGAACATAAATTGCAATATAACAAAAACTTTCAACACCGTTATCTCTAAAACTGTTTAAAAGAGATCCATGTTCCGAAAATTTTTTTTGCTTGTTTCAACCACCTCTATCACCTCCTTTCTACATGATTTACGGATACCCTGTACATATATGATTTAAGATTTTTCTTTTCTATTAAATAATAAGGCTTATTATTCTGTAAGTAATTAAGGATTTTTTTTTTTCTATAAATTGTATTTTATTTACATAGCTACTTATATACTTACACTTGTATATATATATATACTTAATATGGTAAAAAGTTTTCTAGCAAAAGTAGAAAAAATTCAATTTATACTTATGTACACTCGTACATATATATATATGTGTTTTCATTTCTTTGTTTTTCCTAATCCATCACGATTCTTTTATCTATTCTTATGATTTTTTTTATATAAAACACATTTACATAATATTATATACGAGTATACATACTTATATATGTGTTTAAAATTGAATAAAAGTTAATTAATTTACGTGTTTTTTGCAATTTTTCTTTTTTTCCACATCAGGAATAAAATATAAAAAGAATCTTATAGGATTTTTTTTGTCTAGTAATTATAAATAAAATTCATTATACATATCTGTATATGTTTTTACTATTTACAAACTTATTATGTATATGGTAAATAAGGCAATTATCATCATGTTGAGAAATTAAAAAAAAAAAAATAATAAATCTTTTATATTATGTATTTTAATTTTTTTTTTAAATTTTAATCTTTTTTTTTGTATAAATAATAAACGAAATGTTAAAAGTTAAATAAAAATTTATATAAGCTAGAGATATTTACACGCACCAAAAAAATTCTTCTGCAGTTTACATTAAACTGGTCGTCTTAATCTAAACTTTGAATAATTATATCCATAATTACAAGAAAAAAAAAAGATTGTCAAGAAAAACTTTTTGAAAAATATTTAATATGCTAAAGAAAATTTAAAACAATCGTAAATTATAGAATTTATAGCAGTAGATTTCTAACAATAATGGTTTTCTTTACCTTATTATTGTATATCGAATATATACTTCTATATATTATACTTAAGCATTATATAATATGGGTCTATAACAGTTAGCATAAATCCATTTCTCAAAAGGCTACTTGATATATAAAGATATGTCTAGCATTAAAAGACTTTTAGCATAAAGCCAATTAACATAAAAAGATATTTAGTCAAATTCCATTTATACTAATGGGACACTTCGTATAAAATCTTGTTGGCAAAAGGGACATTTATACTAATGGGAAAGTTCGCATATATTCTTTTTGGGCATATGGCATCTATGAGAATCTTTCAAAAACATCAAGTATTCCCCCTTTGTAGTGTCAGTAATTCTTACTAACTAAACCCACTTCCCCCTTTAACAAATATAATGGAATGAAACCCATATACCTGCTAACGTAGTATATTGGAAATGTTAACTGGCTTTAAAAGCTAAAAGTCTGTTTTATGACAACTGAATTTATGCAAAATGTCCTTTTTGAGAAATGATCAACTCATAAGGTGCTCCCTTATAATATATAGTTTTTTACTTTTTCTTATTTTTTTTTTTTTTAGCTTGAAATCAATTTAAATTATTCATTCATTCCTATTTTGTATATATGTATATATATATATATATATATATATGATTACAAAATACATATATATTATGTACGAGTTTATGTATGTGCTTATTTTGTTTAATTTATTTTTGAATTTCATTTTCATTTCATTTTAATTATACATAGAAAAATATATAATAATATGAGAATTTTATCGTATAAAGTTATGCATCTGATTTTTTAATTAACTTTAATATTTTTTTTATTTAATTCAATATAAAAATTTAAGGGAAAAAAAAATATTTTGGTTAAACTTCTCTTAAAAAAAAATTTTAATAGAAAATTCAATTAAGAAAAAAACTATTCTACAGGAAATTCAATAATTATTTTCTTTTTAAATATATGTACTTATATACATATATACGCATGTAAGTTAAAAAACAACAACTACATGTTTGTAGTTTCCCTGTAACTTAAAATAAAAATTTAAACTTTATTATAAAGTTAGTTACTACCAGCTAAATAATAATAACTTTTTTTTATATATCAATTTAAAGTAATTAAAAAATAAACTTTAAAAAACCTTTTGGGTTTAAAAAATTATTCCATGGTAATTTTATTAGTATTTTAATTATTTTTTGTATTGTAGGACCTAGGTAGATAGGTAGACAGAAAGGGCTGTTCAGAAACACTTATAAAAATTTGAGTGCGTTCTTTTACTTTATAGCTTCATGTGTGGTCCTAATTAAACCATTGTGAACTTTTAACAAAGTCTATATTATATCGATTATGTGTTATCGCTATAATGTCAATTATGTCTGATAAATCGAAAAGATTATTCAAAAAAAAAAAAATCTCGCAGAGATCTTCTTCACTTGAGCGGTAGGGGCTAGGGCCTATTATTAATATCAATAATTATTTTTAAGTAAATAGTAAATACATATGTATACGTATTTCGATCGAAAAAAAAAAGTTAAGCAAAAATCATTATCAATTAATAAAATTAATCGCAAAGTGTAGAGGTATTAAAAGTATAAGTAGTTAAATTTATATCAAATACGACGACACATTTTATTTTTGTTACCTTTTTGTTATCCTAAGAGACGTGCAAATCTTCCAAAAATCTTAACTTTTTATTATATTTACCTTTTGTACGATTATTTTAGCAATATTGAAATCAAAGCTTTAATAATTGATAGATCCTTTAAAATAATTAAAGAAAAGTGACAAAAAATATGAAATATAGAGGGTTCTTCAAAATGAGTTTTAAAACAAAAACTAGACGGATTCATTCTATTTCCCATACTTGAAAAGTTGATAATTTTAAAGTTAAGTACTTACCTTTTACATAATTTTTTAATAATTAATTTTTAATATACTCATATGTATGTATTTATAAGTTGTACATTAACTATGTGTCTTGAGTTCTGTAACTTTAATAGATTTTGATCATTTACTTATATAGTGTAGTTATATAATAGATATATCATGTGTAGTTAATTATATGATAAGTAGTTGAGAGAAGTGAAATTTAAATTAAAAATTATTTTTAAAGTTTTTATTTTTATTTTTTTTGCAATTACTCCTATGTATAATTTGCTGTCATAAAATATTTAGGGTTCCTTAATATCTATATACACTATTAAATTTTTATTAATTTACAGCAAAATACTGTTTTATTTCGAAACTTTTATTTAATAAATAAAAGTAAATTAAACTTTTTATAATGCTTCTTCTTAGATAAGTAAAATCTGGAGCTGAACACTTTGACGATTTTGCACCCAGATTCTGGTACCTTGGTTCTCATACCTATCAGTATTATCTTCTAATTAAAACCATGTAGAGGTTCTTTCAATGCGTTGTAAATTCATTAAGTCCATATCTCCGACAGATCAAAAAGGTTAATTAAGAAGAATTTCTCTAGGAATATTTTTGTTTTTAGAACAAGAGCTGGGTATTCACATTATAGGTGAAAGATTGACTCCTCTTCCTCTTCATTTTTGTAGCTTCTGCTAAAGTCATATGGGGAAAATTGTATAGTCTACTGGGATGCCGACCAATCGGAAAGTATTGCGTTATAATCGTTCCACCATTGTTTTTTTTTTTTGTAGAAATTCGATTAAATGAAAGATAGTAAATAAATAAAAAATGTATTTAAGTATGTACATAAGGTGATACACACTTTTTAAATATTTTTATTTAAAAAAAAAAAAAATAATGTCAAATTTTTCACTTTTCATTAAATATTTCCATTTTTTTTTTTTTATCAGTTTCGTGACACTGACAAGACAAGAACAAAAAAAATGTTAAAAGCATCAATTAAAAATAAAATACAACAACAGAATGATTAAATGGAACATTTAATAGTTAAAATGTTAATTTTAAATAATAAATGGTTACATGTGTAGGAAAATATGTATTTTGCATTTTTTGTTTTAGGAAAAAATAAAAATACGAAAAAAAAAAATGTTTTTGTTTATTTTTTTTTATATTTAAATTTTTAACAGTATGATGATGAGTATATAAGCGCTAATGAGATATCGCTTTTAAAATACGTTATGCAAATGCAATACGTATTGTATGTATTTATTATCTATAACAAACTGAGTTGTAAAAGATTAGAGTAGTTAAATTTTTAGAATAAAGTAAATTCAAATTTTAATTTAAAAAATGGAATCGTTTATAATTTCAATCAAAAGCAAATTTATGCTTAAATATTCTGATATTAAGCAAAATTAGTTTTTAATTCCATTATATCGATGAGGGGAAGGTGGAAGTTAGTTTAGTCATAGAAGAATTTGATACTAATTATCAAAAAGATATTCATGGAGTCTTTGGAAGATTCCTACCTCCCCTAGGAAAAAAAACTTAGATATTTTTTTTCTATATTTTAAAATTATTTGAAAAAAAAAATAAATAAATGTGTAAAAGTTTTCTACATTTTTAGCGTAAGTGCGAGATGAAATTCGGGCAAAATTAAATTACTTTCATTTACGATTTCTTTATAAAGTTTCCAGTTATTTATTATTGAATTAGATTCTGAAAAATAAAGCTTTTGCAGTTGTAAAAAAATATTTTCATTTAACGAAAACAAGTAGCGTTATGTAAAAATGACAATTTGATAAGACAAGAACAAAACTTTACATAGTAAACGTAGAAAATTTTCTGACAATTATGTTTTAAAATACAAAATATCAAATCTGATATTTTTTGAAATACATTTTTTGTTTTGCGTTTCAACGTCAGTACGTAAAGTTTAAGAGAAAGTTTAGTTTACTCAACTTAGCGTTATTTAAAAATGACATCTAAAATTTTAATGAACTTAATGTACGAAAGAAGCACGTCTATTAGTGTTGTGTTACTCACTCATGAGGTACCTCAAATGTCCCACTCATTTTCGAAAAATGTCACAATACCTCAAAAAAATAATTTGTACCACCTCATACAATACCTCAAAAAGTTATTTTTACCAAAATGAGTTATGAGTAGAAAAATAAAATTTTATTTTTTGAGGTATTGTGACATTTTCTACTCATAACTCATTTTGGTACAAATAATTTTTTGAGGTATTATGACATTTTCTACTCATAACTCATTTTGGTACAAATAATTTTTTGAGGTATTGTGACATGAGGTGGTACAAATTATTTTTTTGAGGTATTGTGACATTTTTCGAAAATGACTGGGACATTTGAGGACTACAAATTACAAAGTACTTCAAAAAAGAATTTGCAGTAGAAAATGAGAAGTACAATTACAATGATACAAAATAGTAGAACGAGTAGGCGACAGTTTGTGTAGTGTAGACTGTAGAGGTAAAAAAGAGGTTTGTGGTAGCAAGAAAAAATAGTACAACGAAAGTTTGTGGAATCTTGAGGTGCGTACCTCATTTGAGGTACTACATTGTACCACCCCATTTTGCAAAATGAGTGCCTCATACAAACTCATTCAAAAATGAGGTATTACCCAACACTAACGTCTATATTGTACTTCACAAAATATGTTTACTAATTACTTAAATGCTGACGAATTTTTATTTCTCGTTTCGGTTCGGTTCGTTTTGTTTATTTTGATTTCCACTTAAGCTTAATAGGTAAAATACATATTTACATTTTACATGCATATATGCCTAGAACACAATGAACATAGTCACCACGCATCCATGAAACTGTGAAATATCAAAAAAGATGCCTATCAAATTTTTCAAGTGTAATACAAAACGTTGAAGGCGTTAAAATGACATTTAAATGAAAAATCTAAATAAAAAAAGTAAATATTTGTATCAAATTATTTTTTTTTTCAAATTTTAACAAAATTTTTTGGTCAAGTTTATATTTACTTTCATTTAATTAATGGTCATTTATTTATTGAGATTTAAATAAATAACAGTAACAGTGTACAATGACAATTAAGAATTCTTAAAGTTTAACCTGTTAAAGTTTAAATTCTGCGTTAAAATTAAAAGTTTATCAAGTTTTGCTCGATTACATCTGATGAAAACTTGATGGTTACTTTTATTGTGTGCATTTGTATTGTTTTTTATGTACATATTTAACTTTGAAGTAATTTTTTTGCGCGATAACTATACGTTCAGTCTGCTTAGGTGGATATAAAAAAATCTTAAAATATTTATTTACATATACATACTTATGTAAGTATATTATACAATTTTGTATACGATAAAAAATATTTAAATGAAATCACATATGTATGTTTTACTGTTTTCATTTCTATTTTCAAAACTTGTATCAAACTGAATATATAATTAATTTAAAGTGCCGAAATCAATTAAATTATATATATAGTAACATCAATTATGAACCATATACAAACCAATTTACTATAAAAGTTCAATTTTTTATATACAATATAAAAAAAGTCTTCAACATTTTTTTTTATTTCATTTATTCATCAAAACTATATAAAGTAAATTGATTTTTGATAAAAAAACATACTAACTACATATATGTTAATTAAATTAAATCAATAAATAAATTTTAATGAATAGTTATGCGTTTATTTTGAATATAACCTCAATAAAAATAACGCATTACTTTAATTGAACTTGTTGTTATAAGCATTATATTTATTATTATTATCTAATCAGAAAAAAAAATAAAAAATAAAAATTAAAATGGTAGCAGAAATTTATGTATTATGTATGTTATACTTTGTCAACTTCCAAATTAATTAAATTTTATTTTAAATACAATAACAAATGGTTATCATATTAAGAAAATAAATGCATATAAATGCGTATGTAACATATTTAATAGCCGTTTTGATTTTATATTTTTAAGATGCGTTTTAATTGATTCTATTAATTATTTTTTCCGCTTTTAATTGGAATTTTTTTTTTTTTGGAATCTCTCAATCATTCGAAAGAAAATTGAAATTCTGCTTGAACCTTGAGAATACTGTATTCTTTCCGTCATATAGTTAAAGGTGTGTTTTCAGCAAAAATATATTTTCGTTAAAATAAAATGCATTCTCAATGCTATAACTTGTTTTTTTTTTCCTTTCCACTCCTATAAGGAGCATAGGGAATTCACGAAATCATTTATTATTCATATTTGACTATGTTTCAGTTTTGTGAATCATTAATTTCACTAAGCCGTTGATTACTCGGCGGCTGTAGCTATTGTACAAGACTAAGACTTTTCTTTTTTATTTCTACGCCATCTATTATCCTATACAAGAATTATGGTTTATTATTATTTTATTATATAGCTATTATAATATGATATTAATTATAATTTACAGGACATAATATATACTTATTTTTAATTTAATTATATTATACTAATTATATATTATAAAAAAAATCTATATTATTTTTTATTAATCTATATGACCCAGCCGGGGTTTGAAGCCAAGCCCTTTCGTATGCAAGGCCGGCGTCTTAACAACTACACCATTGGCTGGATTGTTTTTTAGGAAAACCAAAATAGTTCTTAATTTTTTTCTGACAGAATACAAGATTAGGAAAATTGATACAATTATATACCTTACATTATATTATATACCTTATATTTTCATTTTTAGTGCATGAACTTTCGGTCTTTATTTATCACTATTTAAGACATTTTAATCAAATATAAGTCAATAATATTTTAGATTTATATTTATAAAAGCCATAACAAAAATTTATAAAATTAAATACATAAATATTATATTCAATTCATTTTTCTTCGTCTTCTGAATCTTTTAACCCCTAATCGGGGCATAAGGCGCCTATAAATTCCTTTCACCTTGTACGATCTGCAACAATTCTTTTTAATTGAGGCTACTTTGTGGATTCCATTCAAAGCATTGTTTAACAATGTTGTTGTTTGGTTTTCTTAAGGTGTGTGCGATGCACGACCACTTTCTTTTTCGGATTTCGACTTCAATCATTTTGGTTTGTTTTTTGTTGCAAAAATATGTTGTTAATAGTTTGCGGCCAGGGAATTTACAAGATATGGCGTAGACAAACTCATTTTTAGTAAATTATTATTAGTCACGTTATAGAAGAATAAATGAATTTAATCAATTTCAATTTTTTTTTTTAATTCCTTGTGTCTTCAAACTTCATTTTTAGGTTGTACCTTAGACTGTTATATATTTATATCATATATTGTTACTGTTATATTATTGACTGACTGTTATATTATTATGAGAAATCACTAAAAATTCTTATATTGCCATATCTCAAAAATGTTGCAGAATTAACCTCCCCTTTTCTCCTAACATACAAAGTTTTGTATAGTTTTTACCTCCCCTTGAAAAAGATACCGAATAGTACCATGTAATATTTTTACTGCATAATGTTTCCCTAGTTTTTACATCCCTAGTAAACAAAAAAGATTTTTATGCGGCAGACTGTGTAGAGAGTAATAATAGTATGTGAGTTAATGTTTAAAAATAAAACTATTTTACAAGTCTTTAGATATACAGTTTTTAATATCTAATATTTTTTTAATAATAAAGTACGTTGTCTGCTGTTATTTTTTAAAAATAAATGTCTGTTTTTGTTTTTATTTTTCTCTTTAAATTTTATAATGCATTTTGTCTTATTACTGTTTCATGTTCGTTTTTTTAAACCAAGTATACAATCTTGTTTATTGAAAATAAAATGACCTACTTTGAAGGGACTTCACCTATAAAATCATCCATTAACAAATTTAGGTAAAAGTCATTAATCAAAATGTATAGGTCAGTGTGTTGTGCGATATGCGTCGGTGATGCAATATGACATAATTCTTTTCCATGTCAAACTGCCACATCTTACCTACTTTTGTTAAAGTTGAAATAAGTATGTATGTATATGTTTTATAGAATTTGGAAGTATTAAGTTCAGTTTTTCAATCCACCAAACAAAGTAAATAGTTCGATTTCCTCAATATGGTATTTGAACTTGAAGTGTATTTTTAATTATTATACACATATACACATATATATAAATATTATTTATTTTTTTACAAAATTTAAATTCGATATTAATGTTTAACTGTAATAAGCAGAAATTTTAAAAATAATTAATGTTTATATTTACAAAAAAAAAAAAAGCAAAATATTATTTATAGATTAAAAATAAAAATAAAATAAAATGCATTCATTTCAAAATTATACATATTTAAAGAAAGAAAAAAATAAAAAAAATAAATATCTTTAAAAATAAAATTTAAATTTGTATTTTATTATAAAATCATAAATTATATTTCAGATTGTATTATTTATTTATTTTTAGGTTTAACATTATATGAAATGTATGTATGGATATGTGAATATTGCAATTTTATAGGTTAAATATAAAAAGTAAAATAAAAAGAAATAATTTTTAATAAAGAAACTGAATTTAATAATGAAACTGACTGATTTGTATGAAAAATCATTTGTTTTTATTTAGCTATATACATATATATACCTAGTCAATGCATTTGTATGCAGTTGTATTGTAACAATATAACATTTTCTTTTAATGTTTGATAAATATTTTTTATACCCTACACATTAAGTATAGGGTATATTAACTTTGGTATGGTGTTTGTAACCACCAAAAGGAAGCGAGTTAGGTATAGACATGTATATATATTCTGAGTCAGGATCACTGTAGGTTAACAATGACTAAGGTAAGGCGGGGATTGTAAATGGGCGAAATCAGATCATGCGTTCGGGTACCTCCCATACAACTCCCAAAACAGAATACGCATATCTTCGAAATTAATAAAGATAGAAACTTAAAATTTTGTACGAGGCTGTGTTTTCCTGAATCCCTGATATCCCTAAAATTTGAGATGAATTGGAGTGGTTGTTCGGGTAGCTCCCATACAACTTTCAAAACCGAATAAGCATATCTTCGAAATTAATAAAGATAAAAACTTCAAATTTAGTATTAGGGTGTTGTTTCCTGAATCCCTTATTTGTCCAAAATTTGAGATGAATTGGAGGAGCTGTTCGGGTACCTCCCATAAAACTCCCAAAACCGAACGAGTATATCTTCGAAATTTTTAAAGGTAGGAACTTCAAATTTGATACGAGGGTGCTGTTTTCTAAATCCCTGATTTGCCTAAAATTTCAGATGAATTGGAATGGTTGTTCGGGGATCTCCCACACAACTCCCAAGACCGAACAAGCATATCTTCGAAATTAATAAATATTACAAAGGTTGTACAAGGTTGTAAAAGCATTTATTTTTTTTAGCTTATATTAAATACCTAACTAAAATATCTTATGGATTTTTAATTTAATTTGAATTTTTTAGGTGTAGAGTATAAATAAGTCGGTTGCGTCGACTTACTGTTACATTTACTTGTTTAAACGGAAATTATGTATTTTTGAAATGAAATATGTATTTTATATTTGTTTGAATGAAAAAATTAAAAACTGTTCTTACTGTTATATATTTTTTATTTTGTTTGATTATAATTTAATCGGTAAAAATATTAATTTGAAAATGTTAAGTAAGTATTATATTTTTATTATTTTTATTTTTTTTTTATTTTTATTTATTTTTTATTTTTTAATTGATGAACGCTGAGCTAACACAATTAACTCTAGGTCCATAGTGTCCGTCAAAACTTAGGAGAACCTATTCGACAAGAGTTAGTGTTATGTTTCCTAGACTTATGCTACGATGTTACTACTTTGAAGTAAGAAGCTTTGAAAGCTTCTTAGTTCTACTTATGTCAGAGACTTCACTTCAATTTTAGAAAAAGAAACCACTAAGATTGTTATATTTCGGCCTTTATTTTAAAATATTGGAACAGGCGCGCAATAAGTGCGCTCACGTTCTTTATAGCGTTAATCCCTTTGCAGAATCTACTGTTAATGTATACCAAATCCTTTAGCATGTCTAATGATAAGACTAATGGTCCGTTATAACGGTTCGTTTTTGTTAGTATAGATTATAGAACATATATATTAATAAATGTAAGTAACTTATTTCTTAGCAGTTAAGTTACTGTTTTGATTCCAAACTTATAGACCAATAAAAATTAGATATTAACCGCATAGATATTTTTATTTATATTAATTTTAAGATTTCCTCGATTCAGTTAAAAACGAAACATATTTTAAATACTTAATCAAAACTTAAAACCGTGTAAAGGATTGCTTTTTAGTTATTTTAATTGGAGATTTTATCCTTACAAAAATCAATTTAATTATTTTGTTTAACTAACTGTCTTTTGTTTGGTGGTTTTATCAAATATCAAAATAAAGTATTATAGATATCACTTACCAACTATTTTTAATCGTTTCTATTGATTTGATAGACTACTTATAAGAAAATAGGTATTGCTATAGAGAATAATAGGTATTATTATAGAGAATTACTAGAGGCTAACTTCATAGTGAACTGAATTTTATCTATAAATTTGAGAAAATCGTCCTTGTTTTCTATAATAGACAATGTTAATATTACGTCGTAAATTAGTGAAACTCAAGATTGCGACATTTTATAATATAAAATACTGATTTGCTTTAAAGTAAATTTTTAATATTTTTCTATCGTTATACTTAAAAGATTATACCTATGTTTTAGATCTTGTTTTCAATGAAATAACAACTAAGTATTTAATCTAAAAATTAGTTTTTAAGAAACTCTTTAATTTTTACTCAATTTTTCGCATTACCAGCTTTATTTCAAAAAATTATTATAAAATGTACTATTTTTAATTTATTATAACAATAAAAATTCCATAATTATTTTTATTTATTAGAATTTTTCAATTTGTTGGTTTTCTTTTAATAAATTTTTAAAAATTATTTAATGGTAAGAGAATTTTAAACAAAACAAAAAAATGGAATAAAATAAAAATATTTCCGTTGCTATATATATGTATATCTCCTTATTATATATATATATAATTCAGTGGTTAAAAAATAAGTAGATTATTTTATTACAAAAATTCCAATTGAATATTTTTCAATCGTATTAAATTTAATTTTAGAAAATCAAATCAACTTCCCTTTTACATACATATGTACATATATATTTCAAATTTAATATTTAAGAATTTTTAAATAAAATTTTCTTCCAATTGAGTTAACCTACGAAATATTTGGTTATCAGAATTTTGTGACGTCATAACCTAAATATTAACACATAATATAATATACAAAAAAAAAGTTTTATTTATTGATTAAATTTTACTTGTTGTTTAATTGCATTTTATTTTAATATTTCCGATTTTTATATTTCGTAAGTAGTTTTATTCCATTCGTTCTCTTGAATCTTTAAAAATGCATTTTGCCATTTCTTATCTACAGTACTAAAACGATTTTCCATTTTCAACCACATTTTTATTGGAATATTTTTAGTAGTTTTATTTGTCCTAGTTTTTTTTTTTTATACATATTTTACTTATACTTATGCCGTTTTGTGTTTATATTATCAGTTCAATGTTATATAAAAAAACTTTTGGCTTATATGTTAACAAAAGATTAAAGTTCTTCTATATGAGAATTGAAAATTTAGGATTTTCTGTTTTTGAAATCTTTTTTCTTAATAGTGACAGAAAGCATATTGAAACAAAACAAAAAATCCATTTTAAAATTATATTTTTGAAAATATTTGAGTGTTTTGTTTTTTTTTAAATAAATATTTTGCTCTTTATAGTTAGTCTTAGCCCCCCTTTTTTTTTAAAAGCTTAGACAACAATAATATAATGCAATATTGCAATTATATAATATGATCTATATCGGTATTAGTTAATAGGTAATGCTTAGTAAATACAAAAAAAAATTAAAAGTGTATACTGAAATCTTATTCCAAAAGATTACATTTTGTTGGAAAGTTGCTGGAAAAATTTTATTAAATGCAAAAGAAATGTAATATGTGGACATATTTATTTGTGCATACATATAATGTATATGGTTTCTTAAATAATAAAAAGAATAAGAAAATAATGTCACATTTTTTATACCCGTACGATAGGATCGGGTATAATAAAATTACTCCTCCGTTTGTAACACCTCGAAATAAGCGAGCTAGATATACCTTCAAAGGTATGGATCGGATCAGAAAAAAATTCTAAGACTTTTGAGCCATGTCCGTCCGTCCGTCCGTCAGCACGCTAACTCAAAAACTAAGAAAGCTAGAATCTTGAAATTTACACAAAATATTCTGGGAGTAATTTGTAGGTTCCCTATTTTTTTTGGTTGAGTTTGGACCAAGTCTTAGGGTAGCTCTCGAACACCTAACTTTTAGATCCAGACATTTTTTTTGCAATAGAGCTATGAAATTTTAACTACTGATAGATCTCACAAAAATATTAATTTTATTTTTTATAACTTTTTTTTGTAGCCCCACCCGTTACGGAGCTACAGCTCCCCAAAGGTTCAAAAAAGCTCTATATTTAAATTGTTATAGCACAAGTTGTATAAGGTATATCTTCATTTTGAAAACGCCAAACGATTACTACTTTCATTAGCTTTAAAAGTATATATACAATAAATATATTTTTGTGGCATACGGTGTCTTAATTTACCGTTATGTGAAACTAAAATTTTGCAAAATCCTTCAACCCTTCTATCTTCTAAACGGTTTAAGTTGGAAACTTGAAATTTTGAAAGATGTTAGATCTTTAAAAATAAGTATGAGTCATTTCAGAAACTTTTTTTGTATTACCCCCCGTTTAGGAGCTGTAAGGGGTCAAAAACTGAAAATTTCCTTTTTTTAAACACCTGTAACTTGAACACCTGTTAAAATTTTTTTAAAGTAATACATAAAAATTAAAGCTTCAATATTATATTCTGATTTCTGTTAACAACTTTTTTTAATAATGTAGGGTTACTTTATAATTGACGAAAGTGTTACTTGATTTTTTCAAATTTTCTAACAAATTTCTTCAACAAATTTTTTGCATTTGTTTTACTCGATAATTTGAAATTGTTGAGGATATAATGCGTAGTACATAAAAATGCAAATAAATAAACAACATAACGGTTGCTTGAAGAATTTTTATTTATATGATATTAATATATATACATACTTATATAATATCATGTTTATTTAGATATCGTATATGTCACTAGTGAATGAATGATAAGAGTGTAGATGTATATTATATAGCGCCGTATTTACATACACATATGTATTTTATTGTACTTATAAGAAATTATTCTGTCAATGGAATATTTAAATATAATATAATATAATATTTAAAATTATATTTACTATTTTGTACTAAGTAAATTTAATATACATTTACCGCTTAGTACTAAATGGTACTATAGAATATTTGAAAAAGTTTTGGATTGATAATCGTTATGTGAAAGGTTAGAATCTGCTTTTGAAGAATGTACATATAAACATATAGTTTGAATATATGTATAACCCATAGTTCTAGAAATTATAAAATTCACCCAAATTATTTTAAAATACTAAAATATTAAAAAAATAATATTGTGAGCAGAGTGACAGGCTGTGAACATACTAACGGTTCGTACGGGTATCTAAGAGTTGACAAAGTCAACTGTATTCTTCCTCGTTTTATATATATATTTAGATATTATGTGAATTGATTTACAATTTTGATTCACTTACTATATAAAATCTATAATATTATGCAGTTATACTAAGGTGCCTTACCGCGTAATGCTACTTTCGCTAAACGAAAATCGTAGGGTTGCGAATGGGAAATTAAAATTTTGATACTGGTGTCTAACTGTGTAAGCATTATATAGTATAAAAAATTTAATTTTGTACTCGCAAAAGTACGCCGGTAAGGCACAAGTGTTATATTTTCAATATTTGTCAATTTAAGTGTAAACATTTGTCAATCTATCTCAATTTTCGACAAATTGCATATATGTACTATAATTTTAAGATTTGTAATGTTTATTGATTGACAATATAATTGGCAACATTTCACTTAATGCACCAAAAGTATTTGTGGAGGCATTCATAAAAAAACTGAAAAGAATTTTACTTTAATATTATATATATGATTTGGCTGTTAGTTATTCGGTTTAGTATCGTTATTAAATTTTTATATAAGAAAGTTTCTAAATAAAATTTATTTTTTTGACAACTTTTTAAAAATAACGTCTCTTTTAATAATCCATATAACAACTTTCCTTTATTCTTTTTCTGCTTTTTTTTTATATACAATTATAGTCTTACTTAACCATAGTTTACGATCAAATTTATATCGTAATTTTACATCACTGTGGCATTATTGCCATATTAAACTAAATATCTTACATACTTATTATAATGGGTTTATTTATTTAATATTATTCTCATATTTTTGTTTTTCTTGGGTTATAATCAAATTTAATGATAAATATCCTGTCAGCAACTTTTCAGAATTTCTTCTTTTAAATTACACAAATTTATATAGTGTTTTATTTTAGTTTTAGTAAATCTTCTTAAAGTTCTAAATAATTATAGTTGGATTCTTCATCATATACGTCAATCGTCATAATGGTATAATATAAAACCGTCATAATGGTATATATATATAGTATAATAGAAAACACAATAAAATTTTAAAAGATTTACAAAAAAAAAAAAAAAATTATTTTGTGTTACTGTTGTTGAATGGCATTTACTATATAATGTTAAATGTAAATTTTAAGACTCCATTCATTTTGTCCGCCGCAATTATGATAGTATGGTAATGAATTTTTGTCGCGATAAACAATATTCATTTTAGAAATGATTTTATTTTGTTCGCACAAGAGAAACAAAATATGTAGTTTTATACGTTCGGACTAAATGATTAAATTTATTTTTAATAAGAATTATTTTTGATATATGTACAAAATGTCATTTTGAGAATAAATTATTTCTTCTATAAAATTAAATTAGAGACTATAGAAAAAGCGAATCAAAATAGGAATTTCATTTCGAATTAATTATTAAATTATTTAATTTTATTTAGAAAGAATATTAATTAATTACATACATATTAAAAATGAATTTTGTTTACCGGGAGCAATATTTATGTTTCTAATGAATTTTGTCCGGAAAAATTTTATTTATACGAATAATTTAGTTGGGAGAAGAAGCATAGCATAGATTATCATATTAAGTTAGAATTATTAGTTGCATTAGATTAGATTAATTATATATACATACATATATTATAAGAAAGATATATATATATATATATAATATTTTTTTTTATTAATCTAAATGATCCAGCCTGGCTGCCGATTTGAGTCAGAATCCTGGCTGCCGATTTGAGTCAGAAACCTTTCGAATGAAAAATCTGTGTCTTAACCACTACACCCATTAACTGAATAAATTTTCAGATTTTATATTAATTTTTAAATTGTTGTAATTTTGGATCAAAAAACAAATGTTGAAATTTTCTAGTTTTTAACGTATAAGTATATACATAGCATTGTACATAGCATTTTGCAAAAAGTCTAAAATAGGCCAATAACAGACGGTTCTTATTTAAAAAAAAAATATAAAGATTTTCTTTTAGTTTTATTTATATTTAAGGACGACATTATAAAGTAAGTCTTTTATTTACTTACATATCATATTGTAATAGGTATACTATTAATTAAGTCCATATTTAATAATAATTGATTAAATAAGTAAAATACACCTTAAACAAAGTTGACTTTATTTGTAAATTTATATCCACTTTTTTTTTTTAATAAATTTACATTAAAAATGCAAATTTACTATAATATAACGTGTATTTCTTTTTTACGTGTTATGTAATAAAATAAGTTAACTATAAAATAAAAAAAAAAAAACCAGTATTATTTAATAGATATTATATCATATATTTATACCTAATTGGAAAAAAATGTTTTTTTTTTTATGAATTAAACTATATGTCATTTTTATTAAATATTTTAAATCTATTACTACTAATCGAGGGAATTCCTTAACTATACTTGTAATTATTATTTAGAATTTATTTAAATTCAAAAAAAAAAAAAAAATCTACAACTATTCTATTATGATTTTAGAAGAATGAAAAATTCCAATGACACGAAAAGAAACATTTTAAATAAAAATTCAATTATAAATGCAATAAGAATTATCTAATTTGAGATTTACTGGAATTTTTCAGTGTCCTAGGTAGGTATATCATTTGGGAATATCATGAAATACAACTTTGTTTTGTAGTTTTTATATAAAAATGGTATTACCTAATAGTATATTGTTGTAATATTATTATAATGATGATGATAATACGCTAATAGTATTTAAATTTATTAAATATTTCGATTTAAATAAAAATTATAGTAATATTTAATATTACTGGTAGCGCCGGCAAAAACTTTTTATCAGTATAACTCATGTAATTTTTATCCTATTAGAATGAAATTTAGTGTAGAGGTTAGTGTTTTGATTAGGACTTCTGCAAAAAACGTTTACGTCGAAAACTGTAGTGAAACCTTCTTATAATGTTCGAATAAAATATGATTTGTTCTAAAAAACCACGTGGTCAGACAAAAAACGAAAACAAAGTCTCGCATTTCAATCAAATTTGGTATACTGGTTGGTTTTGGTCATCAGGACACAATATTTGAAGTTTGTAACTTCAGTGGATCCACCTTAAAATATATATACGAATACGAATATGTGCTCTATAGTAATTGTTATACCATTTGAATAAAATTTGGTATAAATGTTACTCTTGAGATATAGTTGATGCTAAAATAATTTGAAGCTGGAAACTTCAGTGGGTCGAGTCCTACTTTTGGGGCTCTAAATTAATATTGTGATAAAATCAAGAGATTTTAAGATACACTTTAAACTTGAAAATTAGATAGAGTATGTTAAAACCTTTAAAAAATGCGACCAGTTTTCTTCACTCCCCTAAGATAGATGAGGAGGTATATTCCTAAACCAAGTTACTGCCTCTCCAACCGGGGAGTTTTTTTTTTTTTTACAAGAAAATAGTATCTTGTATTAAATTTCTATTATTAACTTAAACAGTTACGAATAATGGTTGTTTTTAAACATATGTTTCAATTGTTATTGAAAAAACCGCTAAACTAGGCCGCTAAAAAGCCCAAAAAAGCCCAAAACTTGTAGTATATTTAACAGCCTTATTTCAAGTAGGCTTATAAAAATAAAAAAGAAATTATTCATACTTAAATTTATTTTAAAAACTTTATTTTATAACGTATTTAAATAGAAATAAAAAGGCTGTTAGTTATTTAATTTTTAAACTAAATATATAAATACATAATATTAAATTTATTTATAATTCAAAAACTATATTCTGTGGTATAATATATTTTAATAAATTAAATTTTATAATTAACACTAAAACAAATATTAATTATATAATCAAATAAAGTTCATCAGTTTTTTTTTTTTTTTTATGCTTTACAAAATAACAAAAAAGAAGCTTCGTGTGTTTTTCTTTTTTTGTTTTCAAATGAAAAATCAATTTTCACATAAATTATAAATTGTTGAAAAGATTTTTAATTACTAAATTTTTTTTTTTAATACATAACAATAATTTAATTTTTGGAAATATTTCATTTGTAATATTTAAACTATTAAGAAATATCGACTGAAATAATTAACTGGAAAAAATATGCATAATGTAGATTCTATGGAACCAAATTTATACAAATATTCAAACAAATATTTGATTCTACAAATATTTTGTTCAAATTCATAACGAAAATTAACTTGAAAATTCAATTAAACCCCGTGCCAGAACTGTAATGTTTTAAGAAAATTGATAAATATGAACTAAGAAGTTTAGACATTTCAAAAATGAAGAAGAGAATATTACAAAAATTATAGATATATCTGACTGAATTAAATACTGATACATATTTATGTTATTGAGTTATATGACAACTACTCGAAATCGTTCTTCCGAGCCAATCATATTCAACAGAAGTTGCCATAAAACTTGATCATCTTTTAGAAAATTTTAAATGTCTATAGCTTTATTATTAAAATTTCTATAGCATTTGATTAACAAAATTTAACTTAAATTGACTTAACTTCTTTTAAGAAAACTTAACTTCTTTTCACAAAATTTTAGATATATAACTGAGTTATTTTCATATAAAAAAATGAAGTTGTATAACATCTACTCGAACTCGATAGTCGAATTTGCTCAATTTTAATGGCGAAACTAACAATTATTACAAAATTAAAATTGTGAAAATTAAGGAATTCTAGCTTTATTATCCTAAAGAATCCCTAACTTTATTATTTTTGGAGTTAAAGTACGAACGATCGAACGGATCTATATATATGACTTAATCGATTCTGAGCAGGAATTTATGTAATTTGTCATATCTATCCTTGACTCCTTTAAGGTGTCAAAAACGTAATCGAAAATGTAAAAGTATACTCTGAGCGAATATTAATTAGGATAATTATTATGTATTTGTTAATTAATTAAGGTAAAAATGTATATTTACTCTTCGTAGTTTTAAAGTTTTGGTAAGGATGCACTCTACAAAACTGTAGTTAATTTGAAGTTTATCTAAAATGTTAAGTTCAACAACGAACAGAATAACTGAAATTTTAAATTTTACGTAAAAAACTATCAAATAAATCGACAATTAAAAAATATATTTATTTTATTTCAATGCTAAAATAGTAAATTTGATAATTAAATACAAATAATGTTTTATTCCTATATGTTTTGCTATGTAGTAACTATTTATACTATGAAGCTGTAAAATCTTATACTATGAAATTAAGTGTATAAGTTGACTAAAAAGTTTTGTGGCGGATATTTCGCAAATTTTAATATTGAGATTCGTTATTTATTAAATAAAATTTGTTAAATAGAAGCATGTTAGGGAAATTTTTTTTTGAAATTTCAGTTGAAATTGAATTTTCATAAAATTATATTCTTACAATCAAAATTTTTCTAAAAATACATTAACCGCAAAAAAAAAAAAAAAAAAAAACCAGCATTACTATAAATTTTTAATAAATTTTTAGCTTTCTTTTATTCTTTTGGTTTTCAGTTAATGGGCTAACTTCAATAAACAAATGGAAAATTCCCCTGTTGAATCACTTTTTATGAATTCTTATTTTTTTCTTATTTTATAAAATCGTTAACATTTTTAATATACTATCAAGTTAAAATACTACTGATTTTTAAATATGTTGTAAAAGAAAATGCGGAAAATTTATTGTATTGTGACCTTGAACAAAATTTTTAATTTTTTTTTTTTCTACTTTATATATTTTTATTTCATTCTCTAAAATTATGGCGAATTTATGATCCTTTACAATTTCTTGCAAACTGTATAACAATAAATTTTAAAAGATTTAAAACATGGCATTTAAAGAGAAGCATCTAGTTTTTCTTTTCGTTTTTCATACAAAAAAAAAAAATTAAAAATAAATATAAAGAATATAATTTTTTGTTATTTTTGTAGTATATTTGTTATATACATATACATGTACATATACCTATTTTTATGATAATAAAACTTTATTATTTATTTTGTTTTTTTTATGACAGGGTTAGGATATTATGTATATAAAAATTTATATCCTACTTAATTATAAAAGACTAAAATAAACAACTTTAAATTAGATTTAAAAAAAAATAAAGATGATTGATTTTAAAAGTTAATATAAAAAAGGTTGTGAATGTTGAAAAAGCGAAGGGTTTTTAAAGCTGCTCATTTCCAAAACAATAACAGAAAATTTTGTAGAATTACGGTTAAAGGTGCATCAAAATTTTTCTTTGTATTTTCCATCAAAAAAATTATTAAAATTCAGTAGAGACTTAAACTATAACTTGTAAAAAAATCTTAGATAATAAAGATAACCCATTTATGACAAAATTTACTTGAATTTCAATTTTTGTATTTTATTCAAAAAGAAAAGTTGCATTACTGTTTTTGATTCCAGTTGTTACAAAATGTTACCTAAACAGATGGAGACAAAAAAGATAACAGGTTCAAAATTTTTTGGTTTTACATGAGGGTAAATTTAAATATCGAAGTGCAAATAAATTTTTTACACTTATTTTGAATCATCAAAATTTATCAGATTCAAAGAATATTTAGTAGAACTTTAGTTACACAGGGATCTTTCCAGCTTTTTGGTGCTGTGTTTTGAATTAAGAGGCCGAATGCATAAATCGAAGCTTGATGTAAAATCTCATTTTTTCAAACAAACCTACTAGTTCAAGTGTAGTTTTTGTTTAAAAAAAATTTAATTTGAATTCAAGTTAAGTTTTATGCATTTGATCGGTCGCATTGCGTTTTCTCAAACAGTATAGAAGTTTTGACGGAAGCATGGAAAAACTGAATCTAAAAATGTTTAATATGCTTATGTAGTAAAAACTTTTAAATTCTATATTAAATCTAAGCAAAAGAAAGAATTTTCATACATTTTTTTTTTTTTTTCAAAACTTTCATTAAATTTTAATTTCATTTTTTACTCTAAAATAAAAATTCATATTTTAAAATAAAATAATAAATATATGTAATAATAAAAATTCATCTGTATTGCATACAACTATTTATTTACAAAGTATTGATTAAGGCTTCACTTCAGAATCTTTAAAATATTAAACAATTAAATGTGAAATTACAATAAAATTAAAATTTCATTTTATTTTACTCTTCTATGTAATTTATTATAGTGAAGAAAAAAAAAAAACAAAAACACTTTTGCTCCACATTTCATTTAACTAAACTACTAACACTGTTATTTATTATGTAAGCACTTAAATGAATCCTTAAGTTTCATAATTTATTTTAAAAAACTAAGTATAACTTTAAAAAAATATATTATACCTATGGTATTTTAAATAAAAAAAATCAGCTGTCTCCACCACAGGACCGACCGCCACTACACAAAAAGTACAATGCCAAAATTTATAGGATTTTTTACATAATAATTTATATCAAAGCAAAATAACTTCTAATAATTTAATAACATTTTGTTTTATTCAATAAAAATAATTATAAGCAATGAAATCGTAAAAATTTTACCGTTTTAATTTTATGTTATCTACAAATGAATAAATAATATGCATTGGCATAGATATAAGTACATACATATATGTATGTACATAAATTTTTAGAGATATAAAAAAAAACAAAAAAAAAATTGTTCATATAAATTCATATGGAGTGTTATGTATGAAATTTGGACTTTTTAATTTAAAAAAAATTAAATAAAAGTTAAAGTTAGTCGGATCAAAAAAAGTTCTATAGCAAAGTTGTTCCTCTTTACTTGTGTAACAACTTTTTCTTAATAATTTTTCTCACAAAATTTTTCTGTTACGAAATATTCGTAAAAAACTTAAAAAGTACTCTAGTAAACTACCACTTGCGGTTGTCCGATTTGCTCCAAAAGCTTATCAATCCGAGATATTTACGTCAAAACCTTAAATATGAAATTTCAAAAAATTCCGCTCAGTCGTTTAAGCTGTACACGTGCCCACAGACACACACACGCACACACAGACGGACATCATGCTGAAAATTTTTTTTACAGCCTTCTCCACACCGGAGTAGTGCATTTTTACCAAAATCTCGGGTACACATTTTTAGTATGAAAACAATACCTACCTTATACATTAATGTATGCGGTCGGTAAAAAAAAAAACGTTGTATTATTTTAACATATGTGACAGTTAAAAGCCAGTTATAATAATACATGTTATATATTGCATGTTTAATGTATATTTGTATAGTAAAATAGTAATTGTTATTCGCACAATTTTTCTTTCTATCATACTTAAGTATTTTTCATTTAAATATGTGAATATTATTTACCTACATTGGTTTTAAATTTATATAAATATATATAATATGTTCTTATATATGTAAATATTAAAGAACATGTTTACAGAATGAATAATTGTAATGTTTATTTAACAGAGAAGAAAATGAGTAAAAAAATTTTATTTTTTAATAAAAACAAAAGAATAAAGGTAAAAGATGATTTAATATAATATGACATGTTAAATAATTTAATGGGTCAATGTTAAAATTATATATATATTATATATATGTATGTATATAGTAATACAATATATTAAAAAAAAATAAGGTACATTTTATATGTATATATACATTAATTTTTTTTTAATTGTAAAAAGAGATTTTCAAAGGGAATTTTCTTAGGTAATTTATATATACATACAAGATTATTATGCCCCAGGATATTGTTCTTTTCCTTTTTTTTCCTTTTTTTTTTTTTTGGATTAATTTCATGTTTTTCAATGAATTAAAAAAGTTGATATAAATCATATCATTATGATTATATGCCCACATATACACACATAATCATTTCCAGATAAATTATAATGGAAACAAAAAAAGGATATTTAGCAAAAAAAATTATTCATATAGGATTAAAAAAAAAAAAAAGAATGTGAATCAGTTTGTGAACATGGTATGACATTTAAAATTGAAATGATAGTTATATAATTAATATAATATGACATATTCTTTTTTCAATGAAATCAGACAATGTCAATTTGAAATTATTTTTCTGTTGTAAAGGGAAATTATTAAATTAATGCAAAAATTGCAAAAATTAAAGAAATAATAAATACTGCAAAAGTTAAAGTAATTTTTAAATTAATTTAATGATGATGTAATAATTTAAACTTGATTTAATTAATAGAAATATATAATATTTTTTCTTAATTTAATTATATTGAATAAGCTTTAATATTGATTATAAATATAGCAGATAAGTAATTAATGTATTACTTATTTTAATGTATTAATATATTATATAATTTAATGTATTTAACTATATATTATAGAATGTAATACACAAAATGAAAACTTTATTTTATCTATTTATAAAAATCTAGTAAGGATTTTAAAATTTAATGTTAAATATTTCCAATGACATCTTTTTTAAAAATTACATAGTGTATTTTTCTATCAATTAAAAAAAAAAAATTACCATCCTCTGCATATCTTAGTCTTGCCTTTCTTTTTATATCAATTTATTGAATATTTTATATATTTTGTTGTGATTTTATAGTAAATAAGATCAATTCATATAATGTGAACTTTTAAATTGCATATATTGGAAATAATTTTTTTTATCATTTAAAAAAATACATATTTCTTAACTAATAGAAACAAAATATTAAAATAAATACTTCAGTATAACTATTGTAAGTTATTTTAAATTTTAAATCAGTTGAATTTAAAAAAAAACTTCATTAGTCATATCCAATACAAATGGAAGGAAATCTATTGACTTAATGATTTGTTCAAAATATAAATTGTTTCCATCAAAAATTATTATTCATGCAATACAATTCAAAATTTTATTTATTTTATTTATTTATATTTACATTAATGTAATGCAATATTATTGAACCATCGGCTACTAAGACTATTATAGGTTTTTATACTATTATTAAATTATATACTAATATTATTGATTTTGTTTATATTATATACTATATATTTACATTATATTAGGTCGTATATATGGGGGGTATGTAAAGAAAAAAACTTACGACCTTTGCGGAGATCGAATCCACACCCCTTCGGTTATAAATACGCCACACGCCTACCCACTAGACTACCGAAGCCCCCTTCAAAATTTCATCACAACAAATTTTAAAACATGACAATCATTAATTGCATACTTGTAGGATGAAGTTACCTAATATATATTTATTTTTTAAAACTAAAAATAAACAAAACAACCACTATTATAATATTATTTAATATATATATACAATAAATATATATATTATACAATAAATTATTATTTTTTTTTTTTTAATTTCTCCAAAAAAATTAAAGTAATCTTTTTTAATAATTAGCTTGAAGAACGTGTTTAATAAATATTTATTTATCTACAGTGAAGATTACTTAAAAAAATCAAATATCTAAAAAAGAAAAAAAATCTTTTAAAGTAAAAAAAGAAAAAACGATAAGATTAAAGTACTTAACTTTTGGTCAAAATTATAAGTAAAAACAAGTTCTTGAAGATTTTGTAATAGTACATATATATATATACAACAAGACATGACGTACGTATACAAGAAAAAAAAAAACAAATAAATATACTCAATGATTACAAAATTGATTACTTTCTTTTGAATTTTATTTATTCTTTGTAAGAGAAAAATAAGATTTCTGTTTTTTTTTTTTTTTCTTTGTAAATCTTAAATTATGTATAAAAAATTTGAATTAAATAACTTGTAATTTAAATCTATTTAACATAAATATAGCATTCTTAGATTTTTTTTTTATAATTTCTTGAAAAAAAATACTTTTAAAAAAAGAATAATTTCTAATTAAGTGATTTGACTACATTACATTTATTTGACCATGTTAAGGGCATGGCATTCTATCTATGACTTAAGTTTAGTAAAAAAAAAAATGTTTCTTCAAAATGTTTTTCTGATTGTTTTTTATTTTTTTTGGAACTGTTTAAAATTTCTTTATATACTTAATTAAGTATTTGAAGTTTTATTAAGAAATAAAATAATTTTTATTTATTTTAGGTATTTTATTTTTATTTTTGAATACATATTTATATATTATTTCATTAAATATATCTAGTATATTAAATATGTTATATATTATGGTGAATGTATTGTAATATCAATGATTACAAAACGTTTTTTTTTTTTTTTTTTAAATAAAGTTGTCAACAATATAATATAATATGTAATTTGAATTTATGAATAATAAATTATATTAAAACTAATTAAAAATTATGTTTTTTTTTTTTATATATTTATATTTTTTATTGCTCAAAAAAGGAACAATATAAATATATATGTATTTATACACTTTTTATTTATTTCTATAAAAAGTTATTTTTGTTTTAGGTTCAGAATTTTTCTTATCCACTTCAATGGTGATGTAAGAAAAACGTAACTTGTTTATTATTTAAAATTTTTTTTTTATATGTATTTACATATTAATGTAACCTACATACACATTTAGGTTATATTTAATATGAGTGTACATAGATAAGTTTAAATCCATATATATATATAAATAAAAAAAAAAAAGTGTAAAACAAAGGCTGAAGTTAAATTTTTTAATAAATTATTCATTAAAAAAATTCCTGTAGTTTTAGTAGTTATTTTTTTACACTTTTTTTTTTAATGCCGTTTCCTAATTTTATGTTTTGTTTTTCTTTATCGCTTTTTCTATGCTATTTTGACAATTTTCTTATCCATTTTTAACAAAAAAAAAAAATTTTTTTTTATACATACAGTCAATATCGGTTATAACGACATAGAGCGGACCAGCAAATTTGGCCGTTATATCCGATAGGTCGTTATAAACAATTTAGATTTTTTTTATAAATAAAATGAAGTAGGTTTTATTTATTTATTTATTCGAGTCTTTATTAAATAGTTTTTAACAAAAAGAAAAAAAATTAATAATATGTATAGGTACCTACTTTCCATACGTAAGGCGTAACATAACACAAAATTATTAACAATATGTATTTATTGTTTTATTTACCAGAACCAGACTCCGATCGCCAAACAATAAGAGCCTTTTCTCCAAAGGTAGCTACTCTACGTTTTTTTATTCATACTAAAAGTTTCATTCATATCTGTACTTTCTTGTATAAGTTTATACTTGTGGTGTGTTTTAAAACAACAAACTTAATGTTACATACATACATACATAAATAAAAATATTAGAAATATTAAACTCGCGAAACAGCCAGGCGACAATTAGGTGACAATAAGTAACAGGTCAATCTGATGCTTTTTTTCTTAGTTATTATAATCTATGTATGCATTTTTCTTTATTTTGTTTTAATTTTTTCGGCGTTATAACCGATTATTTGTTTCTTTTTTAAATAAAAATAAGTCATTATAAGCAATATGTCGTTATATCCGATACCAATTTGTTTGAAATTATATGAACTTAAAACCGGGACTTTTAAAATTGGTTGTAATAAACGATATGTTGTTATAACCAATGTCGTTATAACCGATTTTGACTGTATATACATACGTATATGAATGTACTTTTACTTAATTCTTTATGTACGTTCCTATAAATGACATTGAGTAATAGCAGTAATGCGCCTAAACAAAAAAATGTTTATATGCAAACATTTCAAAAAAGAAAAACAATATGACGTCTTAAAAAATGAACGAGTTTAAGGTAAGAGCTTATCTTCGTCATTTTTTATTTTTATTATTTTTTTTTTTGGTTAAATAATAAATTAAGTTTAAAATATATATATGATGACTGTTAATTATATATTTAATGAGTTAAATAAGTTACTAGTGATTTATTTTAAGTATATAATTTTTTTTTATTTTTTATTTTTTTCTGTTTTAAATAACAACATTTTTGTTTTTTGTTGATAAACGTCAACTCTGTTTCTGACTTAATGTCAACATTAAATTAAATTGGGACAAATATTTAGTGACCGTGAATGATTTAAAAGTACAATTGTTGAAATATTTTTAAATTAAAGTTCGTTTTTTTTTTTGTTTTTATAGTAGCATAAGGTATAAATTAAAAAAAAAAAAAAAAATAAATAAATATATTAAAAGTAATTTAAAAACTTTTAAAAAATGAAGCACGTTTAGCGTTTAAAAATACATTTGCACGTGTATAATTCGTCAATAATGGAATAAATCTCTTAAAGGATTAAGACGAGAAAAGTTTAGTAACAAGATTAAAAACCTTGCGATATTTTTATTGTTAATACAGCCAACCTTGATGTTACTTTTTAATAAAATGAGTAAATAAACTATGAGAGTTTAAAAATATCTTTTTTTTTTTAGCAATTAGTCACATTTAAAAGAGATTCACCCGATTTACCAAGTAACTATAATCGGTAAAATCAATATACGCTTTCAATAGGTTCATTGTTTTTTTATATTAAAATATTTATCCGGACCATATTAAATGTATATAAGATTATGTTTTAATGTATAAGAGTTCTATAGTTTCTTTATATAAATGCCTTTTCAATAAACCGCCACAGCATGCAAAGAGAAATAAGTGTAAAGATTTTTTTTCAGCACGATTTTTTAATTTAAAATTCAAATACTAAGAATTTTTTCGAAAATGTTCTAAAAATATGGGTTTTTTCAATAACATAAACCTTTCAGTTACAAAACTAAATACTTATATATATATATACATTTCTATTCCTATTATATATATACATTCTATTCCTAATACATATATATATACATTTCCATATTAATAATAATTTTATTTATGGAACAAATTGTGACGTTTTATCCTGTTCAACTAAAATTAAGGACCCTAAAGTAAGGATTAGATGCTTTTTCATTAAATTTTAAGAATTTTAGTAAAGATTTTATGGCGATTATATAATTAAAAATTCAGCGATTTACATAATAAAAACTCTATAGGTATATGTTATAATAACTATTCATTTTTTATGGATTTTCTATAGGTATTTTCTTTTTCGAAAACTTTTAATAATTGAGGTTATTATATTTTATAAAATAAGAAAGCATTCTTAATATCGAGATCTTAAATATATATACTTATTGTATTTTATATAACCTATAAGTATTATTATATTCAAGGACTTAAAATTAAAAAAATTTAAGAAAATGTTAAAATACATATTAAAAAATTCTTCATTGATCTGTCATGTTAGATAATTGTTTTGTTTAATTTTTAAAAAAAATTAAGCTTAGGGGTTTGTCCAATTTTACCTTTGCTGAAAAGCAAATGGAAGTTGTAAAATTTTTAAATAAGAAAATTACAGCTAATAAAATAATTATATATATATCTTTATGTATATACATGTGTACAAATATATTATTTTCATATTATGAATATATTTATATTTATATAAGTATGTATATATTTATAATTATACATAAAATATATATAATATTAAGTATATGTATATATAATGTTTATCTTTTTTTATATATATGTATATAATAATGACTATTTATTGCTTTAGCTAAAGAATATAAGTATAAAAAACAAGGTAGAATGTAAACCAACGGTTTTTAAAAGCGCACATTTCCAAAACTCAATACAAACTGTTTAGAAGTGTGACTTACACAAAAATTTGAAAATTTCATGTAATAAGAAAAAATGTGAAAATAGGACATTTTTGAAATTTTGAGGGGCTGTAATTCCGGAATACTACATAACTAAGAAAAGCCGTTAACACACGTAAAAATATATTATTAAACCTTTAATTTTCATGTCTTGCCGAAGAAAAATTTGTACAGGTGCCTAAGTTACAGGTGTTTAAAAATAGCAAATTTTCAATTTTTGAGGCGTAATAACTCTTAAAGAGGGGGTGTTACCAAAAAATTTTCTGAGGAAACTTATACTAATTCTAAAAGTTCTTTCTTGTCTCAAAATTTCAGGTTCCTATCTAAAGGCGTGCCGGAGTTATGAAAAACGAAATTTCATGCAAAATGTGGTTTTCACATAACGGTAAATTTAAATAGTAAATTACAAAATATTACATAATTTTGATATTGTTTTATATAGATAATAAAATTTTCGATCTTCTGGCGGTTTTAGATTGCAAAACTATTACGCATAGCCTGAGATATATACATCTGAAAATGGGGCTTTTTCGCAATTTCGAAGAGCTGCAACTTTGGAAACCTTTACAATTAAAATAAACCTTTAACATACGTAAAAATATATTATTGTAGCTTTAATTTTTATATCTTGCAGAAGTAAAATGTGTACAGGTTCCTAAGTTACAGGTGTTTAAAAATAGCAAATTTTCAATTTTTAAGCCCTAATAGCTCATAAACAGGGGGTGGTCCGAAAAAATTTTCTGAGCAAACTTATACTAATTCTAAAAGTTCTTTCTTGCCTCAAAATTTCAAGCTTCTATCTAGAAGCGTGCCGGAGTTATGAAAGTAGAAAAATCATGCAAAATTTGGTTTTCACATAACGGTAAATTTAAATACTAAATTTAAAAAAATTGTATAATTTTGATATTAATTTACAAAGATAAAAGAAATACCTGTCGAATGACGTTTTCAGATTGAAAAAATCTTAAGCAGAACATAAGATATATGCATTTAAAAATAGGGCTTTTTCAAAGTTTGAGGGGCTGTAGCTCCGTAATGGGGGGGGGGCTACATGAAAAAGTTGTTCCACAACATTATTTTTTTTATGAGACCTACCTATGGTTAAAATTTTTTTTCTCTATCTTTAACGGTGTAGAAGTTTTGTAAACAGACGGACGGACGGACAGAGTGAAACTAATAAGCACATTTTTTCAAAATTTTTTTGGAAATGTGCTAAAAAACAGATACGATATAAACAATAGATGAAATCTGTAGGATTTGATCTGATAGGTAAAGTAACGAAATATAAAAGAAAATAAATTAGAAATATACGTTTTTTGAAAATAAAAATACAAAATATTGAAAAAGTTTAGTACCTACCAGTAATAAGAAAAGTTGTAGCAAAAAGAAAAGGAAAAGAAATGTTCGTATAAGGATATAAACTTTTAGTATTCTTAAATATATATATACATATATATATATATATATATAATATTACATTTATACATATATAGATAAAAGTAGATATACTAAATGAAGCTCAGAAAAAAGTGGAGGGATTGATTTTTTTTTATTTTTTTGTAAACTTTTGGATTAAGGTCATGTTTTTTGAAGGATTTATTAAAAAAAAAATCAGATTTTTTTTTCTGTTTTGTATTTGTATTTCAAGTTTAATTTTAGTTTAATGTATAGAAATGACTATCCGTATCGATTTTGATAATACCATAATGCTATTCTTTCTAAACAAAATTTTTTTTTTAAAAAGAAATATTATATTAACATTTTTCCTCTTCTCACTGTAATCTTTAATTTCTATAATTCTTTACTTAAGAATTCTTTCTGCATTAAATATTTTCTTTTTTGCTTATATAAATCAGATATTCAGTATTAGGTCAGAAATAACTGAGAAATAGTTGCCAAAAATTTCTATGGAAAGGTGGGTTTATCTATAATGATTTTCGAAATATCTGGATTAGCGATGCCATTATAAGTTTAATAAAATGCGCCATTATTCTTTATCCTATACCTTGAAATGTTTGTTAATTTTGAAGATAACAATGACTATTTTTTATTAAGGACTATTTTTTATTTGCTAATCTAAATTTAATTTAAAAAAATTCGTTATATAGAGCAGTAGTTAGTCGAAATATATAATTATATATGTATATATTTTTTAAAATATTTTTAAATCTTCTTTTCAAACTATTTTTAAAATAATTTAATTTCAATTGATTTTTGCATTTATTTTAATTTAACCTATCACACCAAATTTTATCGCATTTAAAATCATTTAATCGATGAACAACCTGAATATAATTCAAACTAGTTCATTCATTAATTCGTAAATGGACTTAAAAGAATCAAGAAAGAAATTTAAAATTAAAATTGTGTTTTGTCATACAATGAAATTTTTTATTTACGGCTATAACTAATGTGCAAAAACATAAATCAGCACGAAATTTCAATTTATTTAAAATGTTTTGTTTTTTTTTTTAAATGATGATGAAATGTGGTACATATAGATAAAATAAAATGAAAATTCCTAAAACAGAAAATTTAACATCTTCTAATAATGAACATGTCTTAAGGCATATCTTGTCTGGCAAGACATGGTATGTATTTAAAGCAGTATTTTAAAAGAAAATCCCGTAAGAAACATTTTTAACAAATTGTAAAGAGCGTTTCAGTCAACAAAAAACATTGATGTCTATTGATCAAATTCCATATTGTTTAATAGGTCCAGTCGTGATTGTGTTTATTTCTAAAGAAAGAAAGGATCAAATTAATGAAACAGAAAATAGTACTTAGATAATGATAATATTAAGATAATATTAATGATTTTTTCTTTAAATTGTTTTATGAATTTTATACTTATAACATTTTTTGAATATATTATTTCAAAATTTATAAAAATAAAACAGGCAATTTTTGTATTGGAAATAAAATTTTAAATAAAATTATAAAAATTCACTGAAAATCGTAAATATAATATACGATATTTAATAATTTTATTTTTTTATACCCGTATGAACTATGTTCAACGGTATAATAAATTTGCCATTACGTTTGTGACTCCTTAAAGGAGTCGGGTTAGATATAGTATCAAAGGTATGGATCGGCTCAGAATCGAATTCTGAGTCGATTAAGCCATGTACGTCCATCCGTCCGTTCGTCTGCACGATAACTCAAAAAATAAAGGAGCTAGAAAGCTAAAAATTTACGTCACTTTTGAAAAATTGTTAGTTTTGCTATTTAAATCCAGCTTTTTTAGCCGCCGGCTTCGAGTAGTTGCCATACAACTTCTTTCTTTATATGAAAATAAATCAGTATCTATTGAAGCTGAGTGTCTCAAATTTTCAAAATCGTGTCGAGTTACAGGTCAACATCACCTACAAAATTTGGTTGTGTTGGGGCGACAGGTTTGAGGAGCTGCCATAAAACTTCTCTTTTTAAATGTAAATAACTCAGTGTCTATTGAAGCTAGGTATCTGAAATTTTGTGAAGAGGTGTCGAGTTACATGCCAACAATTTTTGTAAAATTTTGTTGATTTAGAGCAGCTGGTTCAGGCTTCTTGCACTTCTTGGAACTTAATGAAGCTAAGCGTCTGCAATCTTGCAAATGAATATCAAGTTTTATGGCAACAAAGTAACAGGATATATTACGTTCATACGGGTATTCCAGAGTTGACATAGTTAACTCTACTGCACTCTTCCTCGTCTAATACATTGTTATTTTTAGAATGAATTATAAATTTATAATTAAAAAATATATATGTATTAAAATATGTGTTTCGAAAATAAAGATATTTATGCACATATTAAATAAAAATACCATAAAAAATTGCATTTAATGCAATTTTATAAATAAAATGTTACAAAACATTGCAATTTACACATTTCCGATAATTTTAATACTGATGTATTTTTAATTATTTTTTTTAATGAAACTTTTAATTTTCATATTCATTACTTATTTCAAAATTATGATTCATAAATTAATTTTGAATTTACGTAAAGTTTTTAAAGTGAAATGCCGTTTTGCGTACATATTTTTATAAGCAAAATTACTTATATGATTTTTAACATATATATTAATGTTTAATAATTATGTATAGAAAATTAATGAAATTAAACTGCGTCAGTAAAATCACAATGTTTTTTTTTTTTTTTCGCAAATAAAATTATATCAAAATATTGTAATTGTGGAGATAATAAAGTGAAACAAAATAATTATAAATTTACATTCATATATTAAAACACAATTGTTTATTTATTTATTTTAATTTTACATAAATATATGAGAAAGGATTATGCAATGTTAATGCTAAAACTAATTGTTAATTGTGTCATTATAGGTTAAAATTCTATTAATAATTTATATATTAATATAATTTATTTTGTTTGGGGCTCGGTGGCCTAGTAGTTAAATATATAGCCTATTAACCGAAGGAGTGCGGGTTCAAATCCTGCACATGTAACAAGTTTTATTAAATGAAAACAAATTCCCCTTGCTACCAAATATAGTGTAAATATATAATATTAATGTATAATTTAATAATAATATTCGACCTGTGATGGTTTTGTAATATTGCAATATCCTATGTGATTTGTAATATTAATATAAAAAAATAAATAAATATTTTGCTTATATTATAATTTACTTGTTTTTTATTATATTTATATTTTGTATTATATATATACATTTTAAAACATTTATTAGAAAAGCATATAAATTATTAATTTATTTATTTATTTATTTTTGAATATTATGTAAGGGTATGATATATTTTTTTTTTTGAAAATTGCATACCTAAAGGCGCATATTAAATTGAAATGTTGAGTTATTAACAATATTATTGCTTATATTTAAAGAAATGTAAAATACTTTTTTAAATGTTTATATATTATATAAATACATAAAAATAAAATCATAATATAGTAAAGAAAACATTTGAAAGGACTTCAGGATATACTTATTTAAATTTTTATTAAAAGGTTGAATTCACATTTATATTCTGTTATATATCATATATATTACAACACAAAGTTATGAGGTATTGTATAAAATAATAAAAGTAATATAAAAACTTTTAAACATTTATAATGTTTTTATTAAAACATTTAAATAAATAGAAATAATTTTATTATAATATCATTCTAATAAATGAAGATTCGTTTTCATGGTGAGATTTAACTAATCTTAACTTTTTTTTTTTTTAATTTTTAAAAATTAATTCAAAAAGTTTGTTTTTTTTTTTTATAAAAATAAGCAACATTATTTTTGATATTAATTCAATTTACCTATACTTTTCAATATCATACAAAAATGTAAATTTTTTATCAAAATCTAAAACTCTAGATCCTGTTGAATTAATTTTTCGTTTGGGGGAAAAAAAAAAACAAAAACTGATACCTGTCAGATTTTCCATTGAAAATCAATGAACTTTTTTATCCGTAATGAAAATTTTTTGTTTATTTGTTGGTTTGTATTTGTTTTTATTTACTTTTGTATACATTATTTGAATTTCTACCACATATTTTGAATAAAGTATTAAAAATAAAAACCAAATTAAACACAAACCCTAAAATGTATGTTTATTTTCTCAATGTATCCTTATTTCTATTAATTTTTATCATCATTTGCTATCATCCTTTTTTTTTCATTTATTTTTGGTATATGCGTAGTACAAGAATAGTCTGATAATCATGAAAAATTTGATCTAACTAAATATACAACTATTACAACTATTACATATACAACTTTTGGTATTTTTTTTTTTTATTTTTTCAAAGAAATATAATGCCTAAGGTTTGTTTTGATCAAAATTTGTAAATTGTTATATTGTATTAAAGATCAAATTTTCTATAAAATTTAAAAAATGATTTAATAATGTGAAAATGTTCACTAATGATTTGTCTTAATATTTTTGATAGGTAGCAGCAAAATAAATATGCCTCTAAATTAAAACTCGAACTATATATAGAACGTTAAGTTCTATTTTAGTACAATAAATAATTTAACATGGTTATTTAACTTTTTCTGCCTAATCAAAATTAAAAGCTTCTTAGCTCAAACCACAATTTAATGCCAAAATTTTAGTGATACGTATCACAAGTCTAACATAATATGAGTATTAAGTAGTACTATTTTTAAATTATATTTAGATATAATTATAGTTCTTACAACTGAACAATTCAGAAAAGTCTTACGGAGTACACTTGAAACTTTTTTTTTGTTTTTATTATTCATCTTTAGGAAAAAAAATACTAATTTACATAAGGTTTTGATAAAATATAATATATGTATGTTTATTTCTCGAAAAATTTCTCATTTAACATTTCAAAAGCAATCGTTTTTAAAGATATTTTAATAATATATATATGACGAATAGGTTTTATCATGTTTTATTTTATTCTGTTTATTTCGGAGTGGAAAAATTTTGAATTTAAGTAAAATGTCAAATTTATTTAACCAAGAAATCACCTTACAAAAGTGTAAAACAAAAAAAAAAAAGGTGTTTGAATATAATAAACATTTTTTTTTTTTTTTTACTGAGGATGATTTGAATTTCAGTATTTGTTAAAAGAACTATATACACCATATAAGGTACAGAAGATACAAAAAATTAAAAACATTTTGTTCACAAAAACATATAAATCCTTTACTTACTTAAAAATATTAATAACTAATGGTAATAAATAAAAGAAAAAAATAGAAGATTAAACTAATAAAGGAAAGTTTTTTACTATAAGGTTGGATGATAAGGTTTTTTAAGGTTGGATAAGGTTGGTTTTTTACTATAAGGTTTTACTATAAGGTTTTTACTATAGGAGGCAAAAAAAAAATATATATTCATAATTAAAGAAACTAATTCATACCAATAGAATCTTATGAATTTTTTTTTCTTGTATTGATATTAAGAAAAGTAAATAAGAAATTAAAGAAAAAGTTGAAAAAAAAAACAAACTTGGAACTTTTCTTTACGTAATTACGTATGAAAATAAAATCTTAAAAAAGAAAATCAAAAACCTAATGGTGGGTGGAATCACAAGAAAATTTAGAATGAAAGAATGGAAATCTCTTCATCTGTTGAGAAATGATATCAGTAATTTTTCCGTAATAATATCAATAAATCTTTCAATGTTACAGATATATTATACAATGTTAGATTGTATTATATAGGTACATACATACATGAATGTATATTTACCATGGTGTCAAATTTTATCTGCCAATAATTTTTAAAACCAGATGTCTAAATTTATTACTTTGTTTTATTTTGACTTTTTTTTTTTTTAGATTCAAAGTTAAGAAATTGAAAAATTTTTTGAAATTATGATTCGAAAATAATCCAATATATGATTAAAAATAGATCAAGAATTTTATTTAATCAAAACAATCGACCAACCCAACATATTAAATTTAATAAAAGTACATATTTGTATATATTACCTAATACATATTATAGATTTTTTTATTATTTTTATTGCAGTGATGTTTTTATAACTTTTATTTTTATCATGTTTTATAAATTTCATGTTAATGTTGTATAAAAAAAAAAATACGATCAAACATTTAATTATATTGATAATTTAACCTTTTATGTGATTTCTTTAGGGCGCGTAATAATTTTTGTAAGAATATTTTATGTGAAAAATTATTACATGTCTTTTATTCGTCACAAAAGGGAAGGAATTGCAAGTCCGTTTAAAAAATAATCATAATTTTTCGGGTGTCATATTAAGTTTTTTAAATCGCTTCTTTCATCAGCATTTTACGTTTTTCATTCAAGATCCCCTTTTTTTTTATCTATCACCACATCACATCTACCATCACGCTCCATTATATTGTTCTTTCATTGGTATTAACCTGTTAAACTTTCTTTTTTCATGCCGATAAGTATATTTGGTTTTTAAATAATCTATTAGCTATCATCTTATATGAATTACTATAGAGATCCATGATGCTAAAAAAATCTAGAGCACATTTTCTTCCAGTATTGGTATAAATTACTCTTATATATAAGTATATACTTTTACATTAGAGTTTACCAACTTGTTATTAAATTTAATTGATATTAATGTACCGTTGTAAAATTGTTCACTCTGAGAGGTTTCTTAATGTTTTTATGTTGAAATGTACTCATGGTTTTCGAAATCGTTGAATATCGTTGCGCAACTAATGTGTCTGATTGAAGGCGTATATAAGTATATAGTGGTAACTCTAAACACTCTGCTTCTTTTCTTTCTTCTAATTTCACGCTTGTTGTTTTTGTTGCCAACTTTCGTTTCATAATCATACAAAATAATTTTAATTGGCCCCGGATGTATCATCATATTATCATATTGTACTAAAGTGGGCCTAAATTTTCTTTTCTCTTTTTCATCTGAATTTTTAATAGATGTGTAGCAGTTATATATATTAGTACTTACAGTCGTTAAGTTTTTCTGTTTTTACTACATTTCGTTTTTATTGCGATGTTCAGCTTGATGCACGTCATTACGATGTGCGGAGATTACATATGCCCCTGAAAATGTGACACCATTGTTTTTATGTAGTAACAAATATTGTTGCGTCTAGTAATTTGGAAATTTTTCACATAGCTTTTGTAACCTTCTTTAATGTTGGTAGGTACTTACATCGTTTCGAATTTTTATTAGTGAATTTATTGAATTTTGTTGCAGTATAAAAATTTTTTTTATAGCATTCACGTGTAGTTATAAAAGTCAGAGAGAATAACGATAGTACTTATATTTAGACAATATATGGGAGAAAAAAATGGCTTTGTTATTGGTTTTTTTTTAATTTTTTTTTTTTTTCATTAAGAGTTGCTGTAAAAATTTGTTTTATGATACTGCAGATAGAACCATATTGTTTTAATTAGTCTGTCAATATTATTTTTGTATGTAACTGTCTATAGAATGGTCAATAATTATTTTTTTTTATATCTTTTAATATAACGTTTACGTTTTTTTATTTTTTGTTTTATAATTAAGAAAAGTTTAGAAAAGTTTTCTAAAGAAAATTTATTGATTCAGAAGATGAAGATTTGAATTCAGAAGAGTAGAAATTTCTATAGAAAAAAGAAAATAATTATCTTCATTATAAATAGAATAATAATGTGAATATTATATATATATTTATATATGTGTATATTGTAAAATCAACGTATTCAGATAACTTTGGTTTTAAGATTATTTAAGATTTGTTTTGATAATTACGATAAGTTTGATAAATTATTTTACATCAAATATATAGTTATAAAAATATATTTATATATATAATATATATGTACATATAGTATATATAGCTACTTCCAAAATAATATTAGTATATCATTCTAATATAATTTTTGGTGATAGAAAATTTTATTTTACTCTTTTACTCTTTTTAATTATTAGTTCTTAGTTCGCAAAAAAAAAAAATCTTTAAAGTGTTACCAGATTGAACATATTATATTGATGCCCTTTATTTTTGTTTATCTACTCAAAACAATGTTCCGTGAATTTGTTGACTAAAATGATTATTAATAAAATCGTAATATAACCTCTTTAAGTATATGTTATTAATTATTATTTATAAAACATAATCGTATAAACATAGTGTAAAATATTCTATGAGTGTTAAAAGTAAGTAGATAACTTTTCAAGCACTTAAACAAACTTTTAGTTTTTCACTTTCACTTTTCAACTAAAAGAAACTTATAAATTTTACAGTTCTCTACATAACTTTTTATTTTATATTAAAATAATCTTCAAAAATTTATAAAAACTGAAAGAACACTAATAAAATTTTTATACATAATGTAGGAAGTTTTCACTTAATCAGATTGCGATGTTATCAGATCAATATTTTCATATTTTTGAAATTATTAAAGTTAAGTGTTGGTTTCATTTAAAATTTAAATTCTGAAGACCGAGGGAGTGTGGGTTCGAATCCCACACACGTCTCGTAAGTATTATTCTTCCTTACAACATTTACAGCCACGCCTGAAAAGAAAAGGTTGTGTAATTTCCTGTTCACATTTATGTGGGAGAGAAATGCATTAAAAAAAAAATTATATATAACTTTATTAATTATAGTTAGTACATAATATTAAATATTAATCGAAGATATTTGTGTATCCTATAAAAATTTGTGTTTCGAATGAAAATTTTTTACCAATAAAAATAGAATTTAGTTGATTGGATTGATTTTTTATATAAAGTTATATAGGCGGGCATAATTTTCTTCTTTTCTTTTTTAATCACATTGAATGCGGCACGGAGCACTTAATTACATACTTAAAATAAAATAATGTAAATAACTTTTTCTAATATTTTTCTAAAAATATTTGCATAGTACCTACTTTTTGCCTTGGGAGCATACGAAATAAAAAAAAATCACTTTATATAATTGTAGAAAAATCAATTCCATTTTTCGAACCCAATAAATAAAAAATTAGTATGAAAATTTAAATAAAAAGAGAAAATTAATTAAAAAATTGCTAATCAAAGCAAAAAAAAATGTTTTTTTTTTCAGGTGAGATTTTTATGGTTTATAATTTATAATTTTAAGAATTTAAAAATGGAAATGAATATAATAAAAGGTCCTTTGATAAAAAAAAAAACCAAAAATAAAAATACAAAGAAAACGTATCTTTTATACTTATTTTAAAAACATTAATAATCTAAATACGCCTATACACGAAAATTGTATCCTGTTTTCTTCCTATTTTTATTTTTTTTTCTTTATATTTTTATGACTTCTTGATTATGAATCACTTCTGTTTTCTTGTTAATAAAGGTTGATTTCGAAATGACTTCAGTTCTTAAAAATATTTTAATTTATTGTCTTCTTTAAATTATCTTTTGAAATTTTTTTTTCTTTGTTCTTTTTTTGTTTAAATTTATATTAAGTATAGGAAAAATTACAATATTATATTCTCATTTTTGATTAATTATTTGAAACTTTAAGAATCAGGAAAATTTAACATTTTTTGACCATAAAAATAATAAAATAATGAAAATCATTTTATATTGCAACTTATTATCTTAAAACTTGTTTTTATAAGATTACTTTTGATATCATAAATTTAAAAAAGTCCTTCAGTGACTTAGTTGGCACAGTAAAGATAATATTAAGAAATGTTTTTTTTTTAAGGAAATAGATTTTATAGTAACTAATATAAAGTATTACAATTGATTATTAAATGTGACATTAACTATAACTTTCTTATGAAAATAGAAAAGAACAATATTTCTGATGCAAATACATAATAAATATATATATAGAACACCAAGACGAGTGTATAGTTTATTGTGTCAACTTTAGAATAGTCGCATAAAAAATATTATATTTTGATGTTTCAATAAAATATAAAATCATCTTTTACAAAATTTCAAATATTTGACTTAATTAGGTACTAATATATGAGGATATAAATTTCAAAATTGAATGACAATTACCCAAACCTGTTACGTTAAACCAAACAAATTTTTGTAGGATTTTTGGCTTATAATTCCTATAAATTCCTACCTAAGTATATAAAAAAAAAATGGAATTGCAGCTATTCAAAAAATCGCCGATCTCAAATCTTCTCCAATATCTTTTGAGTTATCGTGCAGATGGACCAATAAACACACATAGGTAAAAATTCACTTAGAGTTCAATGTTGAGGAAAATTGTGTTTTCTTTTTCATATTTATTTGGTATCATTTACAAATTGTAATTTAATAAACATATGTAATAGCAAATTTATTATACCTTTAGAACTATGTTCGCACCGTCATATAACAACATCTTTACACATTGCACGCCAAGCTATTTCATATATGGTTTTTTATACCCTACACTTAAAGTATAGTTAGGTATAGACATGTATATATATTCTGAATCAGGATCACCGCCGGAGTCGATTTAGCGATGTCCGTCCGTCCGTACGCACGATAACTCAAAAAATAATGATGCTATCTTGATGAAATTTATATAGTAGGTTACTAATTACGAAAGAAAGGCTAAGTTCGAATCTGGACAAAATCCGCCCATGGGTTCGGATTCTGGAAGCTTCCGAATGATTCCGGAGCAAACGAGATTATCTCCAAAAGCAACAAAGATAGAACCTTCAAATTTTGTACAATGATGTTTCTTCCCGTTCGATTTATGTCTCTGAAATTTAAGAGGATTTGGTCCATGGGTTTGGGTTTTGGAAGCTTCCGAACGAGCACCAGAGCAAATGAGATTATCTCCAAAACCAACAAAGATAGAACCTTTAAATTTTGTACAATGATGTTCCTTCCCGTTCGATTTATGTCTCTAAAATTTAAGAGGATTTGGTCCATGGGTTTGGATTTGGAAGCTTCCGAACGAGCCCCAGAGCAAATGAGATTATCTCCAAAACCAATAAAGATATAACCTTTACTTTTGGCAGAATGGTGTTCTTTCATGTATGATTTAGGCCTCTGAAATTTGAGAGGATTTGGCCATGGGTTTAAATTTGAAAGAATTTGAACCGTGGATTCGAATTTTGGAAGCTTCCGAACGAGCCGCAGAGCAAATGAGATTATATCCAATACGAACAAAGGTAGAACCTTTGAATTTGGTCCAATGGTGTTCTTTCGTGTTTGATTTATGTCTCTGAAATTTAAGAGGATTTGGTCCATGGGTTTGGATTTTGAAGGCTTCCGAACGAACCTCAGAGCAAATGATATTATCTCCAAATGCAACAAAGATATAACCTTTAAATTAGGCAGAATGGTGTTCCTTCATGTTTGATTTATGTTTCTGAAATTTGTGAGGATTTGGTCCATGGGTTCAAATCTTGGAAGCTTCCGGACGAGCCCCAGAGCAAACGAGTATATCTCCACAACCAACAAAGATAGAACTTTTATTTTTAGTACAAAGGTGTTCTGTTATGTTTCCTTTTCTGTAAAATTGGAAACTGACATTTGAAAGAATTTGAACCATGGGTTCGTATTTTGGAAACTTCCGGACGAGCACAAGAGCAACGAGCATATCTCCAAAACCAACAAAAGTAGAACCTTTAAATTTAATAGAATGGTGTTCTGGCAAGTTTTCTTTATGTTCCTGAGATGGATTCGATGAATTGGAGTGGCAATTCGGGTAGCTGACACAAACCTCCCAAGGACTACCAATCTTCGAAAATAATTAAGATAGAAACTTAAAATTTTATACAAGGGTGTCAAGCATATCCCAAGCGGATGCCTTTTTTACGTTCTTGAAATTCGAGTTGAATAAGACAGAAAAGGGAAGAAGTTCAAGCAGCTGCCAAAAACACATGGATTTTTAATTTAATTCGAATTATTCAGGTGTAGGGTATTAATAAGTCGGTTGCATCGACTTACTGTTACATTTACTTGTTTTTAGTTAGTTATGTAGCACTTCCATATGATTTCTCACAAACTTAAGCAACTGTATACATTATAAATTTTTTTAATGGCATTTATATATGAATATTACGATTGATGATAGGTGACGATATTATAAATTTTACTGTAACTGAAACCACTATAGGTATGTGGGCTGACCAAGATATTTTAAGAAAACCACAAACGAAACATGCAAAGTCTTTTTAAATGAATTTCTCATCAATTCCGATTAAATTGAAAAATTTTTTGGTTTAATATTGTGGATGGGTCTTGTAAAACTGAAATCGATTACAAATTATCTAAATCAAATACGTATCTACAAGCAGAGTATTTCAATTACTGTAATATCGAGAAATCTATTTCAAATTTTACTGTGCATGATGCATTTTTTTAATAATGCAAACGGTCTTCTAAATGAAGCAAGAACGTTGTGTATGTCTATTATTTTTTACAACAGTTACGATTTGTCAAAAGATTTTTTAGAAAACAAACGTCATGTGATCGACACCCTTATAATACGAATGACACATATATCTAAAGTAAAACAATACCGTCATTCATATTTTAATGACATGGTCTCATATGATATTCAAGTGTCATTCAAATATATGCCAGGGCAGGGGTACCAGATTAATTAAACGAAATTAAGACTCAAATAGAAAAAATAATGAAGTTATTTAAAATTATTTAGATTTTAATAAAATTATATTATACTTAAGTAATTATTACCGTTAAGTTAAAACTATAAATTTTAAAGAATGAGGTAATAAGAGAGAAGAAAAAAATTTCTGAACTTTCAACTATATACAACTAACAATTAACATTATTACTTTTAATTAATAATTAAATTTATTTAATAGCAAAAAAAGCAATAATAGTTTTTTTTATACATTTCCCCTACAAAATTACTCTCAAAATGGTGATATTTACTACTGTTGTAAAAATTTTTTTTTACAAATAATCTAAAGTTTTTATAAGTAATTTTTTTCAAAACCAAAAAAAAAAGGTTTTTAATATTTGCTTTAAGTATCCATTTTTATTATTTTTTTTCTTTTTAGTACTTTTTAAATGTAATAGAAAATTTTATAGGAAGCCTGGGATTATAAAAATAACATTTTTAATATTTATTGTACTTTATAGTGATTTTAAAAAACTTTTCTTAATATATAGATATGAAAATAAAAAGAAAAAATCGATTTTTTTTTATCTTAAACAAAAAAAATCAGCTGTATCCACCACAGAACCGACTGATATTAAAAGTTAGACTAAAACATAATGTAAAATTTCATAGATTTTTTACATAATAATTTAAATCAAAGCAAAATAACTTCTAATAATTTAACAAAATTTTTTTTTTGTTCGATAACAATTAGAACGACAAAATAATAAAAGTGTAAACAAATTTATTTATTATACAGAATCTGCTAACAAAAATTTTACTGTTCGAATTTTGCGGCATCAACTTATGCATAGATACATATATAAATTTTTAGAGATATGAAAGAGAAACCTAAAAAAATTTGTTCTTATAATTTATATGACTTGTTGTAATATGTATGAAATTTGGACTTAGAAAAAAATATATTACTTATTTAATTACAAAACCTTCAGTTAGTCGGATAAAAAAATGTTCTATGTCAAAGTTGTTGCCCTTTACATACTTGTTTAACAATTTTTTTATAATATTTTAAAACTCAAAAATTACCCTAATAAACTTCTACTTGCGGTTGTCCGATTTGCTCCAAAATCTTATCAATCCGAGATATTTATGTCAAAACTTTAAATATGAAATTTCAAAAAATTTCGCTCGACCGTTTAGGCTACACGCGGCCCACAGACATATCCACACACACAGAGACAGACATCACACTAAAAAAAAGGTTTACAGGTTTCTACACACCGGAATAATGCATATTTGCAAAACTCTCGGTTATATATTTTTAGTATGAAAACAATACCTACCTTATCATGTATGCGGTCGGTGAAAAAGGAAATGAAATATAACTATATTATATTTTGAAAATTCATTTTTATTATTATAATACAAACAAAAAAAAAATAAGGACACTAAAAATGGATAATCATTTTTCTTTCCTTACAAACACAAACAGACACAAACAGACAAACAGATAAAAATAAATAGATAAAAATATTTTTTTTTTTTACTAAAAATTAAAAAAGTGAAAAGTAAACAAGTCAAAATATTATTTTAATATTATCATTGTATATATATAATACATATAATTAAAATGATAGAAAAGATTATTTTATAATTGATATAGAAAAAAGGATATTTTATAAAATTGAAAATGATACAAGCCACAAATATGTATTTCTTACTTGTATTTTGATTTGACTTTTATATACTGAAACAAGAAAATAAATTTTAAACATTTTATTAAAATAAAAAAAAAAAACAAATTGGACTTTTTAGCAGTGCAAAATTTGTATTGAGGTTCATTCGAATTATAATTCATCTTAAATATTTTAAATCTTAAAATTTAAGTTTCGTTTATGTTATATAAAATTAAACATTTGTCGAGAGCGGTACATAATCTCGGTTTTCAAAATCTCGTTTCCCAAAATATTATTTTTACAAAACCTCGTGGTTTCGGCTGTATTCTAAAATAGCTTACACATGTTTATTAGAAATATTATTATGGGCATTGTTAGATAGTAAATTAGGGTTTCAATAATTTGTTGTTTCACCACTTTAAAGATTTTGAAGTTAGCAGAGTGGATTGGGATTCACACAACCTCGGTGTTTACAGAGTATGTTATACGCTCTTACCCACTAGGCCACCGAGGTCTCGGTATATAATATATAAAATGTATATAATATATGCTAAGTATTTATTAACATTTTATGGTTCCGTATCATAACGCAATATTCTTTAATTACTTTTCATTTAAAATTGATTAAATTTAATTTTAAATTAAATTTTTTGTTTGTACATAAAATAATAATAACATATTTAATTAATTTTCTTGCCAATAAGGTTTTATTTTCCAGTGAACTGAATAAAATAATAATATTTTGATATTGAAAGTTTTTTTAAGTTTTTGTTTTTGTTTTTTTTAAAATATGTTTTAACTTTAATACACAAAATATGACCTTATATAAAATCTAAAATTTATTTTGTTTATAAAAGAAAATAATGCCTACAGTATTAAAATTTAAGTAATCAAGATTTACTTAAGTATAAAAAAAGGGAAAAAAAAATTATTGCCTCAAGATAGCAATAACGTTAGTACGTGTTAAAAAAAATAACCATAAGAAAATGAAAATTTATTGAACATTTGCTTTTTTATTTTTATATTCAAGTGAAAGTTTTTTGTACCTTTTGTAACTTTTTTTTTTTCTTTTTCATTCTGTATAGGAGAAACATCCGAAATCAAAAAATTATCAATACATAATAATTAAAATCAAAAAAATTTTTTTTTTTTTTTTTTAATTTTCAAGTTGGTGTCAACTCTTTTAATAAATCAATCATTTTTCATCAAAAAATAATTGTTTTTAACTCTTACATAACTAAACATATTTTTGTTTTTTTTATTAGACGTATCTAAGTTATTGTAAGCTAGAAAAGTTACATGTTAAGAACTCAAGTTGATTGTATCAATTAACATATTTTAAAACGAAAAAGTAAGTTATACATATAATGTTTATATAGAACTTTTGTGCTTATAAACAAAATTTTTATAAGACGACTCTAAGAAAAAAAAAAACGAAAACGAATATATAATCTAAGGATACTTTTATTTTTTAAATATAATAATATTTTGGAATTTATAAACTCATAAGATTTATAATAGTGTTTCCTCTTTTGTATACAAAAACCTTTTTTACTTTAACTGAAGACATTTTTACTTTAAGTAAAGACATTTTTACTTTAAGTAAAGGCATTTTTATTTTAAGTCAAGATTTTTTAATTTTAAAAAACGAAATTTTTATTATGGAAATTTTTTACTTTAAGTGAAGGCATTTGTAATAAAAATTAAATTAAAAAATTACATATAATATACATATATATATATATGTATATACATAAACATAAATATCAAATACAATCTGGTCCAAATATATATGAATTACATAAATTAAATACATATATATGTACATATTAAATATTTATACAACATAAATTACTGAAGTAAAGATTCTTCATTTAAAATAAAAATGTCTTAACTTAAAGTAAAAAATATTCACTTAAAGTCAAAACGTCTTCACTTAAAATAAAAAAGTCTTCAGTTAAAGTAAAACGATAACGGTATTAATTTTTATAAAATCAAGCTAAACCATCGTTTTCTATTTAAAGTTCCTTTGTTAAATTTAATATTTAAAACTTCTTCATTATTAATATATACAAACATTTTTGAAAAGTAATAAAAAAAAAAAAATTTTATTTGACATATTGTGATGCAACATGTGGGTATAATAATATTTACAAATGTTCAACGTTGACATCTCTTTTCATAAGCACACTTAATTTGTACTTTATATAAGTATCTATATAATAAATGGAAATAAAAAAAAAAATAGGAAACAAATTACATATATTAAATATTTAGAGATTTATTTCAGAAAAAACAAAAAAATTATCTTATTGGTGACAGTTTTACTTGCATTAAATGAAAATTCTTTTTCGGAAGATAAACTCATCGATTTTTTATTATATAGGTACATTACATACATATATCCTTTTAACAGGATGCAAAATGTATTTTTTACTTTTTTTTTATTTTTTGTAAATTACAAGTTGCATGTACATTGTATATACATAAATTTATACATATACGTATATACATATAAATATACGTACAGATAAACATACTTCATAGTTTGATAGTATAAAACTTTTTCATATAAAAATTTTTCATGATATTTTAAAGGTGAAAAAAAAAAATGTTTTGTTTTTTATGCTTAAACTAACTTCAATTTAGTTTAGTTCATTTCACATTTACCTATATATGTAATTCTTTGAACGATTTTATATACGTATGTACTTTTATAATTTAATATAAAAAACTTTATTGATGTCTTTTAGGTGGTCTTTTGGATTTATGAAACTTTTAAAAGATTTTTTTTTTTTTTGCAGCTACTAATAAACAAGTTTATTTGTTCAAACAAAATTATAGTTTCACTTTAGGATTTTTTTTTTCTTAAGATTTTTCTTTTAATTTATAAAAAAAATAGCGATTTTGATCTTTTCTTTTGGAGATCTATCAAAAGGAAATAATTTTAAAAGTGATTATTTGAAAAAACACATAATATATATATATATATATATATATACTATATGTCAGCGTATACTTATTAACAAAAACCAGAAACCAAATTACTTAATTTTACCAAAAAAATTATTTTGAAATTATAGATATCTTTGAAATTATATATAAGCTTTTTAGTTTATGAAAATTGTATAAAAAATTAGATTTGGAATCAATTTTGAAAAACTTTTTAATCTGAAAATCTAAAACTCAAACAAAATAATTAAAAAAAAAGTATTTTTCGATACACCTTTACATAATAAAGACTTGTTGTTGCTCAAAGATCTAAAACTCGCAATAATAGACATAACGGTTTTTCAAAAAGCACTTTTATAAGTATTTGTAATTTTCAAATTTAGACCTGCTAATACAGAGATTTTTTTCGCCTATTATTTATTTATAACTCTGAAAGGTCTTTTCCAATAATCTATATTATACTTATTTATATATATACTGGGTGTTTCCGACTCAATGGTCTTCCTTGTAATGGGTGATCGGACATATTGAGATGAACAAAAAATTGTATTGGAGGGGTGGGGTCTATTCTGGACCCTTTTTGAGATATTACGGGTTAAAGATGATTTAGCGACTTTTCATAAAAAAATTTATAACTTTTGAACGGCTTGCTATAGACTATATAGAGAGATAAAAAAAATGCATTTTCAAGTTCCACACATGCCGTAACAATACTTCCTCCTTACGACATTTACAGTCACGCCTGGAAAAGAAAGGTTGTGTAATTTCTTTGTCATAATCATAATTTATGTGGTATAGGGGAATAATCTAAAAAAAAAAAAAAGAAAATTCTTACATCAAATTGTCATAATTGATTTGAAGCTTTACTTCAAGTTGTGGATTTTATATTACAGCACAGACTATTATCTGCTTAATTTGAACCCACTATGAATACAAAAAAATAGTTTGATTAAAAGGTGGATGAAAAAAACGTATGAGAAAATAATGAAAAAAATATGATGATTGGTAAGCATGTTCCCATAAGATTTAATTAATACCTCATTTAATTATCTCATTTAGTAGCGTTATTTTCTAATTTTTTAAATTACATATATTAGTAGTAGATATCTTAAGAACTAAGTAATATTATTTAAACTACTTTCCGCTTTTATGTGGGGTTTAAAAAAAATATAATTATAAATTGATTTTAGGGACAATTGTAACTATAGGTCTATTTTTTTATGTGATAGATTAATAAATGTTAAGCTTTAATATAAAATTTCTAAAAAAAATATTAAATTTGTATTGGATTTTAATTCAAAAGCCAGGAAATAACCTATACTTATCACCCTATAATTATACAATCAAAAACAAAAGAGTCAAAATCAAAAACTTTTAATGAAAGGATGTCAGATATTTTTGTAATTAAATTAAAAGTAAAATGAAAATGTAATTTTGTAAAAAAACAAAAAAAAAAAGTAAATTTACGCTAATGTAAATGCTATAATTAATCTTGTTATTATGAACTGACACTTACATTTTAATATTTCAAAGTATAAACATGTATATTTAATGGAATAATTTTTCAAATGATAAAATTGTTAAACATTAAAAATTGTAATTAAAGTGATTAAAATGTTACCATATACTTATATAAGAACCATTTATCAATATAGTGTTAAATGAAATTATGTTATTACTAATTATTATGTTAATGATGTATATAATTAAATTATATAGTTTGGGTGTTTTTTTTTTTTTTTGGTAAATTAAAATAAAAAGTATTCAAAGAACTGCTTAAAAAGAAAATCCATATGGTAAATGTTTAATTGCAATAAAAACCACTGGTATATTATATAAAAATAATGATAAATTTAGTAATACTATATCTCGTATATATACTTACATATATATAGCTCTAAATGTTAATTATTGTCAATTAAAAAACAACTATGTACTTAATTTTTTGAAAAAATAAATTAATGGACATTTGGGGTCGCTTTTGGTTGCGCATGCTCTTTTCTCATAATCTGTTTTTTTTTTTTTTTTAATTTTAAACATAATAACAAAACAAAATATAAAAGCAAAGGTTTTTAAAGGCGCACATTTTCCAAAAGATAATAAAAATAAAAAAATATTCTGGAATATTGTGACTTGCACCAAAATTTGTGCAAATTTTTTTAAAAATTACTAAAAACCAATATACATTTTCTTCAATTTTAAGAAAGCCCTATATAATTAAGCAAAGCTGTTAACAGTGTTTTACTTTGAAAAAAATTATACAGGTGCGCTTAATAGATAATTTTCAATTTGTGACCCCTAAAACCTCTTGGAACAGGAAGTGGTGTAAAAAAATTTCTAAGGTAACTTATATTAATTTTGAAAGATTTTTCTAAACTAAAATGCGAAAAATTGTATAATTTTTGATTTATAAAGCTAAAAAAATGTGAAGCAAAAATGTTGTTCCATAAAATGAGTCCTATTCATGATTAAAATTTCATTCTTCCAGTTTTAAGGGTGTAGAAGTTTTGTAAACAAACGAAGTGACGGATAAGCTAAGTTTTCTAATTTTTTTTCAAAAATGAGCTAAAAATTTTAGTTATTTGATTGTTATAAAAAAAAAACCTAAAAAAATTTGCCCTTTTATTTTTGGAATAAATTTAAGAATTTTTGATTTTTGAAATAAAATAAGAAAAATCTTGGAAATATTTTTGTCGGTTAAAACTATTTTTTTTTTTTTTTTCTGATTTTTACGGATTTTCCGTATTTTGTATATTTTTAATTATGAACATTAAGATTGTCATACCACACCTCTGTTTTTTTTTTTGTTTTATTTAAACTCTTCAAAATTTTTATGAAATTAAACGATTATATTTATATCTAAAGGAACTTCTTACTGTTTACTCCTTACACCTTATAACCTTTTCCTTATAAATTGGTTAATGTGAAATTTTGATCAGTTTATTATTTAAAACTCAGTCTAAAAATTTTGTTTTTCTTAAAAAAAGTTGAAAATTGATTTCAAGAATTAAAGTCATCATTCAAATTCTACTTGATAATGATGGGTTATTGTCATTTTATAGTATATTTTTAATGATCAAGTATAGTAAAAAAATTTTGATAAATATGCACATAAGTAATTTTTTTTTTTAATTTTAAAACACTAAAATAAAAGTATAAAATTAATCAAAATTCTTAAAAAAGAAAATATTTCAAATTCTATTCATTATGATACAATTCATATGTGCACGGTTTTATGATATAATTCTAATATATGTGATATAGTAAATTAAAAATTGTATGTTTGTTTTAAACAAAAAAAAATATTCATTCTATCAAAACAAACCACAAATTTTTAAAAATAATATTATTTTTCTTTTTTTTTCTTTTTTAATTAAATTTTTGTATTTAAAGATGGGGGGTGAATTAACCGCTACTGAAAAAATTTATCAAATAATTTTTTTTTTTTTTTGGCAGAAATTTATAGTTTTTGAAAAGCGGAAAAATACATGACAGTTTTGTTGTTTTTATTTTTTCTATATATTAAATGTCAACAAAAAGAAAATTGAAATTTGTTGCCTTTTCTTTGTATAAATATCGTATAATGTAAACAAAAACAAATAAACAAATAGTTACACATAAACAAACAATTTTCATTATTAATTTGATTCAAGTTATAACTCATATATAAAATTATAACAAAATACAAGCAAATATAATAATTAAGGTAGATTAGTTTAAGTAATTCAACATGTGAAAAGTGCTATTAGAACTGCATCTTGTCAATTAATTGAGATCAATAATAAGAATGCTATTCCCATTTTTATATTCCCTATTTTACATTATCCATTATAGTCTAATTTCCTAACATATTTTCTCTTTTGCATATGTATGTACCAATTTATACCAATATTTCTGGCAGGCTTCTCAGCCTAAAAGTTGAAAAGCAAGAACAAAACAAGATTTCTTATTATGTATTTATATAAGTTTAAGTTAATGGTTTAAAAGTGAAATCTAGTTTGTACATTCTATGTTTCGAACAAATTATATTCTAATCTAAAACATTTTTTTCTCTCTACACTACAATTGGAAGTCACAAAATCTTTCCATTAGACTCTTTGTTTCGTCTTCTACTGTAATTGTTTGAATTTAGTCAACATTTTGTTGTTATTTCTCATTTTTTTTTCTGCTAATCTCCGGAATATGTCTCTAGGTCTGTTTTGTATAATTTCTTTTTACCCTCTGTTCGTTCAACTCTAGAGGATATCGAATGATGCTATTTAATGCTCTTCTGAAAGTATGATTCATTCATCTCTTTCTCTTATTTGATTTGATGTGATTTATTAACCAATAACTTGTATTTCTACAAAATATAAGATTTTTTCACAAGCCAAGGTCTCTTTTCAATTTTAGAGTACAAATTTCATTGAGGCAACATATAAATATCTTTAATTTTGTACTTTTGACTAGATGTTTGTAAATAAAAATAAAAACAATACTAAAATATTAGTTTACCATTAAGTATGCAAGCATTTGAGTATAAAAAAATTTTTATCGAACCGATAAATTCAATGATGAAATCATCGGTTCGATAAAAATGTTCAACAACTAAAATTTTTATATTTGAATTTTAATAACATTGATATTTTCCTTTTTTTTTTTTTAAAAAAAATTGTGTAATATTTTACTATTTAGATATTATATCGCTGGAAACATTTAAATATAAAAAAAAAAAAATTTCTTTTTATTTTCTTTAAAATCTATAAAATGGCGACAATGGAAATTGAATATTTTCAGAGAATGATAAATAAAAATGTCAAATTTTCTATTGAATTTTTTAAATATTCATAAAATAAGTGGGTATGAGTAGAAATAATTGATTTAAATCCAATTAAATTGATGCACGTCTCTCCGCCATCGAAAATTATTTAATTCTATTAATATTTCTTTTATCTTGTATCAATTATCTTAACATTTACATCACAGTTAAAAATTCAAAACTATATAGGAATATACTTAAGTATATAAAATTAATTTAGCATTAATTTTGTATTAAGTAAAAAAAGTTATCAGAAATTATTGGCAAATAACTAAATTTGGAACATTTATGTATATTTTGCATTTAAATCCTAAAAAATTAAAATAAAACTTCATCAGTTATTCATATTTGCATAACAGGTTAAGATCATATTTAAGTCCCGTAATTCATAAAAAATAACGGATTGAAATATAGTTTATAGTTACCTTCCCATTAGACTTTTTATTCCCCTTTTAAGGAAAATTTGAATTAATCTAAAAAAAAAAATGATATTTATGGCAATACTTATAATGTTGTATACAGAAATAACTGAAGACAGATAAAAAATGGATGTTACAAAATTATTATGCATTCTTATATTTATTATAGAAACAGTTATTTCGATTTTACTTGCAAGAAAACAAAAAAAAAAAGGTTAGTTTTAAATAAATAATTTGTCATTGAAAGGTTGGACATTTTTATTGCATATATTTTGCACCCTTTCCAAAAACGCTTTATATAAGCGAATAATCGAATTATATCTAAGACCAAATTTTATAATCTATATAATATTGATTAATGATTGTCCATAAAAATGGAGTATGTATGACGATTAGTGTTTACATTATGATTCGTTATGACTTGTCATAATCCAAAATACAAAATTCCCAAAAAAATAAAAAAAATTTAAAAATAGAAGAATATAATAATAAATAAATTAAATTTTCTTTATTTTCCTAAAATTTTCAAGATTTATTTTATAACATTTGTTAAATTATAATCATACATAAATTATATGTATGTACATTCATTTACTATCGATGAATCTACAGATATGTATTAAGTACATATATATGTATGTATATTTTTTTTTTTTTTTTGTTTTGTTTGAAAAATATTTTATAATGGAAATCCATTAATTTTTATTAATATATATATATATATTTATAAAAATCTATAGATAATACCATTAAATAAAATATTAAACGTTAAAAATAAATATTTTTTTTTTTTTGTTATTTTCAGCCATCACGATTATTAAATTCATGGATTAAAGAATTTTTAAATAAAGTAGCATTAGTTAAACCACATTTTTTAGGATTACATTTACAAGAAGTTGGTGGTAAAACGTATGAAAAATCAATGGAATATGTTCAAGAATTTATACGTTTATTATGTGAATCGGACGAATTATCTGAATACAATAGAATACGTGTATATTTAGATGAAGATTATAATTCAGCAGAACATTTTACCGTAAGTAAATATAATATGTATATAAATATATAATTTTTTTTTTACTTGTTTTAGTTTTTTTTTTTTTTGTTAATTCATTTATAATTTTTATATTAATTTTGTTGATCAAATATTACATTCAGATATTTATTTACAAATTAAAAATTTCTGAGAATATTAAATATTTATATGAACTTTTTAAGGTAAAAAATATTTATTTAAACAATTTGTCTTCAGTACCAATTATATACTGGATTTTAAGAATTATTTTATTAAGAAAAAAAAAAAAAATATATAAAATGATGCGTATCCATTGTGTCTGATTTTTCTACCAAGGTCATGTGGGTGTGGCTTATATTTTTGAGATTTTTTCTAGCGTGTGACTTATCCATCTCAACTTTTTTTTTCTACGTTGTGTCACTATGCCATACTCTTATGAAAGTTTCCCGCACATATTTTTGTTATATTTTATGTGGACAAAATATTCTGCATATCTGCATATGATGCGTAGACAGCGGTTAGTGAACACCTACTTGTTTTTTTTGTTGTTCATATAATGGCATTGGATATATGTAATTCAATTATGTTTCACTACTGTACATGTGAACGCTTTTTAAGCAAGCATTAAAGATTCCTAATTTTGTTTTCCTTAATATTTCGATGTTCCTCTATACTAGATTTAAATCACCTGAATGCTATTTTTGCATGCTATTAAGCATTATGCTATGCTATTAAGTCTGTTGCTGACATCTGACTCAGTCAGTAGTTAATATTTCACCCAGTTATATTATAGTTGTTTATAGCCATTACTTTATTTGTATTATGCTTTGAGTTTGTAAATTTAATTTTCAAATAAAAACTCAAATCAAAATATCAGAATTTTTTTTGACAAAAATTTTATTACATTTTTAAATCGATTACAACATTAAAAAAATAATGGTGGTAGTTCACGAAGTCGTTGTACGTGAAAATTCTTATTATTTGTTCGTGTACGTGAAAATCCTTATTATTAGGGTTCAAAAATTTAAAATATGCTATTTTAAGAAACCTTTAACTTAAACACTTGTACAAATTTTTCTTCGGCAAGATATAAGAATTAAAGCTCCAGTAATATATTTTTACGTGTATTAACTGTTTTTCTTAGTTATTTAGGGTTCCGTATTTATAGCCCCTCAAAATTGCAAAAAAGTCCTATTTTCACATTTTTTCTTATATGAAATTTTAAATTTTTTATCTTTTGGAAATGTGCGCTATCAAAAACAGTTGGTTTACATTCTGCCTTGTTTTATTTTCTTTTTAAAAATGTACGCTTTTAAAAACATTTTGTTTTACATAACTACTACCTTATTAAAATAAACTTTTACTTTAAAATTCGAATTTCATAATGCGAAATAGAATAAAATGGAATTAAATATTATATTTTTTTTATAAATTTTTATAAATATGTTCTTGATTAATTTGAAACCATTTAACAAATTGACAAGCTTAATTGGTTATTTATTTTAACGTTCTCTACAAAAAACAAAAGCAAAAAATTTAATAAAAAATTAAAAGAATTTTGTATTTAATCAATTTAATTTTAACAAAAACAAATATTTAAACATAATATTTATACTGTGGGAGGGAAAAAAACATAAATGACAAATTATGTACATATTTTAATTAATTATATATATAGGTAGTATAAATAATACTTTCTAATAAACATTTATTTTCGAACACGTTATAATTTAAAATTTTATTTGAATAAAATTTTTTTTTTTTTTGTTTTGCAATATTTTGAAGTACTTTTTTTTGCTAATAAACTTCAATATAATTATCATCCTTATGGGGGTGATTAATAAACTGGAAAAGGCTATACATTATTAATAGGATTTTATTTTAGTTGGGGGGAAAACATTATTTTAATTAAATTTTAACATAAGTATACGTATATATATTAAATTTAATTGAATAAAATTTAATCTTATCAATTTTTTTTATTAGATAAATATTCGCATTATTTTTATAATAATTAAATTAAATTTTAAATATTATATTCTATTGAATTTTTGATTGATTAAAAATATTTTATTGAAAATATAGACCAATATTGAAATTGAATAATATGCAATTGATATTAACACTTGATCAGACTCGAATTAAAATCATTTCAATTTGAATATATGAAAGTTTTTATTAAGTATAACTATGGGTTGGTTACGTATTCTCGTGTATCAAAATATCCTGCCTTAAAATCTCGCGTATCAAAATATCCTGCCTTGAAATCTCACGTTTTGAAACTAAATAATTTTTTCCATTAATTTAATAGGTTTGGTGAGCGTGAAAGCCCAAAAAATGAAATACATATTTGTATATATATATGAAAAATCGACAAAAAAAGTTTTACAAACAATTTTCAAATTTAAATTAATGTTGTGCAATGTACATACATACATTACAACTCTAAAATCCCTCCAAATTCAGAATCTCGCATATAATATAAATATTCTGCAAAAAGCAATTACCCTGATTTTAAATTCAACTCTAAAATCCCTCCTCATTATTTTTTTTTCATACATATTCCAACAACAAGGCATTTAGAGTAGCAAAACAAATTTTTCGAACTCTGATTTTGTATTCAATACTAAAATCTATACGAAATATTTTTTACATATATATTTCGTAATTGATAAAAGTTGATTTTATAACCAGCTCTTTTTTAAACAGAAATTCGACATTTCATTTTTTGGCTTTTCGACATACTTTTGGCTTTTTTTATACATACATACGTATTTAAAAAAAAAATAATCTTTTAACTTTTTTCAACAAAAAGACTGGCTTCCAATAATTCTTGTATTTTTTCCAATTTTACCTTTTCCCGAGATTTATTTAGAGATATCGTGAAAACGCATTATTTAAAGATATCGAGACACATGAGATTTGAAAACCCGAGATTTTAAAAAATGAGTTTTATATAAAAGAACGAGATTTTGAAATAAATACTAAATTTTAATTCGCAAGATTTCAATACGCGCTCTCCTTAACTCTGTATCAATTGACCAACAAAAGGTTTTTTGTGTTTTAATAAAAAAAAAAGTATTTTTTAATATAATTTTAATTAAAATTAAAAAAATATGTATATATATATTTATTTATGCAGTGTATAATATATTGATAAAAATAAAAAAAAATTTTTATTAACCACAAATAGAATTGATGAATCATCAATTGAATGAATATTAAATTAAAATGTTTTTTTGTTATTTCTATTCTCATTTTAATTTTATAATATGTTTAAAAAAAAAGTCATTTGGAAGTTGTGCAATTATTTTATAAAATACATTCTTTTTCATTCTTATAATAGAAAATATTACAAACTTTCAATTTTGGTTACCTTATTTAGTGATTTATACGAATAGTTAATTTGGTAGATTAGAATAGTGCATTTAGTGGACTTATTAAACTTTTAAAAGAAGGTTCTTACCCTTTTATCAGTTTACCCTTTTACGTCGATTCAGTTCCAGTTGATTTTAGCTTTCCTTTTTATCTATATTTAGGATATGTTTGACATTAACAATCTCCTTAATTTCTGTGCTTCAACAGTCATAGATGGCCATTTCTCATTAGTTATTAATCATTATTACCGCAAACGATCTTTGTTCTCTGTTGGCTTTATTAAGTCTTATTGTTTAAAAGTTAGAAGTATAGGTAATCAATTCTTAATCTTTTTTCTTATCTGTTACATTTTCAGAGTTATATATAGATAAAATACTAACATTAATGGTTTTCTTTTAACTATCATATACGGTAAAAAAATAAAAATACTGTGGATTATTAAATCAAGTATTTCTACTTAGCTTAATTTAGATATTTAAGAAAGATGTTTATTCAGATTTAACAATACATATTTAAATAAATAAAAGGCTTCGAATTGATTATCCCAACGAAAAATCTAGTAATATACGATATATATAGCAATCTCTAAAATATCTATAAAACATAATTTTTAACTAAAAATACTTACCTAATGTAATTTTAACGAAAATGTGTAACTATAATATCCTATAGATATCAGATAAATTATTATACATTGGCCTATGTGTATTTTACAATATATATAAACAAACTTGGTAAATTTTATTGTAAATGTATTAAATGTTTTTTTTTTTATAATCTTTACGGATTGTGGTTAATTGACTCAGTTGTAAAACAATAAATTTCATAGAGTTTTTGACGTCATTAAGTAGACAAGGTTACGGGTTTGGTTTTATTTTTTTGTTGTTGTTTTATAAAAAGCATTATAAATTACAAAATAAATGTACCAAAAATAAAAAAACGAAGAAGAATACAGTTGCCTTTGTCAACTCTTAGATACCCGTACGAACCGTTAGTATGTTCATAGTCTGTCACTTGCTTATAATATTATTTTTTTAATTTTTTAGTATTTTAAAATAATTTTGGTGAATTTTATAATTTCTAGAATTATGGGTTGTACATATATTCAAACTATATGTTTACACATTCTTCAAAAGCAGATTCTAACCTTCCACATAATGATTATCCATCTAACTTTTCCAAATATCCTATAGAACCATTTAATACTAAGCGGCAAATGTATAATAATTTATAATATGGTTATAAATTATAAATTAGGCGTGATATTTTGTGATTTGTATATATAATATAGTTATAAATTATTATACATTTGCCGCTTAGTATTCAAGTTACAGGTGTTTAAAAATAAGGATTTTTTTAGTTTTTGACTCCATACAGCTCTGAAACTGGGGGCGGTACAAAAAAAATTTTCTGAAATGACTCATACTTATTTTCAAAGACCTAACTTCTCTCAAAATTTCAGTTTTTAACTTAAACCGTTTGTTTGTATTATTTAAACTTGTATTATAACAATTTACATATAGAGCTTTTTCGAACTTTGGGGAGCTGTAGCTTCGTAACTGGTGGGGTTACAGAAAACAGTTGTTAATAATAAAATTAATATTTTTAAGATATCAGCAGTTAAAATTTCATGTCTCTATTTCAAAAAAAATGTGGGGATCTAAAAGTTAGGTGTTCGAGAGCTACCCGAAGTTTTGGTCGGAACTCAACCAAAAAAAATAGGGAACCTACAAATTGCTCCCAGAATATTTTGTGTAAATTTCAAGATTCTAGCTTTCTTAGTTTTTGAGTAAGCGTGCTGACGGACGAACGGACGGACGGACATGGCTCAATCGACTTAAAATTTGATTCTGATCCGATCCATGCCTTTGATGTTATATCTAGCTGACTTATTTCGAGGTATTACAAACGGAGGAGCAATTTTAATATACCCGATCCTTATCGTACGGGTATAAAAATTGCTTTATTTATACACACTTACGGTATACACTTACGATACGTAAAAATGTTTTAACTATTGTAAAAAGTAATAAATTTGGTTCCTCATTTACTACTTATAATTCTTGCCTATTATTTATCCTAAATAAAGTAAAATAGTGCCATTAGAGTGTTAGAAATAACAATTCCAATTTTTATTTTTATATTCAATAAAATATTGATAAAAACAATATTTGCTTTACATCTTAACATTTTTGTATCTGATGTACAACAAATATTTTTGTAAAGGGTTACAATGACTATTTAAAAAATAAAATTTTAACTAAATCTAAATACAATATAATGGAACAAATAAATTTTTCTTTGTCTTCGGTGCTCTATAAAATCTTCTTCGATGTAGCATGTTGTTATGTTGTTGTTTAGAAGAGGGATAGACAACTATTCTTACATCTAAACTCTGCGCCTTATTGTGTCCTATAACTCCATGAGGCATAGCGTCGTTTATCGCATCAGCTCATTGAGTCAGTTAATTTTTTCTAAAGAATCGGACAATGGTCACCTCTCCTAGTCAAGCATCATCACTCCACCCTCATTAATATTGAATAGATAATGTATTATCAAATATTGTACCTATTTGTTAAAAAAACGTTGATGCATTATAAAATTTTCTATAACTATATACATAACAAGGTAGAATGTAAACCAATGATTTTTAAAAGCGCACATTTTCAAATGATAATATAAACTGTTTAGAATTGTAACTTGCACCAAAATTTAAAAATTTCATATAAGAAAAAATGTGAAAATAGGACTTTTTTGCAATTTTAAGAGGGTGTAAGGTCGGGACCTTATATAAATAAGAAGAACCGAACCTATATAAATAAGAAAAACACATGTAAAAATATATTACTGAATATATATTTAATTTTGATGTCTTGTTGAAGAAAAATTTGTACAAAGGCCTAAGTTACAGCTGTCTAGAAACAGCAAATTTTCAACTTTTGAACCTTAGTAACTCTTAAAAAGGGATGGTACAAACAAATTTTCTGATAAAATTTACATTAATTCTAAAAGTTCTTTCTTGTCTCAAAATTTCAAGTCCATATCTAAAAGCGTGCCGGAGTTATGACAAAAGAAATATCATGCAGAATTTGGTTTTCACATAACAGTAAATTTAAATAGTAAATTACAAAAAATTGGATAATTTTGATATTGACAAAGGTAAAACAAATTCCTGTTAAATGGGGAAAAGATGTGAAGTAGAACATGAAATATACGCATTAAAAATGGGTATTTTTAAAAGTTGTAGCGGCTGCAGTTTCGTAATCGATGGAGCTATATAAAAAACTTGTTCTACAACATTAATTTTTTTATGAGAGCTACCCATGGTTAAATTTTTTTTTTTTTTTGTTAAATCTTTAACGGTGTAGAAGTTTTGTAAACAGACGGACAGAATGAAACTAAGGCTAAAAAGAGCTAAGTTTTTATGAAATGTAAAATAAAGCCTATGTTTTTGTAAGTTTAAAAGAAAAATGAATAGAAGCAAATCTAAATTCGAAAAAAAAACCATTATAAATCTTATCATTTTGTTTTCTCTTTTTTAATAAAAATATGATCCCTATTAGAAAAAAAATGAAAAAAACATATTTTTATTTTAATCAATATAAAAAAATTTTTATTTTAACTTGTTATAATTTTTTTTTTTTACCAAATCTAGTTAATTTTATATTTTTTTAAACCAATAAAAGTAACCTTTTTTTTCATATTTCTCATTTCTCTTTATTTTTTTGGATTTTAATAAAAAAAAAAAACGGTATCCGTGCGTATTCATCCTTCTTACATCACTAACTACATACAAAATACAAAAAGGCATTGGGTAATTTATATTTTGTACATCATTCCTTACAAACAGTAAAAATCTGGAATTTTTTAACACATGAATGGGAGACAGCTGATGGTAAAAATATTTATACTGGGAATATTGAAGCGATTGCAACCAAAGAAAAATCAAAATTTCCACAACATTTTTTCCCAGAGGTAAGTTAAATATTTTTTTTTGTTATTATAACTGTTATTTTAAAAATCTTTTGATATATTATTATCTTAAAACATATGCTAACATAAATATATATGTATGTATATTATATGATTATATTAAATGTAAATATATGTATATAAAATATATATATACATATTTACATCATAAAGTTTATATGCAGCCTTTTTAAAAAAAAAATTTAAAGAAATATTATTTTAATCTTGAAAGTTTTTGAAAATAAATACAGTGAGCAACATAAATGTTTAAATACGTAAATTAAAAAAAAAAAAACTAAAAAATAAATTTAATTTTAAGAAATGAAAGTACACATATATTTTAGAATATTAATAACAAAGATTTAATTTAAAATATTTCAACTTTTTATAATATTATCAATGGAATTTATTTCCGCTGAAACTAAACAAACATTTATTTTGCTAAAACATCTTTAACCCTTTATATCTGGAAAAGGGTCCAGAATAAATTCCCCCTCCAATACAATTTTTTGCTCGTCTCCATCTGCCCGATCACCCATTTCAAGGAAGATCATCGAGTGGGAAACACCCTGTATATATAATTTAAGGAATTAAAATATGCGGTGTATTAGTTTACAATAATAAACGACTGCTGGTTATGAAATATACAAAATATGCATGCATGTAAAAAAATTAAAAGGATTTTATAGGTGATTACAAAATCAGGGTATTCCCCGTTTCAAAAACATTTATATGTGTTTGCAAGATTCTGAATTTTATGTGTATGCGAGAAAGTATTTTATAATTGTTTACAAAATCAGGGTTTCAATAATTTGTTTAGCAAGGGTTTGGTCTTTGTTATTTAAACTACCTACTGTTTAATTATTTATTTTTGTTTAACTCAAACATTTTTTACAATAAATTTCTTATGATTAAAATGAAGTTACAATATTTACAATATTACAGTTTACTTCTGCTTACATATATAAAATAAGTTAAATAAAATTACATTTACAACTACAATTACACATAACATTGTTGAACTAAAAAAATATAAATTGAAAAAAAAAATTACAAATTTAATGGTTGATTGAAAATTTTACGTTTTAAATTCTCTTTTAATTGAGTGAGAATCAATGTATGATTTATATTTATTACGCATCAATAGCATTCTATGTATTGCTTCGTTTGTGCCGTATAGTTAGTTCTGTGGTGTGTAGTTAGGAACATGTTATTGAAGATCTAAGGTGGGAATTGGTGTTAAAATTAATTTTATTTGAAATTGTATAGTTAGAAAAATTAGAAAAACTACATCAACTATCTCTCTCCTAAATTCTATTTTCATAAGGAAGTAAAATTACGAGGTCGTTTCAACGTACAACGTTAAGGCAAAACGTAGAAAATTTTTTTAAATAGATTAAATTCTATTCATATGAATTTGATAGAAAGGGGACCATACTTGACTAGCCTATTCTAAGTTAGTTCTAACAAGGTATACGGATCCTTAAATTCTTTAGCCCACCGTTTAACAAAGCCGAGTATTGAATTTGATTTATAAATAATAGTTTCGTAATGTGCTTTAAAGTTTAGTTTACCCCATTCTTTAAACTGTTTGCCATTAAATTTGGAATTTAGAATTTTTTTTTTTTGGGAATTATGTAAATGATATTTTGGAAATGAAATTTACTTTTTTTTAGTATTTCGTACCCAACCTTTCATAAATACTAAATTTTTTAATTAAATGACATATACTTAATTTAAAATAGACTTTTACATTCACATTGAAGTGAAAAATCAGTTCTGTTACTAGTACCGGTCAGTACTTACTAAAATACTGACTTACCCATGGTTAAAATATAAAATAACATGTTGTTGTTTACATACAACAGTATATAAATCAAAAAAAAAAAAAATTTAATTATGTCCTTCAAAATTTATTATTCACATATTTATGTAATACACTTGATAAATGTTATATATATAGAAAAGAAAAATAAATGACAAACTAATGTGAGAAAAGGATATAAGGAGCAAATAACACATAAATTTAAATTACATTAACTTATTGTCTCAGAAGAATTTCATTTAAATAAAGAAGAAAAAATTAGAAAAAATATATTTTTTTTGAAAAATATTAAATATTCTTTGGAATTTCATATATCCCCAAATGACAAAACAAACAAAAAGAAAAAAAACTAAACGAAAAGGAATCTTCAAGAAAAATTATTGAAAAGTAAATATTTCCTTTTTCTTAATAATATAAAGCTATATATAATATATTATTTACTATACTTAGTTATTATATTTTTAGAAAGGAAAAATTACATTTAAATAGAGTGAATTTACTAGGTTTTTTTTAATTTATTCGATATTATACAACAAATTCTTCAAAAAAAAAAGTTTTAAAATAACAAAAGGGATTTAAATTTTGTTTTTAATATTAAATTTCTGTTCTTCTGTGCAAAATTCCCTAATTAATTTAAGTTGTGGGTTTTTTTTAATACAATTTCATTGGAATTATTTCGTTATATATAATATAAATTATTTATTATTGATTACTTAATTATCATATGTATTTTATTATAGGTCCATAGAAATATTTTATCAGTTTTAATTATCTTAGTTAATAATGATATCATTTTAAGAATCTAATTACTATATTTTAGGGTGAATTTAAAAAAAATTTAAAAAAATACTGATTATATTAAGTTTAAAAAATGAAAATATTACTAAATTTAGAATAGAATAAACCAATGAAATAAAATTTGAAAATATAAAGGACACAAGGGCATTCCTTAAATTAGTTCTAATATACTTATATTAAGATTTTAAAATGGCTCAAATTCTTATTTTTAATTTAGCGTATATAATATGTATATACATACATATAATTATACTAGAAAATCCCCTGTGCAATTGCACAATTTCTATAGATGCAAAAACATTTACATTATCCTACGGACTTCCTTAATAAACTCCTTAAAAATTTCATTTTGACATCAGCACCATTAAAAAACTTTGGAATCACTTACTTAATATAATATAAAAAATCATAAAATAATTTTTTTTCGCCGTTTTTTCGTGGCGGTAATTTTTGACATTTTTTTAATCATTAAGAAAAAAGGTCCAAGCTAAAAACACGTTCAGGGTAAAAGTTCGTGCCGATATCTCAAAAATTGTTTGAAACATATGTATAAAGTGCACAATAAAGACCGGCGAAAAAATGCCGGCGATTTTTTTGCCCGACTGAAAAATTTATATTTTACAATTTGGTAGCGGCGAAATCAATATAGTTATATTCTGAAATTAAAATTCAAAAACAATTTTTAATGCCATTTTTTGAACATTCAATTTGTAGATAGGTTAAGATAATAATATGTCATTTGAAGAAAAATTAATCGAGGAAGTAATAAGGAAAATAGTAAATTAAATGAAGACACATTCAGTCTTGTTAGTTTCAAAAAATGTTCTTCATCTTTTTCTTTTATTTTCATATAATATTTTACGAAGAAATCATCTTGTTCCGATCTTCATTTGCTACGAAATTCGAATTCACCTACTAACCGCTACGACTTTTTTTTTATTACATTTAAAACACTCCCAATAATCGAAATAATTTTAATATTTGTTAAAATTTTACTCTCTATTTTTCTTTAGTTTTAAAAAAAAAATTTTATGTCGATGAAAAACAGTTGTTTTCGCCGCGAAATTACTTCAATTACCAAAACTACTTTCAAGTCTTTTGCGTTTATTTTTTTTTTGCTTGAAAAAAATTAGCTGAATTTATTTTATTTAAATGTACTTTGGAAGAGGTCTTTGGTATATTTAATAAAAGATTCATGTCTCTGATAATGTAATTTCATAAATTTTCGGGGTCTTTTTTTTTGTGACGGTCGTTTTCGACAGCTTTTTAATTTAATGGTCTAATAATAAATTAGTACAAAATTATGAATCTATTGTGAGAGAAGGCTTCTAAAATGATATTTTCTATGTTATTTTTTCTTTTTTTTTTAAGAAAAATTTCCATTTCTATAATATTTAGTAAGTTTCTGATTTCTGTTATGAAATATAATTAGCTAAGTCTGCCGAATTTTATATTAATAAAAAAAATTCAAATATTTTATGTTATATCAAAAATTCAGCTTAAAAAATCAAAATTCTAACCTAAATAAACAAAACTACTATAAAGTCTGTTGCGAAGCTTTTACCAGCTTTTATAATAGTGAAAACAAAATCAAAAATTAAATCGGCCTATTATTTTTTTCTTATAAATATAAGGCTTACTATAAACTTTGCTCTTTTCACTTTCAGGTCTTTTAATTTTATTAAGAGTATTTTTATTTTTTTCAAAACAAAGAGTCATTTGAAAACTGCCAACATAAGAATAATAATTTATTTTTAATTTACCGCTGCGACCAGTTCATAATGGATGTGGCGGTCAAATTTAAAAATTAAAAATTTGCTTTAAATTTTGTGTCGAAAGTACTTTTTAAAAAGTAAACATTTGTGTCTCTGATACGGCTTTTAGTCGAAGATTTATGTCTCTGATAATAAAATTTTAAATTATTAAATAAATATATAGAAATATCATCATTGCCAGTTTAGTTTACATTCAGTGTGAGTGGTTTATTATAGAAATAAAATATTTTTTTTTTTACATGTTGGCAAGGTCTTATCATTATATTGTGTACATTATCAGAAATTCAATCATTAATTTCAGGTATTATAATCTGATCTGATTAATAAATCTTATTTTTTTCCATGGCTAACAATATTATTAATGGTCTAGTACAAAATTATGAATCTTTTGTGAGAGAAGGCTTCTAAAATGATATTTTCTATGTTATTTTTTTCTTTTCTTTTTAAGAAAAATATCTGTTTCTATAATATTTAGTAAGTTTTTGACTTTTGTTATGAAATATAATTATTTAAGTCAGCCGAATTTTACATTAATAAAAAAATTTCGAATATTTTATGTTATACCAGTTCTACCGAAAATTTAGCTTAAAAATCTAAATTTCAACCTAAATAAACAAAACTATTTTAAAGTACGTTACGAAGCTTTCACCAGCTTTTATACTAATGAAAACAAAATCAAGAATAAAATCGGCCTATTATTTTTTTCTTATAAATATGAGGTTTACTATAAACTTTGCTCACTCTCTTTTTTTCACTTTCAGGCGTTTTAATTTTATTAAGAGTACCTATTTTTATTTTTTTTTTTCCAAAACAAAGATTGAAAATGCCAACAGAAGATTAATAATTTATTTTTAATTTACCGCTGCGACCAGTTCATAATGGACGTAGCGGTCAAATTTAAAAATTAAAAATTTGCTGAATTTATTTTGATTGAAAATGTGTTTTTAAGTATGTAATTTTCCTTTTTTGACTGTACTCACTTTTAATGAAGGGTTTGTGTCTCTGATAATACTTCTAGCGGAAAATTTGGTCACTAATAATATTTACTAAATTTATTTATATATTTAATGAACGGTTTGTGTCTCTTGATAATACTTTGAGTCAAAAATTTGTGTCTCTGGTAATAAAATTTTAAATTATTAAATAAATATACAAAAATATCATCATTGCCAGTTTAGTTTACATTCAGTGTGAATGTTTTATTATAGTTTACATTCAGTGTGAATATTTTATATAAAATATATTTTTTTACATGTTGGCAAGGTCTCGCCAACATCTTGTGTATTATATTATAGATTGTATATGCACAGTGCCCGACTCTTAATGGTCTTCCTTGAAATATTTTCTAAAGAAATAAAAAATTCTTCTGGGGGTTCATTTTTTATAGTTTTACGTATATAAGTATGTTTTTAAAAAGAAAATTATATAATTTCTCTTGTTAGGACATTTAAGATATTTTGATTATTCGATCAACTTTCAAAAAAATATCTCGAAAAAATTTCATGTTATTTTAGTTGCAAAATTAAACGTATTAAAAGAAATGTTTAGATCTTTTATCATTTCCATTGATAAACAAAATTATTTGAAAATATTAATCTGCATATCATGCGAATTTGAAAAGCTCCTATATTTTTTCTATGCAATATAAGTATATACATATATACAATACGAAGATTAAATAAATATTAAATGTTTTTTAAAAAATATTTCAATTTTTTTTATATTTTACTTCAAATATGACATGAAGTTAAGATTTGGAGTTAATTTTATTTCTTTCACTACTTTTAAATGGTTAAAAAGTATATTCATATTAGAATAAAAACTTTTAAAACTATCAACGATTAATGTCTTATTTTTTTTATTTAGATTTATTATAGTTTCATACTAATACAAAACAAAATTACTGGAATTCAGTCCAACCAAAATTACTATAGAGTTCAGTTCAACAAAAACAAAAAGTCAAGTTTACCCTCTTCAGACAACAAGAATTTAATTAATTTTTACATTTTTACATGTCCTTTTATACAATGTATCTACATATATATGCACAATCATGTATGTACTATAATTTTTGAAAAGACTAACAATCATCGCATTATAAATTGGTCATGAAAAAGGCCAATTTTTCCATTGTAATGACATTTTTTTTTTGTGTGACTTAATAAAAAAAAAAATTCAAAAGAAATTTAAAAATTTTATTTCCGAATAAATAATATTTTTTGTATATACTTAAAGGTTAATGTGCTACTCTTTGATGATATTTTAACCACCACTAAGCTTTCACACCATTCAATTTTTTTTACACTACCATTATTATACATATATATATATATATATATATTTTTTTAATTTTAAATCCAAAGCTCAAAGGAAAAATTTAAAAAAAAAAAAAAATTTGAAGAAAAACAAACTTTTCTCATAAAATTTCTCATTTTCGTAATGCAAATTTTTTTTTTTAAGTTTTTATTTTTTTAAATCTTTTTTTTTTTTTTGTTTTTCTTTTACAACAAAGTAAAATTAATTAAAGGTGAGCTAAAAAAAGTTTAAAAGAAAAACTTAATAAATTTCTAAATCCTCTTGAGAATTAATTGTTTATAAAATATTAATTTTTTATTTCTTTATAAATATATGTATATATATAATATATATATATATATATATATGTGTGTATATGTAATTATATATATATTTTTTTAAGTAATTAAGAATCAACTTATTAAAGCAATTTTTCAATTTAATATTCTCATAGATATAAGGGGATATTTCCCAAATGTATTATAGTAACCAAAATATGACCATAACGAAGTAAAACAAGAAAAAAGACACCAAATGATGAATAAGTTGACCTTTTATAAAAAAAACAAAAAAATAAAAACTTTATAATACTTCTTATTTTTCTTTCATTTTGTATATACATATATATATAAAACTTTTTAATTAATTTTTTAGCACTAACTAAGAATTTGTTTAAAAATTATTTTTGGTTTTTTTTTTTTTTAATTTAATCTTTGTTAGTTTTTCTGGTGTATATGGAAGTGAGGGAAGTAAACTGAAGTATTATATATATATCACAATATCACCACAAAGTTATATAGAAGAATTATTAGTGATATTAAAACTTTCAGCTATAGTAATTAATTATCCAAAAAGTAGTTCTCAATGCTAAATAGTTTTTATTCTTGAAATTGGTTATCGTGGAAACACTATTGAAAACTATATATTTATTTTCTTCAAGGATTCTACAGGGCGACTTTGAAATTTCAAGATAATATATTCCTATATATAAATGAAAACAAAGAAAAAAAAATTTCTAACCATTTTCTAATATTATTTTCACCATTACAATACTTTTTTAAATGATACATCAAAATTTTAAAAGTAAAATCACCATCAAAAAATCTAAACATTTAATGGATTATTTACAAAAAATTTATTCTCATGTTTCAAATTATTATAATCAATTTTGAGGGAAAATAATTTTTGGAATATTTAATAAATTAATTATGGTAAAGGAATTTGGGGTGATTGAAAACTTACCAAAACCACTGCTCAAAATACTGTTGGTAAAAATGATTTCATTTTCACCAAAATTTAAAAAATTTTTTTTTTTGCTATTTTAAATTTAATTTATTCGAATAAAATATAAATTAATTTTATAATGTATTCAATTCAATTCATTTTAATGTATTTAGGAATATTTAAAGAATTTCTAGTATGGGATATTCGTTATATTATACATATATACGAGAAAATGTTTTAAAGTTAGACGATTTTTTAAAATATATTTTTATGATTACGAATTATAAAATTAAAAATTTATTAAATCCATTTTATAGTAAATATAAAAATATTCTTTAAGTAAAAATTCTGTAAGGACATGAAGAATTATGCAAAAATGGAATATATAAATGACTGTTTAAGTCTAAGAAATTGAAAATTTGAAAAATCACTTATTTTAAGTCTTTTTAATTTTTTAAAAGCTATTATATTTATTTTCATAGTAAAAAAGTATGTATATGATTTTATATTTATTACTCATCAATACCAATTCTATGCATTGGTTTATTGGTGCCAAAGTTAGTTCTGTGATGTGTGGTTTGGAACATATTAAAAGATCTACGACGGAAATTGGTGATAAAATTAATTTTATTTGAAAGCATAGGTGAAATTTTGTTGCTGTTAGAAAAACTACATCAGCAAGAAAGGTTTCTTATAAGTTTTAATGAACTTCGGTCAATTAAGTTTAATTTATGTTCGTAAGGAGGTAAAATTACTGGGACATTCCAACTAAGATTTCTTAAGACAAAACGAATAAAATTTTTTTGAATAGATTCAATTCTATTCATATATGAATTTGATAAAAAAGGGGGGACCATACTTTACTAGCTTATTTTAAGTTGGACCTAACGAAACTGTTATAAAGTGCTTTAAGAGTATAAGAATCCTTAAATTCTTTGGCCCAACATTTCACAAAGCCTATAGCAATGAATTTACTTTATGAATAATAGTTTTGCAATGTGCTTTGAAGTTTCTTTTACTATTACAAATATAATAAGTAACATCAAAAATATTAGACTGGCGTGAAAAAGTCACAAATACACAATTGGTAACACTAAAAAGAAGATTATTTATGGTGCACCAAGAAAAAAAAATTATTAAGATCATTTTGCAATAAGTTAGCATCTTCCATACAAGTCATTTTTTTAAAAATTTTCATGTCATCTGCATAAACTTTAAAATCAGTATAATTAATAAAGAAAGCAACATCATTAACAGATAAAATAAAAAGGAGCAGTCCCAAGCGGCTACTTTCGAGACACCTGAATCTACGGTAAAATGTTTTGAAATTGAAGATCTAAATATCACAAAAGATCAAAAGCTTACCTAAAATCAGTATAGATTATATCTGTTTGGAAATCCAATTCCATATTATTTAAAAAGATAGATATTGATTCTACTAGATCTAGGTTGTATTAGATTAGTGTTTCACAAAGCCATGTAAATTTTCAGAAATAATGTTAGAACAGATTGGATAAATTTAATCAAACACCATCAACTCAAAGATTGTAGGAATTACAGACAATGTAGCTATTGCTCGAAAATTATTTACAACATTTTTTCTATCTTTCTTAAAAATAGATCTTAAATTGTAATTTATATGACGTTTATAAGAATTTTAAGGCACAAACGTTAATGAAAAACATTAGTATACTAATATTAAATGTATTTTTAAATTTTCATTAAAAATTTTTTCGACGAGCAGTCGATAATTTTCATAATAAATTTATCTGATATAATAATTTTCTTCTTTCATTTTACTAATTTATCAAAAAATCTCATCTACCAATTATCTATGTTTATATATATAATACGTATCCGGTACTACAAAATACAAAATTTTAATGAAATACATAATTGCTTACACCCAAAAAGAACATTTTTATTAGTGTTCTGTTGATGCTAATATAAAAAGGATAATTAATTGTTTATTTGACTTAAAAATATTGAGTAAAATTTGTTAATCTTTAAATTGTATATAATGATGAATGACAATGGATTTATATCCTTCCATTTTACATATATATATATATAAGAATAACTAAAAATAATTTTATTTTGCATAATTTTAGAATAATAATAAATTATTTAAAACAAAAACTCATTCATAGATAAAAGTTTTTTTTTTTAGTTATATTATGTATAATTTTTTTCGACTTTATATTTAATGATTTTATCCATAATCTTTTTAAAATGGTTTTTTAAAAGGATAACGTTTATAATATTCTAAAATAGTAAAATTCTACATAACTAACAACGCTATTGCAAAAAAAAACTTATATATATATTGCCTTTTGCCTTTTTTTCTAAAATTTTACAAAATCAATATTTTTGTAATTCAGAATTGTGTAAAATTTCAAATAAAAAAAAAACCTTAGAATTTTCTAATTTTTGATACGATCCCATTTAAAATTTTAACAATTTAAAAAAAAAAAAAAGACATTTTAAAACACGTTTGTAATAAAATTATATTTTAAAATGACAAGAAAATTTAATTATAAAAATTTCCATATTAAAAAATGCTATAAAAATGCTAAATATAAAATATAAAATGAATTTTTTCGAGGAATTTTTATCTCTTCATTTTTATGCTTAACAAATATCTCTTCATTTATCTCCTCATAATTTTGTTTTTACTTGAAAAAAAAATTACAATGTCTTTATGCTTAACAAAATTTAAATATGTCGTAGAAATTAACACTAAGACAGTTAATACAATCAATACAAAATCTACTACATACTAGATAGAAAATTTATGTACAGTAAATAATTTATTTTTGGGGCTTCGGTAGCCTAGTGAGTAGGCGTGTGGCGTATTAACCGAAGGAGTGTGGGTTCGATCCCTGCACAGGTCGTAAGTTTTTTTCTTTACATACCCCCCTTACGACCTAATATAATGTAAATATATAGTATATAATATAAACAAAATAAATAATTTAGTATATAATTTAATAATAGTATAAAAACCTATAATGGCCTTAGTAGCCGATGGTTCAATAATATTGCACTACATTAATGTATGTAATATTAATATAAATAAATAAATAAATAAATAATTTATTTTTTATGAATTTTTGACGTTATTTGCAAGTAATTTGACAGATGAAAAGATAATTTTTCAAAAATGTTTTAAGGGTTGAGATTTAATTTTGTTGGATGGTGTATTATTTTAAAAATGAAGTTTTTCTACTATACTATAATTGTCATACATTTTTTAACAACTAGATTTCTAACAACAAAAGCTAAGGAACGTAATTTTTTTTATGTTCAACATTCATAGTTTCAACACCTATTTAACATAAAAAAATAAGAGAATAATTTTGTTTTTATTAATTTTTATTTTTTTATACAAAATGTACTCATAAAAATGCACCCTTTTTCTTTTGGCATCATGAAAAACTTTATGTAATTTTTGTTGGCAAATAGTTATTTTACAAGAAATGCATTTTCTAACCATGATAATATTAAATATTATTAATATTAAATTTTAACCAATCATTTATACAGATTAATTTCATTAGTCATAATTTGCTACAACAAAATGTTAAATTAAAACAATAACAACGTTTTAAAAACACGTTTTCTAGTGCATTTCTCTGTCCCATATATGTTAACAGGAAATTACACAGCCTTTCCTTTTCAGAGGATGCTATAAATATCGTAAGGACGAAATATTCTTACGACATGTGTTGTATTCGAACCCACACTCCCTCGGTGTTTAGAACGTATTTCATACGCTTTTACCCACTAGGTCACCGAGGCCCCCTTAAAATATTATTTTTATACAAAAGTAAATCTCAAACCTTGACACAGATAATATAGAAACTTAGATCTTTACAAACTCGTCATATAATCATTTTATTAGTAACTTCAATTTTGTGCAAAAAGTATTCAAATATATAGCAAAAACTATTTTCAAATAACATTATGCGAATCATTTTAGGATTTTGGTAAAGATCTCAAAAAAAAAAATAAAAAATAAAAAATTCAGAAAATTTAATTTTATCTCTCAACATAACCACAAAAGTTTCCCAAAATTATACATACTAGATATAAAATATTAAGAAAATTTGCTAGAAACGCATTATTTTCAGCCTTTTTCAAGGTTTTTCTTTTTCAATTTTTTTTTTTTTTTTACGATTTTTCTTTTTCTTATTTTAAATTGTAATAAAAATCGATTTATTCTTTGATTATCATATATATTCCGGCTAGAACAAATGGAGGAAAGGGAAGTAAAACAAAATTCTTTTCTTTAAAATATTTTAGACAAGAATAGGGAATAAATCCCATGTTTATATACATATGTATATATACATATATATATATTTTTTTTACTTCCGATTTAAATTTGGTTATTTATACATAAACAAGAAAAAAAATTCAGATATTTTTGCTTTGAAATTAGAATATTATCTAGAAGTGTTTCGGCAACACTATCTGTTTAATTTTAAAATCAGAACAAAGTATTTTTTACATTATCAAAAAAGTTTTTCAATATAAGTAAATGTTAAAATAAGGAAACTTCAACAACCTGATTATAGGAAAACTATACTTGAATATTTATCAGTTCTTTAAAAACATATCTATATGTTAAATTAAGTAAGAACAATGAATGGAGTTGGTTATATTAAAAGTTTTTTATTATATGTATTAGTCTATATATTTTCTGCTTTTGTAACCTTAAGTAAATTTGTGTAATCAAAAAATATCTTAATTACATTTTAATGATTATAGATATAGATATGGTAATTTTATACCATTATGTGAGAATGGTTCAGAATTTTTTTTTTGTATTTATAGTAATGTATAATATGTAATTTTAAAATAACAAAGGCACTTTAAGTTTTATTTCCGTAAATTTGTTTATATATGAATGCTTGTAAACTTCTTTCTATACATTCCAGTTGTAACTTATAACTAACTTATTGGATATATGTCAATGGGTTCTAGTTATAAGTCCATAAAACTTAGTTTGAACTTAAATCTGACATTTTCCAACAAAAATTACAAAATTTGTTTATATGAATGCTTGTAATCGCCTTTCTATACATTCCAGTTATAAGTAAATAGGTCGAATCCATTAAACTTAGTTTTAACTTAAATCTGACATTTTCAAACAAAAATTACAAGTTCAGGTGTAGATTTTGTTTGAAAAAGCGAAATTTGAGTTGAAGCTCAATTTTATGCATTCGGCCCAATATATAGGTTAATCTGTGAGTTCCGCGTTAATTTTCGAAGATGTGCAAACATTTTTTTGTTTTTCTATTTTCAATTCAAGATAATATACATATGTATTTTTATTTTTATAATGTAATTAGTTCTTTAATAATTTCGCTCTAATAAATAATAATCTAAAAAAATTTCTAGTAGCATACTATATTATATATGTGTATTATGTTATCTATTCTTTACACTAAAATAACATGTCCTTTGACAATATAAAAACATGTGTAGAATACCGAATGAATCAATTTATGAATACACAAAGGCGGAAAAGTGAACACAAAAAACAAAAACAGGAATAAAAAATAAATGAAATAAAGATAAAAAAAAAAAAAATGAAGTAATATATGATTGGTAAATTTTGTTAAGTTCACATATACTGTGTAATTCTATAAATGTATTGAAACAAATAAAAAAAAAAAAGCATAATTTACAAAAAAAAAAAAAAAATTCTAGGAGAATATTAAATTCTTCTTTTACTATTTTTGTATGCTATATAAAATATATTGGCTTCTTTTTGTTGAATAATTCATAACCACTTTTTTATTATTATGATTACCTACCACTATTTTTCTACTAACACGTATCTGGTGATTTATTTACATTGACATGTAGCAAAATTTGTTATCAGAATAAAAAAAAAAAAAAAAACAAAAAATGTTATAAAAAACTTTGGATAATCAATTCAAAGTTTGAAAAAAAAAAAGGAAAAGAAATGTATTATACATAGAAAATTAAGCGCGCCTATATTTATGCATTCATTTTTTACTTTTTTTTTTTTGTATTATGAAGCAGAAAATTGAAAAATTCTTAGAATGATAAAAAAAAAATGGATAGAACATTACGAACAATACATTTTTTTTCACTTTCCTTTTTTTTTTTTTACTTCTATTGGTTTTTTGTGTGAATTTAAATCGATCAAAAAAATACATTAAATTCTATTGAAATTTTTTAATATATACAAATATAACTGTAAAATATAAAAATAAAGTATGATAAAAGCATACAATAAAGTATTGAATATGGCATACAAAATATTCAACTTAATTTTAGTTGCAATTCAAGCAATAATTTATTATAATCATGTGTACATATGTTTAAAAGATGTGGTATTTCAACAACAACGGGGTTATTCAATTAATGGCGATTATAGTTTTTATTAATTTTTTAAAGTATAATATTAAGTTATCGGTGATGATAAATTTCTTTTTAAAAGTTATAAGTATATAACAAAGTTGAAAATATTTTATGGTTTTGGCTTTTTTTTTTTGGAATTTATACATCCAAATTTCCAAATAACTGTTTAAAATCGGTTTCACAATAGCTAAAGTTCTTTTAGGTGACCATTAGATGCATTTTACCAAATAGCTCTTATACTTTTCATGTTATGATGATACATATTAGTTATACTCTAAATTAATTTGGTTAGGGAACAATCAAAGACCTTGTTTCAATAAGGTTAAAAAGACCGGAATTAGTAAAGAGTAATAGGAGAGTGAAGACTTATGTTTTATAAACTTTAACAAACTATTTTTATGTGCCTTTAAGATGTAAACTGTAGTCAAGTAATCGCCATAAATTGAATTATGTTCTGATTAAATCATTTAAATTCCATAATTTGCAAACATATAACTTATGTAATTATATTATAATAATTATTGTTTGATTTGAATGGAATTTATTTATAGTGAAAAATTAAACTGAAAATTTGGTTGAAATGTACACACTTTTGTTTTCGAAGCTGCACATGTATATTTGTACAAACGTATCTAATATTAGAATTTCAGGAGAATAAACAACAAAACCCAATTCGTTCTAATCAAACAAATTGAATTCTGTTATTTAATTTATTATCATAAAATTTAATTAAGTATATATAAGATATGTCAAATTTGGTTCTTTTGCAGTATACGGTAATCCCTCGTTTGTCGAAATCTATCAATACCAATGGTACTTCATATAACATCATATTTTCAAAAATATATGCTCATAATTTCTAGCCTCGTTCGTTAAAAACAAAAAGGACATTCGGAAACATTCTTCCAGTTTTTTTTTTTTTAAATATATAAACCTTTAAACCTTAACTTATTATAAATATATATATATGTCTTCTAGCCTTAGTTTTAAAATATAAAATAATATGTTTTATTACATATTTGATCACAAACAATATTACAGCACAGGGTATTTTTTTTTTGTTCCTGTTGTTCTTTTTGTTCTTAAAAGGTCCATTCTTATAATTTTATAGAGAAAAAGTACAAAAGAAACAAGGGGTTTTTCAAAAATAAATTATTATATCTTCCAAAATATGTAGTAAGTAAAATCTTGAAAGTCATATATTATTTTGAAGGCAAGATATGAAAGATTGTTTTTTTTCCGAAATTTTCAATTTTAAACAATTTTAATTTTCAAATTTAATTCAATTTATATTTCCATAACGACGTTAAAATAATCCTTTGTTTATTACCCTACTATGGCTAAAAAAACTATAGACAAATATATATTTAATAGGTTAAGAGATATATGTTAAAATAAGTTTTATATAAAGAAAAACCGAAGAATGTCGTTGTCCTTCTCAAATGCTCTTGAATGACAAGATTCGCAGTTAAGGCATATATTTTTGAAAATGTGAGGTTACGAAGTACTGTTATCATATATATCGTTTACGGCTTAAATGGCGTCACCTTAAACTGCAGAATCCCTTCATATTTATGGGATTCTACATATCAACATTTTTAAACTTTTTATCTTTAAAAATCAAAAAACTAAATTTTCCAAGACATAATAAAAAAGTTTATTATTTTTTATTAAAAATTAACCCTTTCTTTGGTATTTAATTAACATGTAGGTACTATGTACTTTTATTTTACCTTTAAAAAACACATATATATAATAAATTTAATTTTGCTGTCCTGCTGTTCTTTCGATAAAAACAAATCAATTTACAAAAATTTAATTTACGGTTGCTATGCTGTTGTTTTATAATAACATGGTAAGTATTGCATGTTCAACGAAACTTTAATGATTAAACTGTCAAAAGGCATTTTTATATATCAAAACTTTTCATTATTTATTCCACGAATACATTGTTTTCCTTTTTTAGCACATTTTCTCTCTGTCCATCGTTCCGTTCGTCCGTCTGGGTGTTTACAAAACTTTTGTTTACTCCGTTTGAAATAAAGCAATGAAATTTTAACTATGGATAGGCATCGCCAAAAAACTAATTTTGTGGGGCAACTTTTTTCTGTAGCCCCACCCGTTACGGAGCTAATAGCCCTACAAAGTTTGAAAAAGGTTTTAAAAACCTTTGATTTTTTCTATTACTTGTTTTTTCTTCATTTTATTCAAAAGGAGTAAATTTATTTGACCGTTGGAAAAAAAAAAAAATTATTAAAAAGTCAATAACATTTTACGAAAAAAATGATAATTACATATTTTTTTGTTTTTGTAAATAAAAAAAACTCATGTATAATATATAGTTTAAATTTTATAAAGTATTTTTAAAATGACAAATTATAAAATTATACGAGAGATTATAAAGGTCACCTTGTTATTAAACATTTCTAAAAGTCAAATAATGTACATTTTACATGGTTTTATTAAAATAACAATATATGTAGACCAAAAGCAAGTAGTAATATTTAAATTTCGCGGAAATTCAGTAGAAGTAGAATAAAAAAGAATAAAAAAAAAACTTTTTTGTATGAAATCAGTATGAAATTATAAATATACATAGCAATTTAAATCGGTGACCTTAATTACATTATATATACCAAATAATTATTACTAAATTTTTCCTCAACAGAAAAAGTCACTTCTGTAATAAAAAAAAAAAACTATAAAAATAGAATATTAATTTGTAAATTAGTTTTTTGAGAATATTATTAAATAAAAAAATCTTAAATCCAATTATATTTCTTTCTTTTTAATTTTAAACTTGACTTTCTTGACCTTGGGATTTTAAGAATTTTCTTCAAATGAAAAAAAAAAGTGTTTATTTTTCTGTCTTATATATATATACATTATCAGATCTATAAAAGATAACAAATACAAAAGAAAACTTTTCCTATGGGTCAGCTCAACAAAAAAAAAACAAAAGACATCTGCATTTTTTTTTATCTTTAAATTTATATTTAAGTTTCTCCAATTAATAAAATTAAAATTTATCTATAAAAAGTAATGTTCAGATATAACGAAAGAAGAAAGAAATATTTCAATTCGATTCGATTTCGAAAGAATTCAATTAATTTCATTTTTCTTTTCCCGTTCCATGTCCCTTTCCCTTTTCATTTAATTGTGTCTATCACAATTAGATGGTATTTACATCTATCGAAATAAAACATACGGTTTTGTTTTAAATTTCACTTTAAAAATACAATTTATATATTTTTTTTATTTTTGTTACAATACTTTTTTCAATGTATTTGTAAGCACTAAAGATTTTCGAGACGTTTTTTCTTTTATTTTCTATTAAAAATTCAATATTTATTTTAATTTGCTCTTTTTCACTCTTCTTTTGTTTATTTATCACTTAACAAATCAGGTATAATAACAACTTTTTACACTTTTGTTTTGTTTGTATTTAAAATTTATTTGCATAATAAACAACAGTGTATGGTAAATCAGAATATATATATATATATATATATATACATAATAATAAATATAAACATGTAAATAGAAATTTTATCTATTACTTTTATAAAAGCTTCAGTTCAATAAAAAAAAAATTACATTTCATATTTTAAAGTTATGTCAACTTAGCATGTCTATACTAAAATTATATTATTGAAGACTTATCACTGACGCGATGAAAAACTCTATCACAACATGTATAGTTTAAAATGTAATTCTCGAAGACTCATGATGAAAATTTTTGTTATGTTAGGTAGTAATTTACTGTCAAATGAAAATTTTGTGGGAGTGTGTCATATGCCTGTATTTCATTTGCCCGTAGTAGCATTTGATTGTATTTCATTTGCCTGTATTTCATTCTAAAGTAGGAGAGATTTTAGAGTTGCATTCAAATGCATGGCTTTACGCTTTTCTCAGAATATTTATATGTATATGTATATGTGAGAATCTGAATTAGGAAGGACTTCAGTGAATTCACGCCTTTTACAGAATATTTATATAATATATTTTTGTACAATATGAAATACAGGCAAATGAAATGCAAATTTAATTATTGGTGATAAAAATAAAAATTATAATATATTAACACAAATTATAAATGAAATATAGGGTTGTGATAGTAATACAAAAATTTTGCCATATTTATACAGCTATAGCTAAAATTATTTAAAAAAGAAGTTGCAAGAAGCCGTCGTATCTTGCTAACCATACGTCGGACCGACGTGATTAAAAAAACCTAGTCCCCGATTCTGTAATAGAAATTACAAATAAAAAAAAAAATAAGAAAAATACCAAAAAGTGGCATCCTAATTTTGGTGACTATTTTTTTGGGCGAACTTTTTTATTTTTTTTTTCTATATTTTAATTCTACAACAAAATCGGGGGATATCTTTTTTTTTAAATCATATCGGTCCGACTTCTAGTTCGCAAGATACGGAGCCTATTTGCAACTTATAACTATATAAATGTACTCCTATGCTAGTTCAATATATAGAACAAAAAAATTTTAAATTTGTAAAATATACTAAACAAAAACAGCATTCACTAAAATACTAATTTATTTTTAATTATACATACTTCCTTTCCACTCTATCCATTCTTATATTTTTATTTAAACTTAACTAAAAACTAATAAAAAAAAATACTTAATTCCTAATCCTAAGAATTGCAAAAAAATGATGTTTGTAGTACAAGAATTTTGCCATGATAGAAAATGGCTATCGCTTCGTAGGAAAAGTCTTGCGTCACCACACACGATACTTTTGGTGTATATGTCATTGATTTTATAAATCTGACACTCAGATTTTTTTTCCTTTTTTTGAAAAATCTAAAAAGGAAGTCTAAGTTCTTAAAAGGTTAAGATTAAGATTTTTGGTATTTATAATGTTTTTCCGAAATTTAATTAGTTTTAAATGATCCTATTAAAGTTTTTTTAAACTTTCTTATATACATAATAATTATTTTATTTTTTATCAGAAAAATTTCGGTTCTCCTACAAAATACAAACTCTCAAAATCCAAAAACACAAAATTCAAAAAATCTAAAACTAAAAAACAAAATCCAAACCTCACACAAAATCGAAATATTACAAAATTCGAGCGAGTTTTTTTTTATCTGCGTTTTTCTACAATATTCCACTTTTAATATTGATTGAATTAATTAAATAACATTTACTTTACATATAAATTACAACAAGAAGATATTTAAAATAGTGGAGGCTGCCTCACTCAAGCCTCCGTTAAATAAATTATTGGAATCCTGATTTTGAAACGAATTCTAAAATTCCTCCGAGTTATTTTTTCTTACATACATATCTGAACAACAAAATTTTAAAAATAGTGGAGGTTGCCGCCCCCATCAAATTTCCGATAAAACAATGATTGAAACACTGATTTTGTACCCAATATATAAAAAGACTCCTAAACCTCGCATGAATTTTTTTATAAAACGCTTATAACCATAATTTTGAAATCAACTATAGGATGTCTAATAACTATTTGTGTACTTATATTATTTTCAATTATGCAGCATTCAAAATAGTGGGGATATCAACTCGAAAATAAATTCTCACATATTGATCTATGTAAGTTTAGATTTTGTCATGTTTGGATTATATTCGCTTTGGATTTTATGAATTTCTAAAAATAAAATATATTTGGATTTTGAGAATTGAGATTTTTTAGAATTACAAAAATTTCAATTTCTTGAAATCTATTTGCACCACACTAATTTAATAAAAAATCTTACAACAAAAAAAAAAATCACTTTCATTTTATAAAATTAAAATTATAACCAAGATTTTCACCAACATTTAATTGGATTAAATTTAAAATAAATTTCTTTTTTTTTTTTTTGTTTTTAGTTCACAATTAAATATAATAAAAATAAGTCTAAAACCGTTCACTTTTACTTTCATTTTTGATTACTTATTTAAAGTTTGAAAATGTTTTTGTGTTTTAAAGTTTATTTTTTACTAACAATCTTTGAATCTCGAAAATTTGCTTCTTCCTTTAAATTTATCTATAAGAAATGAATGAAATTTTTTTTTTAACTTTAAAAAACTTCAAACGAGTAGAAAAATATTTTAATTTTTTAGAAATTAACCAAAAAGAAAAAAAAAATTTTTTTAAATAATGTGTGGGTGTTAAATTCATTTTTTTATTTTCCACAAAATACTTTAATATTATGTAAATGATTAGAAAATATTCTAAAAGTTTTTTCGTTTTTTTTTTTTTCTTAACTTGGATTTGTTTGTAAGATTTTATCATGGAAATTGAAAATTTTTCAAGTTTTTAAATTTTCTAGAAAATTGTCAAATTAAATTTTCTTTGTCTCTATTTACTGGTTCATGTTTTGATTAAAGGTTTATATACTTATATACTTTTATATTCTATTAAAAAATTATATTTATATACAATAAGCCGATTAATATAATAAATAATAAAATCCTTGAATATGACATTAGATCCGGCAATCAACACACAATATAACATATACATTATGTACTCACAACGTACAATAATGGATTAATAATTATTGTGTAAAATTATATGAATTATAAATTATATAAATCACAATATTTTAAATTAAACGAACCGAAATAGAGAACTACATAAACATTATACTATGAACCTGTCTAAAATTTGGTCAGAATTCAAAGAGTAATTTATACAAATATAAATATATATATTAATAGTTATATATATATATAAGTGTGTGAATGAATATGCAATTTTCGATTTAAATAAAGAAATTAATGTGATTTGGAAAAAATCAATAGGGTAACTATAAATACTATAGAAGCTATAGAAGTACAGTAAGTGAGGAAAGAATATATTTATTTTTACTTGAAAATTTTTACTTTTATTTTTATTAGTAGTGGATTTTATTCTCATTTAATTTTGTATTCAAACTCTGTGCATAAAAGCCATCAAAGTGATATATGTCAGAGTTTTTCATAGAATTATTTTTTTTTTTTATAAATTGTCAAAAATATTAAAACTATAATGTAAGAAAGATCAAAAATCAGGTTTCTGAAAGTTATATATATTTTTGATAATTTTAAAAATTTTAAACCTTTTAAATTAAATCAATTTTTTTTTTTTAACCTTATTATCAAACATAACGCACAATCTTTATTTTGCATTCTTAAATTTTTGTTTTTATACTATTAAAATTAATTTAAAAAAAAAAAACAAATAAAGAGTTAAATAAATAAAATCATAAATAAACCATAATATATTTTATATCTATATATGTTATATGTTTATAATAATAATTTGCTCAAAATAATTTTTTTAATGTTTAAAAGTTTTCAGCTATTTTTTCTTCAAATATATTATCTATAAATATTACAAACATTTAATATTGAAAACAAACAATCTTTTCTTTTTTTATATTACAAATTACAATTATATTTTATAAAAATTCCAATAAAAAACAATGAATAATATGCCATTATATTTTTAGATATTTAAAACTTTAAATTAATCCTTCTCAGATCTCCCAAAGTTTAATAAAAAAAAAAAAACAAAAAATCTTTAACCTAAAAATATGCAATAAAATAAAATTATTATAAAAGTACTAAGTTTTTTATTTTTCTTTATAAAACATACTGTAAATATAATATAAATATATATGTATATATACATAATTTTTTTTTAAATATTATTTTTTATAACCCATAAGAGAATTATACAATAATTAATTTATTCCTTAATCCTATTTAATTAAAAAGTAAATAATATATATAACTTTTCTTTGAAATTTTTTTTAATACTTTTTATAAACCCTTATTTTAAAAAAATACTTGTATATTTTTTTTTTTGAATTTTTTCTTTCTTCTTTTTTCTTTTGTTATTTAATCTTTCAGTTACACCATGAAAATACCAATTATTATACTTTTAACTTTTCTTATATATTTCTTATATTTTTCTTTAAAAAAGTTTTTGTTTTTCTTAGAATTTTTAGGGATTTTCTTGAAAATATTGTAAATTTGATATTGCGAGATTCTTTGCATTCTTGTTAGAATTTTAGTATTATGGTCAAAGTAAATAAAAAGTATATATATATTTATAAATACATATTTTTTGGTTTTTTATTTATCTATAAAAGTTATATTACCCTATATACGCAATATACCCATATATACGCTATATAATATAAAATGAAAAATATATAATATTATATAAAAGAAAGAATCAAAATAAAGGTGCTAGTCAAAATTTCATTTTCAGTTGAATTATTTTTTGTTTCTTTTTCATATTTATTTCATTTACTAGATTTACGGCTCATTGAATCGATATTGATGAAACTACAATAGAAAAAAAAAAAAGAAATTTATTTTCTTCATTTTCAATATTATAAAATAAATGTTGAGAGTGTATATTAGATTTTTTTTTTTTTTTTTAAATGTATACCAATATGTATCTTAAAATTTTTTTTTTTTTCTTATATAACATTCACAATTTCTTTTATGATTAACGTCTTTCAACTTTTTCTCTGTTTTGTTTTTAATATAATCAATATAACTTTTAAACAAATTAGTCAAAAAAAAAAAAAAAAATTAAAATATGACTAAAATGGAAAAACCTAACGATTTGAAAAATTACTTTTTGCTTTTTTTTTGTTGTTTTTAAATTGTGAGAAGTATTGTTAGAAATATTGACGTTAAGTCAGATTATACTTTTGTTGTTTATTCTTTTGGAAAACTAAGGAAAAAAAATAATTTACGTACATTCGTTTTTTTTTTTTTACTTTAGTTCTTTTATAAATTGAGATATGATTTGATTCTTTTTATATTGTTTTATTAAAAAAATTTTACTAAAATTTAAAAAAAAAAAATAAACATTTATAAAAAAATAAATAAAAATTATTGAAAATATGATAATGGTACCTACTTACAAAAATTTGTATAACATTTTAGATAAAAATACCAGAACTAAGTATATGTATAAGTATATGTTTATTATAATTTTTTTTTCTCCTTACCACTCCTATAAGAAGCATAGGGCATTCACTTTTATTAGTTTATTATTCGTATTTTACTAAGTTTCACTAAGCCGTTGATTACTGGGGTGTACCTATTGTACAAGACTATTGAACACATATAAATATTTTATTTGTGCGCCATCTATTATCTTAGACAAGAATTATTTATATTCTACTATAAAAATTCCGATATGATATTTAATTAATTATATATGCACATACTTATTTTTTTATTGTTATTTTTAATTATATTATACTTAATTAGTATAATTTGGAAAGACGTCCACATCATGTTATCAAAAAATTTTTTTAGATATTTATTGTTAAAATTTAAAACTAATTTTGGTTTACATACATAAGTACTTCTAGTAGTACTTGTACTCATTCAGCCAATTGTGCAGTGGTTAAGACACCGACTCTTCATACGAAAGGTCTCAGATTCATATAGATTAATATAGGTCATATAGATTAATAAAAAATAATGTAAATTTTTCTTATAACATATAATTAGTGTAAAATAATTAAATTAAAACAAATATATATACATATATCTTATAAATTATAATTAATATCACATTGTAATATGTATATAATAAAATAATAACAAAAAATACATATAATTCTTGTATATAAGAAAGAAACGTCTCATAGCATCTTGTACAATAGCTGGTAAAGCTTAGTCAAACATATGAACAATAAATGACTTATGTAGTTGATAAGGAAAAAAGATACTTCTACTTGTTAACTTTAATTTAAACTTTAATTTTTTTTTTTATTCGTTGTATAAGATCTATAGTTAAAAACGTAATATTTATCGTTTACATAAAATTGCACCATATTTAAATATGTTAAAAGTTAATAAGAAACAAGTATGTAACAGTAAGTCGATGCAACCGACTTATTTATACCCTACACTTAAAAAATTCAAATTAAGTTAAAAATATATAAGTTGTTTTAGTTAGGTATTTAATATAAGCTAAAAAAATAAATGCTTTTACAACCTTTGTACAAAATTTCAGGTTTCTATCTTTATTACATTCGAAGATATGCTTGTTAGGTTTTGGGAAGTGTGTGTAGGCCCCCGAACCACCTCCCCAATTCATCTCAAATTTTAGAAACATAATCAGAACATAGTAGAATACTCTTATATCAAATTTCAAGTTTTTATATTTATTAATTTCGAAGATATGCTTGTTCGGTCTTGGGAGTTGTGAGGCAGATACCCGAACAACCATTCCAATTCATCTGAAGTTTTAAGCAAATCAGGGATTCAGAAAACAACACCATCGTATAAAATTTGCAGTTTCTATCTTTATTAATTTCGAATATATGCTTCTTCGGTTTTGGGAGTTGTGTGGAACTACTCCAATTCATCTCAAATTTTAGGGATATCAGAGATACAGGAAAACACACCCTCGTACAAAATTTTAAGTTTCTATCTTTATTAATTTCGAAGATATGCGTATTCGGTTTTGGGAGTTGTATGGGAGGTACCCGAACCCATGGTCCGATTTCGCCCGTTTGCAATCCTCGCCTTACTTTAGTCATTGTTAACCTACAATATAAATTTCATCAAGATAGCATCATTATTTTTTGAGTTATCGTGCGTACGAACGGACGGGCGGACGGAAATCGCTAAATCGACTCAGGAGTTGATCCTGATTCAGAATATATATACATGTTCATATCTAACTCGCTTCCTTTTGGTGGTTACAAACACCATACCAAAGTTAATATACCCTATACTTAATGTGTATGCTCTACAATATATGTTTACATTGTAGGGTATAATAAAATATCCTTATTTAATAAATCAACTGAAAAGGAAAGAATACTGAAGCTATAGAACTTGAGCTTGAGAAAGAAAACCACTTATTGAAAAAGTATAAAGTATAAAAGTATAAGAACTATTTTAAGAAAATAATAAAAATATTTTTTTTAAAACTTACGAAAATTACGATTACAAAAAAAAAAATTGTATTATCATTTCTAATGTTTTCATCAATTTTTCAATTTTACAAATTAATTATTTATTTAATTCCATATTTATGTAAATTAATTTAATGTATTATACATTTTTATATATTTATCTACATTTATACTAAATAGTTGGTGGAAAAAAAAAACTTATAAAATTATAAGTATTCAATTTATTTTAACCATCATTTATTTACAATTCATTATAAAATTTTAATATTTTTTTTTTTTTTTTAAACAAAAAAGTTTTTGCTCCTTTAATATTTACATAATATATTTAAAAAAAATTTTTTTGGATTTGTTATTTTTGCAAAACAAAACAAAACTTATGAAATACAAAAATAAATATATTCATTGTTTATTTTTTTCAAGGCTATATTAATGTTATTTAATTTTGGCGCAATCCTTTTATATTTCATAATGGTTTTTGATAAAATTTTATTTAACCAAACTTTATATTTTTATTTCATTTATATTTTCATGCATGTGTAATTTTATGTATGGAAAATGATAAAAATAAAAGAATTAATAAAATGCAAATATATAACAATACCTAAAATTAGATATACATATATAAAAAAAAAAAAAAAAAACAATTTAAAGGATCAACAAAAAACATTTAACAGAATCAACAATATTTATTTTTAAAATAAATATGCATTTAAATTTTATCGTCGAAATGATAACAGTTTTATTTTTTATGGCGTACACTATAATTTATAAATCCACAAACAGCAATATAAGTGTAGTTTGAAGTTAGTTTAAGTATATAATCCACATATAAGTGTAGTTTAAGTATATAATCCACAAACAGCAATTTATATGAACCACAAACAGCAATATAAGTGTAGTTTGAAAAAAAAAACCACATTTATAAAAACTTAATTAAAACTTAACATTAAATTGTATATGGGGGACCTCGATGACCAAGTGTTTAAGTGCATGCAAACTTATTAACCAAATAAGCGGTGCGGTTTTAAATTCTACACAGGTTGCAAATTTTAAAATTTATTTAAAATTAAACTGTATGGGGACCTCCATGATCAAGTGGTTAAGTACATACAAACTTATAAACCAAATAAGCGGTGCGGTTTTAAATTCTACATAGGTTGCAAATTTTTTTTTAATTGGAAGGCAAATTACTGAAAAATTAATTATTATAATATAAAGAATATAAATAATACTATATATACTCGATACTATATATAAATGAATGCTATAGTATTTAAACTATATAATAGTCGACAGTTTTAGTAATATTAAATAATTTTTCTATATGTGATAAAATGTTGTGTTAAAATGAATTTCATATTAATAAATAATTATTTATTTCTTTATAATTACACTTATTTATTTATCCTGTTTATTTTTTGACAGTTTACAAAGTTTTAAAAATTAGAAAAATAATTAAACATATTTAAAAACAAATTACTTATTATTAAATAACCTTAAAAATTTAAAATATTATAATAAAAAATCACTATTAACTCCTAAGCACAATGAGCACTACTATCGCACAGAAATATTTTTTCAAAATTTAAATAGATCGAAAACAATACAAATGCACAGAATTAAAGTAATTATTAAGTTTTTATCACAGTCAATCGCTCAAAAGTTAATCAACTTTTAATTTTAAGACAGAATTTCATCTTTGACAGCTAATTGCTAATACGTAATTGTCATTGTGCATTGTGCATTGTTATTGTTGTTTTGATTTGTTTAATTTTTAATAAGGAAATAAATATATTTAAATACAAATATATATACAAATATTTTATAATATACTTAACTTATTATTAATTTATTTTAGTACTTTAATTATTTTATGCACTTATTGTTTTTTTGCATTTAAATGTCACTCTAACGCTTTCAACGTTTTGTACTGTATTTGAAAAATTTGATGAAACTACGTTTTTTTAACATTTTGTAACTTCATGGATGCGTAGTGGCTAGCGTCATTATGCTTAAGACATTAAATTTTGAATTAACTTTAAAAAAAAAAAACAAAAAAAAAAGTTTTCAATTATTTTGAAATAGAATAAATAGAAATACTCAAAATGTGTTAAATATAAAAAATATTCTGGTAAAAATTTAAAAATTAGAAAATTATCAACCCTGACAAGTACATTGAAATAAAATTAAAATGCTGCACTCACAACATAAGAACATTATCCAGTGGAATCCAAAGGCGAATGCAGATATACAATTTTTTTTCAGTACTTTCGGATGCTGCAACTAAAAATAACATATTTTTTTTATTTTTTTTTGGGGGAAGAACATCATGTATTCATAAACATTATTTTTATATCAGTGAAATATTTTTATTTAACATACAGTTTGTTTTTGATTTTTTTTTTTTGTTTTTAAATAAATTTAAAACCAAATATAAACCTCTTTTGTATATCTGAAAATTAAAAAAACAAAAAAAAAAAACTTTCGTTTTTTGCTCTAAATGGGCCTTTCTACACGAGTAGTGTCCTCTTTCGTTTCGTGACTACTTTCCTCTTTTTTTTATTTCCACACTGTTCCTCTCGATAGTCGTTACTTTTATATGTGTGTGTAAATATTTCATTTTAAAACAAAATTTGTTGCGAGAGGTAGATAATAAATATAAAAAAAAAGCACGCATAAAACAAATAAATGTTTTTTTGTATTTAAGTAACATAAGATTTTTTTGCCTGTAATTTTTAAATAATATATATTATATATGTATGTACCTAGAAATAGAATAAACTCTGTACTGTGCACATAATTTCTTTTTGTCAATAGAATATATTTTAATAATTTCATCAAGTGAAAGATCAAAAATCACTTTACTTTTTTAAAAATTTGCTGCGACCGTTTCAAAAACTTTTTTCTTTAATTTTCCAAACGAGAATGAAACGTATGTACACATAAAATTTTTTTGACCCTCATAAAAATTTTTATTTGAGTTTTTGTTGGTGTTAGTGGACTAAATTTTTAAACTCTAAAATTTTGGTTTAAAAAATTACTCCTAAAAATCCCCACCACAAATTTAGTTTATTGGCAAGAGGGTATGAAGCGAAGGTAAAAGTAAAAAATGACGAAAGAGGACACTACTCGTGTGGAAAGGCCCAATATATGTAAAAAATAAAAATTATTTTTTCATAAGGATTCATGAGATTAGTTTTTTTTTTTTTGTTTTTAATTTATTTCAAGAAAAAAATTTAAATATGATTAAAATAAATTTTCTTTGTGTCAAAGAATATAATAAGAAAAATATATAAAATTTTATTTTAATTATAATAGAAATTTGCACTACATAATATTATTATGTCATATATGAATTTGTATGGATTCATATTTATTGATCGTTTTTGTGTATGACCCTTAAGTAGATGAACAAAAAAGAAAGTACGAAAAAAAAAAAAATAAATGAAATGGGTATTAAAAGGTCAACCAAAAAGTGAAGGAATCCTATATAAACCGACATATTATTCAATTCAATTATATTAAATAGATTAAAACCAATTCATATTATAGACCTTCATTATTCAATAAACTAGAAAATAGGATAGAATTCATATTCTAATTTGTTTTAATACTTTCTAAGTACTTATGCATATATAAATTTTATAATATATGTATACATATATGCATAAAATAAACATATATACAGGGTGATTCATATAAATAAATGCATTAACATAATGTGTAGACAAATGTTTTGTATTGGTGTTAAATTGTGTGCCCAATAGTTTTGGAAGTGTGAAGCTTTAAAGGACATTTGGTACAATTTTCTTTTTTTTGATTAAAATGACCATAACTTCTGTTACCAACAAGATTAAAAATGCATCTGAAAAAGATTTTTCAAAGCATGAGAAAGGAGGTTTTCTAAAAGTATTAATTTTTTTGCTCGAAAACCTTTTGAAAAATATTTAAAGTTTTTTAGCATTTTTCAGTATCTTGTTTGTAACAGAAGTTATGATTATTTTAATCAAAACTAAAAATATTGTACCAAATGTCCTTTAATGCCCCACAGTTTCAAAACTATGTTGGACCCAAAATCTAACTCTCATACAAAACATTTGTACAATCTAACTCAACATACAAAACATGCCCTACACAATGGTTTATGTCAATGCATTTTCTTACGAATCACCATGTATATGTGAGGAAAACTCAAAATGAATGAATTTACATTTTAAAAACTTAAGAATTTTTCCGGACTATCAATTTTCAATTAGAAAAATTCTTTTTTCTATTTTTGATTTTGAAACTTATTCTTTTTTTTTTTTTTTTTTTTTAAGTTTTATAAGTGGTATATAAGGTAAGAATAAAATCAATAAATGAAAATAAGAAAATTTAATTGAAAGTAAGTAAGAAATTAAATCAATTTTAAGAGGACTTAAAAAATTTTGATGTTAAAAGAAAACAAAAAGATTTCAATAGGAAAATTAAAGTAGACTTAAATAATTATATATAGAGAATAGAAAATAAATGTCGATAAAAGACTGTTTAAAATAAATTGATATTGAATTATATATTGATTTTTAAAAACTATTATAAACTATATAAATTATATAATAAGATTATTTTAATTGAAGTATTTAATTACAATATCAGATATATGTGTGCAATATATTAGAAATATTCTTAGTATTTTGCAGGAATGTATAATTGAATGTATGTATTTACATGCATTTTCATTTATCATTTCCAATTCCAATTAAAAAATTTTTTAAATTCTTTTGAATTAAAATAAAAATTTATTTACACCTTTTAATAATTAAATTAAATATTAAATCTAAAAAATAATAAAAAGTATAACATATTTATTTCTTTAATGAAAATTGAAAGTTTGAAATTAGATTTGAAATTTGATATGAAAAATGCAACATTTAATTTTATATAAATCTAAAAATAATTTGTTTTTTTTCCTAAGGGAGGTGTAAATCTTCAAAAGATATCAAGAATATCTCCTTGATAGTGTAAGATTTTTACTGACTAAATCAATTTTCCCAATATAATAGAATGAATTGCTTAACTTACGCAGTATATTATAGGGAGTAGGAATAAAAATGGGTAAAACTAGGATATCGATATTTTTGAGTTGGAAGTCAGTCATAAGAACAATGTATCCATATATTATTATTACTATTTTTATAGCTATGTCACCATCAGTCACTTATATTACAACTACAAGAAACAGATTATAGTATCTTTCTGATAGAGATAATAAGCAAAGGAAGCTTAACAGTTGCAACTACTATTAAATAGTTTTTGTTTAAAAATCGAATACTTAAATTTATATTCATTTTTATTTTTATATTTCATATTTAATAATTTTCTGTTGCCTTCTATATGATTTTAAGTTAGTTTTTATTTTCTTTATTTTTTTATTTATATTGATATTGCAAATTACATAAATAGAATCATAGGATAAATCAATATTACTTAACCATCGGTTATACGAATGTCATTATAGGTCGAATATTATTATTGATTTATAGAGTACTAATATTATATATTTTGTTTATTTTGTTCACTATGTCCGTTTATTTTTTTAATGACTTTTTTAAGGGCGCTAAAGAACGATTATACCAAACATTAGTTTTTTATATGGAATGACAGAGTTCTTAAAAACTAAAAAAAAAAAAAAAAAATAAAACAATTATCATTCTTGCACCTTTTACATTGCCGCCGATTTTGAGTTTAATGAAAATTTAATATCATGGATCTATTATTGAAATATACTGCTTTTATTTGTTCAAAGACAGACATGGTTTGTATACGCTATTTCTTATAATTTCTAATTCGTTTTCCTTCAATCGGTTTTTAAACAAGTGTTAACTTCACCCGACAATCTTAATTTTCTATTAACAAAAATTATAATATCATAATTAATATTTTTATTTTTAGATTTAGATTTTTGCTTTTAATTAAATACATTATCACACATTTTACTTATTTAAGATTTTAAATTTTGATTTAAAATATATTATATCTTTCAGTTGAAGTTTTCAGTTAAAAATTAAAATAGAATTTTCAATATATAGAATTTTTTAGAAAATAAAATAAAAATTTTTCAATTTTATCAAAAACGTGATAACAACATTTTAAATTGAATTCTTATTTTAAAATTTTCTTATTTCAATATATGTACATATTATATATTTATGTATATACTTTTATATGCATATAGAAACATTATATAAGTATGTAATATAATTTTTTTCCTTTTGTGAATCGTCTTTAAATTGAATTTATTATTCGATACGATATGGATTCTTAGAATACAATAGATATTTTATTAAAACTCAAAATCTGATTTAAAACATTATTTAATAACTAAAAAAAAAAAAAAAATATCATAAAATTCTTTATTTTATTTGAATTCTTAAAAGTACATATATATATTTTTTTGCCATATAGAATTCAATAATTTTCAAAATAAATTATAATCTTATTTTCAGTTAATATAAATTTTCATTTGTTTAACATTTTCGATATTTACTGACTGACTCACTTTCTTAATAATAAAAAATTCATATTTTTTTTCTTTTTTTTTTTTGAATTTCTTTTTAAATTTATGGAATAATGTAATAAACTAATGTCGTCGTATATTGAAAATATAATTTAATAATTACTCATTGCTATATTAAATGGTGGTATGTTATAAAGTCATAGGTCATAAAGTCATATTTCACAAAAATGGCTTTATAACCCATTCAAATGATAAAGCCATATTGGGCTTCATGAAAATAAAGGAATTCATGAAATATGGCTTTATGACCCCTCACCATATTAAATTGTCTGAAGTTTAGACAAATATGAATAATAAATGTCTAAGTAGATGCGATATGCTGCTTAAAAAAGTGGCAAGGAAAGGAAAATATTCAGAAGATGATGAAAATTATTTTTTTACAAAACCTTTATGTATTTAATGTATGTATTTAAAACCTAATTATTTGTTTTATCCTTCATTTTTTCATGATTTTTCCGACCCTACCTTGTTTTATTATACAATATAAACAAATACTTGATACAAAAGTTATAGCTTTGGTCATAATACATATATATTTTACCTTACATTAAATAACTGGATGTAAAAAAATACCATAATTAAATTATAAAAAACAATCTAAAAAAAAAATCGACATTTGCGTTCAACAAATGAATGAATGTATAATTTTTATTCTTTTCTTTTTTTTACCTTTCTTTTCAGAGAGAAAGGTAAAAAAAAGAAATCAATTATAAAGAGATAATTTTTAATATATTATTTAAATAAAAATTAAATTTCATTTTATTTCGAGAAAAAATGCACGTACATACATACATACATGAAACATATGTTTTATTTTTTTTAGGCTTCAAATTAGATAAATTGAAATGTACTCTTCAAGAAAATCCAGAAGAATTCTTAAGTTTGTCAATCAATCAATCAAAATATATAGTATATATACATACATATATATATTTCTAAAAGTATATATTTTTATATTCATAATTGTATATTTTTATACATGTAAAATATGTACATACATCTAATATATTGTAGTTTTTTTTTTCGTGATATGAATTAAGAATTCGTTTATTCTTGTACATGTCATGGGATAAATTTGTTGATTTCTAAAATTGAATACTTCAATACTTTAATAAAAGGAAACATACAAAGCAAACATATATATGTTCTCAATGTTGTTTTTTAATTTTTTTTTTTTTTTTTTTTATAAAAGAACGTCAAGTATAATTTTATTTCATATTTCTAATATGCAACGTATATAAAAAAAATCATTAGGGTAAGTCTATAAATAATTGAGTGTTTTATATACAATTTATATTATAAATATAAAATATACGTTAAAAATTTTGTTGTACAATTTTTTATTAGAAATTAATAAATTTTTAAAATCCTAAAATAATATAAATTTTTTTTTCATGTTGAGAAAACTGGAAACGTAGGTTCAAAGCTTTGCTTGATTTTTTTTTTTTTTTAGAGCATTTCTTTGCAACATAAATGTGAAAACAGCCTTTCCTTTTCAGACGTGGCTATAAATATCGTAAGGGGGAATAACTCTTACGATCTGTGTGGGATTCGAACCCATACTCCCTCGGTGTTAACAGCGTATTTTATACACTTTAACGTACTAGGCCACCGAGGCACCTCTGCTTGATTTGTTGTATACTAATTTGCTAATATTTTTTTTGCATCCATATTTTTCCTATTTCTTTTCTGAATTGTCATCTATAAATATTTTTTGGTTTATTATTTTTGTTTCTTCTTTTCGTTTGCTTATTTTTTTATTGCTTGATCAGGGCCCTATTACACGAATCACTTATCAGTAATCGAATAATCATTTTATTGATAAGTTTTTGTTGCACCAAAACCATATTTTGTTATAACTTCATAAATTTTAGATTAGTACTTATCAATAAAAAAGTGATTATTTGATTTAGTTATATCAAATGGTTCTTGATACGTCATCGTTCACAGATCATGATTCGGTATTCTTTGTAACCAGATTATAATATGCATATTATTATAGATTGTAGCCAAAAGCATATTATTATAGATATGGCAGGATGTATTTGTTAGCGCTTTTTAACAAATACATGCGGCCATAGTTTAATATTTTTGTTGTATAGCCTAAAAGAAACTATAGTAACTACTGAGAGTTATCATACTCAATCGATTTACATAATTATATAATATTATAATTATAATTTTAAATTGACTAGTGGCCTGAGTTAATTAATTTAAAATATTTTTGAGTTCAAAAGAAATTTCGTACAATGTTATTTACATAAAATATTTTTGACTTAAATGATTCATCTCCTATATACTATTTTGTCTTTGTTCTATTCGCAGTTACCATTACTTAGTTTATTTCTTAGAATCCACAAAAAAACCCAAAAAAACAACATTTTAAATATTATCACTATGAGTAAAATCACACATTAAAGAATAATAATCATATATGATAATTATTTTAGATTAGTCTTATATTCGTATATTATATTATAAGGGAACTTGTTTCTTGTATACGTATAATAAAAAAGTAATAGCTTTAGTCAACTGTTACTATAATTACATAATTCTAGGATGTAATTAAGTGACTTTTAAATTTTGTATTAACAGTGTATTTAAATGATGATTCAATTATTACTAATATATGGGTTTTTACATCAAATGCTTTTTTTTATATATAAAAGATTTAAAAAGATGTGCATCTTAAGCATTAAATTTTTGCTTTTTTATAATATATAATAATTTTTTTATTTATAATTTATAAAATATGTAATGTTAGTTTTAATGGAGAATTACTATTATTTAGTTAAATGGCTATAGATACTTAAAGTAAAATAAGTTAAAAGTAAAGGATATGAAATTTTAAATTTGAGGTTACTTATAAAATGTTTTACATTAATTTACATTTAAATTTGAAAAATTTTCTAATACAATTAAAATAAAGATAATTTTAAGAGATAAAAAAAAATATTAAGGTGATGACCCAATGGTTACTTTGCTTTCTTTAATTTGAATAACAAAGTAAATACTGACCCAATGATTACTTCACATTTTTTGCTATGACTTTTGTTGAATTTTGTTTTTCTAAAATGGATTTAAAAAAAATTTTAGAAATTTTATATATAATAAATATTTTATATGAAATGTACAAATGTTTGTATTCAATACCAAATAGGAGAATATTTTGGGTTCGGGACATTTATATAGAAATCGTCAAATTCATGAATTGTATGAAATCACATTCCCACCTATTTAAAATTTTTCCCACCTATTCAAATTTTTTTAACGTTTATGTAAAAAAATTCAAAAATCAACAGGCAAAGATTCAACGCAAAATACGAAATTGAAAATTCATCAATTTGTTACTTAGCTTCGTTTGTTTACTTTGAATACTTTATGCATTTGGTCAAGTACCATAAGATATAAAGTAATTAATTTTAGCTATGTCAAAATTTTCCAAGGAACTAAAGGAAGCAAAGTAAGCATTGAGCCATCATTTTAGACACAGTTTTGTTTTTAAATAATGTAAAAATAACGCAGAGAAAAAAAAACTTTTAGTTATGGTTATGGAATTAATTGCAATTATAGACAAACCATAAATAAAAAATTTTCACGCATTTCGGAAACTATTTCAAAACAATAATAGTTTTTATATCATTAAAGGAAATTTTTTAGTCTATTTGAAAAATCCAATAAAAATTCTTAAAAATTAATTAATTTTTATTAATTTCAATCTTTATTTCTGTTTTTTTTTTTTTATTTTCTATGAAAATTCAATTTTGTTAAAAAAAAAATTATATGGTTATAGGGAGGGTACACTCTTAAAAAAAACCATAATACAACAGAGAACAAAAACAAAAATCAAAAGAAAATGTTTTTTAATTTAAGATAGTTAAGAAAAATGTCAAAATATTTTTGCGACTTTCGTTTTAAACACTATATACTTTTATAAAAGTGTCAATGAAATTAAAATTTTACAAAATTTGATTCCGCACAGTTCTTTTACCGCAAAAGTGAACTTCAATTTGTTTTGAAACAGTATTATTGCTTTTTTGTTTCTGTCACAAAAATGTGACAAGTACTTAACACAGTTATAAGTTTTATGTCCTCGGGTTGAATATAAAAACAAAAACCACCACAAAACATAGGTCACGTGAATTTTTTTTAAAATAGTATATACCATATATTTAATGGGATCAAAATGGTGCAACTTAGTGTTAATTAAGGTCTTCGTGCAGCATCGTGGGGGTCCCCACCTTAGCTACTTTACACAGTCTTACCTTTCCAGGTGTGGCTGTAAAATTGAATGTCGTAAGGGTTGTTTAAAGTAATAAATGGGTTCTACAACAGTATTTTTGTGGGTTTATACAAAAAACTATTCCAAAAAATTAAATTTTACTTTACCCGTATAAACCCGTTATATATACTCGTTTTTAGAAAATACAATTTTCTAAATTGTTTCATTTACACATATATATAATTTCTTACCTTATTTTTACCTGAAGCAAATTAAATATTATTAATATTTTTCTCTTTTGACTCTTATAGCTTTTTTTTTTGTATTATATTTGCTCAAATGCAATTATATATATATATATATAAATATATGATATATATATATATATATATATATATATATTATAAATGACATATATTTAAGTGTTCATATATTCTTTTTTGTGTATTAATAATATATATAATTTATTTATTATTTTTTTTTATTTGATTTCCATTGATTTTACTTTTCTTTACTTTTCTTTTCCATTAGTTTTTTTATTTTGGTTTTTGGTTATGTTTTTTTGGTTTTTTTTTTTTTGCCATACTTATTTTTATTTGAAAAAAGGATTTTGAAGGATTTATTTACAATAAAATTGAAATTATTGATATATATATATAAAATTAAAATGTGTTCTTTTTTTTTGTTTACATGTGCCTTTACTTATATTTATACTTATGAGTTCATGTGAAATATGTGTAACAGATGGCATATACATATTTAATTTATAAATATTCATATGCTCGGAAATATTAACAGTATTGAGCACATTAAAATAAAATATGCTTACACATGTTTTCCAAAAGCATTTTATAAATATTTATTCGTAAACAAAAAATATTTTCGTCAGGGCTATTATTGAAATCTTAATAATTATTTCAAAATTTAATGTATATAATAATTATTAGATATATTTAACGCAAAAACAGAAAATATTTGATAAACAGATTTGATAAACAGAAAATATACACTAAAATCCGCAAAATGTTCATCGTTCATCGTCAATCGAATCAGTTGAAGAACTTTTAATATTAAAAATTGAACCATTTTTGAAAATTCAATAACATTTAACTAACATCGAATCTCTTTTAAGTAAAACATTCATATTTAATCTTTATTGATAATACTTGGAATAAATATGTGATTAAATAAAAAAGGTAAAGTTTATCAGCCTCTTTCTCTAAGTCGCATTAGACGACTAGAAACGCTGAAGCGACTAATGCCATTTCTGTAAAACGCTGAAGCAATCTTTTCAAATTGAGACGAATGAAATATCAAATTTATCGTGTATAGTATTTCTATAAGACTTTACCTACGACGCGATAGCCATTATTCAGTCACTTCAAAATCTTTGTTCAATATAGATATTTTATTTTTATTATTAAGAAATAAATATTTTTGGAGAAATTTATTGTAATAGTGTTTTTCTTTAATGCTAAAGGTAAAATAAAATAAAAATAAAGGACGAGCTCCTTTTTATTACATGATTCTGATTCTTCTGAGGACAAAAAAATGTAAATGTAATGTGGAAAAATATACGAGACAGCAATGGTTGGTGGTGGTGGTCCTAAATTTATTAAGAGTCACTCTAAGTTCTTTCAATTTTCGTCCGTATTCCTTACTTACTACTACTACTGTCAAATCCACTAAAACTCCTTGCCAGGTTGGGATTATTCTCCATTAACGTCACCAAAGGCTCAATTTGCTTTCTATTAGTAACTTTTTTTTAGATTAAAAAATTGTTAAAGTTGTTAAAACGAAAAAAACTATAACCTCAATATTCAAAAGATATGAATGAAAATGAAAAATTTTAACGTAAGTAATACTTAGTAATAATTAAATTACTTGATAAAAATAATAATTAACTTTATAAAGTAAACATAAATTTTCTTTATTCACTTTTCTAATTTAAAACAAGAGTCAAATAACAAATTTCATACTAATCAAATTAATTTTTTTTTTTTTTTAAATAAGTACTACCAACCAAACTGTTTCATCGCGCATCTTACAGAAAGTACATAAACTTTTAGAGATGACGATATCGTTCTTATTCACTTCGCTCGAGCGACTTAAAGAAAGAGGGTGTATATTATACATAAATATCTGATTTAAAATTTAATTTTCTATCAAATAATTAATTACACAATCAAAAAATAAACTTATTTGAACAAGTTGTACTACTTTTAAATATCGATAATGATATGTACATTCAATATAAATATTAAAAATTACAATACAAAATCTTTTTTTTCCATTTTGTCCAATACTGTATACTGTATATGATTTATTAAATTTATGAAAGTATGAAAAGTATAATAAATAAATAATTGACATATTCTCTTAACAATTATCTTAAATTATTGCACGAAAATAATCAAAAATAAAAATATACTCAGACATTTTGTATATACATATTTATAGCAAAAAGAAAACTGTTGAATTTCTGATTAAAAAGTAATCATTTTCATTTTATGGCAAGTAATAATTTCAGATTACCTTTTCACTTTAGTTGTTGTCTTTTTTTTTTTTTATTAATTTTTCTTTTTTAATATTTTTTATTGTATTAAAGAAAAAAAATAAAATTAATAGAAATATTGTTATCCATTTGACTTTGTAGTATAATTAAACATATAGATATGACTGATATGAGTCAATAACGATAATTAAACAATAAAATGTTAATTTATAAAAAGTGAATGGAAAATATAGTAAAAATTTCAATTAAAAAAATCGTATATATTTGTGTAGAGTGTCTGGCTGTTCTTTCTTCATTCATGAACTGAGTGATTGAGGTTGTAGAGACAAAAAGTGATCGATCATCCAGTAGAAGAAAGACCATTGAAAATCAAACAACGTGTATAACTTCTGTTATACTGATTGTCAATACTTTTTTTATGAATTGGCTGATAGGGGATGTGGTGACAAAGAGTGATCGACTAGAGATGTTTTTTTTTTTAAATTTGACATTATATACTACATTATAGTAAGCACATATTAGCACAACATTTACTACATAGTAAGCAGAATTTTATGTTGTCCTTTATTAATCTATATATTATAATCGTTTTACAATCATTTCAACTTTTAAAAACCCATATATAGTAATTTTGAAAATGATATTCATAAGCTATTTATTTAGACTATATGTATTATATATCTGACATGGCTAAGTAAAAAACAGAAGTAAAACAGCTGATTAGACAAATGTAGATTTTTTCATATCATTTTTATTTTCTGCGTTTACACCTTATCTGACAATTTTAACAGTTGCTTTTAATCAATTTTATAAACAAAAAAAAAAAAAAAATTATTAGTTTTATCAAATTTTAGAAAATATTTAAAAATTAATCATGAATAACATGAATGATGAAAAAAACAATATTTTGTGCCTACCTCTTTAGTAATTACAAGAATTATCTGCAACCAAACTGCAACTTGTACTTTATACGAATGTAAGAAAAATACATAGATGTAAAATGTCAGATAGAATTAAAACTAGTTCTTATATTTGATATATTTTAAAAATTCCCTTTTAAATGTCAAAAATTCGTTACAAATACATTCACACTATTTTATTTTTACTGAATTACGCTGAATTTAGCGTGACAAATCTCAAATGTATATAATATGTTCAGTTAAGAAGCGACTTTTAGGTCTTAACTACCAGTTCCATTTCTATAATATCAAAATTTATTTATATTTGAACATAAATTTTTCTTTTCTATGCATGATTACAATGCTCTACTCATACTTCATAAAACAAAAAAAAAAACAAAACAAAAAAGAAAATTACATTTTTTAAATGACATTAATTCTATTAGGTGAATGATAATAATTTTTGATGATGATTATAATGATAATTATAATATATCCTTTCTAGAAACTAAATTTTCACAATTTCCCTTACTTTAATATTTATTTATGATTTCGGCAAAAAATAAATATTTTTTAATATTAAATACTACGTATGTATAGTGTTCGAATATGGTTGAATTGATATTGTATTTTATTAAAATTTTTCTTTTTAGACAAGTATATAAAACATTTTTTATAACTTATAAAGCTTAATATCGTATACTGTTTGTTCACCTATATTGCTAGTATTTTAACTGTATATAGTCTACTTTATAAGAATTTTATATAAATGAGAGGAAACATGCTTAAGTATTATAGGTTTCTTATAAAAATAAACGTATACATATGGATATATCTATAGATACAACATATTATGTAAAATACTTGTGGTTAGATATACTTCAGTTATATTTTCATTAATATACATATTATGTTTTTTTGTGTTATTTCGTTAATGTTTTGTATAAACTTAGGGTTGTAATTATATAGGTTCTTAATAAATTTTGTTATTTTTTTTTTCTGTCTTAATTAAGTAAAATTAATTTTGCCTCATCAATTTTATTAATGTGTTTTTTCAATGATTGAACAAAAGTTTTTAATAAATATTATTTATACGGTACTATACTTTTTTTTATTACGGTACTAAACTCTTGCTTTATGTAAATTAAGTGCATATATTGTTTTTGATATATAGGCACTTAAATTTTCATGATTATTTTAAATTATTGAAGTTGATTCCCACATATCAGTTCAGTTTCAGTTCAATCTTAGTTATGTCAGATTAGTTTCAGATATTTATATGTACATATTACAGTTCAGTGGCAGTTTTTTCATTTCAATTTAAAATTTTAGTACTGAAAATGTAAAAGCGCAAATTTTGCTTAATATGGTGGGATTTGTTATCCTTGAAGATGTAAGAGAAACTTTTCGTATCGGTAGCTTGGCACTATTACAATCCAACTACTTACAATTTTCTATAGATTGAAAATACGAGTATATATATAATATATACATACAAACCAAAATAAGTATTTTATAATAGGAAAATATCGGATTAGTTAAAATCGAATATCGTTGAAAAGAATCGGATAGTAATTTTAAAAAACAAATTTGGACGGCGAGAAAACGGCATTGAAATGACTGAGACTGAACTGAACTGAAACTGAAATAATATGTGAATAGGTGTATAAAAATTGCGTACAATGATTTCAATAAGCTAAGCTAATATTTAAGAATCAACCTTTATTGTTTAAAAATTCTTTGTTTTCAATTTTTTGTTTTACAATTTTAAAAATTGTAAATATTTAGACCTACATTTTGAACGGACTTTATTTTTAACAATCAAAATTCTATATATTTTAATATAATTTTAAGATCAAGACTGAAATTATCATGGATGTATCAAATAATAATATGTATAAAAAGGGAACGGCTCACAATCCTGTACGCCAAAATCAACATGCGATAAAATCTTTTACGGACAAAATCTTACAAAATATTTTTAAAGGAATGTATTGTGGCTTTGTTTTTAAAGTATGTAATAAAACAAATAGTTAAGGAGGATTTTAGAGTTGGATTCAAAAGCAAGTTTGCCGCTTTTTCCAGAATATTTATATATAAGAATATGTGACATTCTGAATTACATGCAAGATTTTGTTTTAGTAGATTATGGAAAAAAGATTTTGGAAAGCAAGATTTTGTATGCAAGAATTTGTCGTATTAGATTTTGACGTAAAAGATAATGTAGCAAGCCCGTATAAAAAAATTTAGTACAAAAAAAAAAACTAAAATAAAGCTAACTTTAAAATAATTAAAAATGATCTTAGTTTTGTAATTATATTGAAATAAGCCTATTTAAAAATATTTTTATTAAAGGTTTGAAATAATAATATTTATGATTCATTTTATATGTAGGAGTTTTAATTAAAAAAAGGATAAGAACAATTATTGAAAAAATGATATCAATAGTAGGAAATTTATTCAATTTTTCTTTTTATTGATATTTTCTAGACATATTTCTAGACTTTTCTTTATGAAAAGACTGAGTATATAAGTAGCTTAGATATATTTAAAAATATTTAATTTTAAATATACATTTATATAATAAAATTTTTATTTATCTGATGGAATAAGTTTTGTTTATTAATTGAATATATCAATAGTTATTATGATTTATCTCAATCGTACAGAATACAGAATTCTAAATATACTCGTAAAATTTCATTATTAATTATTAAGTTCTCATCTTTATTTCAAAAGGAAAATAAATATCAAATTTCAAAATTGGATTGAAATATTATTTTTATTAGTAAATTATAAAAAAAAAAAATCATTACAAATTAAATAAACGTACTTTTAAATTATATACATAGCTGTACGTTCAAAATATAGTAATGTTTTACACTTTTTTAGCTCTAGAAATATATTTCTAATCATTTCAAATTGTATAAGATCTACATATTATGCTATAAGTTTTAGCAAACCTTAGATTTATAAATTTTCGCAATAACATTTTAAGTTTCCGAATAATGATGAATCAAATAAATAAAAAAAAGAAGAAATTTTTTCTGATCAACATCATTCATTAGGTCTTATTTTAAATTTCATCATAGCGCTAAGTTTTATAAAAACTACGAAAACTCATATCCTAATTGCGACCTAGTAATTTTTTTTTCACAATTTCGCAATATGTCAATTCTTAATTCCTGTGTGTTATAAACGTAAAATAAATCTAGTAAATAAATCTAGTAAAGGCGTTGTTTTGCTTTATTTATTTGAAATTTTTGCCTTTATTAGACCCGTACAAACATAGTTTAAGAGTATAATAGTAACGGGGAGTAACGGGTATTTTATTAAGAAAAATTTCTTTTTCAGATAATATTTTCAATTAAAAAAGTTACTACATGATCAGGACTTGAAAACTCGCACTTTCTCGGTTAATAAATCATGTTTTTAATCAATCAGCTATCGAGACCCCCCTATTAAATATATTAAATGAATATTTCTTCGATATTTCGATTTAAAAAAAAAATTGCATATTTCTTGGATGCTTTAGAATTGAAAATTTTTCTCATTAAAAGAAAATGTCGAAATGTTAAATGAAAATGACAACTTTACAATATTTATTTTTATTAAAAACATATTAAAAAATTATTTTGTCATCCAGAAAATGGAAAATATAAAATTCAAGAAATTTTTATAGACTTTTCGATATGTAGTTAAGTATTTAACAAAATAAATATTTTATAATTAATAAAAAACAAAACAGTTTTTTGTATAAGTATTTTCTTTGAAACAACCGACCAATTAAAATTTTAACTATACATAATATATTAAATTAATTGATGGCATATTTAAATATTCGTAAGTATTAATAGAAATCACTTCTATTCTTTATTATTTATTAAAAAATTAGAATATTGTAAAGTTGAAAAACTTAAGTTTAAAATAATTTTAACATTATAATGTAGTTCTATTTTAAATTTTAACAGAGGCAATGAAGGCTATATTGGGTGTCTTTTTCTATATAATAAAAACATCATTATTAATTGTCAATAGAAAAGTAAAATTTGTATTGGCACAAATTTTGTAGAGATTTTTTGAAGCGATATACAGAGATTTTTTGATATATATTATTCACCAGATTATTATATCAGTAAGAATTTCGATAGATCTCTTACCAACATTTTTATCCGTTGCAAATATTTATTAACATATTATATACGTAGCCCCAATATACTTTGCCTGAAAAGTGATTGTGAATTGTAAGATAAAACATATCACAGAACATCGCTATTTTTTGAGGACCATAGTAAACATAACTTAATTCTGAAAGATAGTTCAAAGTTAGTTTTGTGCAAACATTTATAAACAGTTTATATATTTTTGGAGCTTGATTATTCTTAGAATATTCATGTTAAAAGCTAATTTATACTTAAACTCAACTGCATATACAATTTTAAAATATTAAATCAAAATATTTACTTTAAAAGTAGTATTCAAGTAGTAAATTTTTATAACACTTATATAATATATTGGACTTTATTGACATGCATGCATTTACTTGAAGGTCATTACATTACACATTATATTAAAAATTATTTTTTTGTATATTAATTATAGTTTTTATTATTTATTTAATTAAATTAATTTTTTAATTAAATTTTTTATAACTATAAGATAATAGAATCATTTTCAATTACTAAATAAATACATTAATATTATTATTATTATTTTTTTTTTTTTAATTTGTTAAATAGCGAAAAATGAATTTCAATTGAATTGAATTTTTTTTTTTGGATTTTATCAAATAAATAAACCGACTGACATGATACAGTGATACTTAAATGAAATAAAAATATTTGAATTCACATTCCATATACATATATATAATATATTAAGTATATTAACGAGTATATATAAAATATTTTAAAAGGATTATAAAAAAATTTAATAAAATATTGAAAAACCATTTTCTACATATAATTGTTTGATAATTAAATCACTTAAACTGATACGATTTAATAATTGTGGTTTCGTGACTTTATCCATTATTATTGTTTGAAGGATAAACGTTTTATTTTATTTTTTTCTTTTATTTGGTTTTTCTAAAAAAACAAAAAAAGGTCACTAATAATAATCTACACATTTTATTTTTTTTAAATATATGTATTTATTTTTAACAATATCCATATAATATATATCTATATGTATATATATTTGTAGGAGTTAAATTTATTTTTATTACAAATATTTATATTTAAGTTAATTTGAGTCGAAATATATATATATATATATATATTTAAAATTGTTTTTTTTATTTTTTCTTTTTTAGTGCAAATGGTCACGTAAAGGATTTTTACGTACTAGATGGGAGTTAAATTGCACAGTTATTGATTTAGTCAATATTCATTTGTTTCATGATGCTTCTAATTTAGCTGCATGTGAAGAATTTCCATCTGTTTATTGTAAAACACGAAGGCGAGCTCTTGTACATACATTAGAACGTTTTCATAGGGATAATAAAAATGGTATAGCACCATATTTTGTTTTTGGTGATTTTAATTTTCGTTGTGATACTGAAGGTGTGGTCAAAGTAAGTACAAATAAAAAAAATAAAATAATTTTTTTAAATCAAAATCAATATACTAATAATTATTAATATAATATGATACGATATTATTTATTTTTAAAAAAATTATCAATTATTACAGGTTTAAATAGTTAAAGAAAATTTATTAGTATCATATGTAATCAGATACATCACAATAAAAAATAAACACCACCATCACCTACGACAAAAAATTTTCTCAAATCCTCTTTCTTTTTTCAATTTTAGTGTACATTTAGATTTTTTATTGTTTAGGTTATTATTATATTTTGTAAATAAATAACTACATTATATTTTGTTAACTGGAAAAGAATCGGAAATAAAATTAAAAGTTTCCCGAAAAGTTCATTAAATTTATATAAAAAAATATTAAAATATACGATTTTTTTGTCTAGACTCTTTTGAAGGTTGGAATGGTTGAAATGGTTCAAAAGCAAACAAAAAAACCTTTTTTATACGTTTCATTAATATTAATAATATATGGGATGTACGATCCTTTTTATCAAGGAACATTGTGTCTTTTAAAAATAAATCCTTTTTGAATTTTGAATTAAAACAATCCTTTTTGAATTAATTATAAGAATTTTTGATGTTATTTCGGTTTTTGTTATTATTGATTTATTTGATTCGTACTAAAATAAACATTAGAAACCTTAACATTAATTAAATTTGAATAGCTCTTACCAACCTTCAATTTAAAAATCAAGATTAAAGGTTTTGTTTTCGTTTTGTTATAAAAATTGAATAAAACGAATTTCAGAAATCAATGAAACATAATTAAAATTACATTGTAATAAAAAATTTAATGTTCACAAATCATTTTTTTATTTTTATAAAATCAGTTAATTTAATTATTATTTATTTTATTATATAAATAACGTACACCTACAATGTCCTAATTATAGCTTTTTTATTTATTTTTTTTTTTGATGTATAAAAATTTTTCCCCTGTCAGAAGATATCAGTAATAAAAAAAATTAATTAAAATGGCACTTAATTTAACTTTAATACAACAAATTTTAATATGTAATCTTTAATTTTTTTCACTTTAATTAAATTTTAGTTTGCTTTATTGAAAATAAATATGTTATGGTAGTTTTATTTTTTGAATCTTTTAAAGATTACAATATAATTAAAGTTGTATTTCTATATTAATCTGATAAGTTCTTTAGATAGGTATTAAACAATGGGTTGACTCATACTAGCCTAAAAGTATGCAATTTTATTTTTTTGTAATAAATTGTACCAATTAATGTGATATGAGTGTCTTAGATGATTCGGTCTCTAGCGGTGAAACGAGACGCACGTGTGTATACTGAAAATAATTGGATTAAAAAAAAAATTATAAACTAAACATAATAGTGGAAAAAAAAATATATATATATTATATATAAGTTCATTTTCACAGTGTTGTACTATTGCAACCTCCTGTGTTAAAATGTCTTCGGATAATGAAGGCAACAAACTGAAAAAAACTATTAAAGAAAAGGTTAAAAAAATTTTGGACAAAGATAATAATAATAGTGAAAACAACCAACAAAAAAAAAGAAAAATGTCATCCGACACTGACAGTGAACCTTTAAAAGAAAAAAAGAAAAATTCAAAAAAAATGCAAATGATAATTAAAGAAAATGAGGAATTAAAAAGTGAAATAAAAAAAATTAAAAAAATTTTAGCTGATTTAGGCATTAAAACAAATAACAATAATAATAATAATAATAATAAAAACTATAAAAGTAATAACAATAGTAATGATGATAATAATATCAATAATAGTAATAATATTAAAAACAATATTGCTATTAATAATAATAATTATGACATTCCAAGCACCTCTAACAACTATGAAACAAAAAAAATTATTAATATTAAAAATAACTATAATGGACTTACCGTCACCGAACATATGGACGACGTCGATGACGACGAAGATACATCTCGCATCATAAACGAAGTTGAAGACGATGATAGAGAAAAAAACAAAGACGATGAAATTGAGTTTAACAAATATATACAAATATTGACACAAAAAAACTTAGAAAAAAAACAAAAAAATATTAATGCACCTGCTATTGATAATCAAAATTTTGTCAAATCAAAAAATCACAAAATTGAAAATAAAAAACATGAACAAAAAAAAAAAATGCCACCAATATATGTCTTCACTGAAGACATTGATTATTTAAAAAAAATAATTAAAATAAAAACAAATGAATTCTTAATTAAAAAATTAAACAAATCACAATCATTAATTTACACAAATGAATTAAAAAACTATAATATAATAAATGAAATATTAAAAAACACAAACACAAATTATTTCACATATACGCCAAAATGTGAAAAAAAAATCACGTTGATTTTGAAAGGCTTAGACATAGGTTATACAGATTCCGAAGTCTTTGAAGTACTAAAGAATTATAATAATGATAAAATTACATTTATCTCTGCATGTAGATTTAAAACCAAAAAATCAGCTGCAAACAACATAACTCTCCCGCATTTTATAATTCAAGCTACAGCAGGGAGCTCAATAAAAGAGATAAAAAAAATTAATGCAATTGACAACACAATAATTCATTGGGAAGATTTAAAAAAACAGAAAATACTACAATGTACAAGATGTCAACGCTTTTTCCACACAGCATCTAACTGCAACATGGAGTATAGATGTGTGAAATGCGGAGAAAGCCACACACCAGGTGAATGCAAAATTAAAACAACAGACGGAAAAGATGTTTTAACATGTATATTATGTAAACAAACTGGTCATCCAGCTTCATACCGTAGCTGCCCAGTGTACAAAGAAAAAGTAAAAAAAAGGTCAGAAGAACAAAAAAAATTAAAGGAAAAAATTCAAAATAGGTATAATATGTTTAATAATGTCGTTAACCCTAATGTTTCCTATGCAAAAGTTTTAGGCACTACTAACAATAGAAGTATTATTACCAATAATCAAGTAAATACTAATACAAATATTTTAGAAGAACTAAATAAAAATATGAATTTAATTTTAAATAAAATTAACACAATAGAAACTAAACTAAATAAAAATTGTAATGATATTAGTTATTTATATGATATGTTTAACGTACCCTCCAATTGTTAATTATGGCATATTTTACAACAAATAACATTAAATTAAAATTAATTTCAATTAATGTTAATTCACTCGTCTCATATAATAAAAGATTTTCTCTTATGCATTTCACAGAAGATACAAATCCCGATATTCTCTGCCTTGGCGAAACTAAATTGCAAAGCAAACATTTTTTATCTTTAGAAAATTATGATATTATTAGAAATGATAGGAACAATCAAGGTGGAGGTGGTACCGCCCTCTGTATCAAAAAGTCAATAAAATATGATACAATAAAAAATGTAAAATTCGATAAATTTGAATGTATAGAACTAAGCATTATTAATATTAATTTAAAGAACTTTGAAAAATTATTCATAATATCAATTTATGCTTCGAACAGAAATCAATCTAAATTTATAGAGGAATTTAATAATATATTTCAGATATTAAACCTATCCGATAGCAAAAATTATTATATTATTGCAGGAGACTTAAATGCAAAACATGTCTCTTGGAATAATAGCACTAATAACAGTCGAGGTTTGACTCTATATAATTGGCTAAACACCAATAAAATTCAATATAAAACCAAGCTGTTAATACCGGATGCACCAACGTTTCCTAGGTGTAATTCGTACTTAGATCTCATGTTAATAGATGTAAGAATAGAATCAGCTAACAATACATTGACCACACTAGGATATAATAGTGATCATAATGCTATCTGTGGTATTTTTACTTTGAATAAAGAAAATATGTTAACATACAGTAAACTACTAACCAGCGATAAATATCTATTCCACAAAACAAATTGGAATAAGTTTAAAAGAAAGCTGGATAACAACTTAGAAAAAGAATTCCTAACCTATAATGACCAAATTTTAGACACCGAAAATATCACAATTGACAAAATTGACGCTCACTTGTACAAATTAAATAAAATTATTAAGGATACAATGAACGAAACAATCCCTAAACATATAAACAAAAATTATTTAAACAAATTTTATTCAACTAAACTTAAAAATTTACTGAAACATAAAAGTAAGTTACTAAAAGATATACATATAATATATAAAAGACACTTAGACTTTTCTTCACAAGCAATAGCTACACTTAAAAGCCTCTTAAACAATATTAACATATTAATAAAACAGCAACTTAAAGTAGAAATAAATAACTATTGGACAAATAGACTAAAAAAGATTTCCGCTAAAGACAGCCGAAATATGTTCCCAGAAATAAACAAACTATTCAGAAAAAAGCAAATAGAAGATATAAAACAGTTACACATAGACCAACAAGACCTAAACTTACTAATTAATAATGATATCGACGTCAATAATCTATGCACAACTAGTTCAAATCAATTTATAATAAAAGAAAAAGAACAAATAACTAAAATATTAGGAATATACTTAGAAAACAGTCACAAAATAACACTATCTAATAATAACCAATTTCATCAAAAAGTCCATAATAGAATACAAACATTTAAACATATTAGCTCACAAAAGCAAGAAAATAACGAAACTTTGGTCATATTTGACACCATCAATACATCCTCTAATACGTTAAATAGAAACAACTTCTTTACAAACTATGACGACCTTTTTACAAGACTTAAGAATTTAAACAACAAAACATCAGCAGGAATTGACGGTATTCCTAATATTGTATTAAAAAATCTAAGTACTAAAATTATAGAAAAGTTAGTTATTCTTTTTAACAACGCATTAAACCACTGCTATTTTCCAAAAGCTTGGAAAATAGCAAGAGTTATTATGCTAAAAAAAACCGGGTAAGGATCCCACAAATCCCGGCAATTACAGACCCATAAGCTTGTTACCAAACATTAGCAAAGTTTATGAGACTATAATCAATGACAAGATAATAGATTTTGTTAACAAAAAAAAAATACTACCTGAAAACCAATTCGGTTTCAGGTACAAACACAGTACAAATCATGCTATTAATAAACTCGCATCTGATATTTGCTGGTATATTAATAAAAAAGAATGCGTTGGCGCTTGCCTTATAGACCTCGAAAAAGCTTTTAATAGCGTATGGATAGAAGGTTTAATATATAAATTAATAAAACGAATGTTCCCAAACAATCTAATTAGATTAATATTAGATATGATTACTGGAAATAGTTTCGTAATAGCAAACAAATCGAATACAGAGAATTTATTCCAAATTAAGAGTGGTTTACAACAAGGCACTGTAAATTCACCAATATTATTTTCTTTGTACACAACAGATCTGCTAAATATGCTCAATGATATCAAGGGTGATAATTACTCCATCGCCTTTGCTGACGATCTGATTATATACTCTTCAGCTAATAATATAAAAGAGGTTCAAACTAATGTTCAAAAACAATTTAACCGTACCGTAGACTATTGTAAAGTATGGTTACTGAAAATGAACATAGACAAATGTGAAGCGATATTATTCCGTAACACAGTGGACAAAGTTAATAGTAATATTAAAAAACACTGGAAAAAATTTGAAATTAAAGCGCCAAATAATAGGAAAATCAATAAAAAAAAAATTGTTAAATATTTAGGTGTACACCTCCACCAAAATCTGAATTTTATTTTCCACGTAAATAAAGCAGTGGAAAAAGGCACAAAAGCTTTTATGGCGTGTCAGAAATTGTTTTATAACAAAAATATAAGTAGTAGAGTAAAAATTTTAGCTTATCAGGGCCTTATTAGGCCAATTATTTCATATGCTGGACCAATTTGGTTCAATATTAGTGCAAGCCAAATGGAAAAAATCAGGAAATTTGAAAGGAAATGCATAAGAGCCTGCGTAAATCTACATAGAAAACCAGAAACGGACTACAAGCATTTTTATTCCAATAAATGCTTGTACCGAAAAGCAAATATTATAAGATTCGATAACTTTTTAATAAAAATTATTCGCAATCATTTCGAAAGATCTCTTAACACGTTAGAAAATGGTCTAATATCTAATATATATTACCATAACGAGGAGTACATTAAAAATACTTTAAAAACGGGTTTCATTGCCCCCGAACACTTTATTTATCTTGACTCTAAAGGGTATATTCAAAATCACGAGCATGTCCCTCTATTATATCACTATAATAGACGGGCTACATGCAAGTGTATAGAATATAACCCTCAGAATATTGAGACTAATCTATTAAAATATGACATGTTTATTCCTGAAAAGGATAAACAATTATCAACAAACTATTGGTGGTTGCATAGTTCATAAAAGTAAGAATAAAATAGTAACAATATATCAATAGAATAGGTTTAGGTTAAGTTAGTTAGGGTTAGATTAAGTATAGTTCTAAATTAAATTTAAGCTAGTATAAGTTTTATTTTAATAAAAAAAAAAAGTTTAGAAAAATTTTGGTTTTTATGGAAATTTTCCAAAATAATAAAAAAAAATCATAATAAAATTTTTACTATAAAAATAACAAATAAGAATACTAATAATATGTAAATAATAATGTATAGAAAAAACTAAACAAATTAAATAACTGTTAAGTGTTAAGGCTTTAGTTCTAAGTAAATTAAGAAATAATATTAGTTTTATAAAACTTTTTTCTCTAATTGCAAAAAAAAATGAAATAAGAAAATAAAATAAAAGTTAACAAAAAAAAAAAAATGAGTGTCTTAGATAAAAATGGTTATATTCAAAACCAAAATCATGTCTCTATACTATTTCACTATAGTATACGGTCCGCATACAAAAAAATCGAATACAACCCAAGCAATATTAACGCTGATAATATGAAATACGGCATGTCTATACCAGATAATGACAAAACGATAAGAAAGAATTATTGGTGATTAAACATATCGGAGTAAAGAATAAATCTTTTTTGTAAATTTTGTAGTATTAAGAATAGGGTAGTTAGTATTAAGGATAGATTAAATTAGGTTAGGGCTTTTTATTTAAAAAAAAAAATGTAGATTTTACATTGATTTTTTTTTATTTTTTTGCAATGACTTAAAAAAGAAAATTAATATTAGAAATTGTAATAAAATAGTAAAGTATTTAAATCCTGCACAGGTAGTAAGTTTATTTAATTGAAAGTAAATCCCCCTTGCCACTAAATATATTGTAAATATATGTAATATAAAATATAAAGAAAATAAATAATATTTCTATATAATTTAATAATAGTATTTAACATATAAAGGCCTTATGTAGCCGATAGTTTTATAATTTGTATTTGCAGTAAAACAAGAAATTCTTTTGATTATTCTTTAATTTTAATTTTTTTTTCTGTATCTTATAGAAATTAACAGAAGACTTAACAAAACATCGCATTCAAAATGCAAAAAATGACAGCACTAAAATGCATTATAAAAATTCGGAAGGCGTAAATGTACTTATTGTTGGCAAAAAAGAATTTACATATACTGAACATCAAACAACATTTAAAGAATCATGGGTAATTATATAATTTTATTCATGAAGAAAAAAACGATTGTATATAAAAATTAATTAAATATATCGACTATTATTAATATCAGTCTAAATTAAAAATTATTTTCTTATATTAATTAATAATTAGGGCAATTATAAAACAATATAAACACAATGCAAATAAAAGATATAAAACAGGAATTTAGTATCAACCTAAACTATATAAATTATATAAGTTTCCGAATAAATCTGCCAAAACAAAAAATTCTATAATCTTATTTTCCTGAATCATATATACTGAATCATAAATAGGCATATTTACAATTTCCTATGATAATAAATTAAATAGCTATGGAGCAATTACAAGAAATTAGTAAACTTATATGATATTACATAAGATGTTTTTCAAATTATTAAACTTTAGATTATAAGCTTAAAAATATTCTTTTCTATTTTAATAAAACAAAAACTTCAAAGGTAATATTTTCAAATATCGAAATGGTAAATTATTAAGAAGATGATCTTTATTTAAAATTAATCTAACAACACATTTTTGTTGAATTAACAGAAATTGAATTAAATAATTATTAATATGCACCCCTTCATAATTAATAATTGCGTATTGATATTTCGAAATAAAAAAAAAACCATAGATTGTTTTAACTTAAAGAACATTAATTACATTTTTTCACTTAAAATAAGTTTATTTTCATAAAATTAATTTTCCTAATTATATTTAAATCATAACTAATTATTTTATAAGCATTTTCAAAAATTGCATTACTCGAATATAGAGATAAGTCAAGTCAACACAAATACTGTAAGTTTACCTTGAAATTCCAAAGAAAAAATTATATGCCTTGACAAATCTCCAAACATGTATTGTATATATTTATTTATACATTATATATATATTTTATATCATGTAATGTGATGATCATGTAACGATCATATCATGTAACGATCTTATGATCATGTAACGTATGCGAGCAAAAGTTTAGAAAGATATCCTCTGTCGAAAAATTTGATCTAAATTCAAATTGATTTTTACTTAAAAAATTTGTTTTCATTAAGAAATTCAGGATTTATATTCAAATTTTTGCAAAATATCACGTTAATTTGTCGTCCCTGAATAAAAAATGTATACATTTAAGAAAAATAAAAAATAATTTTGTAGTTTTAATACTCTTAAACAAATATTTGATACAAGATTCCTGATATATTGGATATATGTTCAATATCAAGATTTCAAAATATCACAAATATTTGAAAATTATAAACTAATATCAATTCGTAGAAGAAATGCAAATTAATGAAATAAATATATATATATATATATATTTTTAACTCTATTTAAAGATACACAACTATTGCTATTTATTTATTTTTATTTTAATTTTTTTTTTATTTTTAAAGTTACAAAAATTTGATAGAGAATTAGAACCATTACGTGAAATACTAGTCGAATATCCTATAACATTCGCACCAACATACCCCTATGAAGAAGAACCTGATATGCCAAAAAATTATATGTCAACACGTTGTCCAGCATGGTGTGATCGAATTTTAATGAATCCAACAGCAAGAGAATTAGTTGTTGATGAAACATTTTCATCGAGTGATTATAATATTATTGGAGAAAATATTTGTATGGGAGATCATAAAGTAAATATATTTGTTTTTTTTTTTATATATATATATTGAATATTCTAAAATTCCAAAAAAAAACTAAATTTTATTTAAAACCAATTAAATATTGTTTTACTAATTAATGCATGTTTTTTTTTCTTTTTTTCTTTTTTTTTTCTTCTCCAATTTCAGCCAATTTATTTAAGTGTTAATTTAAAGACATTACAAGGTACAAAAAAATATTGTAATTGTCATCAACAATTATTATTAAATGAGCATGCCAATAATTTATATAGTAATTTTAGTTCATTTTTATTAAATTATCATAAAATGATAACATCTCAAATAATAATAACTGATAATTTTAATAATATATATAATAATAATGATAATAATATATCATTAAATGCATCATTATATAAATATTGCTTATATTTAAATAGAAATTATGTAGATATATTAATTGAATGTCGTAATATAGAATTAAAAATAGCTAAAAAATTAAGTGCATGTATAGAAAATGTTAAATTATTATGTAAAAATAAATCTAGTCCTATTATATATAATAAAAATAAAAATAAAATTTTATTAGCTTCAAATATTAAAACAGCAAATAATAATACAACAACAATAACACCAACAACAACCACAACCACAACATCATCAATAAAAATTAATTCAACAAATAATAATAATTCGAATATACTTAATAATGATAATTTTATTATTAATTCATCAACATCATCATCATCATCATTATTATTATTAGATAATAATCAAAAACAAATAATAAATATAATTGATGAAAATTATGAAAATTATGATGAAAAATATAATGATTTAAAAAATGAAGAAGAAAAACAACATGAATATCAACAACAATTACAACAAAAACCACGTATTAGCATTAATGTAACAAATATTGATGATGGTACTGTAAATGATATATGTATGTGTTCATTATATGTAACAGATAATGATAATTTTAATGAAAATTCTTATATTGATAATATAAAACAATCTAAAACAAATTTAATAATTAATGATGATAATAATATAGAAAAAACAACAAAAATTTGTTCACAATGTCAAAATATTATAAAATATCAAACAAATGAACCATATCGTAGATTAATATCAAAACGTTTAATGTTATCAAATAATATTATTGTTAATCGTGTTGATACACAATTTTTAAATACAACAAATTTAATACAACATCATCAATTTGAATCATATACACCAGAATCAGCTGAATCTCATTCACCATGTCCAGAATATGCTGAATATTCTATAATGGATGATGATGATGATGATGATAATGATTTAGATAATAATATTGATATTATAGATAATGATGATAATGATAATAATATTGATAATAATAAAATTATTAAAATTATTAATTCATCTAATAATGATAATGATAATAATATAAATAATTTTATTGATAATGATCTCATATTAAAGAATAGTCAAAGTAATAAAATAAATCAATATAATAATATTGATACAATAACAATACAACAAAATAAACCAAACATTAGTAATAATTTACAATTAATAAAAAATGATAATAATGATGATAATATTATATTAAATAAAGAATATAATAATGATATAATAAATAATAAATTAATAAATAATAAAAAACATGATATAACATTAATACAAAATAATATAATAAATAATAAACAAATTAAAACAATAGGTATAACAAAACAATCAACAACAACAATTATATCAACTATAACAACAAATACAAATACAACAACAACAACAACAACAACAACGACAACAGAAACAGAAAAACGTGGTATTGTATCACCAATTCAATTAAAATCTAGATTAGAAATATTACAAAAAAAATCTTTAGAAAATTATAATGATGGTGATAATAAAATTGATGATAATAATATTTTATTAAAAAATTGTTGTAATACAAAAGAATTAAATTTAAATTTAAATTCAACAATTAATGATAAAGAAATAAATTTTAATGATAATATTATAAAAAATGAAAAATCTGATAATAAAAAATCATGTTTTGAAAAATGTTGTGCTATCTCATAATTTACCTATAATTTTTTTTTTTTTCCTAATTAAAAAAAAAAAAACTTAAATCAGTTAATTATAAGGATACTGTAACAATTATTTTTTCTTAAAAGAAAAAAAAAAAAAAACAACAATAAGTTATTTTTATTGAAAATAATTTTTTTTTTTAACTGTAGTAAAAAAAAACTATTTTTTTAAAAGAGAAATTTTTTTTTATTTTAATTTTATTATTATTATTTTTTTTTTGTATCTGTTGCGAAAATATAATTTTTGCTTCTCATATATTATTATTTAATTATGCTTATTATTTTTATATTATTATTTAATTATGCTTAATAATTATATTAATTTTATTATTTAAAAAAAAAAAATAATAATAGATACTTAGTTTTAAAAAAAAAAAATCCGACTTAGTTTTGAAATTTAATTTTAATATTTTAATATAAGAACATATACATACTTAATTATACAATTTCTTTATCAAATACATAATTATATGATATTTTAACTCTTGACTGATGATAAAAAATCTTTAATGTTATTTTAAAACATTTACAAAAAGAAAAAATCGAAAAAAAAAAAACAAAGTATTTAAATTTTTTAATTATATAAAAATAATATCATACATATATAAATTAAAATTTTAATACACGGTTTATATTAAAAATAACAATATATCTTTTTTATTTTAAGAAAAAATATTTCCAATTTAAGTGCAAGCATTTTCTTTTTAAATGAAAGTATTTTTTTTTTTTTTCGATTTTAGAGCAAGTTATTTAAAACCTTAATTTAATAAAAGTTTTGCCTGATTTGAAAGTGTATTGTTTCAAATTTTATATAAAAAAAAAAAACAAAAATCCATATACATATAGGTAAATGTTTTCTAGCCTGTCAGAAAAATTATAATATGTATATTATTACTTATTAAATATATATATATATATATTCATAATTACATATAACAAATTATGTAAATACAAAAACTTGCAATTTAAAAGGTAAATACTTGCACTTAAAAAAATAATTTTTAATTTGAAAAGCTAATGCTTACCCTTAAAAAGGAAAACTTGCACTTAAAATGGAAAATTATTTTACTTAAAGTAAAAAAATTATGCATATATACATTTGGGATTTAAAATGTTAAAAGTTCCTTAAATTAAAGATATTTTTTTTTAAACTGTATTTTAACTTAATAAAAAAATGATGTTGATTAATTAAATCAAAAATTATGTTTATTCTAAAAATCTAATATTTATTTAATATATACATATATATATATAATAAATATAATATATGACGATACATGTGTATATGTGTGCTTTTTTTTAATTTTCAAATATTAATTTTCTAATAAATTTAAAAAAAAATAAATTCGCATAAAATAATAAAATAAAATTAAAATTCGCTTAAAATAATAAATACAATCGCAACCATCGACCACCGATAAAATTCGCTTTCTCCCATTATTTTTCATTCAATGAAAAATAATTTTAGCGAAATGAAGAATAAAAATTTATGTATGCATATACTTATTGAAAATATATAACGTTTTAATTTGTGTTGTTTAGACTCAGATAAATGTCACGAATGAAAAAAATTTAAAATATTTTAAGGTAAAGCCCAAAATAGATTTGACGAGACGATAAAAAAACACAGGAAATTTCGTACGGTTTTTTTCGCGATGAGTAAACGACGAGTAGCTTGCCAAAATAGTAAGACATGACGATAAAATCATATGCTTTTTGTTTACAAGTTCTTATATTTAATTTTAAAATTTATCTATTTTCAATTGTTTTTAAAATGAAGAAAACAGAATTGGCAATAAAAATGTGTATCATAACTTTAGTTACATATATTAAAATTTTTAAAAGTAATACGACAAATAAAAAATACAGTATAATCATTACTTTTCAAATACTTTTCAAATTACGACTTTTCAAATAAATAACTTTTTACATAAATAAATTTTTAGGTTAAACGTAATGTATTGTTATCTTTTTACAAAGACTTTATGTGACATTTCTCCCGTTTATATGACATATAATTTTTCGTGCAGTTTTTTTGACATTTTTATCGTCTATTTTGGCTATTTCCATATATTTACATGGAATGGTAGAATTTTTATTCGGCTCGTTACGTCTCGTTACTTATATTTTGGGCTTAACTTTAATCTCGGCGACAATGGATTTTTTCGTTGGACGTTTATGGTCATAATATTGTGTGTGTATAAAGTAAATGCTATACACCCTATATACCCTTATAGCGATTATTTAAATATAATATTAATATTAAAAATTTTATAAAAGTGTCTGTAATGTTATTTTGAAATAATTTAAAAAAATGAAATACTTATCAAAAAAAAAAATTTTAAATTAAACCCTTAATTAGACTTAAATTTCAAAATTAAATTATATAAAATCACTTAATCTAATTAATATCTTTATGTAATTAGAATCTACCTCAATAATCGTAATACATACTAAAAAAAAAAATATTTAATTGTTACAATAAATGTGATTTTATTTGATTCAATAATAAATATTGTGATTATAATTTTGTTATATTTTATTAATATTATTAACTTTATTTTTTATTTTATATATCATTTAAAAAATGACTATAATTTATTTAATCAAATTTAGTTTTAAAAAATTAATAAAAACTATAATATACAAAATCTCAATTAATATTTTTATTTTAATATTAATAATATTAAAAAAAAAAAAAAAGTTAAAATAAATTTTTATTTTTGTAAATGTTTTAAAATTATATTTAACTTAAAATAAAAACTTAATCAATTTTTAAATAATTAATTTTAAAAAAAATATATAAATAAAAATACTTAATAAATGTATATGTTTCCTAAATCTTAAATAATGTTAAATTTAAACATAAATATATGTTATGTAATATGTTATTGTGTAATGTTATATATTATATTCTGTAATTAATTTAAAAAAAAAAATGTATATGTACAATTTCTTTTTCAAAGGGTTTTTTAAAACTTTAATTATTTTTTATTGTAATTTTTTACAATCAATAATTGAAGTTTTTTAAGAATTACATTAACATATAATTCATATATTCACAAAACTTAAATTTTTAACAAAAAAAAAAAAAACGGTACTGTGAAATAACGTTTAAATAAATACTTCTTCAAAAATCAAAATAAAATCAAAGTTTTATATTATAATTTTATTTAACGTAAAAATAATTTTGCAAAAATAATCTTTTACAGTGGCCCGACGGCAGCACGGGCAGGAAAAGATCATTGAAAAGTTCTGTCCGTTCAACCTTAATTTTTATATATATTTTTTAACCTGACCAGAGTTTTATCTGATTTTTCGCCTGAAAGACTAGCGACTTACGCACTGTAACCATTGGTCAGATATATATATATATATTTTTTTTTTATATTATTTCATTTTTTACTTTTAGACGGTATTTGTTTAAGCGCTTATGTCGCAGTGCCAAAATACAACTTATACAACAACTTATATACTAATATGTTGTCGGTTTTCGAACAAAAGTGACCATTTATGCAAATTTGTAATATTTAAGCTCATCAGCTCTCAATACGCTCAAATACAAATCTTGTGGAAAAAAAGATTCGTATTTGAACATTTTTACCTGTAAAGAATATAGCAAAGTAGAACCGATGAGCTAAATATCACAATCACTTTTGAATGACGTTTGGTCATTTTTTTCCGAATACCAACAATGTTTTGTATATACTAAACGAAAAAAATGTTGGGGGGGTTAATAAAAAAAATTGTATTTTAATAATGCACGATCATGTACATATATCCTCTAGTAGGTACCTAAATTTTTTTTTTAGTGCATTTCTCTGCCACATAAATTATGTGAACAGGAAATTACACAGCCTTTCCTTTTCAGGCGTAGCTGTAAATGTCGTAAGAGGGAATAATTCTTACGAAGTGTGTGGGATTCGAACAGCGTATTTTATATGTTCTTACCAACTAGGCCAGCTAGGCTAGGTAGGCCCCTAGTATGTACATGAAAACTTGGTTTTAACACAATAAAAATTTCCTAATTGCAAAATCTTCAGAATTCGCGTGATTCAATTTTTATTATTTTTGAAAAAAAAAAAAAACCTAAACTTTTTGCCGGAGTTAATTGAGATTTTCGATTAGATTTTCTAATTATATTGAGACTTTTTGTAATAATTTTTAATAATGAAAAATTATTATAACATTTACAATAACATGTGATACATATTACATACATAAATACCTACTATATATTTTTTATAGTTAATATTAACAATAATTTATTAATTTATAAGTTAAATTAATTTTTTTTTTTTTTTTTCGTTGTAACGTACTTAATTTTTATTTTATATTTAAGAATTTCTTGTTGAATGTTAATTTAGATTTTTAATTTTTTATTTTTAATTTTCAACTTTCAATATAATAATTTTAATTTTTTTATAATTTTTATTCGTTTTTATTTTTTTTTTTTATACTGCATAGGTATATATATATATATATTAGATGTATACTAAAAAAAAAAAAAAAAAATAAACTAAAATGCTAAATTTTGTTTTTGCAAATTGAAATGTAAAACAGAATATTTATACCAGAATTATACATAAATAAAAAGTTTAAGTAAATTTTATAAAAATTTCATATGTTTGGATTTTTTATTTTTAATTTTTGTTTTTTTTTTTAATTTTATTTTATTTTTGCAGCATTTTTGTTCTTCTTCTTCTTCAGCTTATTTAAATGTTTTTTTTTTTGTCTTATTGTACTTCTTTTTATTTTAAATATTTTTTTGTTATGGTAAGTGTTTTTTTATTTATTTTTATTTTCTTATATTTTTATTTTAATTAAATTTTTTATCCAAGTTTTTTAAAATAAAAACAAAAAACAACAACTTAAATTTTAAATTTCAATTTGTTTTTGTTAAATTTTTCTTAATTAAATTTTCAAGTTCGAATTTGAAGAGCCAATACAAGACAATTTTTATATTGTTATATTTATTAGTACAATTTAACAGAAATAATTTAATTATCTAATTATTATGCTTATAGTTAAAAGCAAAAAAGTTTTTCCAAGTTATTTTTTTTTTTTAATTTACCTGTATGGAAAATTTTTTTTTAACACTGTAAAATTTTACATGAAAATTTAAAAATATAATAATTTTTTATAGACCAAAATATATTTTCAATGTTTTAAACTAAAGTTTTTCATTGGGATTACTAAAATTTAAAGTAAATTTTTAAAATCCAGTAAAAAACAAAATTGGTGATTTGAAATAATGGCCTCAAGAAATAAGGCTGAATCAGAAAATAAAATAAAACCAAAATCGCGATTATTTAAAATTGTGCTTTTTTATCAATCGGAAAGGATGTAAAATCTCGAACTTTTTTATTATAAAAAAATTTTTAGTTTGCAATTCAATATACTGCAATTTTATAAAAAATATTGTTTTAATACTCAAAAGTACTAAACCAGCATGATTTTAATTTTATTATATCTGATATGGTTATTTTAATAAAAAAATATATTCTTAAAATAGTGTGGGCTTACTGTAACTTTCCTGGGGGAGTGCAACAAGTAACATGTTCTTAATAAAATACTAAAAAATGTAAAAATACATAATATTTGTAAAATAGAAATAACATCGATTCGACTTTATTTCTCCTTCATAGCGGAATTAAAGCCGAATTTAAAAAAACCGCCATTTCGGCTTTATTGGGTGTTTTTCTGTTTCTCATCAGACCAGAGTCAGAGCTGTCAAGCTAAAAAAATTGTGCTTCTTTTTAAGCTGCTCAGATTAACCATTTTGTGTTTCTTTTTTAATTCGGAGTGTGCTCAGAGCGCGATCTGTGAGCTCGTAAAAATTTCTAAGATTTCACATAGTTGTCAAAAAATAAAACGATAAATTAAGAATAAAATAATAAAAACGTAATTAAAAAAACATGTGCATAAACATTTTTTTAAAAGTTTTTTTTTTTTTTAATTTTTTTTGTTTTATATCTTAAATAAATCTCTTTTAGAACTTACTATATTTTTACATTTAAATAAAATAATGAAATAAAATAAAAAATAATGACGTTAGAAAATAATTTAGATAAAAATTGACAATTGATGCTCTGAGCGTTTCTTTTTTTAACTCAGAGAGGTCAGAGTTGCTCTGAGCATTGATCTGATGAGAAAACGAAAAACGCCCATTATTATCGTTTTCAAAAACAAATCGGTAATTCTAAATAAAATAAATTATAAAATAAATTTTCTACTTATATATAAAAAAAAAAATTATATTTGCAAATTTATAACTTTTATTTGAAAATATTATTGCAATAATTTGGTTAACACGGCTTTCTTACCGAAAAGATCCTTCGAGAATACAAAATTTTTGGGTTAAACCAATAATAAAAACATTGTATTGTTAACTACATACATATGTATATATATAAAAGTAAAATTGGATATAAAAGTTAAAAATCAAGGTTTCCATAATCTGTTTTGCGTTTATCAACTTAATGAAAATATTACTTTAAAATAAAAATGATGTTGGTGGATTATATTGTATTTATTTGCAGTGGTTAAGACACCGGCCTTTTATGGTAATGTGAAAGATCTCGGGTTTAAACTACGACTGAATCTCATAAATCTTGTTTACATTTGGGGGGGAAAAAACGTTCCTCCAAAACGTACTCCAAAATTTTTAGGCAAGGAAGGAAAGCGGAGTGGTAAAAGAAAAACACGTACGGAAAATAAAATTTCATACGTGTCGGAACAAAATGAAAGTGTCGGTACCAATGTTTTGATATGATTTTGCCAAAAACAAAAAAGCACCTTTTTCACTCTGTTGTAAGCATGAAGGTTGAATAAGAAGTGGAAAAAGGTGCGTTTTTCCGCCAAATGTAAACAAGGTCATATAGATTAATAAAAAAAAAATAATATAATTAAATAAAAATAAATACATATATACAATACCCAATAGATGGCGTAGAAATAAAGAAAAATTTACATCTCTTGCACAATAGCTAAAGTTGAGTAATCAGCCAGATGAATTTTTTTTTTTTACTGGATTTTACTTACTGAATATTTATAAATTAGATTTTAATTAAGTGAATTTCATAGAGGCCAACCTCTTAATCCTTTTATTTTTATTACCGCATTTGGTATAATAATTAATAATTATAAATAATTTTAAAAATCAAATTCAATCTGCAAACATGATAAATTATTATCATGTTAGAAATTCGATCAACATCAACATACAAAAATGATAAAATGAAGATAAAAGATTATTCAATTTGAAAAATATGTAATGTCAATCCTGATAAAATTCAACTGAACATATTATAAAGTTAATGTTATATTATTGATAATATTTTATTTTTATTTTAACTAATGCATAAATAATAAAATTTAAAAGCTATAGAATTGAAAAACATTCTATTTTAATAAATAAAAAAAATTAAAGCAACTTTACATTATACAGGGTGTTCCAGAGCATCTGTATCAGATTTTTAAGTAAGAAAGAAGTTGTTATTTTAAAATTATTAACTAAATCGGAGCTGCATTATCGATTGGAGAGATTTTTAACTTTTGGAAAGGACCGGAAATGAAGTTTTTAAACCGGAAATTTACTTAAATTCAAATTTTTAACTTGGAAAGGGGTATTTTTCGGACTCTACGTCAAGAAACGTTCATAAGAAACTTTTGCCTTTATAATTTTTTTTGGTTTTGATAAAATTTGATACGCGCACGTTCGGGGACACCCTGTATATTATATAATTTAGTTTTAAATAAGTTTTTTTTTTTTGCAATAAATTAAATTAATTTATTTTTAAAATCTATTAAGCTATATGTTTTATTTTATATATTATAATATTTTTAATAATATTCAATTTAAATAAAAAAAAAATCATAATCAAAATATTTTATAAATATTTAATTTTAATATTTGTATTTTTTTCTTGTTCTTTTTCTCTTTTGTTTTTGTTTTTTTTTTTTTTGTTTATTTTCAGATAAAAGCAGTACAATTTCATATATACCAAAAGAATTACAAAATATTATATTAGAAATTTTTGAAACAGAAAGCAGTTTTACATTACCATATAATCAACAAAATTGTTTAAAAAAAGATAATAATATTCAATTAGTAACAAAATATGATAATGAAAAATTAAAAAATATTACAGAAGAAAATTGTTGGGTTGAAAATAAAGATATAACAATACCAAAAAGTAAATATATACAAATAAAATCTATAGATAATGATAATGATAATAATGATGAAGGTGAAAAAATTGGTAATAAAAATGATAATGATGATAATGTGCAAAATAATAGCAGTAATAATTGTAATCCAACAGCAGCATGCCTATTAAAAGAAACTACAGTATAAAAACAAACATTGTTTTTTTTTCTTTTTTATTAATTAAAAAAAAAAATAATAATAATAAATTATATATGATATACATATTATATAATATTATATACTATAATATAAACTATCAAATAAAAAAACAAAAAAAACAAACCTACCGATTACCGAACAAAAGTATATAAGCATTTCAATAATTTTTTTTTTGTTTTTTTTTTTTTTTTTTTTGAAAGAATTGCTTTATTAAAAATTTACCAAAGTACCAAATTCTAGTCAATTCATTACAATAATTAATAAACCTGTATATTTTATATAGATTTTATTGTAAAAGAATTCAATTACAAAAAAAAAGATGTATATATATATTATATATATATTTGTTAGAGAATTAGCTTTTCTTCTTCAATATAAATCATATCCTCTACTATACTATATATAAATCACAAATTGTTAAAATGAAAAATTTATTCATTATAAAAATATACAGATTCAAAAAGAATTTTTTACTATGGCGTATAGTTTGAATTTTAGTAAAAGCTTAATATCGTAAAAGTTTTAATTTCGTTTTAATAAAGTTTCAAAACAGACATTCATTTTATGAAACAGTTAAGTTACAACCCAATGGATTATTCAATTTATATATAGATAGTAAATTTTCAAAAACATTGAAATATGAGCTTTTTATCCTACATATCTTCTAAATACAGCTTTGTGGACAAAGCATATATAATATATACTTTCATAATGATTCCGTTCCCGTTTTTTTTCTAACTTTGCACACATATATATATATCAGATATATATATTTTATGAATTTCTCTATTATTGGTTCATCTGGCGCAAACATCCATTAAACAGCTACGAACATACTTAGAAAATTTCAATAGTAAATTCACTTACATCCAAATATCTTCTAAATTAAGAGAGATATACTAAAGCTTTTATACGATATTAAAAGAAAAGCTCAAAATATACTAATTTTTTCTTATTATATATATACACTTATTTCTGATTTATGAACAGACTTAGGCTACAGGTTCGTATAATAAAAAAAAATGTTTAAAATAAATTTTTGACTTTATGGCCCCTTTACCAATAACATTTCGTTAAAATCGACTTTATTTTAGCAGGAACTTAAGTTTTAGCAGACGGTTTTAAAATCAACTTTTAAAAATGATACTAATAACAATTTAAAAAAACGAGACTTTAAATTTAATTGTGACAGTTTATCATGTTAAGCCTTCTTCTTCTTTAATCTTCTAGTTTAAAAACAAACAATGAAATAAATAATAAAATTCGACATTTACAAAAGAATTTAAATACATCTATAACATAACCTACATTAATTAACATTAACATAAAAATTAATGTAGGTTAATGTAGATACATCCCAAATTAAATTGTCATGAAAAGAAAAAAATAGCACCTGAAAAAACTTAAAAAAAAAAATTATTGAAGAAAGAATAAAGTGGTACAACAATGGAGAACGAAAAAAATAAAGAACTATTTAAATGAAAATGAAATTATTTAAATATAAAATTAATTAAAAAAATTTCATTTTTGTTTAACTATACATATAATACATATATATGTATATATATTTACCGATGTCTTTTTAGTAACATCCTTTTACAAAATATGTCGACCGTCTGATGGGGTAAAACAAGTTCGTTCCTTATTTTTTCGACTATAATTTTGTTCCGTTTTTATCAAATCTAATAAAGATGTCGCATCTAAATAAAATAAAGCAATAAATATTTATGTATGTATATATATGTAATATGTACCCGTATAAAAAAAGGTTTTATTCTTTCTTTGTATTCTTTTCTTTTCCTGCACACTCTTCTTACTTAATTCATTTTCTACTAAAATATTTTTTTCTTCAAAGAAACATTCATAGACACCATTATTAACTGGCTATTATTTTTATTTATTTATATGATTTGAAAACAATTTACTTAGTGATTAATCACACACCTTATACCAAAAAAAAAACCAATAAATACTTTTTAAAAAATTAAAAACCTTAAAAAAACCCAATAAATGCCTATACTTCAGATAAAAATAACGAATGTTTATGTTTAAAAAAAAAAATCAAAGGTTTATTATTTTATACAAAAACCAATTTTGGTTTTTAATTATTTTACACACAAACTAATTTTGGTCAATTTTAAAAAATTTCTATTTTAAGTTGTAGTTAATAGCAACTTAAAAGCAACTACAAACAAAATTAAAATTTACATTACATTACTGCTAAAATAAAGTCGATTTTAAAAATGTCATTAGTAAGTAATTTTTCGTTAACAAAACATTGAGCCGTTAATAACGGCTTATAGTGAAACCTTATTAGTACCTATATATATTTAATTACAAAAAAAAAATATTTCATATAAGTGAATTTACTATTGAAATTTTCAAGGTATCGTTAAAGCTCTTTAATAACGTTAACATCAACTATATGGTTCGGAAATTTATAAAATGAACCAAAGTAAATCGTGTTCAAAGTTAGTAATAGGGCACGGGATGTTAAACTAAAGTACAATACATCCATGGATAAAAAAAAACTAAACAGCTTTAAAATCCAAATGGATTCAAAGTTAGAAAAAAAATCGGGGCACGGAGAGTTAAACTAAAGTACAGAGTACACCCATGGATTAAAAAAAAAAAATCTAAACAGCTTTAAAATCCAAATGGAAAGATACATATATAGTATTTTATACGATTTTAATAAATTAAACATACAAATATAGAAAAAATTATATACATATATACATATTATGTATATATTCCAAAAAAAAATAAAAATAATTAAATTTAAGATTTATTTTAAATAATTTAAATACGATTAATTAATAAAAAAAAGTCTTTATTTATAAGTAGAAAAAAAAAAATACATATATATATATATTATATTAATTCTTTTCGTTAAACAAAAAAAAAAATTATTTATTATTATTAATATGTACCTTAATTAAGATCAGAATATATTATTTAAAACTCATTAAACAAAAATTTATTTATATATTAAAATTATTATATTATAATATATTAAATATTATTAGTCTGTAATATTATATATGTATAATGTTTAAAAAAAAACTTAAATTATTATTGTTATAAATTAAATTTATTTGTTAAAGTATTTATTTTTTTTTTTATTAATAATAATTAATTAATTAAATTAATTACTTATAATAAAAATCATAGAAAAAAAATCCATTAAAATGGCCAAAATTACAAAAAAAATAAAAATAAAACCTAACTAATTAATTAATATATAAGATGAAATAATTAAAATAAATCTATACATACGAGTATAATAATTAATTTTTTTTTTTTAAAAAGAAAATCTTATTGATTTTTATATTAATGTATTTCAATACTTATAAATTGTTTTTTTTTATACGGAACCATTAATTTAGTCTATTTATTTTATTTTTTTAAGGCTATTATTTTAAGTTCAACCAAATAGAAAATTTATATAATATGATGTATGTACTTATTATAGTTACTTATAAATTATTAAAAAATATATTTTTTTAGAAAATACTAATTTTACGAAATTTTTAAGAAATTCCGATCTGTTTCATTGAAAATGGAAATACATATTATAATCATTCCAAAAATATGGTTACGCTGAAGTCCGTCGAAATGTTTCAATGAACAAAAATTCCACATAATAATTTACGCGTCTGCAAAACGTCATTTTTATTTCGAATTTTTTTTTTGTATGCTGTCGCTGTGCTGTTTGTACTGGGTTGGCTACGTTATCTCCAAAACAAAATCTCCAAGACAAAATAAATTTTTAGAAATAATATAAATTTTTTATTCACTGATTTTTCATAAATAAATAAAAATATGATTAAATAAAAAAAATTCAAGTACCCATTCAAGTAAAGTACCAACACATAGAAATGAAAATATATTATAGATAGTTCAATTTTAAAATAAAGAAAACAATATGCAAATTAATGTTTTTCCCAACGTTTACCTCAATTTTTACTTCTTTCAATATAAATTCATATTATAGGTAATATTTTTCAAAAAGTCAATTTGTCTCATATGTTGTCTTCTTTCCAAGATATTTTTTATTCTTTCGTTTCTTTCTTTCTTTTTTCTTACAGTTGCAATTTGTCCACTTTTAATTTTTCCTAAATTGGTTTCAATTAGAATTATTTCTTTTCGAAGCTGTCGAATTATTTCGTACAGGCCAAGATTTTTCTTGCCAGCAACAAATTTTAATCGTATATGCCACGTTTGGACTGAGTTCTGCGTTCGAGGTTATTTGCATGGATTACATCCTCAACAGACTCCAGAAACTCCTGAGAGTATTTTGGTCGTTTATATTTTCAGTCAATATCAAAATTTCACTTCCAATAATTTGATGTATTAGTGAATTGTCACTATAATTAATCAAAACAATGAAAAATAATATGTTTGTATTTATAGTTTTTGAAAATGACATTTCAGATTTGGAGATTTTGTCTCTTGAGATTTTAACGTTAACAATTCTGTTTTTGGGATTATGTTACCTGGAGATTTTATGTATGAAGGATATTTTGAGTATTGGAAATTTAGTCCGGATCCCGTCTGTACTCTGTAGTAGTCCGTCGAAATTTAAAATGAATAAAATTTCTTTCGACACAATTTAGTCATTCGAATTCGAAAGCAAGCATATAAGAAGGAAATATTAATTAGTATTTAAACAAGAAAAAGTAAAGCTAATTTTTTTTTTTAAATTTATAAATTTAAAAATATTGGGGGCTTCGGTAGCCTAGTGGGTAGACGTGTGGCGTATTAACCGAAGTAGTGTGGGTTCGATCCCTGCACACTGCACAGGTCGTAAGTGTTTTTTTCTTTACATACCCCGCTTACGATCAAATAGAATGTAAATATATAGTATATAATATAAACAAAATAAATAATATTAGTATATAATTTAATAATAGTATAAAAACCTATAATGGCCTTAGTAGCCGATGCTTCAATAATATTGCATTACATTTATGTATGTAATATTAATATAAATAAATAAATAATATTATTTTTTTTTTAAATCGGTACATTGTTCATCGTAAAGAATAATATTTTGAGAAATTTTTTTTCCAAACGGGAAATTCTTAGAAATTTCCGTTTCTTCATTTTCCAATTATTCTAAAGCCACTACAAAATTCATCATCGATTTATAAAAATTATTTTAAACGTATTTTACTTTTGAATTATTTCTTTATACTGAACAAAAACAAAAAAAAAATCTCCACCAAAAAATACTAGATACAAAAGATATTTTACTAAACATATGAGAAAAGTGTTTGCAGCCGAATGGACTTCAGCATACCAATTTTTTCGAATGCGGAATTAGAGTTTTTCATTCGATTTTTCACCGGAGTTCAGCATAACCATAATATGATCATATCATAAATAAATCTTCGATCATTTTCTTCTACAATAATTATTGTGTTTTAATGATGGTGCAGTATAAGTAGTTAAAAAAAAAAACAATTATCTTAAATATAAAGAAAAATAAAAATTAAAACAAAAAGTTTAAGATAAAGCTAAAATAAGATTAAAATCAGAATATAAAATAAACAATAAACATTTGAATAAAAAATGCAAATAAAATATTTTAAACATTTACATAAAACTGAACCTTAAAGTTTCAAATGGACATAATGATTTAAAAAAGAAAACTATCATAATTTTCAATATTTTAACTATTTCGACCTGGCTGGTACACATAATATTTACCACCAAAACTTTTAACATTCCTAAAACTTATGTAAAATATACATATATAAATAGTTTTTAATTTTTTAAACCAAATAGTCTTTAAACTATATTTTACTAGAATTTGTATACCAAATAAAATTGAAAATGTTACTGATGATGAATAGTGATGTCAAAAACGATAAAATAAAAAATCTCATATTCAATACTGGTAATCTTAGCAATAATATTTTTTTGTTAATCTATCTGATGAAATATTGATTCAAGAATAATTATCAGCACTTATGACCATGGGACTTGCAAGATACGATCCCATATAACGCGAACATCATCAACTCTAGAAATTTTTAAAATGCTAACTACCGAAATCTGCATACATGTAGATATGCAAGTGCAGAAAGACTTTTTTTATATGAAATAAATGGAAATTACTTAACTTCCACGGATATAAATTACATGGACCTGTGTCCTCTTAAATGGACTAAAGTTCCATGAAAATATAGTTCGTTTTAAATGGACTTAAGTTTCATTAAAATAAAGACAAAAATTCCATGGAACTTATGTTATGATCAATTTGCTATAAGACAAAGTTCTATTGTTATAAGTTTCATTGTCGAACGAAATAAAGGCATATTTAAATTTTGTAAAATTTTTGGAAAAATCGGAAATATATATAACATATTATATGTATGCGGGGTGTGTATGATATTTTATCGAACAAATATCCAGAATTTAATTTAAAAAAAAAAAAAAAATTTTCCAAATTCGGAATTGGGAGCAATTTTAGAGTTGAATTCTAAAAAAGGATATAACGATGATTTTACAATCAACTCTCAAATCCTCCCTAATTAATTTTTTTATATACATATTAGAAAAGTGGAACAATGGTTATTTTATTCGAGACATAACTTTCAACAAAAAAATTCGGAACTTAAGGCCAGTTTATTTGAGACTTAGCTTCCAACACAAAGTGATCACAACTTCCATCCATTTAAAAGGATATTAGTTACATGGAACGAATGCAGTAGCTGTTATACAATTTCTCTTTTCCTATATTTTACATTGAAGCAAAATTTGGTTAGTCTAAAAAACCAATTTCAAGTAGCTGTTATACAACTACAAAGTTTACATAAATATATCTTAGTACTTAATTAAGTTTGATATCTGAACTGATAACTGGACTGTAACACAGTCAACTATACATTTTTACTCTTTTTGAATAAAAAGGAAATATTTAATTTTTAATATGTAAAATAAAAATGCAAATATACTTTATTAAATAGATATATTTTACTGGACGTTTGGTAAATATTTTTAATCAAATATTTCGGATGGTACAATATTGTAAGTATCAAGAGGTACTCACCCAGAAGGGGATGCCCTTCTGGTTGAATGCCTCTTGATACTTACATTTTCCAGAAATAAAACGATTTAAAAGTATATTCATAAGATATTCCATAAATAAATTTGCTTTTTACTTTGTAATCCAAAGGCGGTCATTAAAGAATCATTAAATAAAGTAATTAATAATAATTTTCTCACATTTTAATTTTGAAATTAATTACAATTCTACAAATTGATACCTTATCTTTGGTATTGTTATCTAATTTTTATCGAAAAACTTTATAGATTATTGTAATTTAAAAAAATGTGTACCCATTTAAACTGGCCGGGTTTTCCCCAATGAAATAATGTAATTATTTTTTACTTTTCTGTATCGGAACTTTCTTTACCTGTATCGTCGGAACATAAATCTTAAAATTCATTTTAATTTTTTTTTTTTTTTTCCTTTAAAACAATATCAAAGGTATCGTCTGTCGATAACTTTTTTAAACCCATGCAATGAAATGAAATGAAAATTAAATTCACAAAATCGAAATCATTCACGGCAATAATTATTGTTAGCCGTGGATCATTACAATATCAATACAGGGATTTTATTCTTTATTTTAATTTTTAAATAAAAAAAATATCAAAATACTCGGGGGGATCAAATAACATGAAAAATTATAAAATTAAAAAAATTATAATTTTATATCAAAAATGAAAACAAAAAAAAAAAATTTATTTCTCAATATATACAATAAATATATATGAAAATATGATGAACAAAAATTTCAACAAAAAAAAAAAATTTTTTATACTCAAGAAAAAAAAAAGTTAAAATTTTAAGTTATTAAAAAAAATACTCTCCGTCCGTTGTTATAATTATTGAAAAGAAGAAAATAAAACAAAAAATGTAACATAAATTAAATAAATAAAAAATAAAAAAATATTTTATGGTCGAAAAAAAAAAATTAAATTATCATTCTAAATATTTACAAAAAAAAAAAAATGTTTAAATTTAAATATTCTACAACAAAAACTAGAAAAAAAAAATACGTATATATGTATTTAAAATAGTCCAAAAAATTTTAAATTCAAAATTTCGAAGTTAAAAATTTTTTATTAAAAGTTATGTAGATTTATGTTCTATATAGCAGCACGATAACATTTCATTAAATAATTTAGACATGTATAGACAATTGAATACTTTCCGACTTATATTTGAATACTATACGATACTACCTTGTAACATATACATACATATACAATTAACAAATAATTATATAATTTTGTATCATTTTTATATATAATAATATAAAGTGTATCTAAATCCAATACTTAAGATATAGTAACAATATACTCAATTTTCAACAACTTTATCTAAAAGTGCAAAAAAAAACTTTCAATCTACATATATGAATTAGCTAAACAGCTAAACAGCAAAAAGACAAAAAAAAATCTAAAACTTAACAGAACTTGTTATATGGGAATTAGCACAGGCCACCTTACCTAGGGTACGTTCAGCTCGGTGCTCGGTGTTGGGATCTTAAAGGTAGAGAACCTTGGGTGAGGAACACTGGAAGAGGTACTTTAAAGTGAGAATGTTCAATCAGACAGACATTTTACGAGTCATGAAGGTATAGATTGTCTTGATATGAGTAATGAGACGCTTTAAGAAACGAGCGGATCATTAAGAAGAAAGGACGGCGGGTGGCAGAGCTTAGGTGTGTGTACAGTTATAAGCTCCATCTTCCAAACAACAACAACAACATATGAATTGTCATTCTTACAAGTCTTTACTCTGAAGCAATGTTGTTCATAATAAAATGTTATTATATCACAGACAAAAAATATATTAATGCAGTATTTTCTTCTTTAAGTAATTTTCAGAGAATGTAGTTTATTTTGAACAAAAATTATTACCTATTAATTATATTATACTAACTAATAATTACTAAATTTTTAAATGAATCATAGTGGTATAATAGCACATGTATAAGAGATTCCTTACCCAGATATCAATAGTTTATATTTGTCAATACAAAGATTTAAAATAAGATAAAATGACAGACTGCAATATTTTGACAAATTATATAATTGAGAAATGCTGTTATGTATTTAGACAAATAACAAAGTTGTATCAGTGCACTATATATCTATTTAAGATGGAAACATAATAAAATTTCATTTTATTTATTAAATGGAGCAATCAATACCTCTCAAATAATATAATTTTCACAAAATTTAGCTTTGCAATTCTAATTATTTCATTCTTCAGAATAAAGTTCTAAGAAGCTCAAATGTCTAATTTTTTTTTTTTTTTTCAAACTTTGCGGAAAAGTATCCTATGACATCAAATTAAAATTTTTCAAAGGTTCGGTTCTCGATTCAGTCATCAAGAAATCATTACGTTACTTTGAAATATATTTGAATGTCAATTTTTTATTTTTTTATTAAACGTTGTAAAAATTTTGCTCTTTGTAAAATGTCGTTCTTTGTAAAAGAAAACCTATACATACCAGATACATTTATCGCATGATGTTTGTCTGAAATTTGTCTATTTGTGAAAAAAATTTTAAGCGAACTGTCAAGTGTCAGATATCTATACTAAACGCGAGGTGAATATTCAAATATTTGCTGGTTAGTAGTTATTTGTTGAATATACATACCATCCATACATGATTAATCATTTGTATTTAATTATTACAATTCAAAAATTTATATTATTTTAATAAATTAATAAATTTTAATCCATTACAAAAAAAAAAGAAAAAATTATTTATCGAAATTTTGATTTTAGTTTTTTTTTTTTTTTCAATTCTATTTTATTTTACAAATATTTTATTTAAAATTTCAAAAAAAAAACAATCAATATAAATATCATATAAATAAAATAATTGTATCTTATTATTAATAATTATAATTAATTTATTCTGAAAAGTTTATTGAGAAAAATGGCCAACAATTTTAGATATTTAATATAAAATTACATAAAATCATCAAAAAAAAAAAAAATAAATAATATAAAAAATTTATCAAATATTTGCATGTTATGTAAAATGTTAAATTTATCAAATTCATTTTAATCATTAAAAAAAAAAAAATAATAAACATTAAATGTTCCACTTAATAATATAATATATATCACAATACATATATATGGATATATATATATATATATACATATGTACAATGTTTTATGAGTGCATTTTCATTGTACAGGATATGATAAAAATTAGTTTTTATTTATTGCATTTCACCAAATCAGAATTACATACATACATATATATATGTATTTAAATTAAAGTATGTACAGTGATATTTCGCTCACTATAGATAATATATATGTATATATATATATATATATATATATATATAAGAATATGTATTATTTAAAATACTATAATTAATCATATACTAAATGATATTTTGATAGTTCAATCCTAGTTGTGATAATTTAATAGAAAAAAATAAATTAATAAAATAAAAAATTAAATATAAATTAAAAAAAAATTTAAATGTTGTTTATATAAAATAATAAAAAAAAAAATTTTTTTTTTAAATAATTATAACTCATATTATTATAAATAATTTAATATATATAAATTAGACTCCTTGAAAGTTAACAATAAAATTTAAATTAAAAATAAAAAGTGAAAATTTTCCGTTTTTTTGTTTTTATTATTTTTTATATTTAAATTTTTTTTTTTTTTATATTATTATAAAATATAAACTTTCAGATTTTAATTCGAATAACCAAAGACTATATACATAGTTGTCAATGGGCATAATAAATGAAGAGTCTTTGGATTAACTTATGCTATTAAATTCTATGAATACAATTTATGTAAATTCAACATAAAAATATATTCATTCATCTCGATGATTTTTGGTAGTTTCACCTTTTTTTCTCACTTAATAACCAAATAATTCAATAAATTTCTATTTGTTTAATTCTCATCTATTCACATTTTCTATACGACATCTTTTTCTGATTTCTTTTTTTGAAAGATCCCATAGCAGTGCCAAATGCCAATGTTATTAATATTTTAATAAAATAATAAGTAATAAAAATTATCTGATTAAAATTAAACAAAATATTTATGATCTATATTTAGATCTGTATGATCATATTATTTAGCAGAGACTACAATATGTAGTCTTTTGATCTTAGTAGTATATTATTTTGACAAAAAAAAAAAGGAAACTTTCACGGACTTTAATTTAAAACTTATTTTGAGATGAAAAATTAAAAAAAAATATAAAATAATATAATGCCTACATAAATATTATGTATGTAAAGACAAAAAAAACTACGTCGATATCTAGTCAAAAAAAAGAAATAAAAATAGTTAATGTTTAGAAGAAAATTTAGGTGTGTGTGTTTCTTAAATATTAAAAAAAAAAAAAAGAAAATTTTAACAAAATATTCCATTTAAAATCTTACCATATACAAATATTAAAATATGTACATTAAAAAAAAAAACAAAAAAAAAAAGATAATTTAGGTTTAAAAATGGGTCTATCCATTAATTAATTTCAAATTTTTAAAAATAACCTCTCTTATTCTCTACATATGTATGTATTTATGTGTGTACATTGTACATAATGTACATAAATGTTTTTGCTCCAGAAAATAAATAAATCGTTTTTAATAAGACAACTTAATTTTCTATTCCAAATAATTTCTACAGAATATAAAATTTTTAAAAATTTAAGTTTTCTTATAAATTAACTTTAATAGGGTCTACTAAATGAATAAAATATTGCAAATTGTTTATGGAGCGTCCACTAAATAATTAAAGTACAAATAACTACAAAAATAATTTTTAATAAAACTTGTATCTAAAATAATAAAAATATTATTATTATATATTTACAAAATTTTCAATATGGTTATCAATTATGTATGTTATGTAGTACAATTTATGTATTTAACTTATGCCCTACAGATATACAAGTTAAATATCTTTTTTAAAAGAGAAATTTAATTTAAAAAAATAACAAAAAAAAAAATTGTTATGTGAATTGATTATAATTTTAGTAATCTTTTAAGAGCTATTTATATATAATTATTTTCTAAAAATTATTTTGTAATTTTATTAATGACAATAGTAAAACTAGTTGCTTAAATCAATATAGAAACCATTTTATAAACCTGATTTATTTAAAAAAAATTTTTTTTTTTTAATTTTATTAAAAATATAAATTGATGAGAAAATGAAATGTTTTAATTCCATGATAGTTTATTAAACTTGTTTAGTTATTATTAAATTTAGAATATTATAATATACATGATATTATTATAAAAACAAAAATCAAAATAAATAAAAAATAAAATAAAACAAAACATATAGAAAAATGTATGTACTTATGAATGTGCAATAAATTTTTAAATATATTGTTAAAAAAAAATATTTTTAGTTATGTACCTATACATTATTTTTCAATGTAAAAAAAAATTTATATTATAAAAAATAAATAAATGTGCTTAAAAATGACTTTATTATTATAATAATTAAAGAAGAATATTAAAAATGACTTTAGTTTTTTTATTTTTTTTTAAATTTTATGGTTGTTCATTTTTATGACTATCTATTTTCATTTAAAATTATTGATTTTTATTACATTTTCCAGCAGTTAATCAGGTACCTACAACAAATTATCAGAATATAGAAGTCTTTTTTTCTTAAATAATTTTAGATTTATTATTATAAATTAACTTTTTATAAGGATCAAATTTTTTTATCATTAAAATAATTACGATCAGTTTCAAAAATCATTTAATGATTTAATGATAAAAAATTTCCTCCAATTGTTAATAAAATTCTTTCAAAATTCGTCGATTGAATAATTCAAAAGTTATAATATTACATATGTTACTTAAATAAGCTACAAATAAGGGTTTTAGACATTTAAAAATTGAATAAATGCGAAAGAATTGTAAAACTGCCTTATTAGAAATTTCTTCAGTTCAATGTTGAAGTTAAGCTGTAATAAAAATTGAAATATTTTCGATTTTTCTTTTAAAATAAATTTAAAATCAACACTTTCATACAAATTACGTTAATTTACTTTATTTTTTTTTTTTTTTATTTTTTATAAAATAATATACATTTGCATAACATAAATATGCTAGATCATATTTTTTTGGATTCAATTAAAAAAAAAAATTATATAATGAATTACATTTAAAAAATTTTCTTAAAATAATACCTAAGTACAAACAAAATTTAAATAGTCTTATTATTTTATATAATAGCTAATTTATTAACATTTCGTTTTTATACTTTTTTTTTCCGAAAATTACATTTTTAAAAGTCAGATTGATGCCATGTTATATTTCCAGCTAAACAACCAGTAACAAGTAAAGGGTATTTTGGATTAAATCTAGAGCTAACGACAATATCTTTATGACTGGAAATTCTATTTATTTCTTTTAATTGTTGTGGTCTATCATAGGCACTGCATGACACAGCTGTGGGTAAATCTGAACAATCATTATTAAATGCTAACAGTCTTACACCATTCTCATATGGTGAGCATATAATTCTTCCATCAGATGAAAATGCTTGTTCTTTAATAAAACCTTGCCCTTTTGTTGGTTCTTCTATATAATACATTAATCGTTTATGATTAACATAAATTTTACGGTTTGCATTACCATTTAATAAATTAAGTGACGAAGACATTAAATTATTTGAGCTAATTAGAGGTGTTGAATTATCAGTATTATTTTCATTAGAATTATTTCGACTACTACTAGAACCATGTAAAAAATGTAAATTATCATAATTTAAATTAATTTCTTCACTATCTTCATCATCGTCATCATCATCATCATCGTCGTCTAAATCATCATCATCATTATTTGATGGGGTACGTGAAGATAAAGAAATTCTCATATTTGTTCTTTCAAATAAATTCAGTTCGGCAGTCGATCTACTAAGCGGTATTACACCACTGCTAATTGGATATACATATGCATATGCATGAGCTCCAGAATTACGAACACCAAGTGAAGTTCTAAAAGCTCGATCATTTACAGTTACTTCAGCTGCCCATATATCGGGAACATGTGTTTCTGCCCTATTCGTCCCATTAATTGATATATTACGATTTGCACTATCAGTATTTCGATTTTCTGAAGGATTTCTTGTTATACTAGCACTTGCCATAGCTAAAAGAGGTGCAGACCTTGACCCAGTGTTATTATTTAGAGTATTATTACTTGTACATGTTGTTGAACGTTCACTATTATTAACTGTTGTACTTCTTTCTGTTTCACTTAATTTTCGTTTCTTACCAGGAAGGTGTGAATCACTTTCCTTTAATACTTCACGTTCTTCAGTAGTGTATTCTTGTATATCATGTAAACAAGTCCACTCAGAACTTTGATCATAACTAATGTTACGTGATAAACAACACCATCCTTGTGGATGAATCTAATTATAAAAAAATTATTTATTAGTTTAACATAAAAAAAGTAAAAACATTAAAAAAATAATTTACTCACCTGTAAAGCGCAAACAATTTCTGCATCATTTTTTTCTGGAAAATCACTAACTAATTCAACACGATTTCGTTTTTGTTCTCTAGAAAACATATTGTCAAATTTTGCAGCATTTGGAATGAATTGCCTACCTAATTGCATCAATCTATATATATTTGGCTGAAATTTATAATTAATATTTAATTTTAAAAAAATGTTATTCGTATGCCTACTTTGAAACCGTTGAGATCTCTCGCAAGCGTTGTCAAATTTAAATCATGTATTATAATAAGATAGCCTCCTGTAGTACATATTATTAATTTTTTAGCATCTGGCGTTAATCGACATCTCATTAAACCAGATGTATGAAATACTTTTTGATATATAAAACCTTGTTCAGTATAAGAGCTAATATCCCAAGTATATATACTTCCATCAAAACCTGACGTAACAAGAAGATTATCGACATGTGAATATTCTATATTTTTAACCCAATTAGAGTGACCCTGTAAACTTCTAACTTTACTTTTTAAATTTCTTACATCCCATAATGCAACCGTCGTATCATCTGAACATGTTGCAAAGGTTCTATTATCTAAAAATCTAAAAATATCAAATTAATTTAAAATCCTTAATTTAAATTTTTATGAAAAGACTGACTTAACACAATTTACATTATCAGTGTGAGCATTTACTATTGCCTTTGTTTGCTTTGTGGTTGTTGAATCATACAATACTATGGATTTTTTTTCACATGCAGCAACTAATATATTTCTAAAATAAAAAATTAAAAAAAAAATAACTATATTAAATTAATAAAAAGAAATTTATTGAAATAATTTTCAAACTTATAGCAAGTTATTAATACAAAATAAAAACAATAAATGTCGGGAATCTCCATTCATGATTGTTTTATTATTACTTTTCGTTTATCAGTAAGATTTCTATATATATAAATAATATGTAAAATGTGGTACTAAGGTTTATAATTTGAATATATGCACTTAAATATTATTAGTTAACCTTAACCACGGCATAAATTTATACAAAAATATATAATTGAACCATTGTTTTGAATGAATGCACATGTACTTTTTTATAGCATTGAATGATTTGTTAAATTGATCAAAAAATCCATCAATATAATTCGAAACCAATAACTATTTTAATATATGTATTTAAGAAAGACTTCAGATAATTGAAAAACACGCAATAAAAATCACCACCGGTTAATAAGTTTTAGTAAACAATCTTAAAACACCTTTAAATTAAAAATTTTTTACTAATCCAAAAATCATAACGTAACAACCTTGAAATTCAAATATATGTATGTACATATAAAATTTTAGTACTTGTTTAATTTTTGTCAATATAGAAATGGCTACACATTAATTTTTACTTTTTCTTTTTTTAGTTTCAAGAACCTAATGTAGATATATTAATTTTTGTTTTTGTTTTTTTTTTTTTTTAATATCCCCAGCTCCTTAATTAATATTGAATACATATATTAATTTTACGTACCCATCTGGAGAAAATTCTAAGTTGAACACGGCTCCAAATTCAGATGCTTTTCTAATTGGAGATGAATCTTCATTCCAATGTCTCCAAGGTTTTAGAGATTTATAAATTAGTTTTAAAATAAAGTCCTCGTCACCTATTTTCGGTTTAAAACCATTTTCACGAGACGTTATCCAGTTATAAAATGTCATTACAAAATTTTGTTTCGTGTAACAATTTATTTAATTTTGTTATATTTTCTTTGCCACTTTTAATGATTAAATTCGCTCAAATTAAATTGAAATATTTAAGAAATTATAGCCAACCAAACCAATGCAAATTAACTTAGTTCTACCAACTTGTCACTGGAATCCTTCTTCTTTTTCTTGCAACAAAAAATAAACTTCAAAAAGCACAAAGTAGTGAAATTGACAACAAATTACAAGTACGATTGTTGATTACAAATGGTACTTAAATTATTGAAATACACATATATGTCTAATCAAATGAGTCCAATAAACAAACTGCTTTTAGCTCAATGTTATTTGAAAATGTATCTTATATTTTAATTATTCTTCTTTTCTTATTAACATTTATTCATTAGACGATAAGTATCAAGCCACTAAGTTTAAATTTAATATTTTATTAGCTTGATTTTGTGGTAAAATTTAAGTTGAGAATGTTAATTTAAGGAATAATTGAGTCGAATTTTAGAGAATGTGTATATTTACATAATTAAAAAACAGTACACTACATGTACAGACAGTCAGTAACACTCAGTATGTAGTAACATATGTCATAAGTGACATATTACACAATTTAAAAAAGTAAAACAAAACATGTGCAGATGATAGTACTATGTAAACAAATTTTATTTAAACTATTTAAAAAGAATATGTCCAGTATTAATATAGAACCTTTAACATATAAAGTTGTCGCAGAGTGTTCTAGCAGCAAAGCTAGAGCTGGTATAATGACCTTACGACACGGTCCAGTTAATACACCAGTTTTTATGCCGGTGGGAACCCAAGGTACCCTTAAAGGTGTTTTGCCAGATCAATTGATAGCATTAAATTGTCAAATTCTTCTTGGTAATACTTATCATTTGGGTATGCGGCCTGGTACAGATATTTTAGAGAAATGTGGAGGTTTACATAATTTTATGAGTTGGCCAAGGTAACATATTTGCTAACAACATGCAAATACCTCAAAAAATAATAAAAATTTTTAAAGAGCTATTCTTACAGATTCTGGAGGCTTTCAAATGGTGTCTTTGTTAAAACTAGCTGAAATTAATGAGGAAGGTGTAAATTTTAAATCTCCGTATGATAATTCACAATGTATGCTAACACCAGAGCATTCAACCGTAATTCAAAATACTATTGGAGCTGATATAATGATGCAATTAGATGATGTTGTTAAAACTACAACTACAGGTCCCAGAGTCGAAGAAGCTATGTACAGGACGATAAGATGGATAGATAGATGTTTAAGTGCACATAAACGGAATAACGATCAAAGTATTTTTCCAATAGTTCAGGGGGGATTAGATGTAGAATTACGAAAAAAATGTGTGGAAGAATTAATTAAAAGAAATGTACGGGGTTTTGCAGTTGGTGGTTTAAGTGGCGGAGAAAGTAAAAATGATTTTTGGAAAACTGTTAACGTATGTACTGATCTTTTACCAAGAGATAAACCGCGTTATTTAATGGGCGTTGGGTTTGCCGCAGATTTAGTAGTATGTGTTGCCCTAGGAATTGATATGTTCGATTGTGTTTTTCCTACAAGAACAGCAAGATTTGGTTGTGCTTTAGTCAATTCAGGTCAACTCAATCTAAAAAATAAGAAATATGCCTTGGATTGCCGACCCATTGATGAAAATTGTCAATGTAGCACATGTAAAACATATACAAGATCATATTTACATCACATTGTTACCGTTGAAACAGTAGCCTGCAGGTATTAGTTTTAAAGAAATAAAATTTAATCAAAAACCTAATGAAAATTAATTTCAGCCTTTTATCGGTCCATAATATAGCTTACCAACTAGGGTTAATGAACAGTATACGAGAATCTATAGAACTAGATAAATTTCCAGAATTTGTAAAGAAATTTATGTCGATTCATTTTGAACGGAAACAGGTGCCTATTTGGATTAAAGATGCATTAGCAGCAGTCAACATACATTTAGAGACTGAAAGTTGAAATACTATATAAAAATTTAATTGGAAAATGATATTTTATTGTTCAAAAAAAGGAAAAAAAAGTATTTCTATCGAAAAAGTTTCATTTATTTACATTATAAACTAAAAATTAATACTTAAAATGTATTTAAAACTATTATAAAAAAAGTATTTTTTTTTAGTCCACGACTAAGTATCGTTATATTTATTCTATTACTTCTAATTTTCATATAAAAATAAGAAATTAATCAATACATATATTTAAAAATGTGTAATATCCAAAAAATTAGATATCTTCTGCCTTGCTAACAAAGTGATCAATAACCTCATCAATAGTCAAATTGTTTAATAAATCTTTTATAGTATCGCTTTCAACAACCACATTAAAAAATATCTTCACATATTCTCTCATTCTTGTAATATAATCTATAGAGTTGTCAATAACATTAATTTTATGTCCACAATTCAGAATAACTTTTTGCAATACCTAAAAGAAATATTTATTTTAAATGGTATTTTAACATTAATTAATTTATATAATAAAGTACTAACAAGTTCAACTGGGGCATCTGGCCAACCAAATTTACTAAGTGTCTTTTCATCAACCAAGAAATTTAATAATTTTGTAATATTATCTTTAAACTTTTCATCTGCTTCAGATAGCTTTGGTTCAGGTATTTTTAATAAATATGATTCTTTATCAATTTCAAAAAGAAGTTCACCAACTTCATCTAAATTCATTGATTCATCTTCTTCATATTTTGTTGGTGATCTGTCAATATTCGACATATTTGTTTCACTTTTTGTAGGTGACAATTGCAAAGTTGATTTAGAATGTTTTTCAATAGGATCTATTAATATATTTTTAGAATGTTTCAAACTATTTTGAATTTGTGATACTTCTTGTATTTCGATTTCATGGTTTCTATTTTCAGCTAATTCTTGAATAATAAACTCTTCAATAACTTCTCCAGATTTTTTAGTAACCTTTTCTTTTTTGGCTTTTTTTGCAGGTGTTGGTTGTACCTTTTTGGTTTGTGTGTTTCCGTTCAATAAACGAGGTGATGGTATCTCTTCTTTTTTAATACTTTTGGAACCTAAGAAAAAAAAAAAGATTTTGTTTAAATAATAAGCATATTAAAAAATCTAACATAAAATAATTTATGCTCATAAAAAAATTTATAAAATATGTATTCGTATTTGACTTTAAAAAGATTATTAAAAATAAATACATCAATTAAGTGTGCAGTAAGATTTCTATAAAAGGCAGATATTTATTTTGACTGCAATTAAATTAATATGACAAAAAAAAAACCTAAAAGTTTGTGTTCAATTTATTTTTAATAAGTGTAAATGTATCATTGAATTTAAACCAAAATTAGTAAAATTGAAATTTACTCTGCATTTATTAATTTACCTCAAGATATCACTACTATACATTCTGGTTCATGGACTTGCATTTAATTAAAAATTATGCTTATAAATTTTGTATTATATAATTTATATATAAAAGATAATCTTTAATGAGTTTTATTTACCTGGATGTTTTTTACTGATATGTCTATTTAAACCACCTTGGGTTGAAAAACTTTCAAAACATATATTGCATTGATTCATGGTTATAACTGGAATTAATTCTTCTTCGCTACCATCTTCTTCATTATCCGAATGAGTTAATTTATGGAAATTAAAAACTTTTTCATCATCAAATGTCTCGTTACATTTTTTACAAGAATATTGTTCATCTAAAACAACAATTGAGATTATAAATATTTGTTTAAAAATTTTTTACAACTAAATTTACCTTTGTGACATCTAGTAAAGTGGGTTCTAAGCCCAGCTTTACTTTTAAAAGTCAATGTACATATCATACATTTGAATTGATTTGCTTGTAAAGAATGCCCAGTTATTAAATGCTTTGTTAATCTAGTAGAATGTAAAAATTACATTTTTTGAAATGTTAAAAAAAAATTGTTCAATTTTATAGCACAAAACTATTCTTACTTAGATTTTCTATTGAAACTTTCGGTACATAAAGCACACTCAAATCCTTTTGGTTTGCTTTGGTCATGATTTTTCATATGATTTTTAAGTTGCGTTGCTTGGATAAAACTTTTTTTACAAATTTCACACGAATGAGGTTTCTCTCCAGTGTGTGTCTTCATATGTCGATTTAAAACTTCTTTGGCAGCAAATGCACGTTCACACTTTTTATGAAATATAATCTTATTAATTTTTGGAAAGAAAAAAGATTTAAGTTATTTATTTTACCAAAGCACACTGATAAGGTTTTTCTCCTGTATGATACCGTCTATGTTTACGTAAAGCTGCATTCGATGGGAAAAATCTATACATTAAATAAAACAGAAAGTAATTATATTAATTATCATTAAATATTTTTAATTATTTTTTTCTTTTTTATACTAACTTTTCACATAAATCACACGGAAAAGGACGTTCACCAGTATGGGTTCTTATATGAATACTAAAATTAATTTAAATTTTAATAAAAATATAAATTTCATATTTATTCCAAAATTACTTTAATGTTGATGTCCCACAAAAACTTTTGTCGCAATATGGACAAGGATAATCACGATTATTTTTTTCTTCACCTAAATGAGCTCGCAAATGATTTCGTAAATTATCTACTCGATGAAAAACTTTACTGCACACATTACATATAAATTCTTCAGCCGTTTTTGAGTCACAACCCGAATATTTAATATGTCTTTTCAAATGATAGAGACGAGTAAATTCACTCCCTAACATAGTTTCATTTATTAATATTAATTATTTTTAATAACAATATATTTTTACAAACTACCCTTACCACATTTTTTACATGCAAAAGGTTTTCCCCGATTTTTATGGTGCTCTTCGTGTAGTTTTAATATTTTTTCAGAAGGACATTTTGCATTACATGTTGAACACGGATATTTATCTGAATTTGAATGGATTAAAAAGACATGTCGTTCATAACTTTTTGTATTTCTAAATGATTTTGTACATTCTGGACATCTGATATGTCCGCCCTAAAAAAAGTTAATATATATATATTTATATATTATCTGTTATATATTTTCTATTAGATTTGATATTTACATGACATGTTTCAAAGCTATCACCACAGCAATAACACAAATTTTCAAATTGCATTTTAGCACTTTCTTCTTCAATTTCGTTTAAATTTTCCCACATTTGACGAATTGATTCACTACAGAATGTTAAATGCTTTTTTAGAATCTGTTTAAAAAAAAATCAAAATATTTTTTATAAATTATTATTGTAGCTTGTAACTAATTTCTTTTTTACACTAAAGACCACTTCTGGTGATATATCCATCACATATATTTATATAAAAACAAACATTTAATTAATTAATAATAAATATAAGGATAAGGTATTAACTACGGGATAAAAATCAATAATGGTTTCTTTTTATGGTCAATAATGTTTGAGTGTGAAGATTTACAACTGATTGACAGTAAAAAGTTCAAAGCACTTCTTTTTGTCAGGATAATAGAGCATATAAATGAAATATATAACCATCTCTTTTTAACTAATACATATAAATAACAGATTTTTTTTTAATTTAAAAAATTAGATGCTAAAGAATATACATACTCATCCTTAAAATTTATTATATTATAATACTTACATTAACATCATAAAATTGTTTATCGCATTTTGCGCAAACATGTATAAAAACTTCCTCTTGTTCAAGATCTTCACCAACGATTTCATATGTTTCTACTACCTCATCAGCGGCCTTTGTTGCTGACACTTCTTTACCTTCATCTTCATCATCGTCTTCGTCTCCTTCGTCTTCTTCTTCATAATCTTCATCATCATCATCATCTTCATCATCATCAGAATTTAGTTCCTTCTTAGTTTTTATTCTATATGTTCCTTTTGTTTCGTCATATTCAATTTCATCTATAACTTCAAGATCAAGATTCTCCTTATTTTTTTCCTTATCACCATTTTCCGAAACTATAGTATCTTGTTTTTTATTTCTAGTTCTTTTTGAAGACATTACTGCAAATAATTGTTTTAATTAAATAATTATTTATAAAACAATATTTTTTAGGCCTAAAAATATGCTCAAGCAATTTATTTGCTACTTCAAGATAAATGTATTTTTTATTTCAGGATAAAGTCCTGTTTGTTAGTTAATTATAATTATTAACTTTTAGTGTATATCAGCCTCAAAGTATACAATACCCGGTTTCCTAACAAAAAATTTCAATTTAAATATATAAAAAGGAAAAAATATTCGTGAAACTAATTTAAATTTTCTTTTCACTTTTTTTGATTCAAAAACAACTTCAAATAAAAAGAAAATTTGTAATATTGTAAAAAATAGAAGAATACGAACATAAAAATATTTCTATAAAAATTGATGCGCGTCATCTTTAAATTGTGAAAACCAAGTTTAGCGTTTCTTTTTTGACATAATTTTTTTTTTTACACAGCCACGAATAATCTACATTACAGTTTTCATTAAAGTTTAATTCATTTTTATGATAGAATTATATACATTTTTCAGTTTTTGTTTTCTATTTTTTTAATTTTAAGAAACGATTAACAAATCCTTTTCAAAAGTAATGATCAAATCTGTTGCATTTTTACATATATGTATATATAAGTATATACCAGATTCTTTTCTTATAGTTTTGATTTTTTAGTCCCTTAAAACAACATTTTTAATATAATTTTATTTTCAATCATATTTAGAAAATGTAGGTATACACTGTTTTAAAATTGATTTATGTAATATTTAAATGAGTACTTAATTTAAAAAATAAAATATAATTTTGCTAATTAAAATTGGAAGCCATTTAATATCTTTCCATAATATTTACATACCTGAAGCCTAGCGCCTGCCAGCCGCTTTCACTTTTGTTATATCTTTTTTTAAAAAAATTAATATTATATTTTAAAATAACAATTTTATTAAATATAAAAGCAGATATTTAAATATAAATTTAAAGAATTTTTTAAACAATTTATGCAAAAATCCCTGCGCCGAATAAGTCAACTAAACCACGTAAAATGTAAGCAAAAAAAAATGCATTTGGATTATCAACCAGATTAAGTGCTGCCGTTTTATCAGAAATGTCATTTAGAAAGGGATATTCCGATATTCAATTATTCATATTTTGTTTGATAGCAAGTATCTCTGTTGCCAAAAGTTTTTTTTATAATTTTACAAGCAATTCAGATACATATATATAATTTAACTTAATGAATGAATAACTTAACAAAAATGTAGTTTTTAGTCTGATTTTAAAATTTTTTTAAAAAAAAACCAAATTTTTTGATTATTAATAGTTTTTTAATTATAAATAATATTGTTATTAATTTTACATATTTGAATTATTTATTCCAATAAAGTCTGGTTTTCATGAAAAATGTCATGGATTTTATCGCAATTTCAGAAAGAGAAAAAAATATAGTGTATTACCAATATTACTAGATAAAATACTTCTCTAAAGAATTTAGAGTTTTCTCTTTTACACACATGTTATTTTTGTATCTTCTGTCTAAGCTATAACATTTTCGTGGATATTTTTTTCTTATGAAAACCACCCTTAAGACCAACTTCGTACTCAGAGCTATTGTATTAAAAGCTTGTAATTTATTTATATTTCAAATATTTTAAAATTTTTTTTCAAATACATAATAATGAATGTTTTTACTTTCAGTTTCCTTGAATTTAGTTAATGAAATCATTAATTTAAAAAATTAGATGTAGTATTAGCGATAGCTATAAAATTAAAAGTTGCTCTCTCAAGCTTGCTTTTATATGAATATACTCATTTTTCTTAGAAAAAAAAAATATGTATATACGTAAATGTAATTTATATTCAATTTCAAAAACAAAAACTATATTAAATTTGTTCAAAAAAATAATTAACTTCTTAAACAGAAGTTAAAGAAAGAGGAACAAATTTAATTTTTTATTTATTTAATGAAATTAAATTGTTCATTTTTTAATTAAAATTGTTTTAAAATAATTTTTGAACTTAAAAACTATTTAACTAATAAAATTTTATTTTGAACATCCTATATGTAAACGGCATCGGAACTAATATTTTTGACATTACTCTATTTAAATTCTTCAGGTTTTTAAAAGAAATTAATTGCCTACGCCTATGCAATAATTGGTAAATATAAAATTAAAATTGACATAACCGTTACTATAGAAATTAGAAATGTTGTTACCAAAACAGGCAGTATTAAAATTTAAAATATTTCGGAATTAAATAGAAATATAATTTTTAATTTTGCTATTTAAATTAATATGGCAGAAGAACAAACTATTGATCCGGCGATAATTAAAAAAACACAAGAAACATTAGGAAAATATGTTAAAAGGCCACCGCTAACGGAAAAATTACTTAAAAAACCACCATTTCGTTTCCTGCAAGATGTTGTTAATTCTGTAAATTTTTCATATAATTTATTTTGTAAAATAAAAATGATTTTTAAGATTAATTTATTGTTAGATAAATGAGTTTTTTTTTATGTTAATCGCAGAATTTTTCCAAATTTTTAATAAATATATTTTCGTTTTTCCTTTATGTGAGTTGAATCTTTCAGGTAATAAAGGAAACTGGAAAACTAAATGGGCTTTATAGTAAAATTGAATTAAGCGCAGAAGGAATCACAGATCGAAATGCTAAAATTGCTTTTCTTCAAAAATTGATAGATGTGTTAAGTAATATAGTTACACATAAGTATATAGTAAAAGATATTAAGTTTCCACTCTTTTTAGAAATCGTCACAAATGAAAATATTGCAGCTCGACCTTCGAAAATCGTCGCCGGTCATGAACCAGCTAAAACAAATGAACTACTGCAAACATTAGGAATTTGTTTAGATAAAAAAATAGATTTTAAACAAGCAATTGAACAAGTTACAGCTGGTGAAAAAAAAGATGAAACTAAAAAAAAAGTTACAGATACTAAGGAAGTCAAGGCAAAAAAATCAAATGAACAAATAGATAACAGTAAAATAAAAACGAAAAGCAAAGATAAAGATGTCAATAAAATACAAAATACAAATAAAAAAGATAGTTCAAGAGATAAAACTAAAGTTATTAGCTCCAATAAATCAAGTCCAACTGAAAAAGAAAAATCGAAAAAAATTAAGAAAACATCTTCAGTAGAATCATTAAAATCTGAACAAAAAATTTCATCTTCATCTCAAAAACCAAAAGAGCTTAAGCAGATAAAAGAAAATAAAGTGGATTCACAAAAGGATGATATAGCAGTACCTGAATCACAAACAAAAAATGAGCTGGAAATGCCAAAACTAGATAATACTGAACATTTACATGATCAAGTGAGTGCAAAAACTTCGGTTATTGAAAATAATAATGATATTAATGATCAATCTTCTGTTGAAAGCATTCAAAAAACTTTGGCAAGTCCTGTAAATGAGAATAGGAAATCAAGTAGCAGGTCCCAAAAACAAAGCAAATTACTAGATGAAATTAAAATAAATGAAAATAATAATGAAGATCTTTCTGAAAAAATTAAAATTGATCCAAACTTAGTAAATGAGGTTATAAAATCCCCAACAAGTATTAAAACAAAAGATATTCGTAGATCATCTAGTAAAAATCGCCAAATAAATAAAAGTGATACAATTTCATTTTCTAATGGTCATAATTTAAATTTACAAAATGATATGTCTGCACAAAAACAAAATTCAGTACCAGCAGAACGTAAATTTGAAAATCATAAAATAGATAGCTCATTACCAGAAACTGTTCCTGTCAAAAGACAATCAACTTTTACAAGAGAGGAATCTAAAGATTCTGTGGGTAGACCAAGGACGTCATTAAGACCGCCAAGCGTTAGACCACCTTCGGCAAGACCTGGTGCACCAAGAAGAAGAGATAAAAATGTTGAAATTGTATTACAACCAAATGATCAAGTTAAAATGGCTGGAATTCAGTTAAAGGTTGAACCTTTTAATAATGAATTAGAAGATGATGGTGAAAATTTAGTTATTATTGAAACTGAAAATAACAACGAAATCAACGAAGAGAACAAAGTAAAATCAATAATACAGCCTGAAAAAATTGAAATAGATGAAAATTCACAACAAGGTCATTTAGTTCAACAAATCTTAGAAACTCAAAAAGAACTGGTTCAAAATCATGATCAAAAGGAAGTAAAAGAAGACGTGCGTATACACTTTATAAAAAGTAACGAAATAAATATATTAAATTAATTTTTTTTGTAGGATTTGGATATATCTACCCTACAAAATCGTCAAAGTTCTGCAAAGCAAATGAACTCTTTAAGAGATATAATTCAAAATTTAACTAGATCAGTAAATCCATTAGGTAAGTTAATGGATTTTATACCTGAAGATATGGATGCAATGCAATTAGAAATGAATATGTGGCGGGATTCATATTCTCAATCTTCTGTTGAATTAAAGAAAGAAAAAAGGTTTTAAATTATAACAATTATGTTTTATAATAATTAATTTATTCTAATTAACATTAAATTTTTAGTTTAACTGAATCAGCAATTGAACCAATGAAAAATCAATTGGCACAAATTAATGCAACTATAAAAGAATATATTGAAATGATTGATGAAAGTCGTGCTAAAATCTTACAAAATTCTGAGAAAATTTTCCAATTATTAACAGACCAATAATCGTGGAAAAAATCATAATGTTACTTAGTAATTGATGTTAAAGAAAAATGAATATATTATTATTTGTATAAGACAATTTATATCTTTCTATCATCGCATTTTATTTTAATGGACTTGTTAATGACTTTTTTAATTTAATTCTTTTTTTTTTGTTAAAATTTTGCATTTAGAAAAATAGTAAATAAAAGTTATTATAATATATATATTAGTATTTTATTTGAATATATTTGCTGTATACGGAACCAAAGATATAAAACATTTTATATTGGTGTAGACGAAAAGAATATAACAAAATTTATAAAATTAAGAGAGTGCACGCACTACAATTTTCCTTCCCAAATTACAACAGATAGCATTAAAATAAAATTATTTTGTAGTATACAACTCCCATAATAAACAAAAATAATAGAAAAAATTTTATTTTTTTGATAAGCAATATAGAAATTGCGTTTTGTAAATTAATATGTAGTGAAAAAAAAATTGTTAAACAAAAAAGTAATATAATTTTTATTATATTTGAAATTAAAATTGTCTGAAATAAAAAAAAAAATGAAATTGTCTAAAATAATAAAAACAAAATAATTAAGATATTTAACTATGTAGGTATTTTACCTATAAGAATGTTCAAATAAAAAAAAAACATATAGATATAACTAACAAATAAAGAAAAAATAACATTTAACATCTGTGTTTTGAGCAAATTAGATACATAAAAAAATTTCAGATCATTTGATAAATTTATTTAATTGAATTACTTTGTTTCTATTTTGAAGTTAATATTCTTTTATATTAATCAAAATTGCTCCTATAACATATAACTTTTTATTTACAGCCTTATTACAAATTTCAACAGAAACACCAAAAAAAAAAGATATTCGGAAAAAATTGTATTAAGATTTTAAGACTCCTGTTTTTTAAGCTATTCTGTATACTGTAAGAAAGCTTAAGCATTGTTTGTTCTTCATCTATAAATAATTTTGCATCAAAATTTCTAAAAAATTTAGAGGCACTTCAATTTTAAACAAACCGTAATATGTGTAATTAAGAAAAGCTTTTAACACAATCCAAAAAATAATGTTTCAGCTTAATTTTTTGCACAATAATTTTAAAAAATGTGCCCATGAGCCCATACGTTTCAGATTTCAAACATCTAGCAAATTCGAAACATTTAAATTTTTGACCACTAGTTCCTAAACATGGAACTATACAAAAAAATAAACATTTTTTGTAAGTTTGTTATTAAAGATCTCCAAAACATTTGTTTTAAATAACGGTAAATTTAAATAATAATTAAATTTAAATTATTTAATGATTATTAATAAAATTTAAGAAAAGAAAAGAAGTAATTAAAAAAACTAAGGGTTTTCAAAAGAGCACATTTCCCAAATAAAAAAATATTCCATAATAAGCCTAGACTAGAGTAAAGAGTAGATATGTATATTAAAAAATAAATTTATAATAATATAAATTACGTTATTAATACAAATTATGAATAATAATGAAAACAATAAAAAAAAGAAAAATCAAATCACACGTTAGCCAATTACAAAGTAACCTTATATTATTAAGAAAAATAATTAGCACAAATAAAAATAATAAATTACAGCGTAGCAAAATAAATACACAATTTACTTTAGTTTCACAAATAGTTATTTTTTATTTTTTCTCCTACTTAGTTTCGACATTTACTGCATCATTCAGGGAGTATTAAATGCTTAAGTAGGAGAAAAAAAATTAAAAAATAACTATTTGTGAAACTAAGTTAAATTGTGTATTTATTTTGCTACGCTGTAATTTATTATAAAAATGTTTCATAACACAATTACGAGAACTTCAACGGATAGTACAAACAAAAATATTGGATCTTTAAATTTTGTATATTACTTAAAAAAAATTTGGACAGGTGCCCAAGTTACAGGTGTTTAAAAATAGAGAATGTTCAGTTTTTAATTCCTTACAGCTCCTAAACAAAGTGTGAGACAAAAAGATTTCCTGTATTGACAATGAATATTTGCAAAGATCTAACCCCTCGCAAAATTTCAAGCATCTAAGTTAAACCGTTTGAAGAATGCAAGAGGTCTAACTAAACAAATCGTTACAATTTACATCACACTTGCAATATTATAATAAAATTTTGTTGGCCTTCGTATGTATGTAACAATATGTAACAATATAAAATCAATTTTTAGAGAAAAAAAAAATCAGTTCGAAGAAAATGAATAATTATGAACTGAATGAATGAAAAAATATTTTTTTGTTTTGTTTTTCTTATATTCTTTGATGGTATACCAAAAATACGGTCATCTTTTTACGAAATATCCCCAAATACGATCTTGGGGTGATTTCAAATCAATGAAATTGACTACGATTTTTTCTTCTACGTGAGTTCTGTATGTATATAGTTACTTTATGTTTAGAGTCAAATAAGACTTTGAAGCATTAGTTTACCCCCTTATTGATATTATCGGAAACCGTCATTTTAGGAAACTTATATTGATAGGGTAAACTACTTTCTGCAAAGTTCAAAAACAAAATATGACATCGGAACTTTAATGTAAATCTTAAATCTTAATCTTTCTTTAAAATACTCAAAAACTTAAAATTTAGATTATCAAAATGAAATAATTAATTGATATATCGAAGTATCGTACATTATAGAACTATATAAAGTGCCTAATACTTCAAATATAAAAAAAAATGTAGTCCACAACATATTAAAAAATTTTTAAAGCATTAAAGAAAGTATAAATATATGTACATATATATGTATATATATATGTATATATATATATATATATATTATAACGAACATCAATAATAAATATTTACACATTTTATTTACTTAATATTTTTTTCCAATTCGTATGTTAAAAACATGAACTAAATACTAAATAATTAATTAAATATTTAATTTACTTAAAAAAAAAAGAAAAATGTCTATCTGTTTTATTAAATTTAAATTTGCAAAAAAATGTTAGTCATCCATTATTAACAAAAACGTCGTCCTGAAGTTGAACTGTTAACAGTGTTTTTTTTTTTTTTAATAAAATTATACCTGAATATTTCACTTCATAATGAAAATTTTAAAATTAATTTTTATTATAATTTTAATTTTTATTAAGTGTAATTTCAGTACTAATTTAGAAAAAACAATTAATAATTATCCAAATGTACTAATAGTAATATTAGTTCAAAATAAAGCTCATACATTACCTTATTTTTTAAGTTATTTAGAAGATTTAGATTATCCTAAAGATCATATAGCATTATGGTAAGTTTAGAATAAAAAAGAAAACAATATTATTATATTATGTAGGGGCCTCGGTGGCCTAGTGGGTAAGAACGTATAAAATACGCTGTAAACACCGAGAGAGTGTAGGTTCGAATCACACACACGTTGTAAAAGTTATTTCCCCTTACGGCATTTACAACCAATATGTATAAATTTAATATTAATTAATTAATATAATAAAAAAAAAATTCAATTTTTTAAGGTTACGTTCCGATCACAATGAAGATAACAGTATAGAAATATTAAATAAATGGCTAATAAATGTTAAAAAATTTTATAAAAATACAAATATTTATTTTGAAAATGAATCTAAAAGTTATAAAAATAGAACAAAAATTTGGCCGCGCGAAAGATTTGAACATTTAATTAATTTAAAAGAAGAAGCTTTAAAAGCTACTAGAAAAGATAATTGGTCTGATTTTATTTTTGTAAGTTTATATTAATTTTTTCATTACTGTATAATTTTTTATATTGTATATTAATTATTAAGAATTAATTTCTTTCTTTTTTTAAAAAAAAAAAATATATATATATATATATACATATATGTATAGTATTTAGATGCTGATGTTTTTTTAACAAATCGTACAACATTAAAAGAATTAACTTCATTTAATTTACCAGTTATAGCACCAATGTTAAAATCTGAATCTGATTATTCAACTTTTTGGCATGAAATTGATGAAGATTATCATTTTAAAGAAACATTAGATTATTTGGAAATTTATGAAAGAAATGAAATAAATAATTTTAAAGTACCAGTTGTTATTAGTGCTGTATTAATAAATTTAAAAGATTCTAAAACAAAATGGTTAACATTTTCTTTAAAACAATTACATGAAAATCAAATTAATCATGAACATATAACAAAAAAATATGATGGACCATTTAATGATGTAATGATTTTTTCAATGTCAGCTAAATATTTTGAAATTGATCAATATATTAGTAATATATATGAATATGGTTATATAATACAACCATTACAAGATTATCAAGATTTAGATGAAGATATTTTATTACTTGAAAATATAAAAATTATAATAATTTATAATTTAGAAATTGCACCGAAACTTAATAAAGAACTTGAAAAATTTGTAAAATATCCTGAACCGTAAGTTTCCATTTTTTTTATCATTATTTTTTTTTAAATTTAATTAAAATTTTTATAGGAATAAATTGTCGTTTGATCATATATACATGATAAACTTGAATCGACGTCCTGAAAGAAGAAAAAAAATGGAATTACAATTTAAAGAAATGGGAATGATTGTTGAACGATTTGAAGCTGTCGATGGAAGGTTTGTATATACAACCATATATAAACAAAAGAGTATTTATACATATTCTAAAAAAAAAAAAATTTTTAATGAATTTTATTTTTTTTTTATTTTAAATATATTTAAATTATTAAAGAGAAATTAATTTTGACGAACTTGAATCAATGGGTGTAAAAATTTTACCAAATTATGAAGATCCAATGATGTTTCGTAAAATAAAAGTTGGTGAAATTGGTTGTTTTTTAAGTCATTATAAAATTTGGGAGAAAATTGTTGAACTTGAACAAAAAGAAGTATTAATTTTTGAAGATGATGTACGATTTTTTCCATTCTTTCGAACAAATGCGTTATATTTAGCTGATCAAGCTAGAGACATCACTAATTGGGATGTATTGTGAGATTAATCAATTTTAATTATTTATTTTTTATTTATATTTAAAAAAAATAAATATAATTTTTTTTTAAAGATATTTAGGACGTAAAGTACTTGATTCGGAAAATGAAAAATGGGCAAATGTTGAAAAAACATTAATTTATCCTGGATGGACTTACTGGAATTTAGGTTATGTTATAACATTAGAATGCGCAAAAAAATTAATTGCAGCTAAACCATTAGAAAAAATGCTACCTGTTGATGAATTTATACCAATAATGTTTAATCAACATCCAAATGATACATGGAAATCATATTTTAAAAATCGTAATTTAATAGCTTTAAGTGTTTATCCACCAATTTTACAACCAGCATATTTCATTAATGATGAACGTCATATATCCGATACAGAAAGTTCAATTATAATTGAAGAAAATGATTTTCATGAAAATTGGAAAATATATCATGATGAAATTTAGAAGAATCTAAATAATTGAATATATATGTATGTATGTATGTATGTATACACATATATATATTATGATTGAATCTAAATTTTAATTTGATATTAAATAATATATACCTACATATTAATTAGAAAAACTAATAAACATAAAAGATACATGTAGAATAATATAATTTAAAGTCTCATGTCATCTATAGAATTATATTTTAAGTTATTTACTATAATATTTAATTTTTTATTTTTATTATAAATAAATTTACAAGTATTGTACTACCAGAAAGTTATAATTATTTTTTCAAATTGTCAACTAACCAACATAAATATTCATTTGGTTACAAAAATAAAAGCAATTAATTTATTTTTTTTAAATATGTATATGGTCTTAAAAAAACAACAAAACTGAATTAAATTTACTTAAAAGAATAAGAGTATTACGTTATTACGACGTTTTGTCACAAACTTGATATTTAGCTGATTTGTTAAATTGACTCGAGTTAATAATTGCTGAAAAGAAAGTGACTAGATCTCGCCGATCTCGCATTAATTATAACTATGTATATAAAGATTATTATCTATATACTTTTTAAATAAAATGTTTTAAAATGTTGAAACATATTATTAACTTATTTTACAAATGTAATTAATAAACAAGTTAATATCAATCTTAATAGAACCGTTATAATGATAGTATTTCGTAGTCCACGACGCATTAATGAGACTTATTGTATTGCGTTCAATCTATATACATACATACATTTATGATGTACATATATAACTTAATTTAATTCTAAAACAGTTACCCGTATAAAGTAATTTCATTTATTTATAATGCTATTTGAAAATAGAAATATTCAATTTTTAAAATATTAATAATTAGTAAATACAAGAGAATTACATATGTATATAAAAGGTTTTTTTTTTATGTCGAATAATATGGTATATATGAAGTTTATATATGTATTTTTAAATTATATTCCGCTTAGTTTTTCTCTTTTTACCGTAATATATAAATTATATTAAAAATAAAGTAATAAACACAATTCCGACGATCGACGAAAAACCCAAACACATGTATTTTGATGGATTTGTTCACAATTGCATCATTGACGTTCGACTAAAAATTCGTCAATGTTACCTTTAACTGATGATGATCGTCGCCGGCCGGATTGGATTTGACATTTATCCTTAGAGTAGTAGTCTTAAGCAACAAAAATTAAAAACGTTGCACATTTTCAATAAACAACTGTTTTTAATTTTCGTTCCGTCACAATTATGCTTCATTTGACTAGTTGGGCGAAGCAGTTTGCCTGGTGTTAGATTTTCAGAATTGTGTTTATTACTTTACTTTTCATGATTTTCAAATACTTTAATTTGATTCAATTAATTTTTAATTGTTTTTTTCCTTGCCACCAAGCCGTTGATTACTCGGCTGTAGTTTTGATAGAAGACTCATGAGATGTTTCTTTTTATTTCGTAGAATAGATTATTTTAGTAGAAATTACGCCATCTATTATCTTATACAAGAATTAGGTTCTATTATTATTTTATATATATTACAATATATACTTATTTTTAATTTAATTATATTATAAGAAAAATATATACTTTTTATTAATCTATATGAGCGGGGTTTGAACCCGCGACTTTTTGTAAGAAAGGCCGATGTCTCAATCACTACACTATTAGCTGGATTGATATCTTTAAATAACGAATTTAATTTTTTTTAAAACATTAGCGCCGTATGTTCACATGCGTATAATACCGCAGATAATACCAAATCGGTCTCAATTTGAGATTTGATCAGGCATTTGCGACTTAATCAGGTTTAAACTTGAAATTGTATGTTGACATTGAGATAAAATTGAACGAGAAGCTAGTACAAAAACATATTGAACGCAGCATCCATTTTATAATTTTTATACTAGTTGTTTTTCAGTTAAAATTTGAAATATGTCAAAATTTGAAAGTCAAATATCAAAATATTTTTGTTTACTTCTAACCACCTGGCACCTTGTAACTTTGACTTTTTATTAATTTTAAAATACAAATAACATAGTTAGCTATATTTTAAATATAGTTAGGTATATATTATTTATTAGGTATATTTTATATATTCAAATATAAATGTACATACAATGTCATTTGAATTAAAATAAAACTACAGCGGTATTACGACCACATATTTCTGGTCTCAGAAAATTTTTTATAATACCGATGTGAACATAAAATTGATACCGGTCAATGCTAATTAATACTTGTGTAACGGCCATTATTAACTAGATAGATGCTAACTTTAACAAATAAGTGGATTTTTAATATTAGAAGCTTAAATAAACAATCTCCAGAGTTTGAAGGACACCGAATTTAAGTAAGCACAAATGTTACAATTTGTTGGTGAACAATGGGTTTGATTAGTTGATAATATGGAATTGAATCTCATTTTGTTAAATCAAAACAATATGAAAAATTCAATGGTATGTCATATAGCACTGAATACATAAAACTGGAGTATGGAGCCTCTCTCTATCAATGGAATTTTTTAATAAATAACTGGTTTATTTATCTGAATCAAAAAAAGAAATGTTTAATTTAAAAATTAATAAAGCGTAAATTTCTATACATACATCACAATAATATTGAATACTTTTTCCAAAATTCTCTAATCTAGTTTTTTATCTTCTGGTTTAAATATACTTAATCGTTCGGCAATTTTCTTGTGAAAATACTGAAATATATATTTTCAATCATATATTTTTATAATCAATTATTTTTTTAAATTATTTCTCTTAGCTATTATTTGATTTATTATTCTAATATATACTTTTGTTTTTATATCAATATTTTTTTATTCCTGCTTCTGGTTCTGCTACTACTTAATTTAACTAAATAAATACAAGTACTCTGTGACTTGTGAGATGTACATATTTGATTTTAGAAGAAACTGTTCTATATGCTTTAACGCATAAATTGTACAAAAAATAAACAGCTGTCTTAGCATTAGATAAAACATATGTTAATTTTTGGCTGAAAATGGTTGAATAGGAAATACATTAGAGTGAAAGAGAAGCTGCCAATCTACATTTTATTATATCTATGATAACGGCCCAATTCCAAGAAAAAAAACGATTTAACTTTAAACTTTTTTCGCTTTCTTTACGCAGTGAAGTATGTATATCAAATAATTGAATAATATCTAAATAAAAGATTAAAAGAAGCTATTTTTGTTAAAAAAGTATGTAAATAAGTACATTTTACGAATTACGATTTCTTTGTAAGTATATTTTACGAATTACGATTTCATTGTGGACACTCTTTTATACACAACGTTAAGAGAATGCGTTGGCACGGTATTAAAATCAATGTTTAGTTCCGTCAGTATAAAAGCCTCCTACAGACCTAAATACTGTCAGCAATAAAGTGTAGTGTACTGTAGCTGATGGACTATGATAGTAAAACATAATATATGAAGATAACAACTGCCAAAATTGAATTATTGACAATCGTACCAACCACGGCTCCAGCGGCAATTTCTGTACTTATGAATAAACTAGAGATAGCTAACCAGGCTCCATAAGGAAAAAATTAAAAATAAATCAATAACAAGCAGAGTATTTAAAAAGAAAATATTGAAAAAATATTTAGGAAGCGTTTAAATAAGAAGAAAATGAAGTGATTATTTTTTGCTTATATATTAAAAAACGGTGTTGAAAAATTATGTTTAAAAATTTTCCATTCATAATGGTTTATTTTTTATGTTTTTTATTCAATATTTTTTCCTTATGGGGCACGCCATATTTTTCAAACAGCTGTTAATATTTCATAATTCTTTCATAACTACAGAAATTGCCGCTTCAGCGCCAAAATCACATTGTCAATGGGCTGTCATTATTTTGATAAAATTTTTGTAGCTCAAAATCTTAGAACATGCTCAAAATATGACAAAATTTAACCTCAAAATCGGTAACTCAAATCGTGTTTGTTTGTTTACAATTTCTGTTCAGTGAATCCATACTCCATAGTCATATATAGTTCTATTTCCATAGTGAATCAGTAATGTGTACGCAACTAACAATGTTAATTAGTGCTTAAGAGGTATTAGCAAATATAATATGGAAATTTTTGATGGTTCATCGGGTTTTTGTCCAATTTGTGGGTCAATATTTCCACATATGAAGAAATCAGGCGAAATTAGTTGCTACAGTTGTCAAAATGTATTTGATGTAAAAGGTTTAAAAATGCCCTACATAATGTACATATTATATTTCATAAAGATAAATTTTTACTTTTAGCTTTTGGTAATTTAGATATAGAATACACAATTCATTTTAATTGTTACGATAGCGAAAAAATAAAAAAGATTAAAAAAGAAGTTGACGAACCCGAAGGGCCAGTTATAGATAGAAAATGCTCTAAATGTGGACATAATAAAATGTCATATGCAACACTTCAACTTAGATCAGCGGACGAAGGCCAAACAGTTTTTTTCACATGTTTAAAATGCAAGTAAGTATCAACATTAAATATTCATGACTTAACCATGTTTTTACATTTATGTTTTCTTTTTTAGGTTTAAAGAATCGGAAAACTCTTAATTCAAAAGTTAAGTTTCATATAATTTTTATTTTATAAATACAATGTTGAATGAATACTATTAGTTTAATAAACATGCATAATTGTTAATTTTTATTTTACTCTTTCCAAACATTTTATATTACAGAGAATAAAAATAAATATGTATATATGTACATTTTTCAATATTACTAAATTTCATGACTTAATGATGAAATCTGGTAATAAATTACATAAAGTTCAAGTAAAGATTCGTTAACTCCTCCAAAAATATAAATGTTAACACATTACAAGTCCCTATTCGAAAAAAATATGGTAAAAAACCACTATAAATTTTAAGTGGTCCTTCAGTACGAGCAATTTGATATAAAACATCAAGTGTTCCTTTGTACATAAGTTTTCCATCTTCTGACTGCATTTCTTGTAACTTACTTTTAGCAAAATCTAGAGGTGAAGACGCCGCTGAAGAAAAAAACCCCATAACAAAACTAGAATAAAAAACCAATAATCTACCATCGTGAAATCCATGCCTTTTTATCATATATTCTTTAAATTCAAAATAAGGTCCCAATTGTATCATATTAATTATGATGCCTTTATACATAGTAGGTACAAGGCCTCGAAACAATGTTAATGAACCTTCTTGTTTTGAAATTTTAATCATAGCATCTATAGGATTTCTATAATTTCTTCTTTCATTTAAAGGCAGCATTTTATCCGCCATCATTCGTACTAATATTATTTCAGTTGGAGTTGCTAAAAATGACCCAACTGTACCAGCAATAGTTCCATTCACTAAACGGGCTGTGGAATCCGATTTTTTACCATATTTTGAACTATATAAATTTTCTAGAAATTGGAATGTACCAAATCTACCACCAGAGTAAAAAATTTGTCTTAAACAACCTGCTTGTAAACCACCAAATAAACCAAAAAAACCATCATTTTTTAATATTTTACGTAAACAATCTGCTGATCCTGCATATACCGGATTTAGATGGTTTTGTACCTGTAACCTAGTTTTAATTAGATCAAATGGATTAATAAAAACTGCTGATATAACGCCAGCCAACGATCCTAATATTGTATAACTAACTCCACTTACTTCTTTTTTAACATGTTCGACTTGTTTTATCTAAATGTAAAACGTAAATATTATGAAAGTACAAATAGAAGCAAACCAGATATTTACCACAATTACCCCCATGTCATCTCTTAAAAATTATATCAAAAATTTTTTTTTAAAAAATATCAAAATAATTTTAACGTTATTTAAAAAAAAAAAAACGGATACAAAAATAAAATTTAGAATATATAAATTGATGACAAATTTTAAATTAAATTATTTTTATCTTTTAAAAACGTACTTCATTATTCAATGATTGAATAATAATTTGGAATCCTGAAAAGTAAATATTTTTAAAAAAAAAAAAAACAAATAATTTTTTTTAATTGTTTTATTCAAGCTGTCATTAGTAAATTCTTAAAATTTTAAGCTACACGAATATATTTAAATTTAACCAAAATAGAAAATTTAATTCTGAACATATAAAGTTTAAGGTGATCATAATTAACAAAATAAAGGTAAAAATAATTGCACCGAGAAAATAAACCAAATCAATTGAATTGCGAAATTCGGAATTTTTAAGAAGAAATTCTCCAACAATGATTACAGAAACCACATTTTTAAATATCAATTAAACTTTAAGTTTGTAAATTATTTTTAATAAAAATAGAAAACCATTCTTGATATCATTAAGATCAGGAAAATGTATGTATGAATAATACCGATTTTAATGTCGCTCCTAATGTATGATCGATAAATAGGATATTCTTTCTATCTCTGCATCAGTGTATCATTAGTAATTCATATTTAATTGTTGTCCGTGTGTTAAATGTAGAAATATGTTCACAAATGATACACTTGGAAATTTTATATTCATCGATAATACACAGGAATGAACGTATTAATTTGTACATTTTAAACAATAAGTCGTTATTATACTGTGCTTCACCTTTCATACTTTTTTTTAGTTCACTTACCATGTTAGATCTCACCTCCTTGAAATATCTTATAAATCATTTTTCCTTGAAGTAAACCCTGAAACAGTATTCCTTTGTGATGATCAATGAAATTGACACAATCAATTTTTTCCAAGCAAAAACCAGCTTTAGAAAGAAAATAAATAATTAAAATACTCTGAATTTTTTTTTTTTTTTTTTGAAAATAAAAAATTAAATCTCTATGTAATAATATATATGTAATTAGTTTATATAAATAATTATACCGAACTAAAATACACGTTTTAAAAACAAGTAACTATAGAAAAACAAACATCTAAAAACTTAAATTTTAATCTTTAAACACCTAGATTAAATTTTACTTTGCTTGCCTTCAAATCTCAAGTTAATTACTTATTTATTTTTAAACCTAATTTTTTTTTTTTTTTTAAGATTTAATAAACATTTATTTAAATAACTAACTTATTTTGAAATTTAAAAAAACTACGTAAACCATTTTTTTTTATATATTTTATTTATCATGTCATATTTCATCAGCTCGGATATCGACAACCTTTTTCCTTCTAGTTTTAATCTTATTATAAGACTTAATTTTAAATTATTTTTCCTTAGTTCTTGAAAATTAATGCGGAACATTATTTTCACAATTTTTTTTTTTTAATACAAAAGATTATATCTTAAGCAAACCTTCCTGACTTGAAAAACAATATGTTAAAGAAGGTAATGTTTAGTGAGTGTTGATAGGTGTTTAAATCTAAAGTAAGTTAAATATTTGATTTCCTCTTACAGATAAACTTTACTTTGATTAATCACTAAATTTATAGTTTTTGCAATCCTCCATATTCTATATACTTTTATGTCTTTGATTATTTATTTATTTAAAAATAATAATATGTAACACTTACAAAACTGCTTAATCTAACTTTATTTTGACAATAATAGCTGAAATTCTGTACTAAAAAAAATAATAAAAAAATCTTTCACAGTTTCACTTTATTTTGAAACAAATTATTAAAATAACAATATTGCTCTCCTCACATGTTTAACTAAAATTGCTAAAAAAAACAACAACTATTTGAAGGGATTATTTAATTAATTATTTTTATTCTTTAATTATACACAGTTCTAAACTTAATTCAAATTCTTTTATCAAATTTTAAATTACATTTATATAATGTTTGATTTTTCTACACACATAAACAGAAAAATAAAAAAATTTCTTGATATCTTCAAAGCTCAAATATCTATTTAAAAACTGTGAAATTTAAAATAAAAACGTATAGATTAGAAAAAATAGGATTAAAGAGATAATACTAATCATTAATTACTATTTTCTAAAATAATAAGATTCTTCAGAACACACTACTATGAAATTTGAAACTGTGAAAATTTAGAAAAATATTTTCCGAAAATTAAAATTTTAAAAACATTTTTTTCTTTATTTAGTAAAGTTCAATTTAAATATACACTTCTGGTGCATATTTATTAAATATATGTATATATTAATTTTTTTTGTTAATATTATAAATTTTTTAATTTTTTTTTTTTTTTTTGAAATTCTTTTTGGACGATTTTATTTATAATTAAATATCTAACATACATCATATTATTAAATACCAGTTATCAGTTGATTAAGTTAATAAAATTTTAAGTTAAATTATTTTTCTATGCAATTAGAAAGAATCAAAAGTAACTATAAAATTAAAATTTATACTTTATTTTTTTCTTTTTTTTTTTTTTTGTTTGTTTTCAGTTAATCCTTATTAAGCTTCTTATTCTAAAAATCTTAAAAATCTAAATAATTAAAGTTGTGGTTCTGTCATAAAATTATAAATTAAAATTATCTTATATATTGTATATTAAAATGTATAATTTTTTAAGGTGGAATTTTTCTTTAGACAAAAACAAATTGTTTTTACTATTTTTTCTTTTTTCAAATATTACACGCTAAGCTTAGTCAAAACTATGGATAAAAATAATAGAAGTAGAATAAAGTTTTGCCTGTTTCATTATAGTCCTGGGAAAGATACATGTTGATATTTTGATTTTTTTAACTGCCTCTCTTCATGTGTTTTTTCATTATCCTGTTTCTAATATTTTTTATATATATTTTACTGCTCTCTCTCTATAAAAATTGTCTTGATTTTTGCATTTTTAGTTTTATTTAAAGGACCTTGGCTAAGTTTATTTATATATATATATTTTTTTTATTATTAATATCTTCCTTTTTCGCATCTTACTATTTCTCTTTTACTAATTAACTTTCTACATTTTACGAATTACGTTATTTTTTTTTTTTACCTAGTAATGGGAAAAATGAAATGAAAAATATATTAGATTTTTCTAAATAAATTTTTTCGTACTCTTTGTTAAAAACAAATTAAAGTTAGTCTAAAAAAAAAATTAGGTAATTTTATACAATTTGGATAAGAACCTAAAAATATTACTTTCTATCCCATGTTATTTAATTTCAAATAAAAAATTACATTTAAATTCTAACTAATTTTACTTAGCTTTAACCTTACGATTTTTAATAAATTACTGCATTTCAGCTTTTCATATTTTTGCTAAAATATCAATTTTATTTACATCAATTCTTTTATGCTATTTTATTTTAATTGACGAAATTTAAAATACTTGTGGCAACGTTGCGTGTTATTATGAATAATATTGAAATCAAAATAACATAGCGTAAGACGAGGCCTTTTTTTTTTATTTTACAACTTGACAAATAACTAATTCAGTGTAATTTCTGGAATTAGCAGAGTGAAGTTGTATAAAATCAGCTTTAACCATTAATTTCTAAAAATCGTTTGGCTTTGCCGTTTTTTAAAAATTGTCTAATAAATTTTTAAGGAAAGAGTAAAAAAAAAAAAAAAAATTCTAATTAAATAACTCGGGTAAAAGATTATTATAGTGAGATAAATAACAGCGTTATACTGGAAAAAAAACAATTGAAAATTTTGTATTAATTTTTACCTTAAATTAAATGATTAGTATCGTCTATTTCCTCCTCCACCGCCCATATTTCCAGGACCACTGTTATAACCTTGGTTATAACCTCCACTCCCTTGCATCATACCAGGACCTTCAAATTAATTGACTGTTATGTACTTTAATTAAAATTTATATTTGCGAATTACTTACCACCCTGTCCTTTATTTCCATATCCACCACCTCCACCACCTCCCATATTATATGGAGCGGGACGATTCGCACCAAAACTTTGATTTCTTTGAGGTCCACCTCCATAGCCTTGTTGATATCCTGAACCAAAGTCATTTCCACCCCAGTTATTTCCAGGATTTCCACCACCACCGCCCATTGGTCCACCAAATCCACCACCTCCTTGATTTTGATTCCATCCACCACCACCGCCGCCGCCACCTCCACCCCCTTGCATATTTCCACTATCCCATGGATTCATGTTACCGCCACCACCGCCATTCCAGTTGCTACCCCCACCTTGATTATAACCTCCACCACCACCACCAAAGTTTCCATTATTGCTACTCCAATCACTTCCACCTCTATTATTCCATCCTTGATTACCACCACCTCCGCGACCTCCACCGCCGCCACCACGACCACCCATAGGACCACCTCTACTCATATCACGGTTACCACCACCGCTTCCACCTCGACCACCATCAGTATCAGATTTTGATAATGCTTTCTTAACATCAAGTAATTTATTTTTAATCGTGTGGCTCTTTTGTACTGTAATATTGTAAAATTTATTTAATAATGTGTAAAATACCGACAATTTTTTTGATATATGTATTAAAATTACGTCAAAGATGTAAAAAAAATTTTTTCTAAAGATTGTAGCAACGGTGCGTGTTAAACTGAACATTGATTAAATTCATATAACATAGCTTAACCGAAGCCGAAATTTTAATATCACAACTTTTTGAATAACTAATTTAAACAATTTAAAAATTAGCACAGAAATAGTTGTGGTTTCTCAATAAATAAATTTTTAAGTTTTGTAGCAAAAATAATGGACATTTTGAATCAAAAAAACAAAACAAAAAATATTATTAATGCAATGTTAATATAACAGTGTTAAGAACGCCGCGTTCACTTATCAAAAAAGTATCACGGAGCTGGAACTGTAAATCACTTATTAACTGAATTATAAATTTAGCTTACTATTAGATTTGTTTAAATATTTAAGATACTTACACACAGCTTTGTCAACTGGATCATAATCGTCAAATTCTACAAATCCAAAACCTCTTTTTTTGCCCGTATCCTTATCAGTAACTACTACGCAAGATACTATATTTCCGTATTTTCCGAAATAATCTCTCAAATCATCTTCGGAATGTTCATCTTTTAAGCCTCCAACAAACAATTTTTTAACAGACGCCCCGGCATCTGGCCGATTAATATCTTGACGTGGAACAGCACGTTTTGGTTCAACGACTCTGTATTTTAATATTACGTTATTGGCAATTTAAAAAAAATTGTATTAAATAAAACTATACCTGCCATCAACTTTATGTGGACGATTCTTTTGTGCGTCATCCACCATGTAAGCTCTTGAGTACGTAATAAATCCAAAACCCCGAGATCTTTTAGTTTTAGGGTCTTTCATGACAACGACGTCAACAATTTTCCCCCATTTTTCGAAATGACCTTTTAGGGAATCATCCGTAGTACGGTAATCTAATCCACCGATAAACAATTTTCGTAAATGTTCAGGTTCACGAATGTCCTAGAAATTTAATATATATATACTTTGAAAACTATGTACTTAAAAGGGAAGGACGCCATATTGAAAAATAATCGATTATACCCACGCGGCTTCAGAAAAGCCGCCATATTTAAAAATTTATTAATATTTTTTAGTACTATTTTTAAACTTTTAATTTATCACAAGAAATCTAATACTAAAATTTAATTACGGCAAATTTAACTAAATATTGAAATACATAAAATAATAATGTCTACACTTTCAACATTGCCATAAATTTAACTTTCTAAAATTAAACTTACGTCATCTTCATCATTATGGTAATTTCCGTTTTGATTGTCTCCAGGCATTTTTTCAAATTGATATTTATTTATAATTTTTTAATTAAAATTCACTTTTTTTGGGAAAACTTATTTAATTTGATTTAAATTCAAATCAATCTTAATAACTTAAATCAACTATCACCAGAAGCTTATGCTTAATGCTATTTCTATAGCGGTCACAAGAAGAATAGAACGATTAACGAAGAAAGTGAGTCTTCAAAACTGCTATAGTGCTATGCTACGATCAAATTCGCGATTGATTTGATGATTAAAAACGCGAGTCTCGAAAAAAAGCTACATTTGCGGCATCTGATGGCTTCTTTCGTTTTCTTTGTAATAAAACAAACTTATAAAATTTTATCGAAAGATAACTATTTTTAATTTTATAATCACGTAAACTTGTATTTTTAAAATTTGTGTTAGTTAAAAATAATAAAAAATTTAATAATGCTATTTAAACAATAAAAAACATTTTAATATTTATGAAAATTTTCTTTTAACTTAATGAAAATTTTGAAAAAAAAAATTTTGTAAAATAAAAAAGGATTAAATAAAGGTATATTCTACGGTTTTCAGTATAAGAAATGTATGTAACATGCCTTAACTATATAAATATACATATAAATGTACATATGTATATATATTTATAACTATATTAATATTATTATTTGGAATGATGAAACAAAAAACCATTATTAGAATCATTATACATTTTCTTTTACGGTCAAATAAATCCTCACAAGAATTTCTTTATTATTTCTTTTCATAAAAATATTGAAAATCAAAAGCTTTATGAATAAAATACAAAACATGCTGAAGTTAATTTGTAAATTAATGAAAAAAATTATCGATATGGTAGTATGAAATTAAGAAAAAAATATTTAGAAGGTAAAAAGTAAAAAACAAGCCCATATATTTCTGGTATAATTAGTGCTACGTTAAGTCAATTTGACATTTAATAAAAAAAAAGTTGACTTGGGTGAATAATTAAAAGAAAATATTCTTCGTAAAATTAAATTTATTAGTTTTTAATATTTTATTTCTTATACACTTATCTCTGAATAGCAATTAATATAAAGAATACCAAGTAAGTAAGTAATTTTATTTTTTGTTGTAAAATTTCTTATAATAACTTGGTTTTATAATTTGTTTCAGGTTGGAAATAACTACTATTGCATTTTAAAGATTTCGCACATAAAATTACTAGCTGCCTTCGAAAACAAATAAAATTTAAAATAAATGAAAAATTTACTTTTTTAAATTAACATTCAATGATTTTAAGAAAATAAAAGGCGAAAAGCGATTAGTCAACAAAAATTTCCTTATATAGAAAAGGGCGAGTCCTGTTGTATGAGTGCCTTAAAAAATAAATAAACTGTACTGATTAGAGCTTGAAATAACTTTCCGTCCATAAAAATCACATATCCATTTAAAAAAAACACTAAGTATCATATAAAACATTTACACTGCTTAAAATTTAAATTAAAAAAGCTCAAATAACACAAAATAATGAAGTTTTGACATATAAAAAAGTATATAAAATATTTTATATTTAATTAAGCGAGCTGTTTAACTTATGAATACCCAAGTTTAAGTTTAAAATTTAAAAGTGTACTTAAAAGATAAAATAAGTTAAAATTAATAATGTCACGTAGCAAAATAAATTGCCGAGCTGACAGTGAGATGATTGAAATAAAGTCCAAGTTTGATGCTGAATTTCGTCGATGGGGTTTCAGTAGGAATCGTACAAGTTTTGATTTTTTCCAATCCCTTGTTGAACAATTACATAGACTTAATAATTTGGAATTTGAAATATTTTATGTTGATCCTAGCGATAATGATTTACTTCCCATTAATAATGATGATAACTTCGGAAGAGCTTTAAAAACAGCAAAGCCATTATTACGTGTTATTGTTCAACGTAAAGGAGATTGTATTCAAGATTACTCCGGTTATGGAACAATGAAATCTCGTAATATTATTAGCAGTATTTTACTTGGTCAAACACCAATGAAAACTAAAGGTCCAACAATATCTAACCCTCATGACTTTAGACAAGTTTCTGCAATTATAGATGTAGATATTTTACCAGAAACGTGTCGTCGTGTAAGACTTTTAAAACATGGAAGTGACAAGCCATTAGGTTTTTATATAAGAGATGGTACATCAGTACGTGTAACTGCAAGTGGATTAGAAAAACAACCTGGTATTTTTATATCACGATTAGTTCCGGGAGGTTTAGCAGAAAGTACAGGTTTATTAGCAGTCAACGACGAAGTTCTTGAAGTAAATGGTATTGAAGTAGCTGGTAAAACATTGGATCAAGTTACTGATATGATGGTAGCAAATAGTTCGAATTTAATTATTACTGTAAAACCAGCTAATCAAAGAGCGTTGTCATCTTCAACAACAAACACAGGAACTCATTTACGTGGATCTATGTCTAGGGCAAGCCAATTATCAGGTGGTTCTCAACAATCTCATCACACGAATACATCTGATGAGGCTGAGCAAGATGATCAAGATGAAGTTGTGGATTTAGTTGGTGGAACGGGGACAAGTACGGGAGATAATTCTTTTACTTCCAATTCTAAGGACAATGTTTTACATTTATAAATTTTTAATAAAAAATTTTGAAAATGAGTTTTCAAAAACATAGAAAGAACAATTATTAAATTAGTAATCTAAAATAATGCAGAAAAGTGCACTTATAATATGTATTATGAAAAAAAATTTAAATCATTCCAGAAAAAAAAAAATATTTAAAAATGTTTTTACTTAGATTAAATTGTTATAAAAAAAAAGGTAAAATACTTAATTTAATGAAAGAAAAGAAAATTAATTAAAATAAGGTTGTTTTGTAATATTTAAATTTATCACATTTTACACACATTATTTTATTATTAAATAGTATTATTATTCAATTAAAAGACATTTTTGCATTCCAATGTTAAAATTTTTAGTTTCTACGATTTTAACTATTATATCATTGATCCATATTTTAAAATTATTAATAAAATTATAATTATGTTAAAACAATTTTAATGTGTCATTTTTATTTTAAAATAAATAAATAATTTTATTAAAGAAAATCGTTTGTTAAAGCAAATATGTAGACATTAAATTACCAGGTAATTCAAAATTGAGCGGAATACACATATTTTTTTTTAAAATTAAAATAAAAAAAAATTATTTTCAGCTGTCCCAGTTTTCTGTTTAGTCATTCACTATTTAACGCGAAAATTGTTAATCCAGAAAAATTATACTTTATATACGTATTTTGTTAAAGTTGCAATTAATTAATTTAGATTTGTTACTTTATAAGACTTTATATAGAATCACATAACTTATCATAATCATCAGCTGTGGAATAACTTTTTCAATCGGTAATTAACTAAAATGCATTATGGTATTATGTAATAACAACACTATTATAATATATGTCATTAAGATTGAAAAATTTATTTATTTTTTTTAAAGGCAAGTGACATTAAATGTACATATAAATTATGATACTTAAACTAGTTTTGTAATAAAATTTTATTTTAATATTATATATTATACATATATGGGTAGTGTAATTTTATTATAAAATTAGCATATATTAATTTGACCTTGCGAATTTTTATAAAAACCATCGATTTCATTATAATTAAAATCATTTCTAAAATTTCCTTTTTCTGTTCCATATTCAATTAAATTCGATGAACTAATTAAATTATTTCCTGTATTATTTACTAAAGAACAATTATTATCACGATTTGCACTTAAATCAGATTTTTCTTTTAAATTTCTGGTAATAATTGCTGTTTTTAATGATGATGGTGATGAATTATCTGCCATTACAGCACCATTAACAGAATTATGATGTAGTATATTTGTAGAAAAGTTATTATTATTACTATGAAAATGTTGTAAATTTGGTATTGTTATTGGTGGATAACAACTACTTGGTGATATTATAGATGTCATAAAACCATTAGCCACAACAAAATTTCTAAAAAATAAAACAAAAAAAAAATAAACATTAAAAATAATACTATAAAGAGTTCAAATTTAAGGATTTAAAAAAATAAAAAATGATAAATTAAAATATGTACATAATATAATAAATATCAATGTATAGTAATGATACTTTTAAAATATTTAGGTGTTATTTTTATTATATCTAAAAACGGAATTTTTAATTATAAAACTTATAATAGGTATATAATATAATTTATTGTTTCGAATAAAAATATAAATTTATATACATAGCTACATATTTATATAATATACAAGTATTTTTTATTTTTTTTTATTTTATAGCGATTGTTATTTATTCATTGCGTGATAATTTAAATAAAATATAAAATGTGTCGTACAATTAGAAATAAAATGGAAAACAATAATTTTATCGAAATTTTTTTGTTATAAATTTGTTTAATTATTTTTATTATCTTAATATAATTAATTTCATTTTATTTTTTTTTGTAAATGTAGTAGTGTCATCTTATTTAAACAAAATTTATAAATTAATAATAAAATAAATTATTAAATATTAAAAATACCACTCAATGTAAACAAGGACTATTTTTTTATATATATTTTATTCATATTATAAAATATTATATAGAGTAAAAATTGTATATTTTTATTCTTAAGTTTTATTTTAAACTATACTATATAAATAATTGAATAATTTAATAATTAATTACCTATATTGTTGATCAATATGAGCTTTTTCAATTCTTTTATCTTTAGCACGGCGATTTTGAAACCATATTTTTATTTGCGTTTCTGTTAAATGTAATCTTTCAGCCAATTCATATCTTCTGCTTCTAGATATATACTCATTACGATGAAATTCCACTTCAAGTCTTAATGTTTGTTCACTGCTAAATGTTGTACGCTGACGTCTTGGTCGAGATTCTTTACGACGACGTCTAGCAACTATAATTATAAAAATAATTTTAAACTTAATATATAATAATTTAGGATAAAATAGAAAAAATATATTATATTCTATTATGTATATATTAAATATTAAATGATTTAGTAGTTATCATTCCAATATTAATTTTTTGGTTATCCTATATGTAATTTTATTTAATTTTAATTCTTTAACAGTAATTTTACTATTCAAAAAAACAAATTTCATAAAACTTTCATTAATTTCCTATTAATTTTAATTAAAATTGAATACGTAAGCATTTCTTATTTTCATAAAAAAAAAAAAAAAATGTTTATTTTAACATTTAAGAAAATTTTCTTTAACTTAATGAAAATTTTGAAAAAAAAAAATTAAAATGTAAAATAAAAAAGGATTAAATAAAGGTATATTCTACGGTTTTCAGTATAAGAAATGTATATAAAATTCATTAACTATATAAATATATATACATACATATATATATGTACATATGTATATATATTTATAACTATATTAATATTATACATTATTTGGAATGATGAAACAAAAAACCATTATTAGAATCATTATACATTTTCTTTTACGGTCAAATAAATCCTCACAAGAATTTCTTTATTATTTCTTTTCATATACTACAATATATTTATTTTAATTTTTTTTTTACTTTAATGGTTGAATAACTCCTATTTAACATTTTTATTTTTTTTTTGTTTTTTTGCTCATAATTATTTGTTTATAACTAACAAAAAATTACTTTTCTTATTTCTCTCGTTTTTTTTTTTCTTTCTTTATTTATATTTTGATTACTTTTCTTCGTTGATTTTCTTGTATTACATTTTTGGTTTTAATTTTCTAAAAACAAATAGGAAAACAAAAAAAAAAACAAAATAAACAGAAAAATATTATTTAAAAAATATTAAAAACGAAAAAAGAAAATTATTTCAATATTCAATGTTGTTTATTACTTAAGTCTAAATAATCGCAATGATCACCCTTGAATTATTTTTCATTTAAAAAATGGACATGTTTTAATTTTTTTCTTACATTTTTTTTTTCTTTTTTTGTATACTTTCAAAAGGGCCTGAAAATAATTTTTTTAATTTTATTTTTAACCTTTAATTCTAAAAATATTAAAAATTTTAAATTTAAATTGCTGATTTATTAATTGTATAATTGTTGTCTATTAGAAAATATATTACACATATATACTTCATATTAAATGCATACTCATACACGAGACTCACATCAATTACATATTACAAAACTCATACGAGACTCATACATATTACAAAACTATATATATAATACATTATATGGGTTTGTGTCATAAATATGCCAAAATCTTATACGCCAAAATCTTATGCAACAAAATCTTGCATTCGAAAATTTCTCAAAACGAAATCTTTCTTTCCAAAATCTACTAGGACAAAATCTTGCATCTTACATATTAATTATGTCACAACTATGGTCATAATAAAGTACTTAAAAAAGTGAACTGCAAACCCCCGCTAAAGAAATTATTGAAATCCTGATTTTGTAACCAACTATAAAATCTCGCCTGATTCAGAATTTACGAAATACATATATATAAAAAATATTCTGTAAAAGGCATATAACTCTGATTTTGCATCCAACTCTACAATCTCTCCTAATTGGGATTCTTACATAAGAAAAAATACATATAAGATAATATTTTTACATATTTAAAAAAAGTTTATAACCCTGGCTTTAAAACTAACTCTAAAATCCTCCTTAACTATTTGTTTGTATACATATTATATTCTTTAAAAATAAAACACCAGTCTATTTTCCTTTAAAAAATATTTTGCAAGATTTTAAGAAAGATAGATTTTGTAATGAATATATAAAAGAAAAAAAGCAAGATTTTGTCGTAAGTGGATTTTAGCGTGCATGATTGTAAACCGCTCTCATAATATATACATATATATTAAAGTTTAAAAAAAAATTAATTTTAAATAAAATTTTATTGTAAATTAATATTATTTTTGTTTTCTCTAATAAGTTAAAAGAAAATACCAATATTAGTAATTTTAAATATTTTAATCTAAAAATATATGATTAATTGAACCGAATATAGTCAGGACTCAGAACACAGAATATACATTTTGATATTAATTATTACGGAAAAATTTTTGGTCTTCTCGCAGACGAGTTACTAGTCAGTATATAATTTTAATCACATCAGACCAATAAAATTTGATATTTGATATAAAAAAAATAATGTTTTTTTTACAATATTAGAGTTGCCATTTAATATATGGTTGTATGAAATAAAACAAAAATCATTTAATCCTAAAAAAAATAATAATAATAAAATTGATGATATCCTCAAAAAATAAAATTTTCTTATATAAATATAAAACAATATGAATATACGTCTAAAACTGTTAGGTTAGAATTAGATCCAAAAATTATATATCTAACCTTGTTTTATATTGTTAGTACATATATTAAATATAAATTTTAAACTCAGAACTTATAATTCCTTATAATAGAAACTTATATAGAACTTATAAGAACTTATAATAGAATAAAGAAAAATATTATAATTCTTGTATATTACTTTGTCAATTTCTTTTTTTTTTTGATAGAGTATATTATGGAGATTGAAAGAAAAATTTTTTATTTTTAAATATTTTAATATAGAATAAGTGTTTAACGTGATAATGATATTGATATAGTTAAAAATATGTATGTATGTATGTATATTTTAATTATCATATTTATTTAAACATTTTAAACGTTAAATACAGTTAAATAATTCTTGTCTTATTGTTATGTTTTTAATCTTCTTACTTTCCATTTAATATTGAATAAAAAACAAGAAAAACAAAAAAAAAAAAACAAAAATAAAACTAAAATGGGTATTAAAATCATGTGCAAAATTTTTTTTTATTCCAAATACTATGCATACAAAATAAAACTTATCATTCACAAGAATGTCAATGTAGCTATTTGAATTGAGTTATGAATTAAAAAAAAAAAAAAAATAACTTTAACAAAATTGTATAAAACAGATGTGAAAATGACAAGTGAATTATTTAAGAGACATTTAAATTTCTTTACTAAAAAATGAATAAGGCCGGTAACGATTCATTTAAAAGTTGCTAATCAATTTATAATAATTTTCAATTATACAGGCAATGTTATATACTCATTTTTACTTTAACTGAAAACTATTTTACTTTAAGTGAATATTTTCTAATTTAATTGAATACATTTTGACTTAAAGTGATTTTTTTTTACTTTAAGTGAAGACATTTTATTATTTTAAATTAAGAATCTTTACTTCAGTAATTTATGTTATGTATAAATATTTAATATATGTACATACATATATTTAATTTATGAAATTCATACATTTTTAGACGAAATATTTATATATCTGATATTAATGTTTATGCATGCCTGCACATATACATATACTTTTTTTTCATTCAAATTAAACCATTTTTCATTTAAATTAAATCATTTTGCATTCAAAGTAAACAATTTTGTTTTTTGAAATTAAACAATTTGTTTTTCAATTAACAATTTTTCGTTAACAATAATAAATTAAGAAATTTTTACACATGAAACATTTGATTTCAAAAAGATTTTTTAATATAAAAAAAAAAAAAAGATTAAGAAAAATGGTTCAATTTGAATGAAAAATTGTATTTGTTGTATTTGACTGTAAAAAAGTACCTATATATTTGTACCTATTTATATGTATATTATATGTAATTTTTTTATTTTAATATTTATTACAAATGTCTTCACTTAAAGTAAAAAATCTTTATTTAAAGTAAAAATTTCTTCACTTGAAGAAAAATTTTTTCATTTAAAGTAAAAATTTGTTCACTTGAAGTAAATATTCTTCACTTAGGGACCTCGGTGGCCTAGTGAGTAAGAGCGTAGAAAATACGCTGTAAAGACCGAGGTAGTGCGGGTTCGAATCTCACACACGTCGTAAGAGTTATTCCCCCTTACGACATTTACAGCCACGACTGAACAGAAAAGGCTGTGTAATTTTCTGTTCACATTTATGTTATTTAAAAAAAAAATAATAATATATTCTTCACTTAAAGTAAAAATATCTTCAGGTAAAGTAAAAAAGGTATATAATCTTTATTGAATAGGATTTTGGTTAAAAACATGATGATTTAATAAAATATATACAATACATGGAGCTTCGGTAGCCTAGTGGGTAGGCGTGTGGCGTATTAACCGAAGGAGTGTGGGTTCGATCCCTACACAGATCGTAAGTGTTTTTTCTTTACATACCCCCCTTACGACCAAATATAATGTAAATATATAGTATATAATATAAACAAAATAAATAATATTAGTATATAATTTAATAATAGTACAAAAAACCAATAATGTCCTTGGTAGCCGATGGTTCAATAATATTGCATTACATTTATGTATATAATATTAATATAAATAAATAAATAAATAAATAATATACAATACATATCTTATTTTCCTTATAATTTCGATCAAAATTGAAATTGTAATAGAATAAAATTTAATAATTATATTTGAGTATTTAATATTTTTTATCAATTATTGTATCACTTATTCAATATATTTTAATAAATTTAAACGTTACTTAATTTGTTTTGTTTTTTTTTTTTACCAGATTTCAAAATTAGTATTTGTTATAACATTTAAAAAAAAAAAATAATAATAAAAAAAAAATCACATAACAATTAAATGGGTGTTAAAAATAATTTCTAACAATAAAATCATTAAGCATATTAATGTTATAATAAAACGATGATAATTATTATGATTCTAATATTTTTTAACATACATATATAAATATATACATATAATATATTCACACACATATATATTATTATATTTATATTGTATACAAAAAAAAAAATTATAATAAAAAATTATTATAACAATTTTCCCATATACATATATGTATATATATATATGCATACAAAAATGTGAAAAATCATAAGGGAAATAGAATAACAGTAAAAAAAAAGGATGATATACTTCCTAACAGGATGTATTTTTGAATTTTTTTTTTGTTTTTTTGCGTATATATATGTATAGATACAATACAATTATTGGATGATGGGTTGTTAAAATTAAGGATTGGGAAAAAAAATTCTATATTTTCTTTTGTATTTTTTTTTTTTTTTTGTTATTTGATGAGTATTTATCACGCATGGTTCGTTAACATTAAATTGATGATAAAAAACATCTTAATCATACCACAAAATAAAAAAAAACAAATAATAATAATTTTTTTTCTTATTATGGTTTAAATAAATCATTTTTTAATAAATGTTTTGATAGAAATCATTTGAAATTATAATTTATATATAACTATAAAAAAAAAAAAAAAAAAAAAAGATTTATTGCGTAAAGTGTTCGTGTTTTTTTGTTTTTTGATTCAAAGAGAGGGGGAGTACAAATACAATACTATGTATATTTATAGTTAAACAATAAAATATAGTTTAATAATTTAATATTTAAAAAAAAAACGACATATTATATATGTACATGATTATAAAATATTAATAAAATTTTTAGATAAATCTATTATATGCCTATATTTAAAAAAATATTTCAATTGTTTAACTAATTAATTATACACATATATATATGATATTATGATAAATTAATGTTATTATGTATGTATATATATATATATATATATAAACTGATATATTTAACATATATTTTAAAATTTGTAATTAAATATAATAGCTTTTTTTTTTCTATATATACTAATAATAATAAATGCAACACTTGTTATTTATAGAAGTAATAAAATTTTAATACAAGTAATATTTATTTTAAAGGGTCCTAAAGGATATTTTTGTTTACTGTTAACAAAAAATTCTTTGAGCTTACTTAATTGGGTAGAAGGAAAAAAATAAAATAGATTTAAAGGCGAATAAATTTATATCATTTGTTTAAGTAAATAGATAATAAAGTACTAAATCTATAAAAAAGTTTCATATATATGTAACAGAAAATTCCGATCTTCTGAATAAAGTTGAATAACTTTATTGCAAAATATGAAAAATGGATTAAAAATAAATCATTTTTTTGCTGCAATATAATATAAAAATAATAAATATTTATTGCGAATCTGAAGTTTTTGTTTAAACAACTGAGAAATAATACTTATTATCAAATCCTTAATATTTTGATTATATTGTCTTATCTTCTAAATATTAAGTATTAAATAGTAAAATTTATTACTAAATTTTTTTTTTTGTTTTTTTTGCGAAGGTAGATGAGAATAATCGAAAGACACTGTAAAGGAGTGAAACGAGTATAAGTCCTCTATGAGGGTGTGAGACGTTAAGCCACTCAACACCACCTTCTTTTTTTGGCCAAAGAAATTAGGTTATACTACCTTTAGTATTCATGTACTGTCTGGTCAAACGAAGTTGAGTTAAAGAATGAGTTTGTAAAAAGAAAAGTTTTAATAAATATTATATGTATAGCAATGACAAAAATTTATTTAACAAATTTGTCAATCGAAAAATTTATTTTATTTAATTATACATTGTTAAATTTCTTATCATATCAAATAGTTTTTGGAATATAATTACATATATATGTATAATTTAATATATTTATTTATTTAGTTTTCAGTTTTAGTTTTTGTTTAGTTCAGTTTATTTCCAAATAAAATTATTTGTTTACAAACCTTTTGATTATAATTTACAGAGATTAGACTTACATATATGCATTTACAACTATATCAATGTATATATTTCTGTTTATCGTAATTTATTTAAATTAACAAAAAAATATTGTATATTTACAGAGGAAAATTGGATAGAAAAAATCTCAATTGAAAAAAAAAAAAAAAAAAAAAACATAACTAACATAAAACTAATAATTAACTCTAAGAAAAAAAAAACAATGAAAGGCCTTTATGACTGATTATTTATTTTAATTCATTAGTTAGTTATTTATTCCAAAACAATTTAATTATATAAATAATATCATAATATCTGATAATATTTTAATAAAAAACAAGATCCTAAAAATATGCAAAGTATTATTTATAAATATTATTTATTTATATATATGTATGTTTATATTGAATTCATTTCATATAGATCCAAAAGAACACACTATAGGGGCTTGGAGAGGCTTTTATTTTTATTTAATTCTATTCATAATTTGAAAGTGATTACATATTTTAAATTTCCATATATAAAGGTAGTCGTACATACTTTAAATAAACGTTTAAAGTCTCATGCGATGGTTATGTAATGTAGTCTAAAAAAGCTTTTTAAAAAGACGCATTGAGTTTGATATTGCAGATATTCAGACAATCAGATTATTTAAATATTTGAAAAAAAAAAGTTAAAATCAATTTGTATATTGTGTATATAGGGGGAATAATTTATGACTATAATACAAAAATAGATTTAAACTTAATGTACCTACTTATTAAAAGCTATTAACAAAATGTTTACTAATCGTAAAACTCTTAAACATAGGGCAACTAAATTATACAAAAACCTACCTAAATACATATATTACATATATTCAAATATGCAGAGATATAACTAAATTTAAATCATTGTTGAAGTAAAACATCTTAAATTTTATAAATTAATTAAATATTTTGAATTCTTTATTTTTTTTTTTTAAATAAATATTTTTATTATAAAATAAGCCCTTTTAGCCCTTTATAATGTCGTATGGGGATTTCAATATTTATACCCGAATATTGTCATATGGAGTATCATTGAAAAGGTCTTGGCGAGCTCTTCTACTTTAGTTTGGGGAACAATATTCTAAGACGCCCTTTTTGGTCCCTGAGACCGTTTATAAGCCCTTCATATCAAAGTAAGCTGTATATTATCATGTGCGGTATCATTAAAAAGGTCTTGGCGAGCTTAACAACTTTTGTTTGGGGACTCTGGTTCCACGATGCCGTGCCTGAGTCCAGAAAGCTTTTATAAGCCCTTGATATAAAATCAGCTGTATATAATCATGTTGGATATCATTGAAAAGATCTTGGCGAGACCTTCAATTTTAGTTTGGGAATCGTGGTTTCGGGTCGTTCTGCTTGGTGGCTGAGCGAGTTTGTAGGCCTTTACTATAAAAATCAGTTATACAATGCTTTTTCATGCGATTTAATCAACTGTTTAACGCTTGCAAATGCAAGCACACATTACTAGTTTCTTATATAGTACTTAGTTATAGTTTATATATTTAATTTCTTATATATATATATAATTTATATATTATACGCAATGTAATATTATTTCTGAAATTAAATAACAAAATTAAATCAATAATGGTTTATTTTTTCAACATTAAAAAATTATATATTTTCAATGTCGAATGAATTGTGCGGGTGAAACATGTGGTTGAAAATATCGAAAAAAAAACTATATGATAGTCTAGAATTCGATAAATTGTGTTGAAAATAATTTCTCTTTGGGAAAACAAGGTTTTTGTCTATAAATTGGTTGTAAAATTTGCCTAGAAATAAGAAGAAGTTCTATTGAATAAATGAAGTTTGTGGATTCGTCAACCATCAAAATCTTAAAATATTGTAATGGTTTCAATAAAAAAAAATTCAAACATTATTATCAAGTGTGACATTATTATCAAGGCTTGTTTACAAATAAATATATATTAATATAAAACAGGTGCCTTGCAGCTGCAGGTGCAAGTTACTTCAGTAAAGTTGAAGACAAGTATAAATAATTTATAGTTATGGTTATTATGACTATAATGGATCATTTTAATCAGTTTAATCTATGACTAAAATTTTATATATACTAAAAGTTAAAACTATCGAATGGATTCTATATACTCTATATATATATATATATATATATTTTTGGTAAAAACGCTTTCACTAGAAAACACTTACTGGACTTGATTTTTTTTTTTTTTTTTAATTATATAAATTCTATAAGTTAAAAAAATAAATAAATAAGGATTAAAAAATTAATAACTATTAATTTTGATTTTCTGGAACGTAAAGGCAAACTTCCCTATATGGTCATATATGGATATAATAATTTACTAATTGTATTCGCTTGATTTGTTATTCTCTAGTTCATATTTTTGTGGTTAATCCCTTTAAGACAAAATAATTTGTTTTGTTTTAGTATAATAGTTTTTTCTTTTGTTTTTGCTTTGTTACTTTTTTTTTTCCTTACAATACAATAAAAAAAAAACTTAACAATATTGTATTTAACAAATTTCATGGCTTCCTTTTAAATATCAATTACATTATATACAACATTATTGAAAGATACAATTAGCAAAAACAAAAAAAAAAAAAAAAACAAAAAATAAGCAAACATCCGACGTTGGGAATATCCTTTTATGTCAATTACAGGCAAATTAAAGCTTGAATTGATTTTTTTTTCCATGATTTTTCAGTTTTTTCAAAAATTCAAAAACTGGAAAAATTGTTTTTAAGTTGGTTTTAAATGTTTTCACCACCATGTGGTCTATATATTTTTTGTTTTTTTAATATAACTTTTAATATATGTATTATAACTTTTTTAAACTGTTTTCTTTTTTGTTTCTTTTTTTTTTGCTTAAAAATCAAAAAAAAAAACAAACATTTGGTTTAAAAAAAAAAAAATTTTTTTTTTTTAAATTTTTATTCCGATTTACAATTTTGTAATAATAATTTTTAAAATTAAAAAAAAAATCGGATATAGAAATTTGATATCATTACTAAAAATTAATCAACTTATTTAAATTAAGGTATCATAATATTGTTTAAGATTAAGCACAAATATGGTAAAGTGTACTTGATTTTGTTGCGTTCTTCTTTGTCAATATTTTTATTTTTTTTCTGCTTATTTTTTCAGGATGTTTCCAAACGTTTTTTATACTCGTGACCAAAATCAATACCAATTCTTGTTAACATTAACTTTTTGTTTCTTTATTTATATTTTTTTTTTTTAGAATTTTAAAACAAAACAAAAAATGTTCGGAAAAAAAAAGTTTAGATTCTAAAGATAATTGTAGAAATACTAAAAGGAAACTCATTGAGTTGAGTATAGTAACATAAAAGTCAATATTGAATTATTTATTCTAAGAAAGTTAATTTAGTTGATTTATAATGAAATTATTAATTCTAATAAAGAATTGTATATTTAAAATGTTAAATTTTCTACAAAAAAAAATATTAGAAAATAATGAAATTAAGGTAACTAAAATTAATCAAAGAGGAAAATTGTAGAAGCAAATTATGGAGTGAAAAATTCAAGTTTATAGATAATCTAAGGAGCTTCTAAAAAGTATAATCGAAGAAGATATGAAAAAATCGTAGGATTTAGTAAAAATAAACTGAGAATTCTGTACTGAGAGTAATAGAATTCCTGTCAGGACACTGTTTGGTTATGGAACACTTAAAAAAAATTAGAATAGAAAATAACGGTACATGCAGACGTACAGTCAAAAAACAAAAAAGAAGAGACTACAGGTCACACTCAAAAATTGTGGAGCTTTATTCTGCATCAAATATGTGCATCTAGAAGCATAATAGAATTCCTGTCGGCAGACTGTTGGCTAAAGGGACACTTAAAGAAAATTGGAATATAGAATGACGGCACATTCAGAAGTACAGTCAAAAAGAAAAGGAAACTCCAGGTCACAATCAAAAATTGTGGTGCTTTACTTCGCGTCAAATATGTGCATCTAGGTGCATATTGCTTTGCCGAAGATGACCTACCAGTAATAAATCCTATATACAGTTCTTAGAGACAGTAGGGTTGACAGAAGTATTATACTTAAGTGAAGGCAAAATTTACAAAACAGGGTAATAACAGGGGGAGGATAATGGACCTACATCAAAAGGTCGCAGTATCACTTACACCCCAATAATATAATCTAATCTAACTAAAATTAAGATAAACATTTTTTAAAACGCATCAAATTTTAAACTATAATCGGAGAAGTCAACTAATGGTATATATTGAATATATGTATAAATTTTAACACATTTTAACATTTCTATTTAAAATTGTTTGTTTTTTGTTTTGCTAAGATTTCTACTACCTTATTTTTAAAGATCGAACCGATGATACAAAATGTATAGTTTAGTTTGAGTACCTATTTCCAATGTATAAATAGGGGCCGCGGTGGCCTAATGAGTAAGAGCGTATAAAATACGAAAAGGCTGTGTAATTTCCTGTCCACATTTATGTGGCAGAGAAATGCATTAAAAAAAAAATGTATAAATTTCTTTCAAATTTTTTTATATTTCATATATGTATATACAAAAACTAAAATATTCTAAAGAAACTTTTAAGTGGTTTTCTTTCTACACGTTTATCTTCCCTTTCTTTTTTCTTTAATTTTTTTTGTCAAGATCCAAAATTGTAAGACGACACCATGAATGAATTTGTATGATCGAAATTTCAATATTATGTACAAAAAAAAAAAACGTATCCTACAAATCTTATAGATTTTTTTTCTTATAAGAAGTTGTAAGTTTTTTTTTCTATAATTGTTGATCAATGATTTTTTTTTTTTTTTGTAAATAAAATGTTAAAAAAAAAAGGAAATCCTTCATAAGTTAAATTTTGTGTTATTAATTTGATAATATTTTTTTTTTTTTTTCAGAATGTTTTTAATTAAAACGATAAATAAACGTTTTAATACTGGACAATTAAAAATTTTTTGTAGTAAAGAAAGAGTTTTTTGTAAAGACATCAAAGATGGAAAATCCTGTAATAATATTCAAGTAAGTGGTGTAAAATCATGTAAAAATCGTATTTTTTTTAAGAAATAAAATATTTTTTTAAATCTTTAAAAATGAAATAAGAAATAAAATGCACAAATAATATTGTTCATACTAATTTTTTAATTCAAATGATAAGTAGTTTTTTTCTAAGTTCAGAATAGAGCTTTGAGTATATTTTGAGATGAAACCGAATAAGATATTATGTAAGATTAGAGCGCTTCAATTTGGTTTCAATTTAATAACAAAAACCCAATATTTGTTTTTATTAGAAGTGAAGTTTTTAGTAAAATTGTTTATTACAGTTCTAGTTTTTTTTTTGTTGTTTGACTAAATGTGTAAAAAACGAGAATTTAAAAAAAAAAAAAAACTTAAAACATATTTTTGATAGATGCTCTACCATTATTCATAAATTTATTTAGAACATATATTGAGGGAACTTTTTGAGCATCTACTGAGCTAATAAATAAATATGAAAAATCAGTTTCAAGTAATCTGAGCTTGCAAAACAAATACACTTTTTTTTACATTTATTTTGGAACTCTTACAAAAAAGAAAGCCATATAATAAAATAATGTTTAATTATTCTGTAATAATAAAATAATATTTGATTTAAGTCCTGAAAATATTAATATTAAAATTTATGGATAAACTTTTCATGTGTTTTCATATAAACTTTTCATATAAATAACTTAACTATTCATATAAAAATAAAGAGCACCTATTTTCTTTTTTATTGATGAAGACTCAAATAACACGTCAGCAATCAATAGACTCTATAAGTTCGTAATGTACCTTCAAAATGTGCGAGAACCTATATTTTTGACAAGAGTTAATGTTAAGTTTCCTTAAATTCATGGCATGGTAATAACACTTGGACAGAAGAAGCTTTGAAAAAGGGTTTCAGATTCATGTCTGAGAGTTCACCTAAATCTTGGAAAAAGAAACTATACTTAGAAAAAAAAGAGATATTTTCGCTTTTTTTTTTAGACAATTTGCTCCACTATCTATATACAACGGTAATTCCTCTGTCTATATATCTATATTTATGATACACATCTATACCTAATCTTTAGCATGTCTATCGATAAGACAATGGTTCGTAATAATATCATAATTAATTATACCTAAAAAATAAATATGTCCGTTTTTTTTTTGACATATTGCTCCACTCTTTCTATAGTGGTATAATTCCTCTGTAAAATCTACATTTAAGATACATATATGACTTGCATACCTAATCCTTAGCATGTTTACCTATAAGACAATGGCTCGTTATAATATCAACGAATTATCTTACAAAACAATTTACTCTTTTCACTTGCTACCAGCACTATCGGCTACATAAAAAATAACAAAAAGAATGAAAAATTCTATAGATTGAATGCTGCATTAATTATAAAACTGACTGAATGACTGTCTGACTGACTATTAAATACATAATAAAAATATAATAAATTAATATAATAATAAATTTAAAAATAATGTATATTAATTTTAATTTTTTTTTTTTGTTTTTTAAACACAGCTTCCACCTGAACCAACCACTTGTTGTATGTCTGGTTGTGCTAATTGTGTTTGGATAGATTATGCTGAACAAATTATAAAAATGTGTAATATTGAAGGTGAAGATGCTATGAAAATTATTTTAAATAAAATTTCTGATCCTAATCTTAGAGCATTTCTAAAATTAGAATTACAAAGTAAAATTCCTTCCAAACGAAGTTAAAATAAATTTAAATTATTTAGTATATTCAAAAATATATATGTAGTAAAAATTAAATGCCAAAGTATACTTTAAAATATTTTATATGTAATATACATTATAACAAAAAAAAAAAAAAAAATTAAAACAAAGAAAATAAATCAAATAAAAAAAAAAAAAATATATAGTTTTTAAATAGGTAACAGAATAAAATAAATCTTGAAATAAAAATTTTAATAAAAATTTTCTGCAATTTTACCATCAAATTATTATCGCTAGATTAAAGTAATTTCAGGACAAATCAAAAAACAACAAATAAATCATGCAGAAAAGTTTTTTATTTAAAAAAAAAAAAAATATTTTTATTTTATTTTGTATTCAATTGTTTGTCATTTTTTATACGTTTTTTTATTTTTTTTTTTTTACGATATAAAATTGTAAGTACATACATATTATATGAACGGTATATATAGTTTTAAAGTAGCAGAATTTTTTCTTTATGTACAAGTACATATATTTATAAAAAAAAAATGTTCTGTCCATCAGTGAAAAATGAAATGTATTCAATGGACAAAAAAAAAAAAAACAAAAAAACAATAATTTTATCGGAACCGGAAGATAAAATATTGATAATAACAAAAAAAAAAATTAAGAGATCTAATATCATCAAATGTATATATGTATATATATATATATGTATATATTTTTTTTAAAAATCATTCGATAAAAGGAAATTAATATTTTCAGCATACATTTTATATTCAACTTGTATAATTAACAAAATTTTTTCCCATTTAATTTTAGTTAAATTTAGCTTAAAATATAAAATGTCCTTTTAATTTTTTTTTTTTTTTCTTTTCCTTTAATAAAAACAAAAAACCAAAAAAAAACTACATTTTATATTTTCATGTATAGGACATAATAAAAATATATTCTGTTTTTCATCATTTTATAGAATAACATCTGAAGATTTTCTCATAAAATATATTTTTTAAAATATTGGGAAAAAATAAAAAAAACGAAAAAGGAACGAAAATTAAATGATGTATTTTGACTTATTTTTAAAAACATTTTATTAAAAATTAATAAAATAATATTTAATAATAAACAGATTTAAATAACAATATAATTAAATTAATAACAATTTTTCTGTACTCTGTAATTTTTTTTTTTTAATTTTGATCCTTAAAATATTTTTTTATTTATCCTTAAAATATTTATAAAAATATTGAAGTAAATAAAATAATGACCAATGACGAAATGATACAAAAAGAATAAGACAAATTGAAAAAAATCTATAATTGAATTTATATTTAAAATCTGGATGATTATAATAACGCGAGGATAAACAATGATGATATATACAAATGATAAATATTATTTAAGGCGAGTGTTCTAAAAAATTGCAATAATTTACAATAATTTAATTTAATATTAAAATATTATTGAAAAATATTAAAACAAAAGTTTCCTGATTTTAAACTATATGGATTTTTTATCTAATCATAACATAAAAAAATTTATCGCTAAAATAACTGACACAATTAAGGACATTTTATGCATTTTTACTGTTTTTGAATAGTTATTTTTTTTAATAAGGAAATATCGTATAAATAAAGTACTGAGGCAATGACTGAGGAGATATAAGTGTTGTGTGGATTATTTATATTTATTAAAAATAAGTATAGTTTTTAATAAAATTTATGTCAAATTTAAAAAAATTGTAGATAGTAAAAATTTTTAATAAATGTTCAAATTTATGAATTGTAATTGATTTTCTTAAATGTTATATGTTATTAATATGTTTATTAATATCTGTTATATGCTATGAATTTAACCAAAAATTATATATTTATGATATTAATTATTATTTATTGAATTATATTTATTTAAAAAAAAAACAAAGATGTTACCATTCTTTAAAACATTTGAAATAGAATTTTTTTTAAATATTATAATACATTTTTTATTTTTAAAAGTTTGGAAACAGTAAGTACTTCCTTACTTAATTTTTATGGTATTTTTTTGCTATATATGTATGTACATATATATACTATATACTGAAATAATACTAAAATATTTTACGCAATTAAAGCTCAAAAATTTTCACATTGACGTCATCATCGCAATATCGTAAATTTCAATCGGCATTACTCAAAGAATAATAATCATATGGATATAACGTCAAACTATTGAAAATTTTGGAGGAAATACTTTAATTTGAATTGTTTATTAAAATAATTTTATATGAAATTGAAAAGGTTTTTTAGTGATTTTCAAAAAGTTATTTATGATGTTTCTTAGTTTAAAATTGTACTGAAAATTTAATAAAAATGGAACATGGTGTAAATAATATGGTGTATGAGAGAATATATATGATAAACAAAATGTATAGAAACAAACAAAATTACTAAAGAACTCTAGATACAAAAACTATGGTGCTTTATTCCGATCAAGATATGTGCATCTACGAGCATATTGCTTTGCCGAAGATGAATTGTCAGCAATAAATCTTATACATAGATTCTTTACTTTCTTAGAGGCAGAAGGGCTGATAAAAGTATAATAAATAGAGGTAAATTAGATAACATGTAATAACAGGGGCAGCACAATATATAGATCTTCATTAAAATATCGTAGTGTAATTTATATGTCCATTAAATAACAATCTAATCTAATCTAATATAACATTGATAAGCTATTAACTATATATATAAGATAATTAAAGAAACAGTTGTCACTAGAACAAAAGTTGTCAACAAAAAAATTCATTTCAATAGAAATCGTAATAAAAAAAAATTTCAGAAGTTCAGAAACTGTGGATGAGAAAATTTTCAAATTTTTATTTTTATTTTTTTGTTTTAATCTGTTTATATGGACAATTATACATAGTAACCTTGATGAAAATGAAAAAACAACCGTTTAATTAGATGAGCTTAGATTCTCGCTTTTCTATTTGTCTTTCAATCAATAGTCTTTATAAATTTAACTGGATTTAGTATGTTATTCTAAATAAATATTCAAATTTCCAATAATTGTTATTCGTATTTTAATTAATTTTCTTCAAAACTGAAATTATGACGGATAAAATTTTCATAGATATTCCTATTTTATTCAAAAATGTACTGAATATATAGAGCCAAAAATCGAAAATTTTACAACCTGTTCGAAATATTTTTGTCTCGAAAATTCAAATTATAAACATTACACAAGTGTGTAAAATATTTTTTCCAAATAAATTTGATAAATTTATTTAAAGAGAAATAAAATTTAAAGATTTTCTATTTTATTATTAAAACTTTTTAAGGAAAAATTTTAATTTTCTTTATACTTTAAGAAAAACAGTTTCATATTTCAAACAATTTAATTTTAGTATTCATTTTAAAAAATTGATTTATTTCTAATAGATTTTATATTCTGTTACGGTATGTATAAAATTTTGATGTATTTGAATAAAAAATAAAAACTCAATTTGTCATTCTTTCTCAATCACTAAAATATGCCAAAATATGCTTAAAAATTACAAAAAATATTTAACCTTGTATAATAAAAATATTCCTTATATAAGTTTTTCCTTATATCACTTTCCTAATTAATTATACTTTAATATTAATTATTCCTTTGTTTCTTCTTCTTTTAAACTCATTTAATAATTTAAAACGTGAATGGGTGTTTATGTAATATGTATATGTATATGTAATATATATATAATATATATATAATATATATATATAAAAATTGTTAGAACTTACGAAAAGCTGAAAGACCGGCTGGAAAATGTCCTTCTGGAAAATTTGGAAATCCTTTTTGATTTTGAAATATATGAAAATTTGTTGTAGCTGTTCCACCATTTGTTGTATTAAATCCTATACCGTCGAAATGATTTTGTGAAAAATTATATATATGGTCGATATCACATGGCCTTAAATATAATATATAAAAAAAATTATTATTTTTTTATAAATTTTTCATAGATTTTATTTTTTAATTTTTTTCTTTAAATATATATAACATAGTTTTCTTTTACATAAATTTAAAAAAAAAGAAAAGAAAAAAAAACACAATAAAATTAAGTAAAAAAAAGAAAAAAAAAAATGGCACCTTTCATCTTCATTTACTGGTGATATACTATTTTCACTTTGTAATGATGAATTTTCATTAAAATCTTTTGAATGTATATCATTTATTGTATCATTTTTTTCATTAAAATTACGAATATTTTCATCATTATGAATAGATGAAGATGGTGTATTCTCTAAATGTCCATAAATACGTTCAAAAAATTGTCTTGGTGATGAAGGACGATTTATACCAATTGTTTTTATTCCAAGTTTTGAATTTGATAAATTTGACATTTTCACTTTTATTTAATTTTTAATAGTTTTAACAATTATTTTCTTCACGTTAAAAAAAAAAAAAGAATTATTCCGACTTTATAACAGGAGTTTTTTTTTTTTTTTCAAATTATTATACCGATAGAATTCTTTTCGTTCTGACGGTCACTTTATAACTGATAAAAATTCTAATTATGACATCGGATTTTTAAACATACTTTTATTTATAGTCATCCTATATCCTTTTTTTTCTGGATATATATAAATATATGTTTTTTTTTTCTTCCTTTATTACTTATTCATAATGATCATGCGATATGAATTAAAATAAAAATAAACATAAAGATAAAAAAAAATAAAAATAAAAAAAAACAACAACAAAATTATGTTATGTGAATGTGTACTTTACACTTTTTATCACCTTAATTTATATAACGTTCGCTCATCACTCACTTTTAGATATCGTGTAAAAAAGTATTTTTTATGCCTAATATAACTTAATTTTTTTTTTTTTTATAGAATCCTTCTGTTATTTATTTTTTATTTTTATTGTATATTTTATGGTTATAAGGCTGTTTTATTTTTTTTAAAGAGTTTTTGTTAACAAAATAAGTTATTATGTGTTTGTGTATAAGTAATAAGTATGTACTGTTTCGAAAGTATTATATAATAAATATTGTTATTATTAAATAAAAAAAATTAAATTAATTATTACAATATAAATACAATATTTAATAATAAAAAGAAAAAGTATATTTTTAAAAAAAATTATAAATAAGATGTTATTTACATATTTTTGTATATATGTAATTTATTTATATTGAGGTTAGCGAAAATCATTGTATTTTAAATTCCGGGAAAGTTAAAGTATAGAAGTGTTGGTATAGAAGCCAACCACTTTATCTGATGCTAAAAGAAATAAAAAAAACATGAATAAAAACGAATACAAGAAATATGTAATTAATTTGTAATTAAAATTAAAATTTATAGAAAGTTCTATGTGCATTAATTAACGACTAAATTATTAATTAATGGCTAAATTGAAGGAAATAATATTGTACAAATCAGGTATATCATCTAAAAGATTTATTTTTCTTACTTGGAAAAATCTATGTGATTTGAACATCTTTGAAATTGGAAAAACTTAAATATTTTTAAAACATAATAACTATTAACAATTTAATTTTTTTTATTTAAAATGAGCTACAATACATATTATGTAGTTACCCTTTATTTATTTTTTTATATATTTGTTAAATAAAATCTACAAAATTTTCAGTCACACAATTTAAAATGTATAAAATACTTGCACTCAGCTTACATATATTATTATTATAAACTTTATTAACTCCAAACATTTTTGTGGTGGCTATATTACAAGGCTTAGTCCGAATACCTGGAGTGCGTTTGTAGTTGCAAAATAATAGTTTGTACTTATAATAGTTTGTAGTTATAATAATCAGCTAATAGCTAAATGGTACTCACCCGAAAACATTTTCTTCATAATTTTCAAATTTACACAAACACGTATGCTCTTTTACATTATATGAGCTTTTAAATTTTACAACCTCCTAAAGTCCTTATTATATAGTTATAATATGTAATGTATAAACTGGGTTTGGGTTCAGAAATTTATATTGCGTATAGTTATCCGAAGGTGTTTTCCGAACAAAATGTATCAAACATAAACAATAATAAAACATACAATAATATAACCTTGTTTCAAAAATATTTTAGGGCGAATTCCATGACTTTTTATTTCTTAAATTATCGTACTAATTAGACAGATGAACGGTCAAACGAGTAAACACTCATAGCTAAATGGATTAAGTTTAAACTTATCCGATGCGATCATAATATATAATACATTATTGTTGATTAGAGGAAAAATAAACTGTTATTCATCATCTTTCCATGGATGGTTATGGTTATGGAGAAATATGTAACATATAAAAGTCCAGTCAATTGTAATTGCTGAATTTTATCAGAAAAATTAACTTATTCAGTGTACTTGGCGAAAACTTGACTTACATAAATATATTTATGAAATTTTAATTAGAAAATATATTTGTAACTGTATGTATTAATTTAAATCATCTATAATCTACATATTTATAATTTCGTATACTATCATCTTATTCTATCATATGTTTTATACTGGATTGGTTGAATACAATCCTGATATACCCCTAATTCTATAACATTTTAATTTTAAATACAAAAGAAAAAAAAATGGCGAATACATATCCGATAATGTATGTATTATGTTTACAAACATACATTACATATATGTATTATTTTCCTGTAATATGATTTATAATATGATTCCTATGTACTTTTATATCTATAGGTTTTTTTTATACGTGTTATATATTTTCATTAATATATGTATATGTATGCTATTTTTGTAGAAGTAGCTCCACCTCTTTGCGCAGGAATTCTGAATATCCTTGCTGTTTTTCTTTATATTGTATATAAATGTTAATTAATAACAATCGTAATAAAATAGGAAACAGCATTAATAATAATTATATATATTTTAATAATTGTATTTATATATAAAGTGTATAATGACATATTTAAGTCTAAGTGCATACAGTGATTTTTTGATTATAATTTAAGTTCAATGAAGAATAATAATGAATTGAAAAAATAAATAAATTTTACATTTAAGTAATTTACATTGTTGAAAATTTGAATTAAATTTTATTTTAAAAGTTTACTTTTAACCGGTGGATCACAAAATTTTTGATTCAGAAACTCTTACAAATTTTTTTCTAGAAAAAAAAAAACATTCTGTTAAATTCCGAATATACGAATTTAACAGATTGAATGAATTAAGAATTTTATCTAATAGAATTAAGAATTTTAAAATAGGTACAATTAATATGAATTACAAATAAAAGAAAAAAAAAAAATTAATTATGCTTAAATAAAAAATGAGGTTATATAATGGATTTTGGTCCATCCATAGAAATTTGAGAGAGTTTGAGAAATATGTTGTAAGAAATATATGGAATTTTTTTTTTAATTAACTCTAAATAAATACATTGTTGGTAGAAGAAAACTTTTCACTTCATCTTTTAATTTTTTAAATATTATTTTTTGGTTTTATCTTATTTTTAATATTATATTATTTTAATTTTTAATTTCATGAACTAAATGTGTGATATATGTACATATACATATATATTTGCATTTCTGCACTTCTATTAGTTTTTTAAAGGTCGCAACAAATTTTTTTAAACGATTTAAATAAATTGATCAAGTATAAAGATAAGTATATTATCCGATATTATATAAAATTACAATATATAATATGTATATATAATATGTAAATGATATAATAAACATATATATAGGTATAAATATTTAATTAAATTTAAAAAATAAATGGTTTTTAAAATAACGTATTTATTTTATTTTTACCAGACCGTACAGGAACTGTCTGTCAAGGAAATGGCGAAAATATTTCTTTTTCCCAAGATTTAGGTTAACTCTCTGACATGAATCTGAGCAGTCTTCAAAACGTCTTCCATCAGAGTGACATCATCGTAGCATAAATCTTGGGGAAATGAAAACCAACTTTGACCGAATAGGTTCTCCAACGTTTTGAAACTACTAGATTTGTACCTATAGAGTCTAATAAATTCAAATGCGTTAGCTCAGACTTCATCAATTAAAAAAGGTAAATAATATTTTATTTTTAAATTGTAGAAAAACTTGATTTTCATTATCCGAAATTGGAATCCTAAACTTCAAAACGTTTGAAAAAAAATCTATTTTCAAATTTTGCAGATGACTTCTTATGATCTAAATTCTCTTAAATAATGATCTATTAAAACGGTCAATGAAAAAATTTTCTATTGAGTTCCATTATTTCATTAACACACAACAAAGATATTTTAATTTTTTCATTGATTATACCGTTCGTAAACGTGACTTTATGAAAACGTTACTTAATTCTTTTCCACTTCATTTTCTTTTAATGCCAGAGATTTATAAATACCTATGTATGTCTAATTTGTTCTATTCCTATATCTACTACGTATAAGTCTTGTTACGTAGCATTAGGTTCTGGCAATTTGTTCCTAAATGTTATTCAATCTAAAGACACAGCATCATTCTGTTGTTAATACAGGGTGGGGCAACTTGAACTGACTGATTTGAAATGCTTATATTTTTTTTTATTTTTAAAACTTTTTATTTTATTTTTCTTTAAATTAAAGTATAAATTATTAAATTTTTTTTAAGCTAATTGTAAAATATGACATCCTTTAAATGGCTTCCATTATCCTGTTGGCAGTTAATGGTTCTTTTTAAGACATTTTGTCTGTTTTGTTTGTTGCGTCAAATTTACGGAACGAGATGGCCACACGAAATCATCATTTTTTAATTATTCGGTCATCCAAAAGTTCTCGCAGAATCGCCATTGTCTCTCTCACGGTATGAGCTGGAACCATATGTAACAATTATTGAGAACTACCGGACGTAAGAAATTTTCCAAAATGGTTCGGTATACCGCCCCAAAGGCGGTTTCTGGATGCTCAGTTTCATTTTCGAAAAAATATGGATCGATAACTCTATCAGTCTTAATTCCACAAACAGTTTATCTGAGAGGGTGTAATTATCATTGATGCACTGCTCTCGGATTTTCGTTCCCCCAAAATTGGCAGTTCTGTTTATTGACATATCCATTTAAACGAAAATGTGCTTCATCGTTCATAATGAGATTGTTCAAAAAATTGATCGCCCGGAAAATAATAAAATTCAACAATTTTTACACGTTCTTACACTGTATAACGTATATAACGACATTATAAAATTTTATAAAATTCTTTATTATCTGCAAAAAAATAAAATAAAAAACTTTAAAAATAACAAAAATTATAAGTATTTCAAATCAGTCAGTCCAAGTTGGCTGATCCTGTACATACATATGTATATGCAATACAGTTTGGACCTATATTTTGTTCCATTCATGTACATTTGTGTTATGATTTATGACCTACTGAGTACTGAATAGTTTGATATCTAAAAAGCGAACTCGCTGTGATATAAATTTACTAAATACGATGGTTAGGACATCTATACCAAACAAAATGTTGCATATCTCAGCCTTCAGGATATCGATTGAGTATTTAAATTTCACATGAAATTCAATTAAATTGTAAACAAGGTCTTATGAACTATTTATAAAAAAATGTTTGGATTTTATTGTGTTGCTAAACATTTTATCTAATTTTAGTTGATAGCTTAAGTATATGATGAGTAATGTCAAATTGTCAAACTAAACTAAACTACAAAAGAAAAATAAGAGAAAACAAATTCGTACGTTCAAAAAAATAAATTATTTAAACAATTTAAAATATATATTATATAAATTGACAATGGGATTTTTAACTGTACTAAAAAAAATGAGACAAAAGGAAAAAGAAATTAGAATATTATTATTGTAAGTATCATTTAAAAATTAAAAAACAATTCAACAATGTCTGATTACTTCATACATATGTTTTTTATAATTCAACATAATGCCGTAATTTTACACATACCGTTTTTGAAAATTACATTTCAATTAATAATATTATATTAATTTTAAAATCGTTCAATAAATTTTCTATTTAAGAGGTTTGGATAATGCTGGAAAGACTACAATACTGAAACGTTTTAATGGAGAACCTATAGATACAATATCTCCAACATTAGGTTTTAATATTAAAACGTTAGAGCATCGTGGTTATACACTTAATATGTGGGATGTAGGTGGTCAAAAATCTTTAAGGTCTTATTGGAGAAATTATTTCGAATCAACTGATGGTCTTGTGTGGGTTGTAGATAGTGCCGATAGAATGCGCCTTGAGACATGCAAAGCAGAATTAGAAGTGCTTTTACAAGAGCGATTAGCAGGTGCGACGCTACTTGTTTTAGCAAATAAACAAGATTTGCCAGGAGCTTTATCGGCACAAGAAATTAAAAAAGTAAACTTTTTATATTACTGCAACATAATATTCATATAAAAGTGCATTATCAATTTTGATTTTAGATACTAGATTTAGATGCGATTGTTACACATCATTGGATGGTTGTCGGTGTAAGTGCAGTTACTGGTGATAAATTGCTATCTGCAGTAGATTGGTTATTAGATGATATTGCCAAAAGAATATTCACATTAGATTAAATTTTTTCATTAATTTATTTATTTTGAAAATTTAAAATAGAATGTTTTTTATTTTTCAACTAAATACATTTCATATAAATCTTGAAGTTTTGAGTCTTTTAAAATTCCATTAATCAGATTTATTTTAACAATTTCTTTAAACCCTTCTGAAGTAGTTGGTTCAATATATTGTTTCTTCATTGCATTAAAAACCATTTCATTAACCTTTGAATGAGTTGTATCTGTCAATAGTCTGAAAGCTAAATTATGTTTAATATGCGCTAAAGTAGCATTCATTATAAAACATCTACAGTCTACTCCATATCGTTTTGCTAAAGCAATAATCTTCTTTCTTGATTCGATATCAATATTGGTATTATCAATAACACATCTCTTTTTCAACTTAATACTATTTTCACACTCAGATAAACATTTTTGAACGCTTCCTAATGTATCGGCATTCAAAATATTATATCCTGCTGGTTTTAAATACTCATTTGCATAAGAACTTTTTCCTGAACCGGGAAGCCCGACCATAATTATAATTTCACAATTCATAGAAGGAACTTTAGTTGTTTCAGGGTCATAAAGACTAGTACAAGTTCGTTTACTTTTAGGGTCATATTCAGGTGAAACCCATTCAAATTTCTTTTTATTTTGAAAATGTTCTTCAGGTGTTAAAAATGAAAGTCCAATATTTATAGCAAATAATCTGTCTACAGAAGAATGATCACGTTTTCTTTTAACTGGTAGTTTAACTTCAGGGCGGCCTGCTGCATCACCAACATAAAAACTTTTTTCTTTACAAATTTCAATACCATCATTTTTGTTCTTCTGTAAATAATCCCACATTCCTAAAATTTAATTAAATAAGTCAAAATATATTATTACATATAATATAAAAGAAAAATACCGGGCAAAGGTTTTCTATAAATACCTTCTCCAGTTGCAATAAATACTTGTAGTGGAATGTTCAATTGATGTCTTATAGCTTCAATTTTATTTTTAAAATCTGATAAAGGAAATTTACCTATTCCTATTCCAGATTGATTTGTAAAAAAACATATTTTAAATCCATCTTGTAATAACAATTTAAATTTTTTTGGTATTTCTGGTAACATTATTTCCCAATCATCCTTATCTTTTGGAAAAACATTTCCAGACTTTGGTTTTATAATTGTCCAATCCAAATCATAACCGGCAATTTTTTGTGATGCTTTACATTTCTTACTAGTATATATAACTAATTTGTTATTATCGGCACACTCCCATGATTGTTTTATATCATCATTATCACTATCAGATTCTTCAGTTTTACCTGCATCATTCTTTGGAGGTGGCAGAAAAACCACTTTATAAGAGTATTTATCACATAAAATTTCAATAATATCATCATGAAATGCTTGAACAGTTTTATTATTTTTTAACATAAATCCATTTAATCCACTAGCATTTGATCCATTAACTAATAAAAAATGAAAAAAAAATTAAATGTTTAAAAAATATTAAGAAGTTAAAAAAGTAAACTTTTTATATTACTGCAACAACATAATATTCATATAAAAGTGCATTATCAATTTTGATTTTAGATACTAGATTTAGATGCGATTGTTACACATCATTGGATGGTTGTCGGTATAAGTGTAGTTACTGGTGATAAAATGCTATCTGCAGTAGATTGGTTATTAGATGATATTGTCAAAAGAATATTCACATTAGATCAAATTTTTTCATTAATTTATTTATTTTGCAAATTTAAAATACAATGTTTTTTATTTTTCAACTAAATACATTTCATATAAATCTTGAAGTTTTGAGTCTTTTAAAATTCCATTAATCAGATTTATTTTAACAATTTCTTTAAATCCTTCTGAAGTAGTTGGTTCAACATATTTTTTCTTCATTGCATTAAAAACCATTTCATTAACCTTTGAATGAGTTGTATCTGTCAATAGTCTGAAAGCTAAATTATGTTTAATATGCGCTAAAGTAGCATTCATTATAAAACATCTACAGTCTACTCCATATCGTTTTGCTAAATCAATAATCTTTTTTCTAGATTCGATATCAATATTGGTATTATCAATAACACATCTTTTTTTCAACTTAATACTATTTTCACACTCAGATAAACATTTTTGGACGCTTCCTAATGTATCGGCATTCAAAATATTATATCCTGCTGGTTTTAAATACTCATTTGTATAAGAACTTTTTCCTGAACCGGGAAGCCCGACCATAATTATAATTTCACAATTCATAGAAGGAACTTTAGTTGTTTCAGGGTCATAAAGACTAGTACAAGTTCGTTTACTTTTAGGGTCATATTCAGGTGAAACCCATTCAAATTTCTTTTTATTTTGAAAATGTTCTTCAGGTGTTAAAAATGAAAGTCCAATATTTATAGCAAATAATCTGTCTACAGAAGAATGATCACGTTTTCTTTTAACTGGTAGTTTAACTTCAGGGCGGCCTGCTGCATCACCGACATAAAAACTTTTTTCTTTACAAATTTCAATACCATCATTTTTGTTCTTCTGTAAATAATCCCACATTCCTAAAATTTAATTAAATAAGTCAAAATATATTATTACATATAATATAAAAGAAAAATACCGGGTAAAGGTTTTCTATAAATACCATCTCCAGTTGCAATAAATACTTGTAGTGGAATGTTCAATTTATGTCTTATAGCTTCAATTTTATTTTTAAAATCTGATAGAGGAAATTTACCTTTTCCTATTCCAGATTGATTTGTAAAAAAACATATTTTAAATCCATCTTGTAATAACAATTTAAATTTTTTTGGTATTTCTGGTAACATTATTTCCCAATCATCCTTATCTTTTGGAAAAACATTTCCAGACTTTGTTTTTGTAATTGTCCAATCCAAATCATAACCAGCAATTTTTTGTGATGATTTACATTTCTTACTAGTATATATAACTAATTTGTTATTATCGGCACACTCCCATGATTGTTTTATATCATCATTATCACTATCAGATTCTTCAGTTTTACCTTCATCATTCTTTGGAGGTGGCTGAAAAACCACTTTATAAGAGTATTTATCATATAAAATTTCAATAATATCATCATGAAATGCTTGAACAGTTTTATTATTTTTTAACATAAACCCATTTAATCCACTAGCATTTGATCCATTAACTAATAAAAATAAAAAAAAGATAAATGTTTAAAAAATATTAAGAAGTTTTGGTTTTCCTTAAAAACAAATTACTAAAATAAACATGTACAAGGTTAGATAACTTTTATTACTAAAATTATTTTGATTGAAAACTAACATTACAAAGAAAAAATAAATTATTACTTACCAAGTATATTTATAGAACATTTATCATAATCTACAGTTAAATATAATTGACTTTTTGAACAAAATTTATCGGCTATTTGTGTTGCCCTAGAACGGCCAATTATGTTTTCCCCTGGTTTAAGTTCTATGTCGTCATATCTTTCATCTAAACATCGAAGAAAACATTTTCTTCTAACTTTGGTATCAAAATATTTATTAATTGACATTCTTCACAAAAAATAATTTTTTTTTTAATTTTAGCTATATGTTAATTCACGACTTCACTAATAAACCAACTAATATGGAAATAACTAAAAAATAACAAATAAACAAATATTGAATTTCATAACTTCTAAAATCAAATACAAATCTGATAAAAAACAACTAAAAAAAAAAATATATGAAAATAATCCAGAATACAGATAGCAGCATTATTGTATTATATTTATAAATATTCTAAATAGTCTTACAGAAATGTTAACAAATGTTAAGGTGAGTTTGATCTGATCAATAGAGCAGTGCGTAAGACACCGGTCTTTATGGTGAAAAGTCTCGGATTCAAACCCCGATTAGGTAAAAGATATATAAAATATAATAAAATAATGTAAACAAAATATAAAATATTATTATAATTGAATACTTCTACCTAGATGGCCCACATGCTAAAGACAAAAGGGTCGTAAAAATAACGGTAGATATTTATATCTGCACGATATAATAATAATAAAAAAAAACGTTTGGTTTGGAAATTTGAGAGGCAAAAAAGTTCAACTTTTTAACATTTGCAAGACCAGCTAGGGTTAAAGATATTTAGTCTTTATTTAGCAGGTGTTGCTTTAATTATGCAAGTTATTTTTTAGTTTGGTATACAAAAACTGAAACATTTTGCTTTTTGTACAAATTGAATGTACATACATTTAGTATCATCACTCCTCTAAGTCCTATTCCTTCACGAAAATTTTTAATTTAGATTGGGTTTTTTCTGCATGAAAAGGCAAGCAATACATAGAAATGGTTGAAAATGCTTAATGAACAACCATATTTAAAATGAAAATAATTAAAAAAAAAAAAACTAATTATATAATATAAATTGATGGCATTAAATTCAATTAAAATTAAAGTATATTGAATCCATTTTTTTAATACATTGTTTCTATACCTTTGTAACATAAAATATAATATTCTTTTAATTCTGTTAAGTTTTTGAAATTATGGTTTGTAATTTGAAAAAGATTATGAAGTTAATTTTAATATTATATTTGTCATTAAACAAATTCTTTAATTCATATTAAATATTTAATAAAGTACTTAAAAAAGGTAGCTTGTAAAAGAAATTATAACTACGATAATTTTATTCTGTTACGGACTTGTCTTTTTTTTAACTTTTTTTTTTTTCAAGTTTTTACCCCAAACAGACCGAGTATAGGAACTTCACAACTTTAATTTGTAAACACTACCTATATTAACTGAAATTATAAGATTTGACATTTGTTTATTTCGAATTTTCGTAATTTTTTGTTTGGAAAATAATAGGGGAAATTTTTGTAGGATTTTGCATTGATTTGTTGACAAATTTAAAAAAAAATTGTTTTAAATTTATAATTTAAATTAAAAAGTTTTAATCAGTTGCTTATTTTTATAGTGATAAATATCATTGATAAATAAAAAAGCTTGCATAAGCTGAAAACATTAAAAGTTACTATATTTTTTAATTACTTGATCGGAAAAATCAATGCAAATTTTTTTTTTTGGTATAAATCGGCAGTCGGTATACATGAAATTTTAAAAAGAAAGAAAAACTTAATCAAATTTGATAAATAATTATTATATTTTATATTAAGTTAAGATTTACTTTAAAAACTGAAACTTTATAAGTAATAAAGTATAACATATCGTAATTTTATAATATATATTTGTAAATAATGGCTACAGTGGAAAAAGAACATCAAATTGTAAAAGAATCATTAATTAAATTTGTTAGTGGACATATTCCTGAAGCTGATTTTAGCGTAGTGGATGAAATTATATTATCTTATATTATATCGATTTTAGAAGAAGCTGCTAACGATCCTGGTTTCGATATTGACGGTTTTATTGAGATGATGAATGCTTATTTTGATAAATTTTCTGAAATTAATTCAAGTGTGATCTGTGAATGGATTTTTCAATTGGAAAAGCAATTAACTGAAGAAAGAAAATCTACTGAAAATCGATCATCTATTGATATACCTTTAACGTAAGTGTTACCAAATTTTAATTTTTTTTTTAAATTAAAAAAAAAAATTTAAAGTTAACTCTTTAATTAATTATACTAAGTAATATATATACATTAATATATATGTACACTTTATTAGTATAACCACAAATTTATTTACATTTATTCTTTTACAAAACCATTAAAGAGGTTTTGAATTAGTAATTAGTTCATGACCTTTCTTTTTAATTTTTTAGTGATTGATTTATTTTGTCTATATTTATAGTCAACAACAAACTCATTTGGTTATTTATAGTTTTCATTGTATTTTAGTAACCATAGAAGTATAGATAATAAATAATACAACATATCTTAACATTATTTATTGTTAAATTGTAGTTCACTTAGTTTGTCGGATATTATTCCTGAAGAGAAATTGGTTAATCAAAAACATGAAAGAGTTAAACATTTATCTGAAACTAGTGATGGTGGTTCTACTGATAGTTCTAATTGTGATTTCTTCTCAGAAGAATGTGATATTCTTCAAGAAATGTTTCCTGATACATGTTATTTAGAGGTAATATATTACATTGAAAATGATTTAATTTATTTAAAATTTATTTTCCATTTAATTTTCTAAAATATAGGTAAAACATTGTATTTCAATTGCAAAAGGTGATATTGATACAGCAACCCAAATACTTTTGCATAGACAAGAAAATGGACAAAGTTTAAATCAAAATAATTGTGGTCCCCAACGTAGTGTCATAGATGATGCTGAATTAAAAAATCGTATTATTGCAAGGTAATTTTATTTTAAGAGATTTTTTTTTTTGATAAATCAAATGAGAATAAAAATTGATTTATCTCCTAATTTTAGATATTCATATGTTGATAAAAATGCAGCTACTAAAGAATATAAACCGGTTGCTCCAAAAGTTGAACCAAAAAAATTGGTTCGATATCGTGATAATAAAATTGTATCATTAAGAGGTGAAAGATATACTGAAGTTCATGGTGACAATGAAGCTGATTTGAAAAAACCAAAGAAACCTATACATCCGTAATTAATAGTAATTATTGTATTCAAAATTGAAATTTCATTATGACATTACGATTATATAATATTTAAAATAATATAGTATCTATCTGTTAGGTGGCAATTTATCTTCCCTTTAAAAATAATTCTATTTAAAATTCATTCATATTTGAAATTAAAAGATAGATAACAATTACAAAAAAAATTTTGATGTATTGATGTAGTTATTGTGTAGGTATTAAAAAAAAAAAAACTTAAAAACAAAGTAATTTAGTCTAGTTCCATTGGGACAGAATTTGTGGAAGTAAAAAAAAAAGAAATAAATTAATATATTTGCTCTCTTTATTGCTACCAGTTTTCTAGAATCCGATACGTTTTAAATTTTACAAATAATGTTTATAATTAATTGCTTAAGGAATTAAAAGTTTTTAATAATAAAATTTTTAATAATAAATTATTTGTAAAATCAAAAATGTTAATTTGCTTGCACTTCATCATTTTTTGTATTGAAAAATCTAGGCCTTAGAAAAGATGACTGCGAGCATGAATCTTGCACAATCGAAGAACATTTATAATATTTTTTCAAAATATTTAATTAATTAAATATTAAAACAAAAAATAAAAAGATTTCAACACAAATTAGTTTTTATTGATCGGTCGCTCTCTTAATAATTTAGTTAGTTTTTATAAAAAATTAAAAAAAAAAAATTAAATTAATTAGATATTAAGTCTTAAAATGATATGTAATAAAAATATAATACAAAAAAATATGGAATTTTTATATATAATAACCTCATTAAAAAATTTAAAAATTATCCAAATATTTCTTAAAAAAAAACAAAAAAATTACATGTTTTCAAAAAAAAAAATTTTTCTTTAATACTTATATTAAATATGAAAGTTTTTATTTTTTTAATTTTTTATAAAAATTGTCAGTATTTTAAATTTGTTTTCTTCATAATTTTGTAATTTAACAATATTTTAAAGACTATTAATTGTAATATCCCATTAAAATATTATTTATAAATTTTATGTTTTTTTTTTTTTTATAAGTTCCTAAAAAGTTTGAATAAAATTCAATTCTTTTAATACCAATATAAATTTTTAGAAGATATTATTGTTTATTAATTTAATTAAATAAAAGTAAAAATTAAAAAAAGTTTTTATGTAAACAAAAATCAGTTTTTTTTTTTTAATAAAAGAAACTGTCTTATTATTTATGTAACTTTAAACATCTTAAAATTGTATGTATGTATTTTAAAATGAAAAAAAAAGAAAGGATAAAAATTAGTAGTATGTAAGTTTTTAATTAATTGTGATTTACAAAGACATTAAAGCTCTTCTACAAAAGCAAAATTTTTAAAATTTTTCAATATTAAAATGAACAATTTTATAGATTTACTAATAGAACATTAAAAATTATAAAAAAAAAAAAATAATATGTATGCTTTCTCAAAAGGATATGTTTTTATTTAATTTTTATATTCAAATAAATTTTTGACATTATGATAATATTATTGAACAAAAATGAATGTATGCTATACTTTTTATAATAGTTATCGTTTTTTATAATGTATTTTCCAGTCAATACTAAATTGATATCTAAATATTTATGATACATAATTTTTTAATAATTTTTTGAAACTGCAAAATTATTTATTCATTAATTTTTTTCTTGATTTAATTAGCTTAGTTATTTAAAATTACATACTATTATTTTGGGCAATAAGCAAAATACTCAAAACCTAATATATAATTTCATAAAAATAAATTTCTATAAATTTTCATTTTTTTTTTATTAGATATATGTATTTTTTATTTTAATTTTATTTACCAATAGATTTTGTAATATTTTAAAATTTATAGAAATATTTTATTAAAAAATTAAAAAAATATTACAAAGTATGAGAAGGATTAAACTGCATTTCGAAAATCTTAAAAATTTTAAAATGCTTACTAAAATTTTTTTTCTGTGTTACATGTGTTGTTTTTTTTTTATATCTCTCAAAGACTAGAATTTGATTTTTTTTTGTCCTTAAATATTTTAATTGTTTTACATAATTAATTAATTTTAAATTGCTTTAAATTTTTGTGATATAAATGTATACTTACGTTCAAATTTGTACAATACACTTCCATTAAACAAAAACTGTTCCAAAAAAAAAAAAAATTAATTTCTTTATCACAACTACACACTTCGTTTTTAATAAAAAATAAAAATAATTATCCGCACCATATCTAATATTAAAATAAAAATAAAATACAAATATAATAGCTCTTATTACTATTGCTGAAAAATTTTACCAGTTACTAATTAAATTTATATATTAAAATAAATTTCCAAAAAAAAAAAAAAAATCACAATGCTTTTAAAAATTTAAAAAAAAAAAAAGTACATAAAAAACTGTCGATTCTCTTTCAATTATAAACATATAAACACACAAAAAATTAAATAATTTAAAAACATTTAAAATTAAAATACCATACAGAAAAAAACAACATATAAATTTATTATTAAAAAAAAAAAAAAAGTCTAGTCTAGTTAATGTTAAAGAATTCTCATTATAAATAGTAAAAAATTATTTTAGTTTATCAGTATTTTTTTTTCTTTTATTAATTATTATTACAAAAAAAAAAAAACATCATTTAAGAAAATAATTTAGTTTTTAAGTTAGATAATATAAATTAAAAATTTTTGTAGAATATACTAAAATATATAATATACAAAAAAAAAAAAAAAAAATTAGTATGTATCTATATTTTTCAAGAGTTGGTCAGTGTTTTAATTACAGTATATAATAATTAATATTAATTTTTTGTATATAATAATATTGTTTTTTTTTTTTTTTTCTTTGTAAAATATAAATTACAAATCAGTGATCTTTAATTTATTCTTTACTACATATACATTTATTATGTTTAATAAATTAAAGAAGGAAAGAAAAAAACGAAACAGAAAATAAAATAAAAAAAAACTTTAAACTATTTGTTTAATATAAATTAAAATATATATTTTTTGATTTTAAAAATAAAAAAAAGCTAAATATTAAATTATTTTTATTACAATGTACTGCTCTATTTAAAACACATACAACACATACAATCTTTATTTATTTCAAACTTCATTCAAAATGTTAATTTAAAAATTAAGAAATTAAAAAAAAATTAAAAAGAAAAAACACAAAAAAAAAAAGAAAATTGATGTACTTTTAACAATGTAAACACATAAAATTTAAAATAAAAAAAAATATTTAAAATAAATTATATGAATTTTAAATTATTTAGTTTTAACAATCGTGTTAAAATTTTGAGTATTCTAATATTATGTTAATATTATTTGATAGAACGATTAACTGTCTACACTTTAACCTAGAACCTAAAACCTATTGTACAACTCTATCGCAGTTCATTGCACTCTACATCGTTTATTGAAGATGACTTTTTCATCAATACAGTGTTTTATGGAACCCAGTCAATTCACTTCGAATTCCTATTTTATTCATATGTTTTGTTATTATCTACTTTCATTTTCCAAAAAGCGAATGCTTAGACATAATATTTATAATTAATTTAAGTTAACTAATGCCTTGTAATATTTTTGTTGAATAGAGGCGTTACACGTAAAATAATTTTAAATAGAAAAAAAAAATTTAATATGTATGTACATATTTACTTTTTTTTCTCGCCCATACAATTTTTTAATAACTTATCTAAAACCGAAAATGGAAGTAAACCAAAAAATAGAAGTTATTTTTTATTAAATAAAAAACTATTTTATTTATTTGACTTTTTGCGATATATAAAACTTTACACAACAAATTGAAAATTAATTAACAAGTTTTCTTTATAGTTTCATATAAATCTATACGCCTTTGAAATCCAACAGGAATCTGTTGTCTTACTTCATCGGCAATATTGAAATCTTTAAATAAAAGTAAATTTTATTATAACAAATTATTTAATATTCAACTTTTTTTTTTGTAATTTATTACCAATATCTACAACAATAGTTTCTTCATTTTCTTTAGCTGAAGCTATTACTTTTCCCCAGGGATCAACAACCATTGAATGTCCCCAAGCTACATATCCTGAATTTTCATCTCTTGCCGGTGATATTGTTGTCACAAATAATTGATTATCTTAAAAAAAATATTTATTTTCTACAAACATTTCACATTTTTTATACTTTTTAATTATGGTACCATTAGCACGAGCTCTTTGTAATAATTCCCAGTGCATTGGACCTGTTGTCATATTAAATGCAGCTGGATACAATAACATTTTACAACCTTCACTTCGATAAATTCGAGCCATTTCTTCAAAACGAATATCGTAACAGATTCCAATACCAATTTTATTTCCAAATATTTCTATAATAGTAAATGTATTTCCTGCAGATAATGTTTCAGATTCTTTAAAACGTATACCACCTTTTACATCAATATCGAATAAATGAATCTTAAAATAAAAATTATTTACTGTATAATTTTTAAACATTTTTAGAAAATTTAAACCTTTCTATGTTTTGCAATCATATTTCCGAGTGGATCCCAAATTGTACAAGTATTAAATAATTTATCATTATCTTTTTCTGGAATTGTTCCACCGACAATATAAGTTCCCGTTTCTTTAGCCGTTTGTGATAATATTTGGCTCGTATAACCATCAGGAATAGTTTCTGCATATTCACTTTATAATTCAAATATTTTCAACTTTCATTTTTAATATGTACCTATTTCATAACATTTTTTTATATATAATTTACATTACACTTACGCAAAATATTTTGTCCCATAAGGTGAATTAAAACATTCAGGTAAAGCTACAAGTTCTGGTTTATAGTTTTGAACAACTTCTTTAATTTTACAAATGGCATTTTCAACATTTTTTGTTTTATCAATTCCACCTTTAAGTTGTAAAAGGGCAACTTTCAAACCTAAAAAGTATTAATAAAATAATTTTTTATAATTATTATTAAAAATTGATTATTTATTTACAATTTTTGATTTTAGACATAATTTTGGCTTTAAGTAAAAAAATTAATTATCAATTTAATGATGATAACCATATGATAACTGATAAGAAAAAAAACAATCCAATCAGCTGACAATCAAAACAAATTTAATTTCAAGGTTGATAAATTACAGTGTTGTCAGATGAATTTTTCAATGTTAGAAATAAAACAAAGTTAATATCAAATTTATACTTCAGAGTTTTATCATTTTTACTATATTGTGATCACAATTCAATGTTAAGTCTCAATGAAAATTTTGTCATAAATATATCCAAGTACTGATTAAAATCATATGTTGGTTGGTATTACTGATTTGAAATCAATTAAACCTAAAACAGGCACATAAAAAAATTATCGAGAAATAAACAAATTTAGTCTGTAAGTGCAAGTTTAGAAGCTATAATTAATCAAAAAATTTGCTTATTAAATCGACTGCAACATTTTGTAACAAATTTAAAGTTTACACATATTTTCACTATGGATATTTTATGTGAATCCAAGTGTTTTTATCAAAATTAAAAATAATCGGTTTATTGATCTCTTAAATTTTTAACATATATGATTCCGCTTCACGTGCAATTTTTTAAAATAATAAGTAAATTTAGTTTGAGAATACATTTATTTTGAAAAAACATATTAAGTACAAATAATATATAAATAAAAAGAACTAAACTATATACAACATTCAATATTACAAGAAAAATAAAAAGAAAATTAAAAAAATTTTGACAAATATTTAAAAAAAAAAAAAAAATAATCAATTATACTTTTGCTTTTTTTGCAGAATGACCACCTTCCATTGACATTTGGCAACGAGATTGAATTTCATCTGGTAATAAAGTGCAAACACTAGGACGTTTTTTTGGTGGTGTTATTTTTTCTGGAGACTTTTGTTTTAAACATTCAACATCATTAAATACTACTTGTGCACCACCTGCACAAGTTGGTATAACATTTCCTTTATATAATTTAGTTTCAACTTCACCATCGGTATCAGCTTCTTGAGCGACTAAACAATATTTAGATAATTTTGGATTCGTAATATCCTTTGCATCTGTTAATTTAGTAACAAATTTTCGATTTTTAAGATAAGGTTGCAATATAGTTCCAAGAGGGACAGGATGAGGTGAACGATGCTCTAACCATTTTTCACCTGTTGATCTTGATCGTCTATGCCGCATATTAGCTACTGGTACACCCTAAAACAAATTTTATAATTATTGGTTAAGTTTTTTATAAATTTCCATTTTTACTTTAGTTGAACAATATACAGCTTGACGAGACCGTATATCAGTTGGAACGTTTTTTTCAACTTCAACGTCAATAGGTGTTTCAATGTTTTCAGCACTTCTAGAATTTCGTAGTTTTGGTAGCTGATCTTTTCGGTTTGCTTTCATAATGGTATTTATTTGTTCAAATTTCTTTTCATCAAGTTTAATACGTTCTTCAAGTTCAGATCGTTGTTTACTCATTTTAATTTCTAATTCACTTTTCATTTTATCCTTTTCTACTGCTAATTTTGAAGAGAATTTCTTTTTTTGTTTTTGTTTTTCCATCTCCTTTTGATTAAGTTCATATTGCTTGTCATTAAGTATTCTTGTCAATTCTCTTATTTTGTCATCCTTTTGGCGTGATTTAATATTCAGATCATCTAAAGAACTTTCATAAATTATAATTTTGTTCTCCATAGATCGAATTTTTAACCTTTCTTGTTGAAAAACAGCTCTAATAGAAGCTAATTCTGTTTTAAGTGATATATTTTCTTTCTCCATATCTAGTAAACACATTCTGAATCGATTACATCTATTTTCAAAGTCGCCGATTAGCAAATTTCTTTTACGTATTCTGTGTTCCAAGTGTCTCATGAGTTCTGATATAATATTCTCTATTTCTGGAGAATTAATTTTAAATTCTGGGAAGTTTGGACCTAAACTATAAACTAATCCAATATCCATATCTAATTTTCGTGCATCCGGCATTCCCATTGTATTGAGATTCTCAACTGCTGTTTTAAATATTCTGTTTGCCTTTCTTCTTCCAGGTGTTAATCCCATATCTACTTTCATTGGCGTGTGTTTTGCTACTTGTACTTCTTGCGTCATTTCTGCAAATTTCATTACTTGCTAAAACAAATAGGAAAAATTTTGATAAATTTTAAATTATTTTTTCAGTTTTTTATAAAATACCGCATTTTCATCAAAATCTTCTGCTCTGGGATTTATGCATACAATCATAGATACAAGACCTTCTCCTTCAAAATAATTTTTAAATAGATGTGTTACTTTTGAATCTCTATATGGTATTTTTTTGTTAACATTATTCAACTGATTTTCTCTTAGATATTCCATGCAGGTTCTCAGGGTCATTAGAGAGTTATTTATATTTCCAGCTTCTCTTAATCTTTGCCCTGTATTTTTTGTACGGTTCGTACGTTCACTTCCCGCTAGATCTACTAAAGAAAGTTGACTTATAGTTATGACACTTTTGTCACGCATTATATCTTCTCCTTGACTATCAACTGGCGCCTGCACCAATCTGATTGTAAAAACAGAGTGACTTCTACTTGATTCCGCATTTAAAATTGTATGGCCAACACGTTTTCGTTTCTGGCCAGTTTGAAAAACATCTAGAGCTTCTTCAACTGATTTAATTTCAATTTCAGTCACTCCGTGGACAAACATATTATGATTAGCATCTTCTCTAACAATTTTACTTTGTAAACTCCTAAGATATACAATTTTCTTAGAAATAAAACCAATATAATTAAATTTGACAAATACCTTTGATTACAAACTTCCTCCAATAAATCAAATACACTATTATTATAAACTTCAACATAAGTAACAAATACAGCATACATATTATCTTCATCTAAACTTTCAATAGGTTTGGCTTCTGTTGACGCTTTCGATGCAATTTCAGGATCTGAATCTTTGCGTTTTGGCTTAGCAAAACGAGAATTCATTTCTGCTTGTCGTTCTAGTAAAGCGTCGGCATCAGAAAGAATTTCAAAACCATTTAGCCGATCAGGTTTAAATACAAATTTTTTAGTTTGATAATCGGATATTGTTCTGAAAAGAGCATCTAAACATCTTGGCATAATACCTTGTTGCTTAGTATCACCAGTCATTGTATAAGTTTTACCACTTCCAGTTACACCATATGTAAATAATAAACTATTATGTCCGCGAATTAAATTTTCAACTAAAGGTTTTGCTACTGTTTCATAAACCTCGCGTTGCTGTGAATTCTCTTGAAAAACATGTTTGAAAATATATTGTATTTCCTTACAATTTAACTTATAATTAACAGCAATTTCAGGTGTTGTAAGGATTACTTAAAAAAGAGATTTTGATAAAAAAACGTATGATTAATATTCGAAAATCAAAATACACACCTGTATTAGAATTTTGTACTTTAACACATTTCATGTCAGCTTCTGATAATAAAGGTCTTAATCTACAAAATACTTGCACAGCATGTTTAGCTTGTTCGCTATTAGATATTTGCTTTTTTGACTTTATCCTATTAAATATTTTCTTATTAATAAATTATTAAATTTTGTTTAATATTTTTTACCTGTCCATATTCATATTACATATAATATATACCTATATATTTCTTTAAATATAATACTTTAAAAATACTTTTTAAATTAAATAAAATATATTTCCTCAACAATTTTAATTTTAGGAAAACTAAACTAAAATCAGTTAAAATTTCGAATTTTAAATTGTCTGGGCTGTCATTTAAAAATGTCAAATTTTTCAGAGTTGATGGAGACATCTTGTGTTTGACATTAAAAATTATTGTTACGAACGAAAAGTAGATAGAGTCAAGAGTTGCAATTCACAAAATATTTGAATATTGTTGATATTGTCGAATGTCGATACTTGTCGATATACCTTAAAATATGTATCATCATAAATCATATTTTGATTTATATAAAAAGAATTTAGTATTCATTCATTTCAGTTTTCATTTTTTCAAGTAAATATTTTTTAATCTCTTCATTTAAAATAACACTTCTCCCCGCTTCGGAGGTTGAACATCAACTCCTTCGCTATCTCTTTATTTTCAACTTGTCTGAATAGTTGATAAATTGTTGATAAATCAAACGAAGTATTCATGTTATGTAACCATGATGTTCTCCTTCTTCCACTTCTTCTGTGACCATTTAATTCTACTCTCTATTACAATTAATATTATTGATTTAACATTATAATTAAATTATAAATAATTTAATTAATAGAAATTATTTGTTGAAATAAGTTTAAAAATGACTGTAAGTGACCATTGCAACATTTATAATAAAATTGAATAGATTTGAAAAACATGATGTACATATTATATTAGTCTTAAAAAAATTAAGTTTTTCGTTTATAGTTGAAATCTAAATTTTCCATTAATCTTTCCAAGCAATATTTATAAAAAATTTAAACTTGTATAATAATTATAAGAAAGAAAATGAAAAATTTTAAAGTTTTAGTAGCTTTACATTTTAAACCATAACCTCTCGCATATGGGAATCAAGCTTAAAGACTGGTTTTCATGAGAAAAAAATATCCACGAAAATGTTAGAGCATAGGCAGAAGATACAAAAATAATATGGATGTGAAAGAGATAACCCTAAAAAAATATCCACGAATGACCAAAGAAGCATACACATATTTTAAAAATAAAATTCTAAGCCTATACTAATTTTACCCACTTCGAAGTTCGAACCGAATATATAGAGTATAGACTAGATACTTAAGTATTCAATATTAAAACCATAGATATATTAATCAAAACCATACCGTCAAAACCACTCAAAAGTCAAAACTAAATGTCAATATTCATAAAATTTTGTTTATAAATTGAAAATTATATACATAGTATAGTAATAGTAAAGTCAGTTTCAATTCAATTCATATTTGTATTTGATATGGTGTGGTTGGATATGGTATTGTATATATGATTAAAACTCTTTGAATTATTTTATTATTTTAAGTGCTAATTGGAATTTTAATCGTATTGGTAATAAAAAATCGTGACTTTTAGCAATTAATAATTCAGTTTGAAACTTTCGTGCGTATAATATAAATAAAATCTATTTGAAAAAAAAAAACGATCAATAAATAATAGAATTCAATATATTCGAGTACAATAAATTGTTTCAACAATAACTATAGAATGGATGAATTTTGTGATATGATTAGCACTTACGGTGGCAGAGATAAGGTAACTAATTTTTGGTTTTTAATTTAAGAAAACAAAAGAATATATTTAAGTTCAATATGTAAGGATTAATTATCGTTTTAAATAAAGTATATGCAGCCACATTGACATAAGTTATTTTTGCCATAGAATATTACTTTCACTTTTTATTATATTTCAGGAAATCACAAATAATACTATGAAGAATAATTAATATATATATATATGACTTTTTGTTGAATCAAACTTGTTATAGAACCAGTAGTACATAACTTTAAGCAAAATTATATGTATTTTGATAACTATTGTACATATTTTATTGTCACAGGTTTTTTAAGTAAATTTAGTTTTAGAAATCAAGTCTGGATTGTAAACTAAACATAATTATAGAATAAACAAATAAAAAACAAATAGTTCGCATATTCAATATAACAAATGGATTAAAATACATATTTTAAATTCTTGTATTTCTTTAACCTTAGAATATAAAAATTGATTTATGCTTTACAGTTAATAAGTGTTGGAAAAAAAATAGAGTTTTGAAGATCTGAAAAAGGATTCAAAAATTATAATACAAACGTTTTAGATTTCATCTATGATCTACGTATAAAAATTCTAGTTAAAATTTATTTTATTATTTTTTTTTTAATTTATAATGTTATTTTTCACTATAATATAATCAATCTACAACTAACATAAATTATTTGTTTATTTGTTGATTTGATTTAATTTAAATTAAATTTTTCTAGTAATATGCTGAGTGAAAAGTAGTCCAGTAAAAGTTTTATCTTATCTAGACAGACAAACAACGTATATCTTTACTATCACTTTTTATTTCTTTAATTTTGCTTTAAAAAATTTAACATGTTTCTGTTTATTTATGAATTAATATTATTATATTTTAAAAACATTTTGCTGAACATAAGTTTTATTTTTGCTTAATTTAATAAATACAAAAAGTACACTCAAAGTTCTGTTTATTTATGGATTAATATTATTATATTTTAAAAACATTTTGCTGAACATAAGTTTTATTTTTGCTTAATTTAATAAATACAAAATGTACGCTCAAAATTCTGTTTATTTATGGATTAATATTATTATATTTTAAAAACATTTTGCTGAACATAAGTTTTATTTTTGCTTAAATTAATAAATACAAAAAGTACACTCAAAATTTATAAATTTTTATTTTGTAAGAAAACAGAAAATGGAAAAACTAGTATACAGTAATATTGTATTTCCTAGCTATTACTTAATAATTTGCATAAATTTAATTTATTAATTTATTCTTATTACGCAAATTTTATATCAATTAAATTAAGCAAAGTAATACAACATATTGAAGAATATTATAGACGCTTAAAACGTTAAATAAAATTTAATAACATATTGATAACAAAGATCAATTGGTTTAGTTCAATATAAGCATTAACTTTCAATTTAAATGCATCAATTAGCACAAAAGTTAATGTCTGTAGAAATACTCTAATAGGACAATTAATCTTTATAAATTAGTTATTTTTGGCATATTTTATACTTGTCTGACTCCTAAAGGTGTTAACAAATATTTTTATTGTGTAACACTACTGTTCGTACTAATTATTTCCAATATTTTAACGTGTTAACGTATTAAGAGTGATGATAAGAAAATTGAAGCAATTATTTCAGTATATTTTATATTTAAATATTTGTTCATACTTACAACTTCATACATTGCATATTTGACTGACTAAAAAAATAAATTTATTAACTAATTATATCAGTATATGTAATATGTATAATATTTATTTAAATTAATGTTTCTTTTTGTTCTATAATTTTTAATATAACACTTTTTACATTTTGTATTATATTTATTATTTATAGATAATGAAGGCTCTGTGTTATTCAGCTAAATTAATAGCCGGTTTGCAAGTAAAAAATTATCCAGAAATCTCAAAAAAATTTGGAATAATAAGTACGAAAATATCTGGAGCTAGAGCAACATTAAGACTAATTGATGGTATGATTTCTTCAATAAAAAAAATCTCATAAATGTTTTAATTTTTTTTTTTTTAATAAGATATTCCAACAATAAAATATGTAATGCAGTACGGTTTAGGAGAACATGTAAGTTATAAAATGATGTTTAATTCATTTTAAGTGTTATTTTAAAAAATTTTATATTAATTTCAGGAACCTGATAAAACTATGTCATTCCTTGGAGTGTTTTCAAATGTTGTAGATTTACTTTTTTATCCTGTGGAAAAAATTTGCTGGGCAATTGAACATCAAGTTTTAAATGTTACAAATCCAAATAAATGGGATGTAATTAGTTCAACAATTTGGACCCTATCAATTTATTTAAATTTAGTCAGGTATTAAACATATATATATAAATATTAAAATTATATCTAATATATTTGTGCTGTAGTTAATTGTTAAAAGAGCGTTCAAGTAGTTCAAGGAAAGCTTTCAGTGGAATTTAAGACTTTGACTTTGATTTTTTTTATTTGCTTAAAAATTAAAATTTAACAAAGTTAATCGTTTTTCTTATGCTCGTGATACAAAGTTTCTTTTATAAAGCTTTTCTAAATAAAAATATTTTTATTTGTTTACCTATTAATTTTGCTTATTTATATGTTGTTCATCTTATCATAAAAATGTTAAACTTTTATTAATATTATTTATATGTTTTATATCTTTTTTCTGTTTCAGAACGTTAAGAAACGTTTCAAATATGCAAAAACATATTTCTTGTATGAAAAATAGTGATAATAACACCAAGTAAGTTAATTTGATGGATTAAATTATATAAAATAAAATAAAATATTGTGATGTTTTTAAGGGAAACTCTGGACGCATTTATAAATAAACAGAGATCGGAAATATTATCTATTTTTAGATTAAGTTTAGATTTTACATATGCTGTAAATACATTACCAAAAAGTTATTTATGGGGCGGTAAACTACAAGTATGGCAAGCTGGTTTAATTGGAACTTTATCATCTGCGATAGGAATTTATCAATACATAAAGAAAAAAAGAATGTCGTAGATTAATTGATCAAATATTAATATTATATTTTAGAATAATCTTTATTACATAAGTACCTATTATTTTAAAGTTGTAATAAAAAAATATTTTTGTATGGTATTAATTGTAAATATACTTACGTTAGATTTGAGAATGTAATGAAAATTATAATAAAATGTTAAAAATAATTTAATTTAAAAGAAAAACTATTGTAAAAGTTAAATTTTGTTATCTATGTATTGATATTGTTTCTATAAATCAAATCTTTTATAAGAAAATAATATGTTGTGTCGATAAATTTTAATAATGTGCCACTGATTTAGAGCACACATTTATTGTTGGAATCGTACACGTTTTTTATACTTATAAATATAAATTATATTTATATATAAAAATATAAAATATTTTGTTCGAAAATTTATTTTCAACTATTAGTAAACTAGTGATAAAATTTTGTTTTTATTTGTTGATATTTTTTTTGTTAACTATAATAATATATAATATATAATATTTAACATTTTTGTATTAATTTTATATTTTTTGATCAAAATCAAATTAGAAAAAATAAAATTAAGAGAAATAATACAATTTTTTTTTTATTAATTTATTTTTACTTGTGAATTAATGCACCGGCAGCAAACATTGCAATTCCTAATACACCAGCACCAATTTTATAATTTGCTGGTGTTTTAGACCAGACTTCTTTTAAAATTTCAATATTAGTTGGAACAGATTGTTCAAATGATTTACTAGTTTTGAAAGTTTTTAAATACCTTTCAATATTTGGTAGTTTTCCATTGCACCAAAAATAATTTTCAAATCCTAGACTATATAAACGATAAAGAAATAATCCAAGATTTATATCAATCATTGTAATGTCTGAACCAAATATATATTTATTTTCTGGATTTTTTTCTAATTCTTTTTCAATTAATTTTAAAATATCTCCTATGTAGTTTAATATTTTTTCGAATTCTTCCCGGTTTGAAGCAATTTTACGACGATGATCTTGTTGATTTAATTTTTTCGATAAGACTACTGATGTTGTCTTTTTGTCATCCAATGATGATTTTAAAATTGTGTTAACTCGATCATTATTTACTACAAAACAAAAAAAAAACGCTACTTTAATTCAAATTTAAGTTAAATTTCAAATTAATTTACATAAGCAAGTTTTTCTTGCAGGTCCTATAAATGGGGGTTTTGGATTTAACTGCAAATCTTCATGAATAAATGAACCAAGAGCTAATGTACCAATTGGTATGTTTCTTAATAAATTTTCAAAAAATTTCTTTTTTTCTGGTTCAAGTTCAATAGATGATGATTTACTGAAAAGTGCGTTGCTCGGATCTGAAAATTTTGATATTAAAATTAAAATAATTCGCTAAAATTTGAAACTTTTCAAAAATTATAATACATAGTTACATATTATATATAATGTATGTTTTACATGAATAGTACGTTCATGTTTTTAGTTTTCTAATTAGCTTATATTACATGTCTTTTATGTACATATGTACATACATAATATATAAAATATTCAATACCTGATTGATATTTCACTTGTAAGTAATTTATAATATTTGATGAATTTGGAATTACGAAACATCCATCTTGTAAAACTGGAACATCTCCTGTTGGATTTAATTCTAAGAACCATGAAGTATATTGTTCTCCATGTGTTAAATCAACAATATACGGAATAAAGGGAATATTCTTTTCATTCAAAACAAATAGTACCTGAATATTAGATATTATTTTTAATTTTAATAGGTAATTCTTCTTTATTACAAAAGTTGATAATTTTAAAATACACATACATACATATACAGAGTTTATAATATATGCATATACATTTATAAATCATATATTAATAACGGTTTTTTATACAAAAATGACAGATATTTGTAAAGAACATTGAAAATATCAATATTTTTTAACTTTAAAAACTCTGTTATAACTATTAAACTATTAAACTATAACAACTAAACTATTGATGATTGATACTAAACGAATCTTCTATATATTCTACAGGGGCAAAATTATTATTATTTTTTTTAAAAATTAAGTTAATGAAATAATTTTTAATTAAAAATTTTTTTTTAAAAATAAGTTAATGAAAATACTTTAAAGGCCGTTATCTCGAAAACTGTTAAGAATAAACCAACCCTCCTGAACAATTTCTTTGTTGTTTCAATCTTCCTTATCTTCATGTACTTCGACTTCCGAACATTTTGTATGTATGTACATATGTATGTTTATTTTAACTAATTATCTTTACCTACGATTATTTAAAAAAGAATAATATTCTATATACATACTACATATTATAATATGTGTATTTTTTTTTTCTAGAGGGAGGTGGAAGGGGAGTCTTCCAAAAACATCAAGAATTCACTCTTGGTATTAGATTCTTTTGACTAAACCCACTTCCTCCTTTAGCCAATATAATAGGATGAAACATCTAACTCCTGGCGCATAGTATATATGTTGGGTACGGAATAGGGATAACGATTGGATATAGAAAATTAGTGACTATGTGGCCATCACCAATTGCAATATTCAGTAGTAAATAACACCTTCCTGCATGAGGTAATAATTGAAGGCAACCACAATGTCACTGTAGCAGCTATTATTATTGGTATATTAGTATTAATTATTAATATTATTATTATTTACTACAGAATCACCATCGTGCATGATGTAACCAAAAGAAGGCTACTGTGGATATATATAACACATATGAATGAACTAGAAAAATGTTTATAAATTTTTTTCCCAAAGTTAAAATGTAGCTTTTTAGTAAATATACATTTATAATTTATATATTTATATATTTATAATTTAACTTAATAAAATCTATGTAATTGAATAATTAATAAACCTTGAACTTTAGTTTTATAACATTAAACATTCAAAAATTATAATTTATTTATCATTAAAATTTTTCTAAAACTTTCCAACTATTTTTTCTTACTTTTGACCGTTAGTTTTTTTCGGTCAATTTACTCAGTCCTTTAATTAAATTCAAAAATAAAATAAAACTTCTTTAGAAAATTTTATGGTGGGTAGTAAAAGTTTTTTAGAAAGGATTATGTTAGAAATATTAAAAATTTTATTTTATTTTTGGAACATAAAAATCAACCATATAGGTTATAGGCCATATAACAATATAAAATAAATTATAATTTAAAATTGGTATACCCATTAGTTTATACAATTTAATTTAATCAAGTTTTATTATTTATTAGATAAAAAGGGATACAAATATTTATCTACAGTATCTGGTATATACATATCGAATAATATATAGCATCTACACACGGAGTTAAAAAAAAAAAAAAAAAATCGTTTTATTTGCATGTGCTACAAAATAAAATCATATTTAAATCTAATAATTTAACTTTGTCTGACTTTGTTTAAAGATTTTTAGAATAACGGTTACCACGTGTATAAAATTTTTAAGAGTAGATAATAACGTGTTAAGCATCATATAATCAATTCATCGAATATATACTTATATAAATAAATGTTGATGTCTCTTACAGTAAGTAGTAATATATATAAAAAAATATTATGAAAATTATTTTTTTAAAATTCATTTTTAGACTCAGAGTTAGACTTCATTTGCAGACTTTAGACATAGGAAGAAAAACTTAATTAATCCCAGGAGTATTTCTAAAAAATTCTTCAAAAATTACGAATGATCTCTCGAATTTACTTCTGCTATTAGTTATTAAATTATTGCTTTATTGGTTTAATTTTTAATTTTACTAATTTTTTTTTAAATGTAAATTTATGTGTTTTTGGCAATTGTAAATTTTTTTTAGGTTATATGCGGTAGGGTATTCAAGAGTTACAAAATTCTAAATTATAAATTTCTGTATATTTATAAAAAAAATATGAACTGCTGTTCACAAATCCTTGTTTTTTGACATTATTTCCCTAAGTTTTGGTAGTCACACCAATATAATGTTTCCATAAAATTTAATTAACTATCTTTTTACAAATTTTATATATTTTACTTAATTAAGTATGTATTTGTTGATATATTTATATTGTTTATATTTTTATACCAAATTTAATATCGTTGAAGTTATTTCCTTCAGTTCTATATGAAATTTCAAATGTGTAGCTTAAATAAGTAGTTATGTATACTAAGATATGCGGATATAAATATCACAATTCTTCAAAGCTGATCAATTAAATTTTACAGAGGTTGTTGGCATAAAACTTAAGTTCCTTTAACAAAATTGCAGAGATCAAGCTTAATTAAACACTGAGATATTCTGTTATAAAAAAGAAAGTTTTATGGCAGCTATACTCAAACTTGTTAAATTTCAATATAAAAACTAGGATTTATATTAAAATGGAGTTGTAAAAATTACAGAATTCCATTACTTTTTTAGTTATTGTATGGAGGAGTGGACGCATATATGTAGGTAAATTGACTCAGAATTCAATGCTATGTATGTATGTATAGGAATCCAAGAATATATGAATATACTTTTTGATATCTATTTTATCTCATTTACAGTATTGAAAACGTAATGAAAGTTTTATTTTACCCTGTTCCTACGAGTCTAATAAAACATTTGCTAACGGTCAACCCATATTGTCCCAATTTACACTTGTATTATTAACGACAATATTATAACCAACATTTGTACCTTTTCTTAGAATTTATTTTATAATTAGAAAGCATTGTGAAAAATTAAAAGACACTTTCTTTAATTTTAAGGAAACCTTTTATAATTATAAGAAAAGCTGTTAACAGATGTGAAATGCCGTTATATCACAAAAAAAAATATAAAAATTTTCAATTTTTGGGCTCTAATTGTTCTTAATCTGAGTAAGGTGTGAGGTAATTTATGAGCTAATTATAAAAAAACCCTCCCTCGCTCAAAATTTCAAGGTTCAAATTAAAAGTATGCCAGAGTTGTTGGGGGAAGCAAAATCTTAAAATTGTATAATTTTAATATTGATTTATAAAGCAAAATACAGTCCTGCAATTGACATGACCTTAGATATTATACACATTTGAAAATAGAGCTTTTACAAACTTTAAGGGGCAGTAACTACGTAATGGTAGGGGCTGCAAAAAGTCCTCTTCAAAAATTAATTTTTTAAATTTCATTCTTCCATCAGTGTAGAAGTTTTTAAACAGACGGACAAAGAGAGAGAGAGAAACTAATAAGCAATTATTTTTGAAAAATATGCTAAAAAACGGAGTATATTTTTAAGTTTCACATTTCCAAGGGTTAGAATCTGATAATTCTTTCAAATTTTTATTTAAATAGTTATATATATAATATAACCATATAACGTTATATTAGTTTGTCAAAAACCTAAGTAGAAATCTATAAATACATGCATCGTCAAAAAAAAAAAAAAAATTAAGTTCATTTATATATTAAAAGAATTAGTTTCCGGTTAAAATGGTTAATAGGGTTGGTCACCTTAAAGTTTAACAAAAAAGTTTATAACAAAATAAAATTATAATTAAAGCGCATCACGTGAAAATACATAATAATAATTTGATTTTTGATTTTTTTTTTTTATTGTTTTTGAAAATGAAAATTATAATAAATGAAATTTAATTAAAATACCAAACACTGAATTTAGTTTATTCTTAATTATTTTATTGAATATATTTTAATTTACCTTTTGTGAATAAAAATTATATGGATGAAAGTATAATATAAGCCCTTCTGTTGAAAATTCTGGTTTTTTAAAGTTTTCCATATTATGTGTATGTTATTAATATATGTATATATGTATATGTGAATATAAGTATATATAAATTATAAATTATAGGTATGAGTATATATATACCGACTAAATAAATAATAACTTTTAATCAAATTTTTAAAATATTTTTTAAATAAATACTTAAAATATTGTAAAGAATTAAAATTAAAAAAAAAAAAAAAAATTATTTGTTTTTTTCCGATTCAAAATCACAACAATAAAGATGTAATTTAAACGAATGTCAGTTATATACTAAATTTTTTTATTTTTACACCAACGAAACGGTAAAAATTTAAAGTAATAATATCATAGTTAATATTAAGTATAAAAAGTTTTATACTTAAGATACCACAGATTTAGATACTAATAATTGTGTTTGAAAAATTAAACAATATTATAAAATAGAAAAAAACTATATATAAAAATGTGATCAAATGTTCGTTAATTAGTTGTATGCTAATTAGATTCTAAATTTTTCAATTTTTCTTGTTGTTATAAAAATTTTACCGCATCATCATAATTTTAATAGTTCATATTTATTTAACTTTTTTTTTTTATGTAACTCATAACCATACATATACACAAAACCATATGTATATGTATAAGTATTGCCCTGAAGAATAAATGCTTTAAGAATCATTTGAATTAGTTTAAAATTTAAAATCTACATATTTATAAATTATTTATATTTTGATTTTTACTAGCGGGACTTCATTTAAAATGTTTTTTTTTTAACTTGAATTTTTTTTATTAACATATTTTATATATACATATAGTACTTAAATTAATGATCCCTTTGAGAGTTCTTGTTTCTTGCTTTTAACGATGAAATGTATGAAAATTGAAATTAGGTCTGTCCTTATTAAAAAATTAAAAAAATTATTTTTAATTTTAATAATTCCTAAATATAACCAATAGACCCACTGCAAACTAAGCATTGGTTTAGGACCTTGTAGCAACACAGAAATTCTGTAATGACGAACACTCATCACTTTTTTATTGTAACTTTTTCGTGTTTACGTTTAGTGTTTACTTTTTTATTTTTCTATTGTAAAAGAATTTGATACAAATAAATTTTACTCAAGTTAATAAATTGCAGACTGGCTTTAGCCTATCCCTGGTAAGCAGCCCTAGTTTTCTTGTACTCTTGTATTCCGACTTCTGATTCTCAAGATACGGTGGTTTCTTAGAGTATGCTATTGCATAGTAATAGGTTATTTAAGAAAATGCTTGTATTCATATAAATATAAATCCATACATACAAAATTTAGGGAAGAAAAGTAGGGCATCCTCACGATTAATGTCAATAATTTTACATCGCTAAATATCGGGAGTTGGTTTCACGATGGTTAATATAAATTTTTTTTTTTTTTTTAATGGATGGCATTTATGGATCTTAATCTGGCTCTGAATGAACCTAAAGCTAAATATTTAAAACTAAACTATAAAACTACTAAACTTAAAACTATTTCTTTTAAAAATGGTGAACGATTTCCTATTTTACGTGCTATCCTTTCGCAAGGGCCATGCTAATGTTCTTTGTATCGTTTCAAAATATTAGTAGATATATATTCTGCCGAAGCAAGAACTTCATTTTAAGTATTGCTTCCGAGGTAGTACTTTTAATACATAAAAAAAAATTTTAAAATTTATCCTTGATAAAAGAAAAATATATACATATGTAATATATATATACATGTACAATATGTAAATTAAAATATATACATGTACAATATGTAAATTAAAAAAAAAATGTACACTAAAATTTTAAAATATTATTAAGAGTTATGAAAAATTTTACTGAAATCGAGGTTATTTACTTATTAAATCTTTTTTGTTTTTTTAAACTCCAATTAATCGCAAATATACAATACATAATATGTATAGTATATGTATATATATATATATATATATATATGTACGTGTGGTGTGTATATATATTTATATAATTATAAAAATAAAAAGAGAAAATTCAAAATAAAAAGAACTCATGCGTTACATTCATATAAAAATTTATATTAAGTACAATGTAATTTAGATCTAATTATTATTTATTATATATATACGAGTAATACATAAATATAGATAAAATAGAAAATGTAAAAATCTAAAGATATTCTCAATATTTACAATATAAAAATGTAAAATAGTGATTTTTAAATCGTTTTAATTGTTATCTTTCTTTAATTTTTAGAGAAAATTAATACTGCAATTTCTTTTAAAGGTCTAAAGATTATCAGACGTTTCGAAATAGTAAAACAAAATAAAAATAAAATAAAAAGTAAAAATTAATATGTACATTATTAAGTATTTCCATGTTTTTATCTATGTATTTATTTATTTATTTATTTTTTTCAATTTGTTCAAGTGCCACATAAATGTGACAAGAAAATTACATAGCCTTTCATTTTCAGGCGCGGCTGTAAATGTCGTAAGTGGAAATTATTCTTACTCACATTCCCTCAGTGTTTACAGTGTACTTTATACGCTCTTTCCTATTAGACCATCGAGACTCCCTATTTATTTTTAAAGTTGAGAAATTAAAATTATTTAAGAATTTTAATTTCTTAACTTTAAAAATTAATATCGATTCTTAATATTTTCACAAATTATAACATTAACAGTATTTATTATATTTGTATAAAATTATATTTTAATAACCACTTAAATGTCATCTATTTAAAATTTTGCTATACTATCTAACTTTTTCTCTTTAGTATCCCCTCTTCCAATATTCAGGTCTATTAAACACTATTATATGGGACTATGGAAGTCATCTTAGATTTCTTCTGCAGTCTAAAATAAATATAAATGTATTATAATATTAGAATATATAATACATATGTTATAATCTTTTTTTCTTTTCATTTCTATAAGAAGAATAGGTCTTCCACAATAAGTCGTTTATTTTTCAAATTAGACTTAACTTCTTGTATCATTATTTCCATTAAGCCGTAGATAACTAGGCTGTAGATATTGTACAAGACTATATGAAACAAAAATATGTTCTATTTGTGCATCATTTATACCTTATCTTATATAAAAATAATTTTTTATTTTTTTATTTTATTATACATATACATATATGACGATCATTTGCTGGATATATATTATAATTAACTAATATTAATTATTAAGTAAATAAAATTATATAATAAAAAAATAAAATTTAGAATTTTCTTGAAACGAAATGTACTAGACTAGTTTAAATATACAAGGAAATATGATTAATTGAAATGAAAAAAAAAAAAAAAAAATATTATGCAAGAGTCACATAAAACCAGAAAGAAACACAAAAAGTTTCACTTCTTTCATTCATCATTTCTTTAATAACCAAAACATTTAACAACAAAAGAAGTATTAAAATAAGAAATTTGTTTGTTTCTTCCGACTTCTTCAGTTTTATGATTCAGAATAAAGAAGAAGAACTGGCATAAGTCTTTTTAGATCGTAGATTAAAATTTAAAAGTCTTTGTTTGTCTTGTCCAATAAAGTTGAGAATATTCTTTGAAAATTCTGAATCTCTGTTAAAGAAGAAAAAAAAGCATTAAACCTATTATTATTATTTTTCAAGTCATATTCTTGTGTAGGAGCTGGTACCAGTATTTTCAACGATAATCAACATTAAAAGTGAACAAAGAAATGCAAAAGTCTGAAAAATTTAAAAAAGAAGATGAGACTGACTTTATCATTTTTTATTCATCCTAAAATTGTTGAAATTTGAAGAGATCCCCAAATTTAAGTATTGAATAAATAAATATCATATAATAATTATAAAAGTAATATTTTGAATTAGAAGTGGCCAAAGAAGTTTTCAAAATAGCAAAATTAACGCTTTATGTTGTATTTCAAGGGTTTTACACAAAAAAAAAAGTCAGAATTTACGGTTTCATGACTATAAAAAAAGAATGAGAATATTAGATTATGAATCTCTGTAAAATATAAAATAATATCAACTCAGATGTACACATTAAACATATACATATATATAATATTATATATGTATATTATAAATAAATAAAAATGTAAACAAAAATCATTTAGTATTGTTCTTGTATGCTATTCTGTATCGAAGTAGAATATATTATATATATACCTATTAGCAAAATATTAAGTTTATATAAGTTAAATAAAAAAACACAGTGTTTTCGTTTATCCTAACCATGTGCGTTTTTTAACAAAAAAACAAAAAAAAAAAAAACCAAACAATATCAATTGTAAACAATAATAATAAAAAAAAACTATTGAACATGCTCTGTATTTTAAAAATAAAAATTAAAAAATGGACAAATTAAATAAAAGCTATACCAAAAAAAAAAAAATAACTTTTACATTTTCCATAAAGAAAAGCTAAATAATAAAACTTTTCATTGTTATAGTAAAGCTTATACAAAAAGGAAAATTCTTCATTCATGCGCTATTCAAATTTTCATTCAGTCTGTCGAGGAATATAGAAATTAATAGATGAAATTGAAAGGAATAAATAAAGGTTTCGGACAAAAAAAAAAAAAAAAAATTCATTTCTTAAACTATAAATTAATTAAATTTTTTTTTTTCAGTTTTAAAATTTGATTTTATTCTATAAAAACAAAAAAAAAAAAAATCATGACAAACTATCAGAAATAAAAAATAAAAATTTTTTTTTTAAGTAGAAAATATAAAATAAAATCTATATATATAATAATATAAGAAATTTTAAAAGGAGTATTTAATTTTAATATAAAAAAAAATTTAATATTCATATAAAATATATTTAAAAAAAAAAAAAAAAACGCCCCCCCTCCCTTAATTGAATTAATTATAAAAAGTTAAAAAAAAAAAAAATTAAATGTAATCCTATATTTAAAGCAAAAAAAAAAAAAAATAATGTATACTATAATAAAAAGTGATGATGAAAAATTTTTTTTTTACTAAATTCATTTAAAATTTAACAAATGAAAAAAAAAATATTGGTATAATAAAAAATTAATAATATGATAAATGCATTTATTAATGATATAATTTAATTAAAGTACGAGTATAAAAAAAAAAAAAAATTTATATAAAAAATATTTTCTTTTAAGTTTTTTCGTTTTTTGCTTTCTTTTTTTTTTTTGGTATCTACACAACATTATCAAATAATATAACGAAATATATTCTTATTCTAAGGTAATTTATTGTCAGTTATATATATATATATATATATATATGAGATACGTACATATATACAAGTATTAGTATATCTTACAATAGATACACTGAAGTTTTAAAAAAAAGTTTTTTTTTTTTTTTTAGTTTTAAATACAATGCAGAGTAGACAGTATGGGGACAGTTTTTATCTTATTTTTTGACTTTGACTATATTTTTTATTAGACTAAATATTAATTTATTTTGGCATGAATATAATATTTGTTTAATATAAGGTTTTTGTCGTCAATTATTTTTATCAATAATATTTTTTTGTTTTTTTAAAGACCCATCTCTCTAATAATGTTATACTCAAAGAAAGTTTATATATGGGATTAGTTCTTAGTTTTAATTTAAAATGGTTTTTAATAATACGATTTTTAATGTCATTTTTTTGAATCATTTATAAATTTTACATTATAGTTATAAAGTTAAAAAAAAAAAAAATTAATAAAATTAATTTGGATTATCGTCGAATAGAACCAATCTGCAACATATATATGACAAATATACAGGGTATTTTCTAATTAAATGCACTGGCTATAATATCACTGGCTAGATACCAATGAGTAGATATATTTTTTGTATGGGAGAGCTAAACTAGCTAGGGCTCTTCTAGTTTCCAAAATATGAGGGAAATTAAATGAAATTTCAATATTTTTTTTGTTAGTTTTCATAATAATTTTGCGTTTAAGACTATATTTCTGCTTCTAGACTATATTTATGAAAATTTTGTAAAATGAATTCGAAACCTTAAGAAATATTCTTTTAAACAAGTACTCATATTCAATTTTCTATACCTTTTCAAAAACAGTTTCAAAATTGAGAGTTTCTAAACTTATAAAATGTAAAAATTTTAATACCTAATTGTTTTTTAAAAAACGCATATTTATCTCATGAGTAAGTAACATGAAAAAGTTTCAAAATTTACATAGCTTAGCTTCCATACAAAAACTATATCAACATATAAGTATCTATGCACTGTTATTAGGAAATTGGTGTTATTAGGGTGTTAATTAGGAAACACCGTGTATAATGAACTGATATTTAAAAAACAACTTATGAGATGTTCGAAAATAATGAAGATTTTAATGTTGAAAATTTTATGTTCATTTTATATTATTTCATCCACCTTTTTTTTTTTTTTTTGTTTTTTTTTTAATAGGTACACTATTGTTATTTATTGTAATATAAAAAGGTAATTGTTTAATTGTAGTTAATTATATTATATAGTGTAGTTACAAATATACAATTATATTATACTATTCGTAATGGTCAAATAATAAATATACAGAGAAGGAATGTTATATATATACAACTTAATAATATATTTTTTTAATTGAAAATAAATTTAAACTTTTATAGTGTGTATTTTAAGGATTATTGATTGTGTTTTTTGTTTTGGATATTTATTTTATCGTATATTAACAAACAAAAGAAATTTAATTAATTGGTAATTTAATTTAAGTTAAATGGAATTTTATTTTTATTTTTATTTTAAAATTATATACATTTATTTTATTGTTTAATCTATAAATTACTAAATATAATTTTTTATTATTTGTTAAGATATGTTAATAAATTGAAAATTTTAAGAAAAAAGAAAAACTTGAAATATATGAATTGAAGATTATTTTGTTTTAAATTGTGTCACTACAGTCTCTTAATATAAGAACATTAAGAAATATCTTATTTTTAATATTAATTAATATGCATTTATGTTCCAAATTAAATTATTTTATTTGAATTTATCGATGAAAAAGTAAGCTGTAGCTGTTACACTATGTAGAATGTAGGAATTTTTAATTTGGTTATATGAAGGAAATATATTTTATTCAAAACTTTATTATGCTATAATTAATGATTTAATATATAAATTTTTGATTATTCTCATAATTATACCAATAAGATGGAAATAAAATTCATGAAATTAATTGCACAGTTGCTGTAATAATAAAATAACTTAAGAACATTTTTCGCTATGAAAAATATTTAGAGATATAATTCAAGTCGTTCTCTTTATTATAAATAAAAAAATAAGGAAAAAAATTGTTCATATATTTAAGTATGCAAACCTAACTTCGCTTATTTAGTAGTTAAGTACATATAGCTAATTAACTAATTTCTTAAAGTATTCAAATCCTACACATGGAATAAAAGTGTTTTTCTATAGGAAAATTACCGAAAAATAAATTTTTATCCTTATTTATCTCCTATAATCTCCCAAATCTTATATACCTACATTAAATATATATATAATATATAATATAAATAAAATAAATTATATTATAATTAAAATGTATTAAAAAGTATTTAATTGTATCAAAACGGAATCTTATTTATTTGATATGAAGAATATATCATCTATATATATAAACTAAATATATAGCATACATATATGCATATAAAAAAAAAGCATATTATTAAAAGGAATATAATTATTAATATGTATTACATAATTCCAAATATGTTCAAAAATATTTTTTTTTTTATAGAATTTGGATGGGAAATCTGTTCTGTTCTTAAAGAAGTTGAAAATTTTAATTATTTTCGTATATCATATAATATGGTTAATATGTAGTCAGGTTAATATGAATTTATTGTGTTAGTTCTGATTTATAATTATTAATTATCCTAAACAAATATTTATCTTTAACAAAAAAAAATTAAAACAAATTTTTGGATGTATTGTTACATGTTTATATTAATGCATAACAATTTATTTAAGTAATATTACATAAATTTGAAAAAAAAAAAAAACATAAAAAACTGAATTTTTTTACAGATTTTAATTAAAACTAAATAATTGTGGACATAAATCTGCTTTATCTTTTATGAATCATTTATGAAAGCTTGTTTAAACATTTTTTTTTAATTTAATTTCAACCATATTTTAATGTTGTTTTATCTTAATTTAATGTTTCTTTACTTAACAAAAGTATTTTACAATTTTTAAAAAAAATTAAATTTGTTTTTTTTTTATCATTGCCTATTTTTAGGCTCCTTTTTTTGTTCATATAATAATTATAGTTACAAACTATTTGCGTGCTTTTAATAATACATAGATACTATGAAAATTTATTTTGTATTGTTTTTTTTTCTTCTTTTTTGTTTCGACTTCAAACTTTAGTTGAAAATTTATTTTCTACCCTCTATATATGTTTTATTAGTTCAATAACACGTAAAATGGAGTTAATAAAGTTCACATAACTATTTCTTATATCTATTTAGAATTAATTTAACGTTTTTAATAGCACGAAAGCACCAAAACTTTTAAAGATTCATGTTGTTATATATTATTAAAGTTTTTTTTTTTTACCTTACCTGTTTATACACTTGTATCTATATATATTAGTATATTGTATTATCTATTGATTATAATTTATTATAAGAATACTGAATATCCGTATTTTTATGCTAGGTAATAAAAAGGAGGAAGTAAAAAAAAAATCTGATAAATATGAAATTTTTTGAAAGGAATATTTAATAGGTCATTTATATCATTAGTGACAACTTTTTATTTTGTTTTTTTTTTACAAAATTTACCGGTCCTTTGGTTTATATTGTATCTATATTGTCTATTATATATTACACGCATTGTGTTTTGAGTTAGATTAAAGTATGTTCTATGTGGTTCTACCTTATTATTTTTAGCGTACATTTTTTAATGAATTAGATTTTTTTTTTTTTTTTGTAGAATGACAATGGAAAAGTTTACCAACAAAAGTGAAATGATACGATTAATTAATTATAAAAAAAGACAACATATTGGTTTTTATTCTTAAAAATTACTTAAGCTTATATATGAAAAATGTTTTGAAAATATCTGCGTAAGTATTCTAAAAAATTAAGATGTACTATAAGCAATTGATGAGTTCTTATATATTTTGTAATGAATCCATTATAATTAATGAATTCTGATACAATTTTCTAAAAATACTGTATTACAAAATTCAAATGATTTAATTAACGAATAACCAGAAAAGAAAAAAATAGTTTTCATATAGTGAAATATTAATTATATGATTAAAATGGGTATTTTTGCAGCAATCCTTAATGACACATTGTATACTTAAAAATATGTATGGTGTATATGTATATAAAAATATGTATAATTGGATATTAGTATTTAAGTTGTAATTATAGTGTATAAAATAAATTTGTATGTTAGAATTAAATGTCGAAAACTTTCAATATCAAAAATATTGTGTGCAAAGAGTTAATTTTTTGTTTTAATTTTATTTAAATAACCCCAATAAATTTCTTTGTACTAAAATTAGAGTTGTTCTAAAAACTGTTTTAGAGGGAGAATAGTTCAAAATTAATTTTTGAATTAATCTTAGATTTTTGAAAACATAAAATAGTGGGAATGGATTTAATTGTTTTAGTGTTGTTACAACGAAAATGTTGATATATTCAAAGTAAATTCACCAAAGTAAATTCCGTATTGAGAAAAATGAGTATTTGAAAGTCATTCAGTAGAATTTTTAACTTTTTTTTTGGGAGTTGGTGCAAGTAAATTTGTTTCAATTTATCAAGTATATTATTCTATTTACATAATATTTGTTTTAGATTTAAGTTATGATTATAAGAATTTAATTTTTCAATGTAATTTAATGTATTTTTTTTTTGGTTGCGCTTATTGTTCAGCGTTTAGATTGATGAATACTGTTTGTACCATAGTTACATGATGAAATAAGAGGGGAAAAAATGTAGTAAAAATGGAATGTTATACAACATTGGGCTAATACAGACCATTAGGTTGGGATAGTAAAAATATATAGAAATTATATTTATATAAAATTTAACTAAAGAATTTTTGATTCCATTAATGACACATTTGAGACAGTATTGGAAAGTATTTGTTCAGTATCTTGTAAAATTTTTGATCGTCAAATGACAATCAGTTGCAAAAGTTTCGTATTTCATACATATCATTGCTCTTATTCAATTCAATAAAAAAATTTCGAATGCTTATCTGTAAAAATCTTTGCAACAAAATCTCATCATTTGTAATAAAACATTAATGAATACTATACTAACTATATAGTACCTATATAGAATTCGAAACTTTTGTAACTGATCGTCTTTTAACGTTAAAGAATTTTCTCTTAATATTAAGAAAATTAGAAATCTGACTAATAACACAAAATTCTTCTTTTCCTTGTAATAAAAAAAGTTTTTATATAAAAAATAATGACAAAAACTAAATAAAAAAACATTTTAATATTGAAAAAGTGATTTGAAAACTTTCATTCTCTTGAGACAATGTTTAGAATTTAATAATTTTATGCGTTTCAACGTAATTTTAAAAATAATATTGCATTCTCTGTTCTTTTTAATGTGCATAATATTGCACGTTCTCGTTACAATTTCTATACACATTGAAGTGTCAAAGTAGATTTAAATGTTTTAAATTGTATGAAAGGGTTCGGCTGCCGTGATGCAGTCATGAAAAAAATTTGTTAAAAATTTTAACTTTTTTCGCTTTCTTTACGCATTGAAGTGTTAAATAATAGTGTCAAAATAAAAGCTAAAGAGAAGCTATTTTTGTTAAGTAAATATATAAGTACACATTTTACAAATTACGATTCCATTGTGGACACTCTTCTGTAGACTAGAGTTAACAGAGTGTAACGAGACTGTTGGTTGTAGATGCAGGATAAAAATGAATCAATAGCTACTACTTAATAATAATTTTTTGTTATAATATAAGCTATTATTACGTAAGAAATGCCTTTATTTATATGCTGCTTGATAAAATAAATAAAATATAATTCACTATTCGTCAACCTAGTGTTGAAATATTGTTAAAATCAATATTAAATTTAAAAATATTGAAATCGAATCATATAGTTGACGTTTTATTATATAGTTCTCATAATACAGTTTCTTTTTATCTACTACTACTATTCAGTATTTATTCTATTATTCAGTATTATCCATTATTGTTTTTTGATTACAGTGTTGTTACAAATTAAAGTTAAGATCTTTAAATGGTTATCTTTAAAACCGAATAATCAACGGCTTAGTAAAACTATAACGATTCTAGAAACTGAATCTTAGCAAAATATGAATAATAAAATTAATTAGTGAAAGCGTTTATAGGAGTGGAAAGAGGAAAAATTGTTTCTTGACTTTTATGAACATTTTTGTTTTAAGAGTGACAACGTAACCTGAAATGTTCAATTTTATTTAGTTTCGAATAAAATATAATAATATTTAAAATATTTTATTTTTCCTTTCTAAAGAGTTTATTAAATATTCATTTTTTTTTTCTTTTCATTTATTTGTTAATTAATAATATTCTAATAAACTGAATATTTAATAAATTGTAAAAAAAAAAAAAAAAAATATTTTGTTATAAGCTTTTGATACTTGAGTTTAACATGTTTATATATTTTTTTTATTTATTTATTTCAAGTACTTTTTTTTCTTAATCTTTTCTGTTCCCTTAATGCGTTTCTTTCAGCCTATGGCATATCATCCATTCTTTAATTGAAGGTTTAAGGGAAGGGGTGTTTTATTTATGTTTTTATTTGTTTTTTATAACAATGATAGTTAAAAAGAAAAAGAGAAAAAAGAAATAAATAAAAAAAAAAAATAAAGGTTATTAGAAGTAAAAAATAAGAAAGTATTGTGTCATTTAGAATAAAAGAATTAAAGTAATAAAACTAAAAAGCAAAAACTATATTTTTGTAAATTGTTTTGTATATATAAGAATAACAAGGTTCTATTTATATTGAATAATCAAAAATGAAAAGAAAAACGTGAAAGAGAAATTAAAATAAAAATAAATATAGAAATGAAAAATAAATGAATTCTTAAAAAAAAACATGTAACAACGGTGACAAATGTGAATTTATTTCTTTATTTTTTTTTTTTTGTACTTTCACTTGTTTTAATTATTTCATCGCCATATCCAATTTAAAAGATAAAAAGAGTAAATATTTGTTAATTGGGTAAGAACAAAACTTAAGGTGAAGACTTTCAATCTATTGCATACTACTGCTTAATAATAAAAAAAAAAAAAAAATAGAATATAAAAGAAGAGTGTTTGAAAAAAAAAATCTAATACATATATACATACATATATATTTATAACATAAACATATTATATACATATTAAAAATGGATTAGGTATAAATTTTAAAAACAGTATTTTAAGAAATGGGATAAATGGAATTATGTGAGACTAGCTTTCGTATCACTCCTATTATAAACACTCAATTTATTAAACATAAATTTTTTTTTGATTACAAGGTGATGAAAAAAAAGCGCTTTTCCGATTAGTGATATTTTACATTTTTTGAAAAAAAATTACCTTAATGAAAAAGATTGTTATATTTATAAAAAAAAGTATATATTATATATACTCCTTAATAATTATAATAAAACAAATTTCCATTTTACATTATACAATTATATTTTTAATAAAAAATGTTACACGATCTATGCAAATGCTATATATTTGAAAGTTTATAAGAGTGCTTTTTAAGAAATAAACTTGAAAAATTAATTTTATATGCTTACTTTTAAATGACTTCTTAATACATATTGTTAAAAATTTGGAAGGTGGATACAAAGTATTAATGAAATTGATTTTTTTGAATGGACTCTATATATAATATAAGAAAATAGAATTTAGAGAGGAATTAGAATTTCATTCATTTGCATGTACATTATATAATTATACTGATATTGATGACATATTCTAAATAACTATTAATTAAAATAATTTTGAAATATTGCGCCAAAAAAAAAAATAAACAAAATTTACTATTGATGTGGAGACAAAAAAGAAAAACTACAATGCCCATCTTTTAATTTTCAAATTTTAAAACTATTCTAGTAAGCAAGATCCAGCACACAGCAAAAATAGCAAAGTTTTAACTGCTCTACAGTATTACTTTTTAGTTAGTTTGATTAATGTAAATATTTAACTATTTAGTAAAAAATATACTAAAATTTTTAACTGCTAATGTTTAAAGATTTTCTATATCTGGTTTTTTACAATAAATTTCAGAAGAGTTTAAAAAAAAACAATTGCATCATCTTTTAATTTGAAGCTACTTTCTTTCTCCAATAGTTGTTGAGCTGCCAAACATTACATTTCCCAAAAAAAAAAAAACAATCTTTAGAAGTATACTTATACTTAAAGTGGAGGAAAGATCCCTTACACCTTTTTTTGGTTCTATATCCAATTATCCTTATTTTTTAATAGATCCAATACAATGGATCCTTTTTTTGGTTCCAGGAACCACAATTCTAGCCGTTCAAAATTAGTAATAGACACTTTTGAAAACTAAAAAAGAAAGACATTTTTTTGGAGTACCTATATCCTCCTTCAATTATATTTACTTTTAGAATTTTTAAATATATCAAATTTTTTATTTTTAATTAAATTGTTGTTTTCCGCGTTAATTCGTTTTGTCATTTTTCGTTAAACTACGTAAATCTTAAAAATGCACTTTTCACCAATTTTGAATTATTTTAAATAATATTTCTTTAACTATGCGGAAAAATTTATTAAAGTGGAGTATCATATACTTTTCAATAAAGAGATAATTTTGTGTCAATGTTTGAAAATTCAACATTTTTTATAAAAAATAAAAGTATATTATATAATTTTCTTTTAACATTTGCAAAAAAATATTATTAACAGCTATTTTTTACATCTTTTCATCTATACTTATTTTAACACTTGGTTTTTAGTATCATTAAATTTTTCCTTTTGGAAAAAATGTTTAATAAAATAAAAGAAATTCTATTCTAATTTTTTTCTAGCTCCAAGTTTTTTTCTTCTTCAATCAATAACAATAAGTTAAATTTAGAAAATATCACGTTAAATATTTTTATGAAAAGGAAAATTAAGTTCTTTTAGTGGAATTTGATTTAAAGATATAAAAATATAAATGAAATATAAATTAAACAAAATGAAAAAATTTAAATGAACAAGTCAAAAACAATGAATGAAAAATCAAATATAATTTTTAAATTAAATTTTGCAGCATGATGATAAAAGCAAAGTCATTTTTGAAGTCAAAACAGATTTTTAAAGCCTTAAGATGTGATATGAAATATGAATGTATATTACGCATATACAGAACATATTTTTTCTAATTCTACAAAACATTTCACTTAATTTTTTTTTTACTGAATTTTAACAGTTGCTATTTTACATACTAATAAAATATTAAGGTCAAATGCCATGTCAATCATCTTTAAAAAAAACATATCTGGAATGAAAAATCAAAATGTTATTAGATAAAGATGTTCGTGAAAATATTTTGATATATAAAAAAAAAAAACAAATCTGTAAATTTTTATGGTGTTAAAAATATTTGGAGCATATAAGAAGTAAAAAACAAGGATAATAGCAATAAAACAAAAACAAATAAACACATTTAATAAAAAATTTATAATTTTTTTTTTTTAAATATGTATATTCTTTCGTCTTTCTTTAAGAAATTTTTTTTTTTGCAATCCTCTTTTCGTTATAAGAGCATTTTGCTCTTTGAATTTTCAAAAGAAAAATCTTTATAATATACATACATAAGTCAAATAAAATATTTAATATGTACAAATATTTTTAAAAGAAAAATGCGCCTAAAAGTATGTAATGTTATAGGACCTGATATTTTTAACTTTCTAAATTTTCTTTTAACTTAAGATTTGGAAGAGAATATGAAATTCGATTTATTTTAAACTTTTCATATAACATAGGATATAAAGAATGTATTATTCAGTAAATAATATCGTGTAAAAAGGTATTCAGAAATTAAATTTCTGATAATTATTTATCGAATTGAGATGTCAATTCCTATTTATAATATTTTTATTGTATTAAAAAATTAGTTTTTCCCAAAATGGCTTCAGTAGCCCAAGTTAATTTTTCGTCCTGTATATATATATAAATAAATAAATAAATAAATAAGTTTTAATGAGAAACATTTTGTAGAATTTTTCTGGATTTAACATATATTCGATTATACTATGAATAGAATGTAAGTAAAAATTGCTTTCAATTGTTCAGTGTTAGGCCATAGTTAAATGAAATGCGTATATTTTTGATAGAATTTTTTAAAATCTTGTTTAGAGATATATTATAGCAACATTATTTTCAACTAATTCAATAAATTAGAGTAATCTGCCTTGCCTTATTCTTTAAAAGTAAGTTAACAATATTGGTACAAAGTAAAATGTGTCTGAAAAATAATTATTTTGAAATGATTTGAAATTATATACTTTGGAAAAACTTTATTTAATTTATATTCGGAGTAAGTAAGATTATATAGTTTGCAGTTATTAATAGTAATATTTTATTCTTGATTTCAATTTAATGTTGACATCTTCCCACCTAATCTCGCAAAAAAAAAAAAAATTCAATTTATATGGCAAAAAAAGCATGTCGAAAAACTTAATTTCAATTGAAGGATATACTTCATCACATGATATTTTCCAAATCACAGATATTTAATATTCTAAGTTTCATAAAAATTTCAAAACTTAATTTTTTTTTGCAATTGTAATTCATTCTTTGTACAAAATAAACGAAAAGATGAAAAAAAAATAAAAAAAGTATCTAAAAATATCTTATTAGAATATAATTTCTTCAGTACAATAAGTACATCATATGGTTTGAGTAAGATTTTAATGGTAAAATCTTTTTAACATTTTAATCATTAAATCACGAGAAATATATTTTATGAATTTTTTCAATGTATAAATATGTATGTTCATATTATATAGATGTACATTTAAACATATATATTTATTAATATAAATTTTCATGTGTTTATTGCAATCTGTTTCTCTTATTTTAAGAAAGTACAAGTAATTTAATAATTAACACTTCTATAAACAGATAGATATATTTTCTTTTTTTTTCTAAGTTTCATTATACATTTGAATCTTGAATATCTTAAATATTTTTCTTTGTGTGAATGTGTGTTTCGGTTTATTTCTTAATATTTTTACGTATCAAGTTTTAAGATACAAATAGGCACAAAACACTCACAAAAAAAAAAACCATTTAATGAATATTTTAGTAAGTTATTTTATTTTCCATATAAAAACACTCTGTAAATTTTTTCTATATTACAGGTATGGTTTTTTGGTTTTAGTATGAGTACCCAATACTTTATTCAATATTAGGATATAAAAGTTTATAATATTATAAAGCAAAATATAAGGTAGCGTATAGTAATACAACACAAGGTTAAAAATGAATATTAGGAATAATTTTTTTTTTTAAGTTTATAAATATTTTATGTACATTTAAAGGTCATTACGTGTAGGGATAGTATTTTATCATATATACATATCAGAAATTTCAGGTTTGTATAAAATAATAATCAAGTTTGAGTTGTGCTTATAAAAGGACATTTTTTTTCCTTTTTACAAACTTTCAATGGGGGTTTTTTTTTTTTGATTAATTTATGGTCATATAGACTAATTAAAACATACTGAATGTTTAGTCGTGTTTATAACATACATAATAATTTATTTGTTAAAGAAAATCTCTGTGGAGAAAAGTATATTTATATATAAAGAAAAAAAAAAAATAAGTTATTGGTTTTGAAATTTTTGAAAAGTTGGGTTGAATTATAATAAATTATGAATATTTATTTTTTTTTTATGTAATATCAGGTTTTTTAATTTAAAAAAAAATATTGCTCAGAGATTTCAAATAAAATTATCATTAAACTCTTTTTAATTTTTGAATTATCATTTAAGTATATGGTATTATTCTAATGTTGATTAAAAAATTTAATTTATAGATTTAAGATAATATTTTATAACAAGCAAACTATTCAGAAATAGGTAGACGACTTAAAATTTTTTTTTTGTAGTTAAAAAAGTGTACCCAAATATTTTTGTACAATATATTGACATAAATAAAGATTTTATTAAATTACTAAAAATGTCTTTCTTCATGTTCTATAAAATCAATTAAGAGTAATGTTCTGAAAGCTTTCACAAAAAAATGTATTCAAAAATTGTATTTCATATATATTATATAACTAGAAGATTAAAAATACGCGAATGATATATCATAACGCATACATATGACGAAATGAAAGAAGAATTAAGAAGACTAAAGAAATATGCAAACCAAGTGGGTTTGCAAATAAATATCTTCAAATCGAAAACAATGGGATGAAATATCTACAAAAAATCGAAGAAGCCTAAAACTGACTTCAATACAACAATTGAAGGTGAAAAAAATTTCAAATATCTAAGTAACATCTTATATACAGATAAAGGAACCACGAAGGACATAGATAGCAGATTAAGCAAAACAATAATAGTATTTGGTATAGACTGAGAAATATATGGACATTTTCTCAGATTTCAAAAAGTACAAAGTTGAGGATTACAAAAATCTTCGTTAGTTAGTTCTTCTATGTGGGCGTGAAACCTGGCTAGCAACTAAAAAACTTACAAAGAAATTACAGATCTTCATAAGCAATTAGCTCTGAATAATCTGCCAGATATTTTGGCCAAACATAATTTATATAATAGCAGATTATGAAGTAGGTGCGGTAAAGATCTTATTGAAATAAATAAAAGAAAAAAAAAATATAGATGTATCAGGCACATAATTAGAAGACCAGAAAATATAATTGTCATTGAAGCTTTAGACTGAGCCTAAGCAGAAAAAGAAATATAGGTAGACCGAGAAATAACTGGAAAAGAACGGTATTGAATGAAATAAAAAAAATGAATAAGTAATGGTCACAAGTTAAGGCTATAACCCAAAATAGAAACAGGCGGAAAGGCCTAGTGGATGTCCTGTACTCCTCTCTAGAGAAGAAGACAAAAAAAAAAACAAAAATATGAAGTCAGAATTAATCTAAATAAATTACAGTTTTTGTATATGGACAAATTTAAAAAAAAAATTTTTTTATGCATGGTTCTGCTATTTTTCTCAATAATATGTTCCATCATCATTTTTCTTCATGCTATAAATGGTTTTGAAATTTTCCATAGTAAGATAAAAGTTTTGTGTGACATCTGGTTTTCAATTTTTTTAAGTTCTACTAAAAAAAAAATCAATAATTTCCTTATAAAATAGTAAAAGGAATTTCGTTATTCAAAAAGAACAAATTATAAAAAATCAAAATTGGACCACTTCAATACGTAAACATATTTTTCATTTCTACCTATATATTATTTTAGATATATATTATACTTTTTCATTTCATTCATAAGATCCTATAAACAGAGCCTATTAGAACATGGATTAAATTACGATACTTAATAACAGCATTTAATAATAAAAATCCAAATTTAGTTGTTATTTTATATTAACAAAAACGGCAGTAAATATTTAATATATTTATTAAGATTTTAGGATTTTAGGTTCTAAATTTGGTAATAATTTTTATATAAATTTACAACCACATACAGTTTTGCCTTTTTTCCTTAAATACTTAAATTATTCTTATACATATTTTGTATTTAATATATCTTCAATATATTTTTACATTTAGAAAATGTAATGCTTTAAGTTTTAAATAAAGGATAATTTTGTAGTTACATCTTAATATCACCCCCTGTAGATTTGGTTAAATATTTTGAAGTGGTTTTTTGTTTTTGTTTTTTTTTTATGATAATAAAAAATAACATCTTCCTTACAGAACAACAGATAACAAAGTTTTTAAAATAAAAATGTGTAAAAGTTTTTGGTTTTTTTTTTTGTATTACGGAAAATTAAGGTATAATGCAGTCGAATATTATTATATGTAGTAAAATAACTTTAACGTTTAAACTATCAATAATAGATGATAAAGTGGGGTAGTATTAAGATTTTTAAATATTTAAAAAAGCAAATTACTAGAATGATACAATAACAGGGTTCAAAAGTCCATATGTATAGTAGAAATAGTTTTAAAGTAATATGAAAAAGTGAACAAAACTGTTTGTAATAAATAGGGGATTCAATTTTAAAATTTTAAGATTCAAATTTCTGAAATAAATATATATTTGATTTATTTTTACCATTTTGTCAACCTAGCAGTAAATACATAAACTTAACAGTACAGTAACTGTATCCTGACACAGTTTTTAAGCTTATTGATTTCTTGTAATTATTCACCAACATATTACTTATATGTTAAAGCAATCATTTTTTCAACTAAATTGGAACAGAATTTTAATGTGAATTATATTTTGACAGATAAACTTCAGAAATTTAATATATAAGATTTTTAAATTTTTCGACATAAAACGATAACACTATTTTTTAATATTAAATTTTTGGTATATAAGAGAACCCTAATTTTTTATCAGTTTCAAGGTTTATAAAAAGATTTTTCAGTTTAGTTTAGATTATTTTTCATAATTATAAAAAAAAATTTTCTTTTGTGGTTTTTGAGTTTTATTTTTTATCACATTAATTTCGTGAAACGTGTTTTATTATGCATAAAAAGTGTACTCTGCCTACTCTATGGGATAAAAATTTTACTTAAATTACATTTTTTGTAATTTTTTTTTGTGTTATGTATGTATTGTTTATCCACCTGTCATTGTCAGTTATTTATTTTAATATTATTGATTAATTAAAAATTAAAGTAAGATTTAAATTTTATATTTTTTTCTTTATCAACTAAGATTTTGAATAAAATTTAAGTATTATGTAAGTGATAAAATAATCTACCTTATAAAAATATTTAAAGAATATAACAAATTTTTCAGACATTATTGGCTTTATTAGTCGCCAAAATCGAAGAAGCAGTTAATTTCCTTGAATGTTTTTCAGAGTTTAAAAAAAAAAAAAATGCAGTAACAAATTTAGGACGAACTACTATAAATTCGTCAATTCATGTAATTTTAATTATTATAATGAAAATTATGATAAGAAAAATTATTTATGAAGCATTTAATCAATTTTTGATTAACACAAATCTGACAAGCATTAAGATGTCAATCTTTTTTAAAATCTTTTAATCTTTTGACATAGATTTAGAAAATTCTTATTCAAAATGTTATAGAAATATGAAAACAATGTTCATCAAGGTTTTTAAATTTGTAAAAGAATTAAATTATACTGTTATTATAATATGAGTGACAATTTTTAATTGTTATATTTTCATTTTTACACGTAATCCTTTTAAAATGTAACAGAATTAAAGTTAAAACTAAAATTTGTGTTACATTAAGGTGACAAATTAAAAAAAAAAAAAAAATAAATAAATAAAAGCAAATTACAGAAAGTGAAAATAACATGAAAACATGAAAAATAAAAAATGAAATGTAAATGGAAAATGCTTTTTTGTTTTTATTTTTAGCTTGTTTAGCATAATTTGAAAAATGGAAAGAACTGTATAAAATCTCGTACATTAAATGAATCTTTTAAATTTATTTAAGTTTTTTAAAAAGTTTTCATGTAGTTGTACTTAATATTTTGTTCTTTTCATAAAAAATGTTCGTTAGTTACAAATTTTAAATGTATATACAGATAGACTGTAAAATTTTATTTGTTACAGTTAAAAAGTGTTATTGTTACTTAATGTAAACTCCTCATTTTACCGATTCAATTCATAGACAATAGCCGGTGATAATATATTAACCAATTATCTGATGTCAGATTTATAGAGAGAAAGTATACACTTGATTTTTTTTAAATTCGGATACATGGTTTTCATTATCTTTCAAGTTGTAAATACGTTTTTTGGGCAACTCAAAGAAGTTTTTTTAATGTTAAAGTTAATAGTTGTTTTGGACAGATGGAGAATACTTAACGCATAGATCAAGCTCTATTTGATGTTATGCTAGCTCATTAGTCGACTCGTTTTCTTTAACTCCTCCGTGCTGTGGATCTAAATTAAGTTGATAGTGTTCTGTTTACAGGGTCTATACTTTTCGACAACCCTCTATCATTCTTTAGATTCAAGCGGTTCTTGCTGCTATCAGCATATAATTCAGAGTAGAATGTAATTCGTCACAAAACAATCCAAGAACAGTTTTGTCATTTATTTTAGAGGGTCTGTAAAAATATAGAAATATCGTTTTCGTTTGTATTAAGAATGTAGTTAGATAAATTTTCTTTTCTAACAATACTTACAGTGAAATTGTTGGTTTAACTATATAATAATTTTAAAGATATTTTATTTTAAATATATTATAAAGAAAATTAAAAATAAATCAATAATTCGATGTTTCTTTTAGTTTTTTTTTCTGTTAATATTTAATAGTGAATTTTTATTTTAGTTTAACATATTTATTGAACAACAAAATATTAAAGCAAATAAAAAAATCCCTATATAGTCAGATACCTATGTATTCTAAATTTTTGAATTTTATTTTTCATTTATTTTATCTGAATTTTTTTTTGTATTTTTTCTCATTTAATAGTTTATTACGTGGATGATTTGCATTTAATCCTAACAATATTATTCTTACTGCTTTTTTTTTATCAATTTTGTTCTATTTTACCATTTTTATGTTTGTTCCATTTGCATAATCTTATTATAGGCTTACGTTTTTAGCACATTTTTCAAAAAAAATTTGAAGAATTTGCTTATTATAGTTTCACTGTGTTCGTCAGTCCGCCCGTCCTTCTTTCTGTCTGTTTACTTCAAACTTCTACATCGTTAAAGATAGAGCTATGAAATTTTAACCATGAGTAGGTGAAAAAAATTAATGTTGTAGAACAACTTATCCATGTAACCTGGCTTTTATTGAGTTAAAGCCAATAAACTACGAAAAAGCCTTATTTTAAGCCAACATTTTTAACAATATAAAGATTAAATTTACGGTTATTTGAAAACAAAATTTTACAAAATTTTGCTTCCTTCTTTTCTCCGAAACATAGAAGAAGGAGATCTTTTCGGGTAGAACCTTGAAAAGGAAGATCTTTTATTATAACTTGGTTATCCCAGAATTTTTTATTTTTACCACTTGTTTAAAACATATTAGGGGCAAAAAACTGAGTATTTATTATTTTTAGACACCTGTAACTAAGACACCAGTACACATTTTCCTAAAGTAAATATGTGTATTCCAACATTATGTTTTTACATGTTTTAACAGGTTTTCTTAATTATAAAGGATTCCCTGAATACTGAAGAACATCTCTTTGATTTTGAAGCAAAACACAATTCTAAACTATTTTAATTATTTTTTTTTCAAAAATATGCGAATAAAAAAACCTTTGGTTTACATTCTGCCTTATTTAATAGTCTTTTAATTTTCATTTCGACGCATCTTAACTATTTGAGTCGCGTTTCTGTATCTGGTACTGCATTTATTTATATATTTCAATTTGAGTCCATGTTCTTTGTATTAAAAATTAAACATCTGAATAATTCCAAACTGATGGCGAAAATATAACTATATATGACCAGATGACCAGATATAACTATATATGACCAGGCTATATGGTTAAAATAACAAAAATAAAAACAAAACAGATTGTAAAGTAAGACAGTATCTATGATCGAATGATTTATATAGGTAAATGGCATATTTCCATATGGCTTAAATTAGGATAAGAACTCACTGAACTTTAACAATTTCAATCATAAGATGTAAAGAAATTATTTAATATATATACGGTATGCATAATTTCAAAAACCTTCAAAAACAATTAATTTATTTCTATAATGTATAGCTATAGTATTTTACTTTTCGTAAAATATTTTTCCTTTTTGTATATCGATTAAAATAAAAAAAAAAAAATTGTCCACTGTTAAATTCGTGACCTTTTACTTAAGTGGTCTTAATGGCAACAAGAATAATATAAATTGGAGTAAGTTTTTACAATTTTTAAGTTTAGAATTTCTCTTTCTGCCATTTATAATTTACATGAATAGGTTATTTAAATATTAATAACACGGTATATACATTTTACTTTATATTTGGTATAAAAATCAAGATAATAAAATTTGTTTATATTATGTAAGTATATGAAAAAAAAAAACAAAAATGTACATATTCATAAAAAATATATATATAAAAAATAAAAAAGTTGGTCAGGTATTAGTTGAAATACATAAATTTATTTATATAGAAAATTATATTTCTAAAAAAAATTTTCATACCTTGGTAAACATGCATGTAAAGAAACAAATTTTATATAAAGGATAGTTTTTTTTTAATTTAAAACTAACTTTTATTAAATAAAAAAAAATTTTGTAATTTACTTTATTTTGACTGTCTATCTGTCTATATATATAGCTCTGAATTGATCTAAAGATACGCAAGATTAATTTTTCTTTTTATAATATTCAATCAGTTACCAATATTCAATTAGTAAATAATTATCATTATATAATTCTTTAAAAGTTTTTATATGTAATTTTTTCATTAACTTTCCATTTAATCTAAGTACATACGAAAGACAAAAATTGGTAGAGTTCTATGAAAAACAAAGTTTTCTTTACCAAATGTATTTACACGAGACTCGAGAGTGTAACTTTATAGAAAATTCGCTCTACGAAAACTTTGGTAGAAAAATTTTTCGTAGAGTAGTGTACATTTTTTTCTAGCGACTATTTGCATATTCTATATATTTTTTCTTTATAGTGGATCTGTGGTAAAGTAATAAATTGAATTAAATAGAATCGATCAGTTTTTTACAAAAATATGTTCAGAACAATTAAAAGCTGTTGAGGCTACCGTGTGTTATATGACGAGTAGAGGGTTGAGGTTTCAAATTCTTATACAAATTTTTTTATTGATATGGAAATCATTTTTTACAAAATAAAATATTTACCATTATTTACTTACACAAAAATGCATACATTACACACATACTAATATAGATTGGTTTGAACAATAAAATATGCGAATCTTCATGAATTCTATGCATATACAAACACATTTGTAAATTTGTAAAGTCATTATGAAAATTCTCTATTAATTGAAAGTGTTTACACGGTAAAGAAATCTTTAACAAAAAATTTCTATGGTAGAGTCGATGTAGAGCTCTTACGGTAGATATGTGTTTAGACACATATAGATCGCTCTACTTTTCTCTCAACTCTACCATTTTTTCTCTCCCCTGTTCCCTTAGCTATTTCTTCTGAAAATTTTCACATTACTTATGCGCAGTAAATAGCATTTCTCTTATTCCCTTATTATTTTGAACTTATATAGTTCAATATTTTTTAATTATAATGTAAAATAAAATTGGTATATTATGGAAAAATAAATTACATATATGTACTGAAATTATGTAAACGTAAAAAATTTTTTATCGACAAAGTTTTTTAATGACAATTTCAGTTTGTCGTTTTAGAAATGTTCCCGTATATAAAATAATATATTATATCTGCAGTGATTTATATTCATTGTATAAATTATGTTGTATATGAAATTTGTGGTATTCACGTGTAGTTTTGTTGTATAGCACTTTTCCTGGTCCATTTATTTTTATTTCCTTTTTGGCTGTCGTATTTTCAATGCAATGCATCAATTTCGTTTTTTTTTTTAACAAACATTTAAAAGAAAGTATAATATACATATAGTACCTATATATAATATTTATTTTTAAATTAAAAAGAAAATAAAATTTAAAAATATATAAATTTTATTTCTAATTTTATTTACTTTTATTTAAAAAAAAAAAAAAGTATTATACAGAATTTTTCTAAAAAAAAAAAAAAAAACTTTTTATGCAAAATAAATTATGGTGCAATAATTATGTGCTTTATACTTTATTTAAATTTTTAATAATATATTGCCTATTAATTGACCTACTTAACAAGTTTCAGTTATTATAATTTAATAATATATATTAGAGAATAAAAAATTTTACTTTGACTTATAGAAAGTTTCTGAACAAAAAGAAAAATTAATAATTTAAATAATTTTGCTTTTCTTTTTGCCTTCTAAGAGGCCTAGTAAGAATGTAAAATAAAGTAAAAAGGTTAAAAATTAAATTTTAATTAATTTACATGTTTTTTTCGGACCTTTTCTATACAAATGGTAATCTATGAATTATTATAGAAATAAAAGATAATTTTAAAAACTTTTCTAATTTTATCCTTTTCAAAATAATATGTTTTAGACTATGAAGGAAATGTAAGAAAAGAAATGTGTCAAATCTATATATGATATTTATTTTTTTAATTTTTTTTTTTTTGGTTTATTAAATGAAAGTATCATAAATAGAATATTCAATATATCATAAACAATGTCATAAGATCCATTCTAAATCACATATTAGATATTACAAGAACGAAAAATAACAAAAATAAAAAATAATTCAATTATTTATTCAAGATGAAGAAGAATTTATTGGATATGAAAGTAGTGACGAAGGTATTTTTTTGTTATTGTACAAGGAATTGTTATGTTTTGCTTTTTTGATTGCTTATCCATGATTGACATGCATGCATTTTTACTACTAAATATTTTTCTTTCGGAAGTCTTTGCTAAATAAAAATTAAATTTAAATTATTCATTCTAGATGACTGTTGTATAAGATCCTTCTAGTTGATCCTCCTATAGTTGTATAAGATCCTCCTATAAGATACTTAGTTGAAGGTATTTCTAATAATACCATTAATTTGTTTAATACAACTTTATCTGCACACTATTAAATCAACGGCTTTGTGTTTTCTTTAATACTCTTTTAGTGTTAGACTTGAGTTAGTGTGTTGTTTTGAAGGAAAATATTTTTCGCCTTATTATATTGTGGTTTTTCACAAAATGCTGCGGTTAGGTTATGCAAAATATATTAATATTATACTCGTGTGATTATTCTAGCTTTATCGAGATAATCAATTAACAAAATATCCTTTTTATCTTATATATAGAAAGTTATAAACATAACCTTTCTATCATTCTTTTTTTCATGTTCAATGTTTCATGTTTCAATTGATCTTTTGTGACTGTGGCGCATCTAAGTCTACTACTCAGTCATAAATTAGGAAGGAGAAAAAAAAATTATCTAAACATACGAAACAGGTTCAAAAAATTTGTATTCGAATGAGTTTTTGATCAGTCAACAACAGCAACAATTACTGAATTCCAGTTTAAACAGTAAAATCTAGATGTATCTTCTGTATTTCTTTCACCATTTTTGTTGCTAAACCATCACATATGAAAAACTTAATCACCGGACGATATTCTTATTTTCTATTTGAAAATAACCTTACGTCTGATAAATAATCAGACAGAATGAGAAATCATAAATAATGCATCAGAGAGAAATAAAAATCATAAAGAATAAAATGTTAACATTACTTGTAAAAGTTTAATATATATAAACCTGGAAAATGTAGTATATATACTATTTTCAGCTTGTATGTAGCCATTTGATAAAATAAACAAGGTAGAATGTAAACCAATAGTTTTTAAAAGCGCAAAAGACAATACAAACTGTTTTATAGAACTGAATTATAAAGGGCTGCAACTTTAAAATCCTATATAATTCAAAGGAACCATTAACACATAAAAATATATTACTGGAGCTTTAATTTTTTTGTCTTGCCGAAAAAAAATGTGTACAGGTGCCTAAGTTACAGGTGTTTAAAAATAGAAAATTTTCAATTTTTGAGCCCTAATAGCTCATAACAGGGGCTGGTACAAAACAATTTTTTGAGGAAACTTATACTAATTCTAAAAGTTCTTTCTTGTCTCAAAATTTCAAGCCCCTTCTTGTCTCAAAATTTCCGGACTTATGAAGGTAGAAAAATCATGCAAAATTTGGTTTTCACATAACGGTAAATTTAAATACTAAATTAAAAAAAATATATATAATTTTGATATTGATTTACAAAGATAAAAAAAATTCCTGTCGAATGGCGTTTTCAGATTGAAAAAATGTTAAGTAGGACGTGAGATATACGTATTTAAAAATAGCGGGTTTTCAAAGTTGGAGGAGCATAATGAATGGGGCTATATGAAAAAGGTTTTCTACAACATTAATTTTTTATGAAACCTACCCTTGGTTAAAATTTTTTTTCTCTATCTTTAACGGTGTAGAAGTTTTGTAAACAGACTGACGGACAGACGGACGGGTGGACAGAGTGAAACTAATAGACACATTTTTTCAAAATTTTTTTGGAATTGTGCTAAAAATTTATATTCTTATAAATAAATATACGAGTATATATTATATTGTATATGTATAATTCAATATGTATACAAAAAGGTTCAACTTTCTAAATAAATTTTTAAGAACAGAATCTTTTTTTTTTTAAATGTATAAATTATTTTTAAACATTATTTTCAACTATAAACTTTTAATGCTTATTTATAAATGCTATAACTACTAATTATGTTTAATATGCTAATAAATTAATTTAATTTCATAGTATTTATTAGGATAACATTATTTTTTTTTAATTCAAGGTTAGATTTAAACATTTTCATTGGTGCCTGGTGGTCACCTTTCTTTTAGTAAAGATTCAAAAATAAATACTACTCGTATTATAATATTCATGTTACATGCCTGTTTACATTGTTGTTATTTTTAATATTAAACAAGTAAATGTAACAGTAAGTCGATGCAACCGACTTATTAATACCCTACACCTGAATAATTCGAATTAAATTAACAATCCATAAGTGTTTTTGGCAGCTGCTTGAACTTCTTCCCTTTTCTGTCTTATTCAACTCGAATTTCAAGAACGTAAAAGAGGCATCCGCTTGGGATATTCTTGACACCATTGTATAAAATTTTAAGTTTCTATCTTAATTATTTTCGAAGATTGGTAGTTCTTGGGATGTTTGTGTCAGCTACCCGAATTGCCACTCCAATTCATCGAATCCATCTCAGGAACATAAAGAAAACTTGCCAGAACACCATTCTATTAAATTTAAAGGTTCTACTTTTGTTGGTTTTGGAGATATGCTCGTTGCTCTTGTGCTCGTCCGGAAGTTTCCAAAATACGAACCCATGGTTCAAATTCTTTCAAATGCCAGTTTCCAATTTTACAGAAAAGGAAACATAACAGAACACCTTTGTACTAAAAATAAAAGTTCTATCTTTGTTGGTTGTGGAGATATACTCGTTTGATCTGGGGCTCGTCCGGAAGCTTCCAAGATTTGAACCCATGAACCAAATCCTCACAAATTTCAGAAACATAAATCAAACATGAAGGAACACCATTCTGCCTAATTTAAAGGTTATATCTTTGTTGCATTTGGAGATAATATCATTTGCTCTGAGGCTCGTTCGGAAGCTTTCAAAATCCGAACCCAAGGACCAAATCCTCTCAAATTTCAGAGGCCTAAATCATACATGAAAGAACACCATTATGCCAAAAGTAAAGGTTATATATTTGTTGTTTTTGGAGATAATCTCATTTGCTCTGGGGCTCGTTCGGAAGCTTCCAAAATCCAAACCCATGGACCACATCCTCTTAAATTTTAGAGACATAAATCAAACTGGAAGAAACATCATTATAAAAAATTTAAAGGTTCTATCTTTATTGGTTTTGGAGATAATCTCGTTTGCTCTGGGGCTCGTTCGGAAGTTTCCAAAACCCGAAACCATGGAGCAAATCTTCTCACATTTCAGAGACTTAAATAAAACATGAAAGAACACCACCATGCCAAATTTAAAGGTTATATCTTTGTTGGTTTTGGAGATAATCTCATTTGCTCTGGTGCTCGTTCGGAAGCTTCCAAAACCAAACCCATGGACCAAATCCTCTTAAATTTCAGAGACATAAATCAAACACGAAAGAACACCATTGTACCAAATTTAAAGGTTCTACCTTTGTTCGTATTGGATATAATATCATTTGCTCTGCGGCTCGTTAGGAAGCTTCCAAAATTCGAATCCACAAATTCTTTCAAATTTAAACCCATGGCCAAATCCTCTCAAATTTTAGAGACTTAAATCAAACATGAAAAAACACCATTCGGCCAAATTTAAAGGTTATATATATTTGTTGTTTTTGGAGATAATCTCATTTGCTCTGGGGCTCGTTCGGAAGCTTCCAAAATCCAAACCCATGGACCACATCCTCTTAAATTTTAGAGGCATAAATCAAACTGGAAGAAACATCATTATAAAAAATTTAAAGGTTCTATCTTTATTGGTTTTGGAGATAATCTCATTTGCTCTGGTGCTCGTTCGGAAGCTTCCAAATCCAAACCCATGGACCAAATCCTCTTAAATTTCAGAGGCCTAAATCATACATGAAAGAACACCACCCTGCTAAATTTAAAGGTTATATCTTTGTTGGTTTTGGAGATAATCTCATTTGCTCTGAGGCTCGTTCGGAAGCTTTCAAAATCCGAACCCAAGGACCAAATCCTCTCAAATTTCAGAGGCCTAAATCATACATGAAAGAACACCATTATGCCAAAAGTAAAGGTTATATATTTGTTGTTTTTGGAGATAATCTCATTTGCTCTGGGGCTCGTTCGGAAGCTTCCAAAATCCAAACCCATGGACCACATCCTCTTAAATTTTAGAGGCATAAATCAAACTGGAAGAAACATCATTATAAAAAATTTAAAGGTTCTATCTTTATTGGTTTTGGAGATAATCTCATTTGCTCTGGTGCTCGTTCGGAAGCTTCCAAATCCAAACCCATGGACCAAATCCTCTTAAATTTCAGAGGCCTAAATCATACATGAAAGAACACCACCCTGCTAAATTTAAAGGTTATATCTTTGTTGGTTTTGGAGATAATCTCATTTGCTCTGGTGCTCGTTCAGAAGCTTCCAAATCCAAACCCATGGACCAAATCCTCTTAAATTTCAGAGGCCTAAATCATACATGAAAGAACACCATTCTGCCAAAAGTAAAGGTTATATCTTTATTGGTTTTGGAGATAATCTCATTTGCTCTGGGGCTCGTTCGGAAGCTTCCAAATCCAAACCCATGGACCAAATCCTCTTAAATTTCAGAGACATAAATCGAACGGGAAGGAACACCACCCTGCCAAATTTAAAGGTTATATCTTTGTTGGTTTTGGAGATAATCTCATTTGCTCTGGTGCTCGTTCGGAAGCTTCCAAATCCAAACCCATGGACCAAATCCTCTTAAATTTCAGAGGCCTAAATCATACATGAAAGAACACCACCCTGCCAAATTTAAAGGTTATATCTTTGTTGGTTTTGGAGATAATCTCATTTGCTCTGGTGCTCGTTCGGAAGCTTCCAAATCCAAACCCATGGACCAAATCCTCTTAAATTTCAGAGGCCTAAATCATACATGAAAGAACACCATTCTGCCAAAAGTAAAGGTTCTATCTTTATTGGTTTTGGAGATAATCTCGTTTGCTCTGGGGCTCGTTCGGAAGTTTCCAAAAGCCGAACCCATGGACCAAATCCTCTCACATTTCAGAGACTTAAATAAAACATGAAAGAACACCGCCCTGCCAAATTTAAAGGTTCTATCTTTGTTGGTTTTGGAGATAATCTCATTTGCTCTGGTGCTCGTTCGGAAGCTTCCAAAACCCAAACCCATGGACCAAATCCTCTTAAATTTCAGAGACATAAATCGAACGGGAAGAAACATCATTGTACAAAATTTGAAGGTTCTATCTTTGTTGCTTTTGGAGATAATCTCGTTTGCGGAGATTATCTCCAAAAGCCCGGAATCATTCGGAAGCTTCCAGAATCCGAACCCATGGACGGATTTTGTCCAGATTCGAACTTAGCCTTTCTTTCGTAATTAGTAACCTACTATATAAATTTCATCAAGATAGCATCATTATTTTTTGAGTTATCGTGCGTACGGACGGACGGACGGACGGACGGACGGACATCGCTAAATCGACTCCGGCGGTGATCCTGATTCAGAATATATATACATGTCTATACCTAACTCGCTTCCTTTTGGTGGTTACAAACACCATACCAAAGTTAATATACCCTATACTTTAGGTGTAGGGTATAAAAAAAAAAATATAGTAAATTCATTATTTCTAATAAACATGAAAAATATTAATTTAAAAAAGAATTTACCAATATGTTATTTAATTAAACATAAAAATCGTGCTTAAAACTGAACTAAATAAATTATTTAATTTTATTTTATGTTGTTTGGAGAAATTAACTTAGCAGGACTATCTGGCGTTACATAGGTTACTATTGAGCATTTAATTTATTTTATGAAGGAAAAGGGTATAATTTGAATCAGCCTCAAAGTTTATTAAAAGTGGAAAAATATTTTTAATAGACAGTGGTGTTATAATAGAATTCAAAAATTTAAGGTCGGGTGTTCTTATGCGATCCCTGTAAACTTTGATAGAAATGGCTAACTAAAAAATTTGACGGATCACCGTGAGGTAAATAACGGACTATAAACGAATTGAAATCACTTTCTTCTTTAGAAAGCAACATTATTTCTGTAAAGTTTATACACAATCGGTCTAATTGTTTTCTGTCTTTAAGAGAACAAGATTCTATGCTTTAAGGCAGTGATGGGATTCAAATAATTTATCAATCGGTTCGGTGCTAAAAAAGTTTAATATCAATATATTAAGTAACAACAAAAATTTATAATTTTTATACCCTACACCTAAAGTATAGGGTATATTAACTTTGGTATGGTGTTTGTAACCACCAAAAGGAAGCGAGTTAGGTATAGACATGTATATATATTCTGAATCAGGATCACCGCCGGAGTCGATTTAGCGATGTCCGTCCGTCCGTCCGTCCGTACGCACGATAACTCAAAAAATAATGATGCTATCTTGATGAAATTTATATAGTAGGTTACTAATTACGAAAGAAAGGCTAAGTTCGAATCTGGACAAAATCCGTCCATGGGTTCGGATTCTGGAAGCTTCCGAATGATTCCGGGCTTTTGGAGATAATCTCCGCAAACGAGATTATCTTCAAAAGCAACAAAGATAGAACCTTCAAATTTTGTACAATGATGTTTCTTCCCGTTCGATTTATGTCTCTGAAATTTAAGAGGATTTGGTCCATGGGTTTGGGTTTTGGAAGCTTCCGAACGAGCACCAGAGCAAACGAGATTATCTCCAAAACCAATAAAGATAGAACCTTTACTTTTGGCAGAATGGTGTTCTTTCATGTATGATTTAGGCCTCTGAAATTTAAGAGGATTTGGTCCATGGGTTTGGATTTGGAAGCTTCCGAACGAGCACCAGAGCAAATGAGATTATCTCCAAAACCAACAAAGATATAACCTTTAAATTTGGCAGGGTGGTGTTCCTTCCCGTTCGATTTATGTCTCTGAAATTTAAGAGGATTTGGTACATGGGTTTGGATTTGGAAGCTTCCGAACGAGCCCCAGAGCAAATGAGATTATCTCCAAAACCAATAAAGATATAACCTTTACTTTTGGCAGAATGGTGTTCTTTCATGTATGATTTAGGCCTCTGAAATTTAAGAGGATTTGGTCCATGGGTTTGGATTTGGAAGCTTCCGAACGAGCACCAGAGCAAATGAGATTATCTCCAAAACCAACAAAGATATAACCTTTAAATTTGGCAGGGTGGTGTTCTTTCATGTTTTATTTAAGTCTCTGAAATGTGAGAAGATTTGGTCTATGGGTTCGGGTTTTGGAAACTTCCGAACGAGCCCCAGAGCAAACGAGATTATCTCCAAAACCAATAAAGATAGAACCTTTAAATTTTTTATAATGATGTTTCTTCCAGTTTGATTTATGTCTCTAAAATTTAAGAGGATGTGGTCCATGGGTTTGGATTTTGGAAGCTTCCGAACGAGCCCCAGAGCAAATGAGATTATCTCCAAAAACAACAAATATATAACCTTTACTTTTGGCATAATGGTGTTCTTTCATGTATGATTTAGGCCTCTGAAATTTGAGAGGATTTGGTCTTTGGGTTCGGATTTTGAAAGCTTCCGAACGAGCCTCAGAGCAAATGATATTATCTCCAAATGCAACAAAGATATAACCTTTAAATTAGGCAGAATGGTGTTCCTTCATGTTTGATTTATGTTTCTGAAATTTGTGAGGATTTGGTCCATGGGTTCAAATCTTGGAAGCTTCCGGACGAGCCCCAGATCAAACGAGTATATCTCCACAACCAACAAAGATAGAACTTTTATTTTTAGTACAAAGGTGTTCTGTTATGTTTCCTTTTCTGTAAAATTGGAAACTGACATTTGAAAGAATTTGAACCATGGGTTCGTATTTTGGAAACTTCCGGACGAGCACAAGAGCAACGAGCATATCTCCAAAACCAACAAAAGTAGAACCTTTAAATTTAATAGAATGGTGTTCTGGCAAGTTTTCTTTATGTTCCTGAGATGGATTCGATGAATTGGAGTGGCAATTCGGGTAGCTGACACAAACATCCCAAGGACTACCAATTTTCGAAAATAATTAAGATAGAAACTTAAAATTTTATACAAGGGTGTCAAGAATATCCCAAGCGGATGCCTCTTTTACGTTCTTGAAATTCGAGTTGAATAAGACAGAAAAGGGAAGAAGTTCAAGCAGCTGCCAAAAACACTTATGGATTGTTAATTTAATTCGAATTATTCAGGTGTAGGGTATTAATAAGTCGGTTGCATCGACTTACTGTTACATTTACTTGTTTTATTTTAAAAGAAGTTCATTTATTTTTAATTAATGATTACTAATTTACATTTTGTATATACATAAAAATTCTGAATAATATGCTTAATTTTTTCAATATTTGATGAACAATGTTCTTTATTTTTTTTTTTAAGAGAGGCTTGCTGAAAATTCTTTTTTTTCCTGACGCCTTAATTTGAAAGTTTTTCCATTTTTTTGGAACATTAACACTTTTTGTTTTTATAAAATCATATTGTGCACAATATTCGCAACCTAAAATTTTATTTGTGATTATCAATCAGTCATATTTTTCTAATTTTTACTCATTAATTTTACGGTTTATTATGGTTTCCACTTATTATTTTTTTTTTTAAAGAAAAGAGTCTTAAATAGTATTTATATTGTTGAACAGATCAGCATTCAGGAAGATTATTTTCAGCTTTCGAGTTACTACAGTCTTCTGTTTCAATTATTGAAGTGCTGATTTTTTGAATATTTTGAGGTTGCGATTGTGACTGATTTGTACCACATAACCTAATGCCGTTTCGGAAGCAACGGTATCCGTTTTTGGTTTTTTGCTGAAAAAATCTATCAAGCAATCCTGCCTTTTTTTCTTTTAACTTGAATGGTCAGGGTTAGTACAAAAATAAATATAAATAATGACAATTGATAATGGCTTACAAATAAAATTAAAAATGTTTACTTACGTTTAAATTTTCAAATGATAAAAACATAAACACGTAAAAAAGCTCAAGGAGTGCGAATTTACAAACCACATAAGGTCAATATGACTAATAAATTATTATATTTAATTGTTATTTAATAAAAAAATTTATATATACTAAACGAGACACAAATTATACAACTGATATAGACAGACCTGAACAGACCAAAACAAATGAACATAAATTGTTTCACATTCAAATCTGTCACAATTACTCATGCTTACTCATGGAGTTATTTGTTAAAATTTTTGATTTTTTATACATAGTTAAATTTTTTATGTTTTACAACAAAATTTAACTGCTTTATTATTGACAGAATATAACTATAGTTTGAAAAAAATTAATATATGTAATTTTATAATATATTGCTATTATATTGATTGTATGAGAACTTATCTCATAAAGATTATAAAAGTGTTATGAAATAAAACATAAAATACGATTAAAAGTACAATTTTAACAATCGGTTCGCCGAACTGCAAAACTTTTAGGAAGCGGTTCTACCGAACCGGTGCGAACCGGCTGAATCCCAACACTGCTTTAAGGGGTTAACGAGTAGAAAAATAACATTGCACGATTCTTTTGCGAGTTTGAGAAACCTATTCTGCTAAATATGGTTACAACTCTGTATAATGTGGTGTATGAATGCTTAATGAACAAACAAATGAATAAATCAACAGACGTAATATTCGTTTTATATAATAGATTAAACTTTGAGATAATTGTTATAACATATTTTCTGAAATCTGTAATTTTTTCTAATTGTTGGGGCAAATGTTGTCGCTATTTATGTATTAGGCATGTAATAAATATATATGTTGTTATATATAAATTATTTTACTTTTTGTTTTGTTTATAATAAAAATTTGGTAATATTTTTCAACATGTTTATTAATAACTACATTAAATTTATATTTTCGCAGTTCTTTTTATATAATTTTTAATTACTCTAAAATTGAATACTCTACTTATTATTAAAAATTATAATATACTGCATATTTTAATATCTATATAAAAAGCTCAACAATAAAACTATATAAAATATTTACTAATTAAAAAAAAATAAATAAAACTTCATGTTTTAAAAAGTTTCAAAATAAATTCATTGAAAAAAATTGTTAACCTGAAAAGAAAAATTTCGAAGTCAAAAGGTTAACAAAAATTTCAAATATTCGCAAGGTTAGAAAAAAAAAAGTTGAATTTAAAGAATTACCTTTATACATAGTTTTACTAAATTCTCTAAAACGCGCGAAAAATATCTATTTATATCATTTAATATTTACTTTTAAGATTAAAACGTTTTTTACTATGATAACACTGTATTTTTTTTGACTGTATTGTCATTTAAATGTATTTTGTTTTATTGTATTTCATTTGATTGAATTTCATTTTACTGAAATAATGAAATATCATTTGACTGTATTGGATGTTACTGTATTCCATTTGACTGGATTCCATTTGTAACCAAATCTAAAATTTTCGCTAAATATATTTTGTTCACACATGTTTCAATAACAAATGGGGACTGCCGTCTCAAACTCTGACTAAACAAATTATTAAAATCCTGATTTTGTAATCAACTCTAAAATCTCTCTTAATTATATGTTTTACATATAGATATTGCAACAACAAATGAAGGTTGCCGCCACAAACCCCTGCTAAACAAAATATTAAAACCCTGTTTTCTAAAATCCCGCCTAATTATATGTTTTACATACATATAGTTAAATAAAATATACAGGCAACTTTCAAAAAATACATTCAAATATGACACTACATAAATGACACATACAAATGGAATATGTATGTATATGCATATGACACGCTCCCACATGGTATTACTAAATTCTTTAAATCCAACAAAAAAAATTGTATTTATTTTATTTAATATTTTACTTTTATGATTGAAAGGTTTTTAAGATTAAAATGTCCTTGTTTTAATTTTTGGTGATAATTTATTTCATTGTTTTTGATACAGTCGTTAAAATCAACGCGGCGACAATGATGACGACTACCACGATTCTTATTATTTTCATTTATTTCTATTTTATGTTACATAATATATAATATAACTTTAACATTAATAACTTTTATTTTAATAACTATTTTATTCTGTGTAAATTAGAATAATCTATGATTGTCACGAAAATAGAGTTAGAAGAGGAAAGCGTTAAAAACATTTTTTTGTTTTATTTGTGTAATAATTTTGGTATTACACAATTACACAAATATAAAATTTTTTTCCTTTATTTACATTTTTGTTTGAAAATTTTCATATGTCAAATATTTTAGTAGTATGTATCGATTTTATATACATACATATGTAAAAGATATATATATTTTTTTTATTAAATTAACTGGTTTAGCAGAATACGCTTGTACTATTGTACATATTATATATTCTACCATACTTTAATTATTTTTAATAAACATTTTTAATGTTTTGTTTATCTGTCTTTTTATGTGAGAGAAAAAACGATTTCAAGATCCAATAATTATTTATTTTATTTGCTACATTAAATTCTTTTCTTATTTTCGAATATTTACATTTTTTGTTTGAAATTATTAAACTCGGTCATAAATAATACCGAGTAATATTCAATTAAATTTTGATCTTTTTCATTCGCAATTACTTGATAATAAGCATTTGTAGGATAATGTGGGCAAGTATATGCTACAGAGTGTTTCTAGAATACTGGAGATTTAATTTGTCAGTTTCCCTTATACTTCTAACACTAATTATACTTGAATTCTGGTATGTCCATCGATGTTTTTTTTTTCAATTTTATGGCTTTAATTGCTTTTTTGAAAGTTTTTAGGTTATGTGCTAAATGGAGAACTGAATATGGTATTTCTTATATGCAAAATTGATATTCAAGGCTAATTTTTTTTTCATGAGGAGTGAAAAGTCATAATCAATAGAAGACTAATATTATTTAGACATTTATTGATTATATTGCGTTTAAAACCTGTCAATAAAGGAAAGGATATAAGAAACAAATAACAGGAATTCAAGAGAAAAGAAATTTATTTTTTTTTTAGTTTTCTAAAAGTTTGATTTTCACATTTCTTCTAATCATTTCAATTGTAATTATTCTAAGATAAATATACTTGAAATTATTTCGAAAAAGACTTTTTGTAAAACTAGAAAATTGTATCTATGGTAATTAGAGAAATTTCAATAATCCAATTATCGTTAAGACTTAATACATTATTTCTAACAATTTGTTTTACGTTAAAAATTTTAATATGTTGTTTAAATATTTGTGACTGTAATTTAAATGGTATATTGCATTTATGTAATAAAAAATATAAAATATAAGAAAATACATACGGATACAAGTAAATTATTAATACTTTGGAAGAATGGTATAAAATTTGTCAAATAAAAGTGAAAAGAAAAATAAAAACAAAAATTGTCACGTGTAAAGTGTTGCTTAAAACAACTTAATTAAAATTTAAAAAAGAAATAAGTTAATTCAGTAATTTTTTACATTTTTTTCAAATAAGTTTTTTTTTTTTGAGTTTAATATAACACGTTTTATGAAAAATATTTCTGTAAGTTTGACAAAACATTTTAATAATCAAATAATTTCAATATAATTTTGAATTTTATCTCAAAATTAGGGTTTGAAAAAATCAATTAGTAGTGGTATTAGATTCCATATATCTTATATTTTTTTTAGTGGAGCATAACCCTGATTAATCCCTGCCATATTGATTAATTCTGCTTTTGTATAGCTTTTGTATAAAATAAAAATTTTCTTGAATTCTGAACCAGCTTCAAATATTGACCTTTCAGCTATGTTTCTTAACTAATACATTAAATTTTCATTAAATTTTTTTTTTCTGGAATCAAATCTCTTTATAAATAGTTTTAGTCTACTATGTTTGACAAAGTTATTTTCTTATCTAGTTTTAGACTGTTGCGTAAAATATTATGCGGGATTTTATTATATTAGAGAAAAAAATTAAAAGGTTACTCTGAGATATTTTTTTGGTCTTGTAACTGTTTGTATATATACTTAAACAAAATGAACAAGATTTTTTATGTTTTATTATATTAAAAAATTATAATACTCGTACATAAAAAACTGATTGTTCCAATATTTAAGTAAAAAACTCCATAACATAACTACAAATTCTATTCATCAATTTAAGCAACGTAAACTAAAAAAAAACTATTTAAATTTATAAACATCGCAAATTTGAAAATAGATAAAAAGAAACATAGATAGATTGAGCGTAAATGGAGTTGTATAATTTGTTGTTATGTTATATATAGATTACATTTCTTTAATTTTTTAAGTTTTCTTAATTTTTAACTTTTATTTATGTAACAACCAGATGCTTTCAAACATAAATCATGATATTTTAATTTTACCAATAAATTTAAGCTTATATTAATAAATTTTCAGTATTAATAACTATAAGAATTAAAATTAAAGCTATAAGTAAAAAAAGGTGGTTCAACATAATAAAAAATTTAAGTTTTGTGTGGTTTTATCATAGATTCTGAATTATATGAGATTTGAAAAATCATTGTGGGGCCTCGATGGTCTATTGGATAAGAGCGTATAAAATACATTGTAAACACCGAGGAAGTATGGATTTGAATCACACACACATCGTAAGAGTAATTCCTCCTTACAACATTTACAGCCAAGCCTGAAAAAGAAAGGCTGTGTAATTTGCTTGTCGCATTTATATGGTAGAGGAATAAACTAAAAAAAAACATTAAATAAATAATTAGAATGTTCATCTTTTGTATTATTTTTTTAAAAGTAAACTCGTTATCAGATCATTTCTTACATTGTTTTTGTTTAAGTTCGTTAATAAATTTTAATTCATTTAAATATTTTTTTTAGTAAAATTTGAAAGCAAAAAACTTGCAAGGTCTGCTAAACAAAATACAAAATACATTATAAATATAATATTATTTTGAAAAGAAATCTTCAAACTACAATGTCATGTTTTAAATTTTTTATTTAAACTTTAGACAATTAAAAAAAAGTATCACTGTCATTGGTAACAAAAAACGTAAATTCTTCTTGTGTTATAAGTAATTCATATCAGTTATTTTGCTTTTACTTTTACCATTAATACTATCTTTGTATTTTTAATATTCCTATATCCTATAGTTTACTAGGTCAGTTCTTAAATTCCAAAATATAGTGTTTTTTTTTTTAAATTTTTTTTATAAAATGGACCATCTTAACCCAACAATACAAAAGGTCAGTCAGTTCATTTTAGAAGTTTGTTTTATTGTGTTGTGGTTGTGCAAATTAAAAAGATGAAAATAAAATTGTTATGTTGCTGAGCAAAATAAACATATAACATAGGGAACAAAACAATAATAACAAAACACAAAATAAAAAAACAAAAAAGCACAAAATTAACTAAGCAAAGAATGAAAAGAATGAAAAATTAAAAAAAAAAAAAACAAAAACAGTTGACGTCTACTAATAAAATTGCGTGACTCAAGCACAATTTTCTTTTCAATTTTTAGCTTTTTCTCTTTTTTTGGTTTTTTGGTTTTTTTTTCCTTTAATTCTCATTATATGGCCCATGGGAAAATTATATATGTATTCCATATGGTTCGATACAAATATAAAATTTTATTTTTATCTGTACATATAAATACATTTTTAGTGTTAAGTTTGTTTGTGTGATAAAAATTTAAGGAGAAAAATTTATAGGGTATTTATACAGCTACTGTTATATTATTAACTATCGTACAAGGGAGAATTTAAACATTAAAAAGCAAAATAACAAAAGAGAAAATTTAAATCATAACACTAATTGCCCAACAAAAAATGCTTAAAAAAATAATAATGGAAAAATATTAATAAAAAAATTAGATAATATGGTAATTGTCTTTAAAACTTAAATAGTGCTACTTTTACCATAATATATAAAAATATATTAACTGAATATTTGAAATTTGCTTTAGTTGGAAAAGGTTATTTTTATATATTTTTTAAAAAGCATCAATAAGTAAGCTTTAAGTTGCGTTTGTTATCATTTACTATCTTTATCATTTTTTATATACAAGTATTTTACAAAGTATCCGATTATCTGAATTTTAAGATTATAATTTCATTTCCTAACCTAACCTTTTAATATGAGGATTAGTTATTTTATTTTAACTAAATATATTAAGTGTTATTTTTAAAAATATTTTAGTTAATTAAAAAAGAAAACTATATTAAAATCAGATTCAGCTACATTTTAATATTGAATTTCTTTTTAAAATAAATATTTAAGGCTAATTTTTATTGTATTCTTAAACTCCATAAATAATTTTTTATTTTTAATTTTCTGTATTTTTTTACAATCTTTGGTAATAATATAAGTTTTGATAGGTCTAAAACTATAAGTAGCCTGTAATTGGTTAAAATAAAATTTATAGGCGATTTTATGTTATTTTAAATTTTGTTTTTGGTACACAAAAAAATTTTCTTAGAAGGAATAGTTAATTTGCATATAAAATATTGATTATTACCTTTAGAAAGCCACATCAATTTAAAACCAAACATATTGTCTCAATTTAATTTTTTAATTTAAAAAATTTTTTTTTTTTTTTGGATTTTCATTTTCCACCTGTAAAAAGTTATTGATTGAGCTCGTAAATTTTTTAAACAAATAAAATTTTATTTATTAATTTAGTGATGGGGTAGGAAATGAAAATACAACAACATAAAAAAAAAACAAAAATTCGTATTAAATAAGAAATAATAAAAATGTAATGTTGTATAATTTTAACAAATCACAGTGAAATCTTATTATAAGTATAAGAAGAAAATTTTCTTTTATTTTAAAAGACCCACCTAAAAATGAACTAATCCCCATGTTATATTTTACCAAAAATATTGCGGGTTAGTTCATTTATGCCTTGGGGTTTAATTCGTAGCGCCGTTAGAAAGTTATATTTCCTTCAATGCTTATGGACAACATGCAGTTCAGAATGATTCTTCAAATGACAAATTAATTCTTATTTTTATTATTTTAATATAATTGTTTTTATTGAATAATCGCATCTTTATTGAACGATCTTATTTTAAATTTTATGATCAGAGGTATTCTAAAATAAATCGAACATGTAATATTGACATTTACGATAATACAAATCTTTACTGTTATTTTGTTCTAAACAGTTTTTGATTAAGTGCGATATTAAAATTTGAAAATCAAATCAATGATATACCTCTAATATTAACAGCTGATAACAAACACTATAGCTATAAATTATATACGAAATAACGGTTTTGAAAAGTTATTAAACTTTTGTTTTTTTGGAAAATTTTATAATTTTAGAGAAAAAATAATTGAAAATGAAATTGATTGTGGTTTGTATATAAAATTTAAACATATTTATGAAATATAGGTATTTAATTGGCTAATATTTCATTATAAACATGTATAATAATATGAAAGTTTATAAGAATGTCTTCTTCAGAATAAAAAGTGAAAGAAAACTGGTATATGTATATGTAAGTATATATGTGTAACAACGAAAGGAAAAACAAATTAATTTTTTGAATTAAATATATTTATAGAATCAAAATTTATAGACATTTTATAGTTTGTTATCTATTTGTATATACATATACATATATATATGTTTATGTATATATATTTAAGTGGTTTTATTTATATATAATTAAAGAGAAATAAACAAGAAATTACCGTTTTTTACATTTGATAAATGTTTACGTTAATGAATGATTATTTTTTTTTCGATATGGTTGTCAAAAAAAAAAAAAACAAATAAATTTAAAGATCAAGATACTCATAAAATTACCAACTAAATATAAAGTTATTTGTTCTTTAAAGGTGAATTGTTTTTTATAACTTACTTTTTACACAGTTTTTTCAAAAAATTTATTATTAATTTCACTTGGTTCTGTTGTCCGTATATTTGTTTTCATAACATCTATGGTATTTTCATGACTATACGGTAAATACTGATGTTGTTTAATTTATTATGTGATATTAGATTTTATGAAATATATATAAATACAGTCCCCTCAAAATTTTTGAAAGTTAAATTTTTTTAAACTAAAGAAATATTTTTTTTTTTTTTTTCGTAAGGGAGGTGGGAATTTACTAAAGACACCAAGAATTTCCCCTTTGGTAGTGTCAGATTCTTACTGACTAAACCCACCTCCCCCTTTAGCCAATATAATGGGATGCAACTCTTATCTGCGAACACAGTATATTGTGTAGGGAGTAGGGATAGGAAAGGATAGGAAATGGATACAGAAACATTGAATTGTGAGTGGGACTGTAAGGAAACAATGAATCCGCCTATTATTATTACTATTTTGCTAACAGTGACTATAGCCGTTACAACAGTTACAACATGTAGTAGTATATAACACCTTACTACATGAGGTATTTAATGAAGCCAACCCCCATTGTCACTGTAGCGGCTGTTATTATTGGTATTAGTATTCTTATTAATATCATTGTTATTTTACTTGTATGATATAGCCAAAGATAGCTTCACTGTAACAGCTATTATTATTATTACTACTGTTAATTATACGATATTATTACGATATAAAAGTACTACATATTTTTTTTATATATGACCTGACCGGGGTTTGAACCCAGGACCCTTCGATTGACAGGTTGGCGACTTAACCACTGCGTCATAAGTCAGATTTAAATTAAGAAATCTCTTAAGGTATCAATCAAGACAAAAATCATCAAATTTTTTCAAACAATTCATCAATTAAATCAATAATCGTTATTCGAAACAAAAATTTGGCACACCCATCGTTTTCCACACGCTTAAGGACATAGGAACTATAATTTTTAAGAAGGAATTGTTTTTTGAAACAGAGCATATTAGTTAAGTTAAAAAAAAGTTTTATATTCTCTCTTGTTAGACAGTGGGATGGAAATTGAAAATTTATGTTCATTTTTAAAAATTTAAATATTAATACTTCTGCGTTGTAAAAATTAAAGGTTTCAAATTATATTTTTACATCTGTATATGACTTCTTTCAAATTCCGTGATTTCATAAAAATTGAATAAAGTGACTTTGAATTTTTCACAAGGAAAACTTTTAAGATTAAATTATAAAATTCTATAGAAAAATAATAATAATTCTTTGTTTTATTTTAAGTAGGTACGGCTTGTTTTTAAATTATTCAGGAGATTTGAATCTACATATTTGAATAATTTTATAATAACATGATTTTGAAAATTTTTTTTTTTGGAAATATGAAAAATAAATTCTCGTATATATTAACATTAAAATTATAAATGTTGGTAATTAGATGGTAGTTGGGAGAAAATGAGATTTTAAAGTAATTAATCACTAATATTATTTTATTATACAAGTTCAAGGATAATTAAACAAATAATAAATTTTTATTTTTTAAATGTTAGAAATTAAAATCTTATGCTATTTAAATTTATTTGAGTGAAAATTTGCAAATATTTTATGTTTAAATATAATTTTTAATTTATATTAAACATAACCAGAGTTCTGTTAAAGCTTTATTATATTATAAAAAAATAATTAATCATGATGTAATCAAAAATGTTCCGATTATAATTGATAAATGATTATGCTATTAGTAGGATGAATATTTAGCTAATAAAAATGACTCATCATGTTTAACAAAACCAAAACTTAAATAATATGGAACTTAAATTTGAGTCTGTAATTTTTAGGAGATCTTATTTTTCTTCTTTCCTTCTTATATGTTTACATTTATTATTCATTTTTGACTAAATTTTAGTTTCTTGAATAATTAGCTTCATTAAGTTGTTCGAAGCTATAGGATTTCCTTATTATAGCGACTAAAAAATTTCTTCCAGAATGAATATATTTTAATAAAAACTATAAATCCTTAAAAATTCACTTTATATCAAATGTTGTAGAATTTTCGTAAGTCAACAGAGAAATGAACAAATAGATATACGAATGAACGAACAAAATCTTATAATTATTATATTTTTTCAATTTTTTGTTGAAAATGTGTGAAAAATTGTCATTTCATAATTAAATTTATTTACATTTTTGTTAATTTTGATAAGTTTAGACATATATGAAAAGTAATCAAAAAAAAAAAAAACCTCAGTCATTTAGAATAATAGGCTCAAATCTAGAAGTTATTTGCTATTTCTTTATATGACATTTTTACTACATTTTCCAAAAAAATATTTAAAAAATTTTGCTGATTAATTTTACTTTGTTCGTCTGTTCGTTTGTTTGTTTATAAAACTACTACACAGTTAAAGATAGAGTAATCGACCATAGGTATAGGTCTCATAAAAAAGTTAATGTTGTAGAATAATTTTTTTATGTAGCCTCACTCATTTTTTATGTAGAACTACTGCACCTTAAACTTTGAAAAAGCCCTATTTTCAAATATGTATTTCTCACGTTCTACTTTATGGTTTTTTGACAATCTAAAAACGCCAAATGAAAGGATTTTTTTTACCTTTATAAATTAATATAAAATTATACTTTTTTTTTAAAAAAAGTAAATAAAAAGTAAATATTAAAAAAAAAGCATATATTAAAATTCTAATATCTTTACGTGTGTTAAAAGCTTTCCTCAATTAAAAAGGTTTCCTTAAAACTGAGGAAAATGTCTCTTGATTTTTCACAATATTTTCTTTCGTATAAAATTTGGAAAAATTTAAAAATCTTTTGTTGCAAGTTATAATTCTAAATAACTGTTTTTATTGCCTTTTAGAAAATGCGCTCTTTTAAAAATCTTTGGTTTACATTCTTCCTTGTTTTTATTCATTGTATAGTTTTATTTGCTAACTCACTCCTTAAACTTTCTCAAGAAATAGAAACGTTAATACTAATGATTCTTTTCAAAAGTAAAGCATTTTTTATTAACCCACACCTTTTTTTTTTGGTTTCTTTACTATTTATAGCTTTTCTGTTTTTGATTTTTTTTATTGTTTTTTTAAATTAGTTCTATATTTTCTTTTATTTTCATTTCCTGATTATAGGTATGTGGAACACGTTCATTTCTGAACCAATTAAATTTTTAAAAATTTAAATTTTTCAGAAGAATATGTTATAATTTAAAATAATATAATATTATAACGTTTTTTTTATTATTTTAGTTTTTAAAAGAGTTTCTTAAGGGTAGCAATTAAAAATATAATTTAATCAGAGATTTTCTAAAATTTAAAATTTATAAAAGTAAAATTTAATTAATATTTTTTTACTTCATATTCTTATTGAAAAAAGAAAAAAATAATTTGATTGATTAATAAAAGTTTTTGAAAAAATCTTTTTTTTCCAGGTTGTATTTTACCTTTATTTATATTTACAAATTAAAAATTAAAAGTAATGTTAATAAAAAAATGATATAATGACTAAAGACGGGGAAATACCCGCTATATTCAACCCAAAACGGGTTAGAGCTCCATCGGTTGTGGTAACTGGTGATTCACCAAATGGTCCATATGGTGGTTTTACAAATATTATTGATGCTAGTAATCCTTCACAATTAACTCAACAAGATTCATTAACATCAAGTCATGGCGGTAATGAAACTAACGAAGCAACAGGTAATACACAACCATTACAGATGACACCAAGTGGTGGTGGTATTAGTGGTATTCATATACCAGATCTAAATACACAAATAATACGTAGTGGTGGTGCGGCACCTAGTGATAATGATGATTTTGAATCACCTGGCACTGATATTCCACAATCACCAAATGTTCATATTAGAAGACTTAGAGCTTGTAAAGAATCATGCTGTTCTGAATTGGCACAAAAGGTTAAAACCTTTTCTTTTTGTTTTAGTTTTTTTATTACATCACTTATTAGTAATTAGAAATTTTAGACATTTAAATTTATTTATTTTTAAAAATTAACATAAAAATTTAGATATAAAATATAATATTTTTAAATTTATATTTATAAATTTTTTTTTAGATGTATTTCGGAGTTTGTGTTACAATTTTAGTGACAGCATCATGGGTTGGTGCAACTCATTGTATAAAATTTTTATATTTGAATGTATTTCGTTCATCGATAATCGATACAACAACAAAAGATACTGATAAAACATCATCGATTATTACAACGGAAGGTGATGATCGTCTTGTTAGTGGTGAAGATAATTCAACATCCGGTTTTTTATTAACACATCAATTAAGTCAATTAAAAACAACAGCATCTGTTTTTAATGCTCCATTTTTTGCTTCATGGTTTTGTACAAATTTTTGTTTTTTCTTTTTTCCAATATACATACTTGGTAGAATATCAGTACGTAAATGTGATAAACCAGGTGAAATTTTAGGTGATGTTCTAAGAGGTTTTCGTGATAGAGGATTTACGATTGGTATGTACATATATACAAAAGACTACTCTTTGCTAAAATTATATTGCATTTGTTAAATTGCATTTGTTAATTTGCCGGTGCATTTATTAAAATTTTCTAATATTTTTCTTTTTTACATACTTTAATTGGCAAAATAAAAGGTCGATTTTTAAATCGTTGTATTACATTTTGCATTCTATGGGTACTAACAACATATTTGTATGCAATGTCATTACGATCTTTATTGGCGACTGATGTTTTAGCATTATTTGCTACTAATGTTGCATGTGTTTATTTGTTATCATGGGTTATTTTACATGAGCAATTTGTGGGAGTTAGGGTAAGTATAAATTTTTTATTTTTCTTTTTAAGTAAATTTTACATTGTATTTATTTGAGGGTAAATAATATTTTAAGTTGTGATATTATTTGTACTTAAACCTTTGAGTTTAATTGTTGTAAAAAACTCTTTGCTCTTTTTTAATTCTAGATGAATTAGTATAGTTGTGGTGTGGTGTTCTTTTGAAAATAATTCGAAAATCGAACATTTAAATATTTTACTTAATATATTATTTAATTTATTGATTTACGATTATTAACAAGCCTCTTTAATTGAATCTTAATTTTCAGATTGTAGCTGTAATATTATGTGATACAGGTATTGCTCTATTGGCATATATGGATGGTATAACTGGTAGTCCAACATTAGCTGGTGTCGTATTATCAGCATTAGCGGCAGCTGGTTATGCTGTTTTTAAGGTATTATTACATATTTACTTTTTAATTTTATAAAAAAAAAAATAATGTGTAACACTTAATAAAAATAAAATGAAATTTTTTAGGTTATGTTTAGAAAAGTAATGGGTGATGCACCAATTGGACAAATTGCATTTACTTTTACAATGTTAGGTTTCTTAAATGCTACATTATTATGGCCAGTTTGTGTTGGATTATATTTAACTGGTACAGAAGTGATGCCATTTGATCGACTGCCATGGATAATATTATTGATAGCGAGTATTTTACTTTTAGGTATATATATATATATAATAGAAAAAAAAAATATTAAAATATTTATTTATAATTATTGAAGAAAATATGTATATATACATATATATTTTTATTGTAGTTTTTCACATTTTAACTCAATTTAGTGCTGCAGTAACGTACAATATGTTTGTAACATTGGGATTAATAACAGCTGTTCCTGTATCTGGAGGTTTCTTAATTATTTTTTTAATTTTTATTTTTTTTAATAGTTTAAATTAAATTAAAGGTATTTGATGATTTAATTTTAATTATAAAAAGTTGATTGGATTTCTTTTAATTATTTTTAAAATTAAGATGAAATTAATTAAAGGTTAAATTTGGTACAATTCATATACGAAATTTATATTTTAAATAAAAAATTTGGAAATTTCTGATATTGTTTTGTTCAATTAAGTCTCCGAGATTGCCTAAACAATCCCATCTCTTTTTAGATTCTTACATCATCTCACAGAATTATATACCTATAATATTATTAAATGAGTTTAGGTGCATATGTTTAAATTGCTGATAGCAATTTTAAATTTTAAATATTAAGCAAATGTATTGAGTTTAGTCATTTACCGTTATTGGTTGTTTACCCTCATTTCAGTCTTCAGTCAATTGAAATTATCATTATGTATTAATAATATAATTCTAGCTTTTGAATCTGGTATTTTTTTTGTATGTATTATTATCAGGGTTGTAAATGAGCCGGCTCATTTGACAAACTCAACTCATCGCTGAACTCAGATTTTGAGTCTGTTCATAATTTAAGCGATTCATATGTGCTCACAGGTTAAGCGGTCTTAAACGTGAGCGGACTTAAACGTAAGCGGATTCAAATGTGAGCGAACTGAAGTATGAACGGACTCAAAATTTGAGTTGAGATCGACTAAAAATCAACTCAAATTAAAGAACAATAATAAAAAAACGTTTACTCAAGTTATTATATAAGTTAACAAATTGTTTTATATCTACCTTTGATTTAATTAAACTTTTACCTAAATACAATATTTTATGTAAAGAATACTAAAAATATCATTTTTTTTATTTATTAATTACTTAAAAAAAAAAAAAAACATTCATATTTAAAACATAAATATTTATATTAACAATAAAATCAAATATAAATAAACAAAAACATATTATAAATTACACATACATAAACAAAATACATTCATATATCAAACAAAAATAGCATTGGATGTAATCCTTTATAGTGCAACATTTGCTGGTATGAAATTAGCTGGTATTATATTAATTGCTGTTGGATTCTTTCTGGTTATGTTCCCAGAAAATTGGCCTGATTATATTACAAGACTGTTAAGGTAATTATTTTTTATATTTAAAAATAAAATATTCAAATAAAAGCAAAAACAAAAAAAAAAAAAATAAATTTGCAAAATAGGTTTAAAAACAATACAAAAAATAGTCCAGTCAAGATAAATTAAATTTATGTTATAAATTAATTATAAAAATAAAAATATAAAAAAAAAAAAACAAACTCTAAATTTTTGTGAGTATAAACATGAAATTAAAAGATATATATTTTTTTTTAAATATTTAGAGGTCACTCAGTCAGTATTTTTTTTTTTTCTTTTAAATAATATCTAATAGTTTTTTTTTTTTTATTAAAATAAATAAAACTAGTGAAATTTTTCTTTTCTCTTTTTTAATTAAAAAAAAAAAAAAATCAATATAAAATAAAATTATCTTTTATAATATTTTAATTCAATCTATAAATAATTTTTTTTTTTTTTAATTTTTTTTTATATTAAATTCATTCATATTAACATTTTTATTGATAAATATAAATGTAGATGTCGCTTATAACTGTGACGGAAAATAAAAAAGTACAAAAAGTTTTTAATGTGTACCAAAAAAAGACACTGTTTAAATAATGAGTTAGAGTTAATGCCGAGAAAACTCTTCTTAAAGAAGATAATATACATATACATATAAAATAAAAATGTTTTGTCATTTTGTTTTTTATCTAATTTAGTTGTCATTTTGAAATTTCATGATTAATTATCTTTTGACATTTGTAACAATCAAATTTTATGTGTCATAAAAACACTTTATTGTAAATAAATTAAGTAAAGAAATTTTTTTTTTTTTTGAAACAAGCCTCGAAACGATGTGTATTGAACATAATACGAGATTAAGGAATCTTTAATTAACTTTTCTCAATGTTTGTTGTAATATTCGTTGTTGCAACGCTTTAAAAATTTGTTATAAGCGAAAACTACTTTAAATTAAAAATAATATTGAAAAGGATATTGAAAATAAAATTTATTTTAATTTGGATTTTATAATTTTTAAAAATTTCGAAATTATTATTAATTTTACATAATATATATGTAAATTATTAATATTTAAAAAAAAAATTTAAAAATATTTTTTTTGTTTTTTTTTTTTTTTTTAAATATAAATAAAAGAAGATGTAATAAAAACATTTAGAGGAGATTTATTGATACTTTAGTAAATGCAAAGTAATTTATTAAATATAAAATAATTGAAAATTTATTGCTATATAAAAATAATTCTTTATATATATATATATATATATAATTAATAATATTAATTTAAATTATTGCTATAATGTTCATTAAGCATTATTGTTAATTAGAATTTAGCTATAAAAAAAAATTTAAAATTATATTTTTTCATATTTTATTGAATATGAAAATATAAAAATAAAATAATGATGCAATCAATCTCCTATAGAGCAGAGATAATTTTTGTTTTTTCTTTTTTTTTTTCATTTTTAACATTTAAATATTTAATGCTAGTTTCATTTTATTTAATAACGCATTTTTTTTTTTTTAATAAAGTATATTCGAAATTAAATTTTATTTGGGAATTGTTTTTTTTTAGCTTGTAGTTTTTGTTTGAAAATGTGACATTTGGGTCAAATGCATAAAACTGAGCTTGAACAACTGAGCTTGTTCAGCTGAGCTGTACTGAGCAATCAATCTTACATTTACAAACAAAAACTACAAATTCCGGTAAGGATTTTATTTAAAAAAGTGAAATTTGAGTTTAAGCTCAGTTTTATGTATTCGGCTCAATATTTTATCATAATAATATTAAGTTCTAAGTTACCCAAGCTAATAATATTAAATTTTTAGATTAAATAATTGTTTTAAAAAATTTGAAAGTGAAAAAAACAATTTTCTAAAATTTGAGAATTCTAGAATAAAGTTATTGTAATTTAACATGTATGTATGTATGTATCTTTTTACCACTTTTTTTTACTTAAAGTGTCAACTTTTCATTCCTGTTTGTTAATTTTTTTTATGAATCTGAAAAATATAAATTGTTGTATTTTGCCTCCACTTTTGATCCACTGTTTTTGACATTTCTTTTATACATGTACATGTTTGTACATGTTTTTTGATATTTTCAGCTATTATTAAAAATACGGTTAAACTTGAAAACTTTTCTGAACAATTCTTTTTAAAAGAAAATTTTTTTTTTTTATGGACCAGGTACAAAAAGTAAGAGATTCAAAAGAGAGTCAAAATTTTAAAAAATAAAATATAATACTCATATAAATATAATACTCATAATAAATAATTTTAAACACTTCAAAAAAGTGAATTTCTTTAAACTTTGTACCAAAACTTGACACCTGTCATTTTAAAAAAGTGTATAGAAAAGGGATTAAAAAAAGGGATAGAAAACATTTACGTTTAACTATCGTCTATAAATTAATGATTAACTAATAATTTAATTATTAAAATTATGAACTTGATGATTTTTCAGTCTAATCATTTATAATAAGCTCTGTTAAAATTGAAATTAAAATAAACTTAAATAAAATTTAAAAATTTGAAATTAGACAACAAAAAAATTTCATATTTTATATGCAAAGAATATATAAACATAACCACAAATTTTTTAAATCTCAATCAACTGTTTTTAGTTAATTGATTAATTTATTATGACCAATTTAAAGTATTCGTCTAATTTTTAATTATTTAATATAATAAATTATATAATTTAAATTTACGAATAATTTTAAAAAAGAATAAAAGATAACTCATTTCTCGTAATTTATATAAATTAAAAATATATAAAAAAAAAAAAAAAATGCGTTTTTAATTTTTAGATTAAAAAGCGAATGTCATTACATTTTCTTATTTATTATTAAAAAAAAAAAAAATTTATTTATTTTTAATTTATTACAAAATTTTTTTGATTAAAGAAAAGACCATAATATAGATATGATAATAATATTCACTTCACTTTTTTATATTATCTATTTTAAATTTTCTTTTGTTTTTTTTTTTTTTTTCAAATAATGTATTTTGAGAATGAGATATAAAAAAAAAAAAATCATATATAAAACAAAAAAAAAAAAATGAAAAAAAAATTTATTTCAAATTTAATTTTAAAAATTATATAATTAATGAAAATTCTTTTAATTTTCTTATTTTTTTTTTTTCTTTATAACTTCAATTATTTTTGCATATATATTTTTTAATATTAAATAAAAACTTTTTCTTTTTTTTTTTCCATATTTTTTTTCGTATCAAAATTAATTTTCCAGAAAAACTGGTCACGCTATACTCCGTTGCCAATGTTGTTGTGAATATGCTGAAATTGAAATCGATAATTCGGTAGGAAAATTCAAAATACAAAAAAAAAAAAAAAAAAATGTTTTAAAAAATATACAATAATTAAAAAAAAAATAAAAAATTAAAGATTCTCAAACAAACAAAACAAATCTTATGACAATAACTTTACTTTATTAAAAAATAATAAAATATTATTCTTCAAAATTTTTTTAATTATTATCATAAAATAATAAAAAATTTAATAATAACCAAAAAAAAAAAAATAAATAAATAATAGCGGATGGATTATACCATAAAATTAAATTAACAAACAAAACTATATATTTAATATATTATTACAAATATATTTTGTAATAACGAAAAAAAAAAAAAAAATACTTACATTACGTAGATTTTAAACAAAAACGCTTCTTTTTTTTTTTTCCTAAATTCCTATAAAATTGTATATTTTTTTTTTTTTGTTTGTTTGTTCAATTCTTGTATAACTGACGTAATCACTATTTTCTTTTACTTTCTATACGAAATTCTATACTTAAGCTAAAAATCTTTTATTTAAATTTATTATAATATAATATTAATAAAAACAAAAAAAAAAAAAAAAAAACAGCAAGGTTCTATGGTCCTAATTTCAAAACATAAATGTTTTGTTTTGATTTTTTTTTCTTTTGTGTTGTAATTAAGTAACAGGATGATTATTATGAAAAGAGACATTTAATTGATTTATCATTATGATAAATGATATTTTTTGTTTTATTATAATTTTACAGATATTTTAATAAAAAAGTATTTCAAAATACTTCAAAAAAAAAAAAAACTAAACACCACAAAGTATTTTAACGGAATCATTCGTTTTCGTAGAACATTTTCATTTTGAATAATATTATTATACCTAACTATATATATATCTATAGGTAAGCTATGATATAAAGTTTTCGATGTGATTATATATATATATACACATATAATATACTAAATTACAATCCTAAACCGAAAATTGAATCGTTCTATCCATGTTTTTGGGATAGTTAAGAAAGAAGCAAAATGTTTAAGCTATCTGTATCGCTGTAAGACCTTGTTTTCATCTTCAGATTTGCTAGCTATCTATAAAAAATTCATCAGACCTAAAATGCACATATTTGAACAGGAACAGCTCCGTAAACAATATTGGGATATTTAAAAAAATTGCAAACGATCTAATTGTACAATCATACATTTGGGCAGCAATTCCGCAAACAACATTGGGATACCTAGACAAAATGCAAAATAGAGCAATTCGTTAAATAAACGATCCCATTTGTAACCTCATTTCTGACTTTACTAGGTCATTGACTTGTCAGTGGAGCACTCAATCTATTTTATAGATATTTTGTTGTTATAGTAATCAATTCAGAAGAAATAAAAACTATAATGCCTTCTCTTAACAATTTTAATCGAAATTCAAGAAGGACTGCATAAATAAGTATTCCCAAAGGTCGGTAAACATAACGTATATAATATATTGTAAAATTCAAGAAGAATGTTAAAATTTTTCTTCTAAGCACTCATCCCAACATTCAGTAATTTCGCATTTTTCCCAATTTCTTTTATTCCTATTTTTTGCCAATTCCAAAATTAAACAGTACATTGTACCATAGATTTTAATCTAATGTTAGGTTAAGGTTTAAACTCTACCAAAGATAATTTACGCTTTGATATCATTGGTGCTTTTTGAGATTCCCATCTATCCTCGCAAAAACAACAAAAAAAAAAACACTATAATTGTCAATAATATGAAAACGTCATAATATGACTAATGATAATATTATTTGATGACTAATGAACAATAACGAATGTTTTTTAAATGGGAACGAATGATTGTTAAAATTATTATAGCTAGTTATATAACATTTCATGCAAACGTACAAAACAATATGATAGCTAATGAGTAATGCCTATTATAGTTAGAGATATATACACCTACTTAACTTAAACACAGATAAATGATTTAGCACAATAAATAAAAATTAAAATATTTCCAAAAATTGTGGAAATTTTTTCTTCTGTCAAATAAGGAATTTTTATCTGTTAAAGGTATTGAAAATTTTCAAGTCATTGTTTTATAAATAATTAATTACGAAAAAATGTTTTTGTTGTTTTTGTGTTTATTCAACAATAATAACATGGTATATAAATAATAATTATCCTGAAATTTGATTATAATTCTTATATAATTTCTCGAATATGAAAAATACAAATACTTTTTTTTTTATGTATTTTGTAAATTGTATTAAAAGACATATGGTTTTTATTTTATTTTTTTTATTTTCTATTAATTTTTTTTTTTAAATTGCAATATAAAAATATTGACAAAGAGAGCAGCTGTCAAATATAGTGTACAATGATGTAAATTAAAGCAAAGCTTCTTCAATATATTAAATTTAATAATTTTAAATAAGTTTAAAATTAAAATACCTATATGAACATATAATATTATGGAATACAAATAATTATTCATGATGAGTTGATAAAAATTATAAATTACTCTTTAATTAACGGATATAAAAAAAAATTTCGTATCGTACAGTTATTTCACAAAAAATAATCACTTTCAAAACTTGACATTTGATAAAAGCAGTGAATTTGAATAATGTCTTAAAGGACTATAAAGTTGAAAACGATACTTGACAAAAATATAATATATAATATGACAACGAACGAATTCAATTATTGTTTATTTTATTTTAAATGTTAATTTTAAAAATAATTAGAAATAAGTTATTTCTCAAACCATACAACATAGACTGATATATATTACACGGAATAAAAGATTAATTAACAGGAATGCCACATCTGATAAAATAAGAAAAAGCTATATGTTATGTAATTTTAAAAGTTTAGATTTTTCAAAAACCAGTAAAAATGTAAAGATTTCAAATTTTTTAACTTTGGTGCTACGTAACGTAATTCTGGAAAGCTGGAAAGATAGAAACTAATCTAAATATTCGTTCAATAACTATAGCGCTGGCTTTTACATCTACTTTTAACTATAGCGCTGGCTTTTACATCTACTTTTAAATAATTTGTTTTTCTTTTTTGTTTTTAAACAATTTGTTTAACACTGAAAATTGACTCCATATAAAAGCTTTACCAACTCCAACGGCATATAGCAGTTCACTTATCCGGGAAACAACCTGTATAAAAACAAAATATAATCACGTTTATTAATTTTTAATTCAAATATGTAATTAAAGTTCAAGACTCATTATGAATAATTTTTAATGTTCAAAATTAAATGCACTTAAAATCTTTTTTTTTAATAAAACAATACGATATTCAATACAATAATATTATAAACCTATATAAAAAATTTCACGACAAATTTTAGATCTCTTTTATTACATTATTGTATAATACAAATTCTGTACATAATTAATTAACACAACTCTATAATAATTGATGTTTGGATGAAATTTAAGGCCGTCATCACTTTAATTTGAGAAAAAAAAAAAACAAATTAAGATTGATAAAATTGGAAAATTAATTTAAATTAATTGTTTTTTCATTATTATTTAAACATTATTCAATAAAAAAAAAAAAGAAAATTCGATTTTAAATTTTCATTAAATTTTTCGTATTCATCCATACATCAAATCATTAGAAATATCCTTTAATTATACTTCTAAAAATCAAAAAGGGATATTCAAAATAATTAAGTTTACAAAAAAATTTATCATAATTAATCACTCTAAAAAATCAATTTTCATAATATACGTAATATAAAAATATATTTTTTTAATGGATTCTATAGATAATTTTGCACATATAACATTTTTATAAAGTATTAGAAAACAGTGTATTAAATTGTTGGTGATACAAATAATTAAAAACGCAAATACAATGGTTTTTAAAAAATAAATTAAAAAAAAACGAGCATTATATAGCGTATAGTCTTTTGGAATAGTTAAATTTATATAATGGTATAAACATATACTTACATTGTATTGGACGATGAGGACGTTTTAGTTATGTTTACAAATATGTTTGCGCTCCTATCCAATAAGTGTCGAATCATCTGAAGAAAAAGCAACAAAAAGAAATGGTAAAAATACAACACTTGACAATTCAAATTTAAATTTAAATGCCAATTAAATATTGATGACAGATCTATAAGCGAATTTAGAATAGTTAAATTCTATAAGTGAGCTAATAAATTATTTTAAAATTTTGAGGATATAATAAAAGCAAACACACAAGAAAATTATGGTAAATTTACAGATTTTTTTCGTGATATCCATATGATTTACATAAAAGTTACAAATTTGTTTTTATTTTAAATATTATCGATCGTTACATTAAGTAATAATTTTTTTCGGCCAAAAAACTTAACTTGACTTAAGCTTGACTTAGGCTTAACTTAACCTTGATTTAGTTTAGTGTGCGATAATTCTGATCTTCCTTAAATTGATTTTTAAGAGGTATAAATGACATTGTGACCTTTTAATGTAAATCGATTGTGCTTTCCCTGTTAGTACATGTTTTGGATTTTGCCTCGATTTGTAATATTTCTTCCAGCTCTACTGCCTTTGGGAAAGTAGAGATCTGTATATAGGATTTATTGCTGGCTTTCATGTTTGACAAAGCAATATGCTCCTAGGACCACATATCTTGCTCGGAGTGAAGTTGCGCAGGTTTTGAGTATGTGGTCTGCAGTTCCTTCTTCTTCTTGACAGAATCTGCATGCGTGCCGTCAGTTTCTATTCCAATTTGCTTTAAGTGTCCTTTAGCCGACACGACAAGAATTTTTCGACAGCAATTCTGTTAGAATTCTCAGATTATTTTTACATGATTTTATCATATCTTTACCCATTATAGTTTTCCAGAAGTTCCTTAGATTGTTTGAACCCGGATATTTTATTACATCCTTAGTTTTAAAATACTTATTTAAAAAACAAATAAAAATAAAAAATAATACGTGTGTCTGTCGTCAATATTTGTTACCACATTTACTCGAGAGACGAAATGTGTATAGCCGGATAGTTTCTATATTCTAAATTTTGACTCCAATATAAAACGAGGAAGAATACAGTTGCCTTTGTCAACTCTTAGATACCCGTACGAACCGTTAGTATGTTCACAGCCTGTCACTTTGCTTACAAATTATTTTTTTAATATTTTAGTATTTTAAAATAATTTGGGTGAATTTTATAATTTCTAGAACTATGGGTTGTACATATATTCAAACTATATGTTTATATGTACATTCTTCAAAAGCAGATTCTAACCTTCCACATAACGATTATCAATCCAAAACTTTTTCCAATATTTTATAGTACCATTTAATACTAAGCGGTAAATGTATATTAAATTTACTTAGTACAAAATAATAAATATAATTTTAAATATTATATTATATTATATTTAAATATTCCATTGACAGAATAATTTCTTATAAGTACAATAAAATACATATATGTATGTAAATACGGCGCTATATAATATACATATAAACTCTTATCATTCATTCACTAGTGACATATACGATATGTAAATAAACATGATATTATATAAGTATCTATATATATCAATATCATATAAATAAAAATTCTTCAAGCAACCGTTATGTTGTTTATTTATTTACATTTTTTTGTACTACGCATTATATCCTCAACAATTTCAAATTATCGAGTAAAACAAATGCAAAAAATTTGTTAGAAAATTTGAAAAAATCAAGTATCACTTTCGTCAATTATAAAGTAACCCTATATTATTAAAAAAGTTGTTAACAGAAATAAGAGTATAATGTTGAAGCTTTAATTTTTGTGTATTACTTCAAAAAAATTTTAACAGGTGTTCAAGTTACAGGTGTTTAAAAATAGGAAATTTTCAGTTTTTGATCCCTCACAGCTCCTAAACGGGGGTGATACAAAAAAAATTTCTGAAATGACTTATATTTATTTTCAAAGATCTAACTTCTGTCAAAATTTCAAGTTTCCAACTTAAACCGTTTAGAAGATACAAGGGTTAAAGGATTTTGCAAAATAACGGTAAATTAAGACACCGTATGCCACAACTATATATTTATTGTATATATACTTTTAAAGCTAATAAAAGTAATAATCGTTTAGCGTTTTCAAAATGAAGATTTACTTTATACAACTTGTGCTATAACAATTTAAATAAGGAGCTTTTTTGAACCTTTGGGAAGCTGTAGCTCCGTAACGGGTGGGGCTACAAAAAAAAGTTATTAAAAATAAATTTAATATTTTTGTGAGATCTATCAGCAATTAAAATTTCATAGCTCTATTTCAAAAAAAAAGTGGGGATCTAAAAGTTAGGTGTTCGAGAGCTACCCTAAGTTTTGGTCCAAACTCAACTACAAAAAATAGGGAACCTACAAATTACTCCCAGAATATTTTGTGTAAATTTCAAGATTCTAGCTTTCTTAGTTTTTGAGATAGCGTGCTGACGGACGGACGGACGGACATGGCTCAAACGTCTTCGAATTTTTTTCTGATCCGATCCATATCTTTGAAGGTATATCTAGCTCGCTTATTTCGAGGTGTTACAAACGGAGGAGTAATATTATTATACCCGATCCTATCGTACGGGTATAAAGAAAAGTGCCCCAAACAAAAACATAAATATGAATAAATTATTTTAAATAGTAAGAAAAAAGACAATAATTTTAGTTTCACATTCGACTATATTTTTATCAAGTAATAACAGGCAAGTAATCTGAACCCTGTCGCACTAACCAAAATATTAATAATCAAATAATTAAATATTTTTTGGTAAGTAAGTGTTTTTTACTAATCAAAAACTACAAAAAAATGCAACAAAAACTTATCACAACAATTATTATTTGATTATTTGATTAGTGATAAGTGGTTGATGCAATATTGCCGTGGTTTTATTAAAATTCTTGAAAATTTATACTTTTAAAAATCATTGTATATATATATATATATAGTATATATTATCTACAATCATCTTATGCTATATACAAATAAGTGAAAAAAATTTGCAAAATTTTCATTTAAACAATGAAAATGAAAATTTAAATAAATATTAATAGGCACGTAATCTGCTAACGTTTTAAAAGCTTAAATGTTTAAAATAATGTTAGAAATATTGCACAAATACAAATACAAAAATAAAGGAAAAACCATTAAATATGACAATGAACACTTAAAAAATATAATAACATAATTATTTATTAGGTATTTATTTTCGAAAAAGAGTAACACGCCTTTCTAGTACCTATAACTTTTAGTTTAGTAATTTTTAAAAATAAAAAGAAAAAAAAAAACATTAAAAAGAAAAAAAAAAGCGAAAAGAAAAGGTCTAACAAAAAAAAAAAATAGAAATTAACAAAATAAAATTACAAAAAAAAAAAATTTATTCAAAATTTATATAAAATATATATACAACAAAAACATTGCTTAAAAATTAAAATATATATAAATTGTAAAAATCAAAGCTTTTCACAACAAATTACAATCGATGTATATAAATTAAAGTATAAAAAATATATAATACATATACATATATACAAGTATAATATATATATATATTTTAAAATACGAAATTCGTTAAATAACTTTACTAATCTAATCAGTTATAAGTTATGGGTATATATAAAATTAATAAAAAACGTATTAATATCATATTCCCTTTTTTTTATGGAAAACCAACCAATGACTAATAAAATCTTTTTTTAATCGATTTTTATCTAAAGGCATCCACAAACATGATATGGTTTTTTAAAATTGTTTTTTTAATTTAGATATCCGATGTTAATCTTATTTTACAACCCTATTTCAGAAAATAACATATATTTACTCATTTCAAAAGGTAAATTTTCCATTTAAAAAATCTCTTCTTGGATAAAATAAATCGAAAGATTAATACAACTTTATTTTATGCAGTCCTTAAATCTTTATACATTTAAGTTTATAGTGATTAACGAATTTCGAATGTAAACTATATATAAACGTGACAAATATATATATTATATATAAAATATGTATATACTTATTAATACCTGCACATTGTTTCCAAGGATAGGTAAATCATTAAATATCAGAAAAAAATTAAGAATGAACACAATATGTATATTGAAATATTTGTTATTCTTTTGATTTGCTTTACGCGCCAGCTGATTTTAAAAGTTTTGTACAAAGAAAATTCAATAAAAATAATAAACTTATGTATAACGATGCTGATTAGTGATGAAGTCATTAAGTTGTTTTTATCTTCTTTTGAAAATATTCATATTAAATAAAAATTTCTTTAACCCTAAAAAGCACTCAGTTTCTATTTGATATTAAAAGACTTATATCTTTATTATTTAGTTAAGAATTTTATTCGCATTTATAGAGTTTCTTTATTCCGGGTTTTCAATTATAATAATCAAAAAATATTTTTTGAAATTTGTGAAATATGTGATAATAAATATTTCACTTAAATACATACTATTCACTTCAATACAGACTAGCAGTCACTGTTGTTTGTTAACGTTAGTAAACATTTTGTGCTTTTTAGGGTTAAATATCTTTTAAAAAGCGTAAAATCGATTTTATACTCTAAGCGGTACAAGACATATTTGGACAAATTTTAATTTTTTATCATTATTTTCAAATGTGATATTAACCTCTTAATGACTGTATTATCTTTTTTTTTGTACAAAATTAAATTAAAATAGTGTACTTACTCTAATTTAAAGAATAGCTGAAATATTTGTAATTAAAACCATAACCATGTAAAGACAATAAATAAAACTTCTTTTTTTTTCTCAATTTAATTAACGGAAATCTCAATTATTTAAATTTACCCCATATACACACAAATATAATAATTGGTAATATTTTTATTTAATTTAATTCTATTTAATTTTTATTTTTATTTTATTCTTTTTTCAACTATTTTCACTATTTAAAAAAAAAAAAAAAAGAAAATTAATATACTACTATGTTTCTTTAATATTCACCTCTAGTTATATCACCTCTTTAATTTCACCTATGTATACAAATACCAATTTTGAAAATTTATTACATTATATATTATCTTTGTTATAAATAGAATGTGAATTAATTATTTTTTTTCTTTTTTGTATTTTTTTTTTTTACAAAATTTTTTTTTTTTGTTTTTTCAAAATTTTTATTTATTTTGTTTTTAGGTAATTTTAAAGTAACTTCGCATAATGTGTGGTATATATATATATACAAGTCATATTAGCTTTTGAACTGTGTTATAAAATTATTCACGTGAAATATAATATTTCTTAATTAAATAATTATTGGCTTTATTTAATACAGTACAATTATTTACTCATAGTTAGAAATTTAGTTGATTTTGATGACAATTTAGTTTACTTCTAAAGTCAAGCTTTTAATTTGAACCTCTGAACTTAATCATCAGTTCAAATTCCGTTTGTGGGTCATTATAAAAATATTTAATATTTTATAACACAAATATATAAATATATATAAATATTAAATATAAATAAAAGTAAATGAATAATTAATAATAATAACATAATTGCTGTGCCAGATAATATACGGTAATGAAACAATATTGTACTGTATTAGCTACAGCTGGGTTATTGTAAAATTAATAATACACTAAACGGTTTAAATATAGTCTATTTTGATTGAAATTATGCCTAATATATGCCTCTATATTTTTTAAAATACCTTATATACCTTCTGCTTTTTAAAAATGGTTAAAAAAATATAATAGAAAAATATAGGATAAAAAGGAGTAACAATAAATTAATCTATACCTTTTTTACTTTAACTGAAGACTTTTTCACTTTAATTGAAGACTTTTTTATTTCAAATGAAGACGTTTTTTTTCAATGAAGATGTTTTACTTTAAGTGAAGGTATTTTTTTTAATGAAGTTTCTTTATTTCAGTAATTTAGTTAACATACATATATAATATGAATAAATAATATCTTATATTTATATATACTATATATATTTATATATATACAGGTTATAATATTATATATTATATTAACTATATTAATGAAATAAAGAATCTTCATTGAAAACAAAATGTCTTCACTTAAAGTAAAAGGTCTTCAGTAAAAATGGTATATAAAAAAAAAGATAAAAATAATTTAACCTTTTATTCTGTAAAGAAAAAACTTAAAATTTTTAAAATTAATATACTTAACTAGATAAAAAATTCTCTTTATTTCAACTTATTTACATAAATTATATATTTATCGATATTATATTTATAATTTTCATTTATAAAAGGAACAGTAGAGAGCTGTAATTTCTCTGAGAGCTATCAGTATATCAGCTCTTGAGAACAATTGAATATAATTTGCAATTTAATTAATTGTGTACGCCTCAACAATGCATTTTCAAAACTGTTGTTAACTGCAAATTCGAATTCTACGTCAAAAAATAAAAATCTTTTCTCTTAATAATTTTTTTTTTTGTTTTCTAACTATTTCCTTTTAAAATTAATAAAAATAAAAGAAAAATCTTTCATATTTTTCCTTATAAATTTTATTAATATAATTTTAAAATTGATATTAGTAAAATTTATAAAGAAAAAAAATATGAAAAATTTTAAATTTTATTTTTATTAATTTTAAAGGGGACTGGGGTTCAAACCCCGATCAGATCAAAAATAATAAAGACAAAAGGGTCCTAAAAATATCCGCAAATATTTATATATTTTATAATGTAAAAAAAAAAAACAAAAAAAAATTATAAAGGGAAAATTATTAAGACAAAAGTTTCTAATTTTTTGACGTGGAATCCGTATTTCCTTCTAAAAACCCATTTAATCCCATTTAAAAATCTTAATTTCGGTGAATTTCCGGTCTAAAAAACATATTTCCAATCCTTTGGGGAAGTTTAAAATATCACTAATCGATAGAGCATCCCCGACTTAGTTAATAACTTTTTTTTTTAAATTTTAAAATAACGACCCCTTTCTTTCTTAAAAAGCTGAAACACAAGGTTTGAACCACCTTGTATATATTCTCTTCAAAAAATATAATTTTGTATACTGTTTTGGTATAATGCACACAATTAAAAGTTCAATTGAATGAAAGTAATAAAAAGAAATTTGTATACCACAATATATAAGCGAAGTTACATACAATATAAAATAATTTTAATTAACCATAAAGATAAGAATATTTTTAATTTAATAATGAAAATAAAATTCAAAAAAAAAAAAAACTTTTACATTATTATTATTATTTTTAATTTTATTTTTAATTTTAATAAAATATATACTATACTAATTTTTATTATGTCTTTAAATATACATAAGTACGTATATAATATAATGCATAAAATATATAATTTGTATTATATATATGAATATAATTTTTTAAATGTAAATTATTAGTTTTTAATTTTATTTAATTTTTTTTGTTTTTTTTTAGTTAAATTTTTCTTTTTTTTTTTTTAATTAATAGCTGCTAAATTTTATAATTTTATGCCTATTTTTTTATATAAATTCGTTCTCTCATTATACTTGCAGAAATATCATCTTGTTGGGTCACAACGCGAGGTGAGTTCTTTTTTCCTATTTTTCTTTTTTTTCTCAACACATCTTTTTAGAGACTTTTAAATAAATATTATAAAAATTAATATATACATTTTTTTTTTTTTTTTAAATTAATCTTAAATAAAAACTTTCAAATCAACAAAAAAAAAAAAAAAAGAAAAAGAGAAAAGAAAGAAAAATGTATTTATTTATTTACTTTAAAAGTAATTTTAAAATAATTTTAAAAATTAATTTTTTTTTTAATTTTATCTCTTTAAATAGAATTAAAAAAAAAAAAAATTTTTTTTTGTTTTTTTAAATAAAAATTTTATATAAAAAAATATTTATTTATTTTTTTATTCTTTAATAAAAAATTAACTTTTAAAGAATTTTATTCTCGTATGGTATTATAATTTATAATTTTTTTTCCTTTTTTCAAATTAATTTTTTTTTTTTTTCATTTAGTTTAAGTATCTAATAATTCGCATATAATTAAATTAAATTTTCGTTTTTTTACAATTCTTTTTCTTAAATTGTTTTTTTTTACTTTTTTTTTTTTTTTTTTAAATAGAAAATTTTAAAAATTAAAGAAAAAAAAAAAAGAAAAAATAAATAAATAAAAATAAAAAAGAAAAACTGCTTTGGTAGATGCCTTCTTTTAAATGTGTTATTGAAAACATATTATATAGATACGAGTTAATAATACACATTTAATATACGAATTTTTTTTCAAATTTCAAAACACAGTTTTTTTTTTTCTTTTCTTATAATTTTTAAAAACGCACATATTTTACACCACACTTTAATTCAAATCACCATATTATTTCCAATATTTAAAATTAAAAACCAAAAACATCAAAATTATATTAAGAGCGCAGCTATTATTTTAAAAATTTTTAGATCTTAAATTTAAAATAAAGAAGAAAAAAAAAAAAATTATTATGATTTTTATAGGGATAGGCAATTAAAATGGTGAAAATATTAATGTTTTAAATTTTGGCAGTATATACTAAATTGTTTAATATATTTAATTGGGTAAAAAATTTTAAAGTGTTTTATTAATTTTAATATTATTATTTCATATATTGTTATATGTATATTTATCAGGCTGATATACCAAATCATATATTCAGAATTTTCTTTTCAAAAGATTGTATTTCTGGGTAAGGTTTAGACTAAATGTAATTTACCAATATGGAAGAGCAGATTTTAATCTATAAATATCTAGATTCTAGAGCCTAATTAAAAATTTTTTTTTTTTTTTTAGTGTATTCCCCTGTCCCATAAAAGTGACAAGGAAATTACATTGCCTTTCCTTTTCAGGCATGGCTGTAAATGTAGTAAGGGTTAATTATTCTTACGACGCGTGTCGAACCCACATTCCCTCGGTGTTTACAACGTTTCATACGCTCTTTTTTTTTTTTTTTTTTTGGTTTATAAGGTAAATTTTATGTTATTAGCTCACTGACAAAAATAAAAATCAATAAAAAAAGGATGATTGTTTTTTTTTTGATTTTGGTTTTGTATAAAATAACAAAAATAATAAAAACAAGGTACAATGTAAACCAACGGTTTTTAAAAGCGCACATTTCCAAAACTCAATACAAACTGTTTAGAAGTGTGACTTACACAAAAATTTGAAAATTTCATGTAATAAGAAAAAATGTGAAAATAGGACATTTTTGAAATTTTGAGGGGCTATAAATCCGGAATCCTATATAACTAAGAAAAGCCGTTAACACATGTAAAAATATATTATTAAACCTTTAATTTTCATGTCTTGCCGAAGAAAAATTTGTACAGGTGTCTAAGTTACAAGTGTCTAAAAATAGCAAATTTTCAATTTTTGAGGCGTAATAACTCTTAAAGAGGGGGTGTTACCAAAAAATTTTCTGAGGAAACTTATACTAATTCTAAGTTCTTTCTTGCCTCAAAATTTCAAGCTTCTATCTAAAAGCATGCCGGAGTTATGAAAGTAGAAAAATCATGCAAAATTTGGTTTTCACATAACGGTAAATTTGAATACTAAATTAAAAAAAAATTGTATAATTTTGATATTAATTTACAAAGATAAAAGAAATACCTGTCGAATGACGTTTTCAGATTGAAAAAATCTTAAGCAGAACATAAGATATATGCATTTTTAAAAATAGGGCTTTTTCAAAGTTTGAAGGGCTGTAGCTCCGTAATGGGGGGGGGGCTACATGAAAAAGTTGTTCCACAAAATTATTTTTTTTATGAGACCTACCTATGGTTAAAATTTTTTTCCTCTATCTTTAACGGTGTAGAAGTTTTGTAAACAGACGGACGGATGGACGGACAGAGTGAAACTAATAAGCACATTTTTTCAAAATTTTTTTGGAAATGTGCTAAAAACAATACAAATTTAATTCATCGGTTATTTATTATTAGTAACAAAAAATATTTCATATACATATTACCAAAGATTATATAAGTATATTATATAAGTATTACTTATATAATCTTTGATATTACGAAACCAAAAAAATATTTAAGTACGTATGTACATAAATAACATAAAAAACAACGAAAATTAAAACAAGCATTTTAAAGTCTCTAAGTTAATTTTAGAATGTTTCTAGATTATTCCGTTCGTTAAATGAAATTTTATCATTAATATTTTTTAATAAAATATTTGGAAAAATTGAAATAATTTTGCGTTAAATATTATTTGTAGGTTGATCACTGCAGGAACAAATTCCAACAACCTTCTACATCTCATTTAATTGACATTTTAGATTAATTTATTAGTTATTAACATGTCTACTCGTATATATACCTAAAGAACTCTTTTTTCTCAGGCTAAAAATAAAATGGTATAAAAAATGAAAGCACATGCCATTAATTGACGAACTTACCCATTAATTGACCAACTTAATCAAAAAAAAAAAAATTTACGAAAATAATACGAAATGTTTGGGAAAAAATTTCAGTATATCCGGCCAGTTTCAATATACATGGCATAGTTTCATATAATAAAATTATATTTTAAAAATTTTATTGTTATTATTTTTTTTTTTACTTAAATAGATTTTAAATAATAAATGCGAAAAATTTTAATTATACAATCAATCTTAAGTTGAAAATGCATTTTTCTAAAGAAATATTGAAATCTGATTTTATGTTCTTTAATTAAAATATTTTTATAATTTATGATTCTTTATAATATATATATATATATATATATATATATATAATATACATATATATATATATGTACATATATATATATTAAAAATATTTAAAATCAGTATAATTTATTTTAAGCAGTAGCTTGCTTTTTATTTTTTTTTTTTTTCTAAATAAATTATAACAGTTTTGTTTATAAAATATGCTGTGTTACAGCTTACAGGTTATGTCCAACTGGTTTCAATAAAATATCTCTTACCTTTGTTGTTTCTTAATTTTGAAAGTGCAAAATTTTAAAATCTATAATATAAAAAAAAACAAAAAAAAAAAATTGTTGAAAATGGAAAAACAAAAACAAAAAAAAAAAAAAAACATTGAAGAATTTTGTTCCAGCTGTATAAATGTTACATGATCATCTACCATCTGCAACAATTTAGTATATACTCTATATATATATAATGGTACGGGTAAATTTTTTTCAGGTATTAAAAATTTAACAAAAACCAAAAAAATAAAAATAATGTAAATAATATTATAATATCAGTTTCTTTTTAAAAAAAATTTCATTAAATCGCAAAAGTTTAAAAAAAAAAAATCAAAATCGAAAAATTATTTAATTTTAGTATATAATTTTTTTTTTTTTTTTTATATAGGAAATAAATAATAATTATTTGTTTTAAGAAACAAAAACAAAAAACAAAAAAACCAATTGGTGTTATAATATATGAAATTAAATTAAATTAAAATTTTCAAAAATATTTTAATGATGACATAAATAGCAAATTTGTGCACTTCATTTCTATTTTGTTTTTCTCTGAAAAAAAAAAAAAAAATTATTCAAAACGCTTAAAAAAAAATTGGCGATTTATTTAGATTTTATACAAAAGCTTTTTTATGCAAACAATTTTTTTTTTTTCAATTTTAAATCAAATCAAAAAATTCGCTTAAATTTTCTTTTAGATGTTTAGTTGATGTAGTTATGTTAGGTGTAATAAGGTATAATTATTATTTTGAAATAAGTTGAAAATAAAAAAGAAAATTTCAACATTATATTCTAAGCTTGGGTTTTTTTTTTTTCTTTTTCTATGTTCTTCTTCTTCCAAAAAAAAAAAAATTAGTTTCAGAAATTATACATATAATCGAGGCTACGAATACATTTACATACCAAGTAGTAGTGAAGTAGGGGAAGAAATGTGATGTCAAATACTTGTAGATTCAATTGATTGAATTTGAAAACATTATAAATATATTCAATGTATAAAAAAAATAATAATTATTTAAACAGAAAAATGGATAAACTGAAAAAAAGCTGAATTGACGAGCAAAGTTAAAAACAAAAACAAAAACAAAAAAAAAAAAAAATTTAAAAATCTATATTTAAACAAACAAACAAAACAAAAATCAAACAAATAAATTAAATAAACATTGAATAAATCAAAAACTATTTCCTGCCTAACAAATAAATATATAAAATCTATATATATAAAATATAAAAAATATACAAAAATAAGTATATTAGAAAAATAAAAATTAACAAAATTAAACACAATTTATTAAAACCAAAAAACAAAAAGGTATATACAAAAATATTAATTAAAAAAAAATAATATTAAAAATTATTGTCAAGTTTTTTTTTTTTTTTGACATTTCAATATATAATAACTGTTTGTTTATTGTGTGACATTTTGCGTGCACAAACATTTTTTTGCTTCAAAATTAATTACGCTACCTGTTGGCAATATTGTATAACCTATTTCTGTTTCTGTTCCTGTTGTAAGAGTGGCATTTCTTTAACTTATAAAAAAGTTTCTGTTCAAATTTCAAAAAAAAAAAAAAAAAACTAAAATAAAAAATAAAAAAATGGCTTTTGTTTGCTTTTAATGTGCTTTAAAGCTAAAAAAAATACTAAAACTAAAGTAAAATGTTTCTACAAAACTTTTCATATGGCTGTGTTTTCAAACAAAAAAAGAGTTTCAAGAGTTTTTTTGTTCTTTTTATTTAGAAAATGCAATTAGTGCACTTTCTTCATAAATTATTGTATATTTAGGGTTTAATTATTTTTTTTTTTTTTGTTATATGCAAAAATAGGAAAGAAAAAAAAACAAATTGCTTTTACTTTGAATTATTTATATGGTAAAATACACAAAAAAAAAAACTTATTTTTCATCATTATTATCAGACATTTTGAAGAGAAAAAGATTTTATTAAAAGTATGGAAAGATTCTTTCAAAATATTATTTAAGGGATTTACTTCTTGTTATTTAATTTCTTCTAAATAATTTATTAATTAAAATTTTTATCAAAAAAAAAAAAATAGGAATTATCAGTTTTTTCAGAAGAAATTAATTCTTTTTTATACCAAAACTTTTTTAATAATTTAGGTACAAAACATTATTATAAAAAACATTTTTTTTTTGTATTTCTTTAACATTATTCCTATGTATATATACATACATTAATATATTTTTTTTTTTCTTTTCGTATTGCAAAAATTTTTATTTTCTAGAAACGTTGAACTATATTCATTTAATTGAAAACTTCAGATTGATCTTTTATCTGCGATCTTTTATTTGGTTTTATATTTAAAAAAAAATTTTGAAAATAATTCTTTTCGATTAATTTTATAAAATAAAACTTAATAAATTTAATTATTAAATAATATATACATTTTCTACTTTAACTGAAGACATTTTTATTTTAAGTAAAGGTATTTTTATTTTAAATGAAGATATTTTTTACTTTATATGAAGATTTTTTATTTTATATGAAAACATTTGTAAAATTTCATATAATATACATATATATAATATATGCATATACATATGCGCATAAATATCAAATATACATAAATATCTTGCCCAAATATATATGAATTGTATAAATTTAATATATGTATATATATATATGTATATATTAAATATTTATATATAACATAAATTATTCAAATAAAGATTCTTCATTGAAAATAAAAATGTCTTAACTTAAAGTAAAAAATATTCATTTAAAGTAAAAATATATCTCTACTTAAAATAAAAAATATTCACTTAAAGTAAAAAAGTTTTTAGTTAAAGTAAAAATGGTAAATCAAAAAAAAAAGTAAATCAAATTTCAAAAAAAAAATTTACATGTATCAGACATTGATGCTTAATAAAAGCATGTTTTTAAAAAAAAAGTATCTTATAAATACTTTCAGAGAATATTGAGATAATTTGTTTTTTATTATATTAAAAAACTGTTATTTTAATTTCGAAATAATTATAAATTGATCAAATTTCATTCCTATGAATATAGTTCTTTCTGTAAAGAAACATCTGCCAATGCTTTAAAAGTTAAACAATATAGTAAAAAAAAAAAGAAAATTGAAATGAAATCATTTTCTTTTATATTTAAAGTTTTTAAGTTGTTTTTTTTTTTTTCAAAATATTAAAAATTTTAAAATTTTTTTCAATTTGTGTTTGTTGTTTTCGTTTAAGAATATTTTTCTTGTTTGGGAAATAAAATAAAATTTTTTTTTTTTAATAAAACTAAAATTATCACAAGCGTTTTGTTAAATTTCTTGCAAAGTATAAAGTGAATTTTAATATTATTTTAATGAACTTTTTCGCTTTTAAATTTTAATATTCATGCAGTTTTTTTTCTATATTTATGTTACAAAATAAAAAAAAAAAATATTAAATTTTTTTCTTATAAATAAAAAAAAAAAACTCATACTTTTTAATATTAATTTTATCTATATATTTTTTTGTTTTATTATTTATTTTTAATTCACCATTAATTAACTATTATTTAAACAAAATATTTTTTTTTTTTTTGTTTTTATTATTTTAAAGGTAAATTGTTTTCAAAAAAAAACCTTTTAATCTGATAATAAAATTCTTTTTTTTTTTTTTGTCTTTGAAATTAATATTAATATCTAATAAAAAAAAAATTCTTTTTGTTTTTTGAAAAACTATCCAAAAATATTTAATGTTATTTGTGTGCATTTTTTATATATTTATAATATATACAATATAAAAAAAAAAAATAAAATTATTTAACACATTTTCTTTTTCTTTCTATATTTTAAAAGTTGAAAAAAAAAAAATAAAATAAAAATATTTAAATATTTTTAATTATTATTCCCAACAAAAAAATAAACAGAAAAAACACATAACAAATTAAATAAATTTCTATATACAAATGTTTTTTTTGTACTATATATAATATACATATATACCTTTGAACTTTATACATATATATTATATATATATATATATATATATTCAAATACAAATTTTCTACATAATGTATTTAATAATATTATTATTATTATTATTTTTGTACACTAAAATCTTGATTTGCATCTTGATAGGAAGGGAAGACATAAAATGACTTTTAATTGAAATTTTTTTTTTTTATCATTTAATATTAATATGAATATGTAATGTAATTTTCTATTATTAATCAACCATTATATATTTTAATAAATTATTGCTATGACCAAGTAAAATTTTAAAAATAGTTTCTTATTAATTTTTAATATAAATATTTTGTAAACATACGTATATATATTATTAATATTAAAATATAATATATTATATAATATAACATTATTTCAGTATTCATTTTATATGTAACGAAGTATTTTATTATATAGTTTTAGAATTGCTATCTTATTACCATTTTTTATTTATTACCTATGTGTATTTTTTTAAAGAGGAAATAAAAATCACAGCAATATCATTTTCGTTTTTGTATATTTAAAAAAAAAAAAAAACAATTTTTTCAAAATTTGTTTTTTTTTATTTACAATTAAAATATTTTTTTTTTTACCATAATGAATTCCTTCCACCTATATTGTTCTATCAAGTTATTTAAAAAAAAAAATATTTTTAAAAAACAATCTTATACATTAATAACAACATTATAAAAATTAAATTTAAATACGTAATTTATACAAAGTATATTAGAAAAAATTAAGATTTTTGGGTACATAATATATTATATATATATTATATTATTTATGTATTCTGCTACGGTCACCCCAGATATCTTGGAAACAAAAATCAAGAAAAAAAAATTTTTTGAAAGTTTAAATTTTTTTGGGACAGAATCTTGAAAAAACAAAAATCATTTGGTGATAACATTTTCAAAAAATAAAAATAAAAATTTTAATTTATTTTATTTTACAAAATTCTTTAAAATTATGTCTTACATTATAAATGAAAAAGAAGAGAGATATCACTTAAGTTATTTGTGTGAAATTGTCATAAATTTAAACCTGTAAATTAATTATTAGTTTTTAGTTAAATTATTGTTATTAATTTTTGTTTCGATGAAAATTTTACCTTATATATAATTAGATTGAATTTTAAAATTGATTTCTTTTTTCGAAAAAATTTAATAACAAACAATACCCAATATCTCTCTTCAGGAAAATGAATAAATAATAAAAAAACGAACTAAAGTATTTATTGTTGAAAAAGGGCAAAGCATACCAATATAAAATTCATCACAATTCAAAACCTCACATATACGTATATATAAATATACTGAAAAAAGGATATAACCCTGCTTTTGAATCAACAACAGAGCCCAAAATTTAAAAAATGGATTCAAAATCCCAGCTAAAAATTTTATTCAAATACTAATTTTAAAATCTACTCTTAATTACTTCCTAATTAGTTGTCAAGATAAACATTTCAACAACAGAGCATGTAAAAAATTATTTGAAAAGAAAAAAAAAAAACTCGTAAGAAATATTTGATTCGAAAATAAAATTTTAGATTGATTTTTTTTTTCAAGATAAGGTCGTGATCCCAATCTGCTAATGTTTTAAAATGATTCTTTTTCTGATTTAATTAATTATATACCTTTTTTATTACATACTACCCCTTTTGTAAAATAATTTAAATTTTACTTCTTTTTTTTACCAAAACTATTAACAATCTATAAATTAACTTTTTTTTTTTTGTTTTCTTTTTAATTTTTAATTTATTTTTATTTAGTTTTTCATTTTGTTTTCCATTTTTATTAAATTTTAATTTAATTTTTATTATTTTTATAATTTTATATAATTTATAATTAAATTAATATAATTGGAACATAATCAACATAAAAATAAAAAAAAAAATATATTTTAAATATTTGAAATTTTGTTAATTTATTTTTATAGAAAATTAATTATTTAATTCAAAAAAAAAAAAAAAAAAAAAAAAAGACTAAAATTAAAAAAAAAAATTAAAACACCTATATACCAATATATATATTTAAAATCCTTCTTATCAGCCGGCCTGCCTTTTGTAAACGAGACATTGTGGTAACATCGCCTTCAAGAAGATAGAAGGAGGCGTTTTACACCACTTAAGAACAAACGCATAAGACATACAAATGCTTCATCATATTTTTAATGCATACTAAAAACCAAAAAAAAAAAAAACAAAAAAATGAAAATGAAAATTAAATTAAAAAAATTAGAAAAGACATAATTTGAATCTAGTACCACTGTTTAAAAAAAAAAAAAATTGTATTGCTATAAAAAAAAATCTACTACTACAACTCTACAACTCAATTTTATATTATTATTACTATTATATTGTTAATAACTTTTATTTTCTTTTTGGACATTTAACTTTCAACTTTGCATAAAACAAATAAAAAATAATTTATAAAGAAAAACAAAAACTTTTTCAATATTATAACGGTGATATAGCTTTCAATCATTATGCAAACATTATAAATGAAAAAAAAAAAAACAAACAAAATGTTATTTTATAACTAACAAAAAAAAAAAAAAAAAATTTAAAAGAAAAAAAAAATAAAAACAAAATTTACAGCTTTGTTTTGGTAAGTAATTAAAAGCCAGTGTAGTTTATCACAATAGCAAAATTTTTACATAAATTTTTGAATAAAATATTTACAAAAATAGTCAAAAAAAAAAAAAAAAATCATTTAAAACATTGAAGAAAAAAAAAAAAACATTTAAAATTGTTAATTTTTTTGTTTTTAAATAAAATTCTTGTGTTGTAATTTAATATAATTTTTTCTTATAACTTTATTTTAATTTTTTAAATATTTTTAATTGAGTTTTTGTTCTTCTGTATTTACTGTTTATATAACTGTTTCTGTGTATATAATATTCATACATTTATTGTTTAATTTTTTATATATTTTCTTTTCTTTTTTGATTGTTTTCCTTTTTTGATTTATGTTTTGTTTTTTTTTTTTTTTTCCAATTTTACATATATAAATATTATAGTTTTTAGTTTTTTTTTTATGTTATTTAAATAACAAGTTCTTTATTGATTTATTTTTACTACAAGAATTATTTTTATGGATTTTTACATTTTAATCATCACAAAACATACATACAATTACACTTGTTTTAATTCAGCTTTTATTCTAAATGTATTAGTAGTGCATTTGCTTATATGAATATGTCAATATCAATAATGATTAATTATTAAATATTTTTATTTTTTAAATATTTTGAAAAATAATTTTCTTTTTTCAAACAAAATGAATTTTAATACTTTATTACATATTATTATATTGCAGCCTTTAAACTTTTAAATTATTTAGCTTTTTATCTAAATCGTTCGTTAGTCAAACCAATCAGTTTTGTTTTTTTGTATATTTTGCTGTTCTTATATTTCTTGTTTTTATGCGGCAAAATTTTAAGAATTAATAATTTATATTCTCAAACAAATTTTTAATTTGTTAAAGTTTCTCGCTTAAATCTTTTGTTAGTTATTTTATTACTCTAGTATAGAGAAGTTAAAAATCTTTAAATACTGTGTGTTGTTAAAAACTGTGGAGTGTAATAATTTAAAATATCTTGTATAAAGTTGTAAGATGAAGAGAATTAAATTATCTTTTGAAATTTTTTGATTTGCATTTAATTTCAAAAGAATTTTTTACGTTATTATATTTTTATTAATAAATATTGATTTTTTTTCTGAATTCACAAGAAAATGATATAGTCTGATATACAATCAAAGTTTGTGTTTTATTCTATTTACTTTATTTTGGCGAAGATATTATAATTAAAATCATTTTGTTTGTAAACTTTCTATGTAGCTATACATAATTGATGTTTTTTTTAAAGTCCTGTTTTCTTTAAGTTCTTGATTATTTTTTTTTGTTGTATTTTTAATTATATTTTTTTGAAAATAATTTTTCCGAATGAAATTTTCTAAGAAAATTAAAAAAAAAAATTAAACAAAACTGAAATGAAATAATTTTATTTGTAATGTTTTATTTTTCTTTTCTTTTTTTCCGTTACTTACAGTTCATTGTGATGTCTTTTATAATATTATAATATTATATACTGTATAACTAGAAACTTACTTTATGTTAGAATAAAATATATATATATATATATATTTAAAATAGAAAATAAAGTTTAAAAATATTGAAACGCACAGAGAAACAATAATAAAAATACTTATTAGATTTTTTGTTAAATATTTTTATACATAAAAAATTAAATGGAACTATAAAAAAAAAAAATGAATTATAAAAAAATAGAAAAAAAATAATTAATATATTAAATACAGGATATTCCACAAGTCAGATGATACAAGATCAATTGAATATTTCAAACTTGTCGGATACAAAAAACTAAACAAAAAATACATTAGTTCATTTTCATCTTGTTTTTTTTTTGAGGTGATACACTTTTCAAAATATATTTCTTGGCCTTTTGAATTAATTTAAGAACTAATAGAAAAATAAAAACTGATGTGCTTAACTAAATGGTGAAAGTACTTTTAAATTTAAACAATAAAAAAAGAAACGAAGCACAAAACAATAATTCAATTATTAACTTTTAAATATAATTATTAAATAAATGCATTTATTTTATTTTCACAAAAAACAATCGTCAGGATAATAATTGTTTTTACATTTAGAATCCTTTCGAATGCTAATTATATATTATATTATTTACAAAAAAACTAATAAGTTATGCAATACGTTAAATAATAAATAGTTGTTGCTGTCATTTTTGATGTTGTAAGTACCGTTTTTTTGTACTTGTTTGTCAATTTATTTAATTAATTATATCTTAATTTATAATTTTTTTATTTAATTATTTCTTTTTTGTTTTTTTTTTTTTTACAATTAATTAATTTAATTTGAATTGAATTTTTATTTTGTAAATGTAAGTTATTTTAAAGTAAAAATTTGTAAATATTTGTTGTTTGTAAATAAAATGCATAGTATGTTGTTAATTCTGCTTTCTATATATAAAACAAAAAAAAAAATGCAAAATGAAAAAAATTGAAGTGTCTTTAAATATTTTCTAAAATTGTTTTTATTTTAATTAAATTTTATTTTTTCAAATTAAATTTCGTTTAATTTACAAAAAATAAAAAATTAAATATAATTAATTTTAAATGAGAAAATATAATATTATTTTATTTATGTTTATAATTATGTAAAATAATTTTATCTTCAAATAAATGAAAAAGCTTTTAAATTATTTATTTAAAAAATTACAATGTAATTAATTTATAATCTTATATTTTATTTATTTATTTCTTTTTTAATTGAATACTAACTTATTTTTCTTTTTTTTTTCTGTTAAATATTTTATTTTGGAATTGGGAATGCAAATTTTTATTATAAATTTTGAATGAATTTTCTTTGGTTAAACATTATATAGAAAATATATTGTTATATATTTAATTAGTTTCATAATGGTATTACATATATGTATATATATACATAAATTAAAATAAAAAAAACAAAAAATATATATATAAAAAAAAAAAACAAATTAAAATTAAATGGTTTTTTTATAAAGCATTTATGTTAAATAATTATAAATAATTAGAAAGAATTATATCAAAAATTCAGAATAAAATATTTAAAATTATTAATATTTATCTTAATTTTATCTATTAATATAATACATTAATTATTTACTGGAATTACTACAAAAAAAAATTAATACCAAATTTTTTCTGACTTTTATTAAAAATTTTTTAATTTTTGAAAATAAATTAAAGTAATTATTAATTTTTTCAAATTATATATTTTAAGCTGTGCAAGTACATTTTGATCGGCTTCTCATTTATGAAAATCAGTAGAATTATTTTGAATTTTTGATTAAATTAAATAAAAAAAAAAAAGAAAAGTTAATTGCCATGTAAAAATTGCAAAACCATTAATACAAAAAAAAAAAATAATAAAAAAATATATAAATTAATGTCTGCATTTTCAAAAAAAAAAAAAAAAATAAAAAAAAAATGGAAAAAAAAAAATAGCAATTTAAAACCGCCTTTAAAATCGCTATATATAATCAATTTTTTGTTTTTTGTTATTTATTTTACATATTTTAAAAATTATTTGCATTTTTCTTTTTTTCTTTTTCTTTTTTGTCTCTTTTGATTTTATTTTTTTTTTCTGTTTAAATTAAAAAAAAAAAAAAAATTTAGATGGGGGAGAGGTCCCCGCAACGGTTCTTTAACGGGTCATCATCCTACGGTTATAGATTATCGCACGGGTTACATACGGTCCCATCTTCGTTCGCCATCGGGGAGAGTAAGATGACCGATTTTAGGATGACCGATCTTTCATTGTCATTATGTCCACAACAAGCAGCTGCAATACCATTTATTGCACCAAATCGATCTCCACAACAATATCAACAACAACAACAACAACACCAAAATCAATATCAACAACAACACCAAAATCAATATCAACAACAATCAATTGGAAATAATAGTAATCATGGTGGTGCTAGATTTCTATCGTATTTTGGAAATGAAGATAAAGAAAGAAAAAAATCTGAAACTTCTTTCTTTAATTTAGGTTTTAGACGTAAATCGACAATATTTTTTGCAGCAACCGATTAAATAAAAAACAAAAAAAAAAAAAAAATTAAATAATTTTATTAAAAATTATTTATTATATACATTATATTTAAAGTAATTTATTAATTAATTAATAAATATAATTAATACAAAAAAAAAAAAAAAATTTAATTTATTATATAAAAATTTTTATTGTATAATGAAATAAAAATTGTTAATGATTTATTTAATATTAAAAATTAATATAAGTTATACGTTAAATTGAAATTATTAAATTTTAATTAAAATAAATAATATAAAAACAAAGGAAAAAAAAAAAACTGCTAGTTGCTAATATTACAAAATAAAAGTTGACAAATGTTGTAATTTAAAAAAAAAAAAAATAAATAAATAAAAAATTAATAATTTGAAAAATCAATAATAAATTTTATGTAATTTATGTGTGTAGATTTAATTTTACAAAAAGAGTGCATCGAAATTTTTTTATATACACAAAAAATTATTATGTTCCTTTTCTTTAAAAGTATTTTTTTTTTTAATGTAGTTATTATAACAATATCAAAGTAATTAATATATACATATATATATAGTTAGTTAATATTTTTGTGTTTTTTTTTTTTTTTGTTTTTTTTTTTTATTTAAATATTTTTTTCGAAAATTTAAAACTTAAATTAAATTTTAATACATAAAATAAAAATAAAAATGGTTTTAATTTAAAATAAATTTAAGGTTTCATACAAAATAAAACAATTAATGTTTTAAATAATCGAATACGAAATTTTTTTCCGATCATATATTTTCAGTTTTATCAATATATTATAATTTTTGATTATTGAATAGAATTTGCATATTATATAGGTTAATAATTAATAATAACCTATTAATAACCTGCTTATACAGAAGTGGAAAAAGTGCTCGAAAATTGGGCTCATCGAATTCGTTCCTGCAAAAGAAGTCGTGGAGGACATTTGAATGACGTTTTATTCAGAACTTAATTGTATCGATTGTACTTCATATTAAATAAAAATAACATTTGAATTTCCTTAACAATTAGTGTGTTTTTTTTTTTTTGAAAAGAAATCATATCACTCAAATTGGAAAACCCTATATATAACGAATACGAAGAGAATTATATTGAAACCTTGATAAAATCGAGCATTATACAAAATATAGCAAATTCAATTACAACTTCTATTCAAATTTGTAGTTAATTTCTACAATTATTTCTAATATTGTTGCCAATTTCATTATTACATCTATTTATTTATTAAAATTTTTAGTTTAAAAACAAAAACAAAAAAATAACACCCATTCTTTTTTTTTATCATTTAAGTTCTAATATGTATCTATAATCTTTTTAAGTATCTCTATGAGATTATTATATAAAAGGAGCTACATCAAATATCAAATTTTCAAAGTAGCAATAAAATCTAATTTAATTTTTTGCCGGCTCAATTTAATTTTATTCCAGATCAATTTAATTTGTATAATGAAAATAAATTAAATTAAATAAAAAAAAAAAAAACATTTTTTTTTTCTTTTGAAAAAAATAATTTAAAATAAAATTTTTAAGATATTTAATAGTAATAAATTTGATGAAAATTTTTTTTTTAAATATTTTCCTCACTGCTAACACATATTTTTAAATATTGTGTAGTTAATAATGTTGTACAATATTTAATGTAAGCTAGAATATAGACTATATATACATGAAATAAAATTATTAATACATTTAAAATAATTTAATATAATTATACAATTAGTTAACATGGACGAATAATGCACTTAAATAAAATCAATTTGTTACCTAACGTCTTGCAAATCAAATAATTTTTAATTTAAAAAGACAAAAAACATTTTTTTTTTTATTAATTTTTCAACTTTTAACAATTAATTTTTACTTTTAATTTTTTAAATATTTCCTTTATTTTAAATTTTGAATTTTGAATTTCTTGTCTCGGAAAAAGGTTCGTGTCCTGAATATAACTATATAATACATATAAATTTTATTAATTTAAATATTTTTATCATTTTATTGTATATTTTTTTTTTAGATTAATTCAAGAGCAAAATGAACTGCAATAAATAAAAAAAAAAAAATTCAATAGAATTGTTTCATATTAAAGAAGATAATCACTTCTGGCTATTAAATATTATATTTATTTAATTATTATTAAAAAAAAAAAATGATTATATTAAAAAATAAAAATGTATTAATTAACAAGTAAAAGTTCTAGCAAATTATTAAAAATTAAAATTTCTATGTTACAGTTATTATTTATTTATTCATGATTAAATTTCTAAGTAAAATTAAATGCAATTAAAATTTTTAAAATATTGTAACATTAAAAATCTGAAAAATAATGAATACGGTTGTATATGTTATTTATATATAAAGTGAATATGCAAAACAAAATATATACAATATGAAAAATATATTTATAAATAACGATAAATATATACTAAGCATGTTTCCGAATCTATCACACTTGACACTTCTTTTTTTATATGTAAAGCACACTAAAAATTTGACAGATAATCAAGTGTGATCACTGATCAGCTAAAAAATTTTTCGGAGTTTTTCGGAATTAATAGAGTGCAGTTAGCTAGTATTTAGTGGGACGTTCTGGTGTGATAGGTTAGGAAATACTCTAAATGTCTTATTTTCTATATATTATTTATATGTACATATAAAAATTGTATTGCCGTATTTATTATTTTTCGAAATATCGTTTTGAAATATTCTACACAATATTAAAAATATGAATTATTGAATATTTTTTTTTAAATATTATGTTATTACTTATGTTATTAGTATTTAACTAAATAAAGAGCAAAATATTTATATTAAATTTATTTTAATATAATTGTTACTTAAATCTAATTTTATATTAAATTTTTACAAAAATTTTTAAATAATTTTTCAATTAATGTGAATAATTTAAATAAAAATGTCTAAAAGTATTGAAAGCAGAAAAAAGTAATAAAGAAATACTTTAGAAGAAACAAAAACCAACCAAAAATACATAATAAAATTACAAAAAACAAAAAAAAAATCAAAAATTAATTATAAGATATGAAAGAATGTAAAAAATTAAAAAAAAATATGACAAAAACAAAAACATAATCACAATTTAAAATTAAGTAAAATTTAATAAATTTTAAAATTAAAATATTAATACAGATATCCTTCGTCTATACTGTAGAACGTTTTTTCTTCTATAACTAAATGACATTTAAATTTTTAATACATTTTTACATTGAATACTGTTTTTTTTTTAGTGTCACAGTCTTTCCTTTCCAAATGTGACTGTAAATGTCAGAAGGAGGAATTATTTTTACGATTTGAGTGGGATTCGAACTCATACTCCCTCTTTGTTAACATTGTATTTTATACGCTCTTACTTACTAAAGCATGTAGGTCCTTAAATACTTATTGTTTTTAGTTTTTTCTTCTTATTTTTTTTTGTTCTTTTATTTTTTCGAACATGTAAAAGGTCTACACTATACGTTTCATTAAGCCATTTCATTTCCAGATGCAAAATTTTTGACCTCCACAAAAAAAAGAACTGTTAACCGAGAAATATCTTCATTATAAAGTATTAATAAATTACATTTTATTATTGATCCATTAATATTCTTGAATATAACAGATTAAAGATTCGTTGAACTTTTATAGTTTCTATATAAATTGCTGCTATAAAAAAATAATTTATTTTTCACCTGCGTATCAAAATTTATTTGTATTTATTTCAATTAAAGATGAATCTCTACTAATCTCTAATTTAATAATTATATTAAATCTCTACACTTTAAAAGTGTTAATCAAATTAAGCAAATCACATCTTATATACTCGTAACTCTTTAATAGATATATATAAGATATTCATAAAGTAGTCATTTATTATTCATATTAGTTAAGTTTCAGTTGTTTGAATCATTATTTTCAATAAGCCGTTTATTATTCGGCTCTGATTATTGTACAAGATTATAAAACACAAATACATAACTTTATATAGGTACTTTTTTAGTTAACCTAAAGATAAATTACATTTATTATAGAGGAGCAAAAAATTCTTCACTGTTCAGAAAAAAAACAAAAAAAATAAAAAACATTTAGATATTAATTATATTTATATATAAAAGCAAAAGGAATTCATTCGAAAAATGAAACAATCATACCAAATACATCTAATACAAATTTTAAAGATACTAAAATCAGATTTTTGATTAAAAAAAAAAAAAAAAAACACATATTTGAAATTAAAAAAAATTTTTTTTTTTTTTTGAATCAGTATAACAATTAAAATAAAATAATCATTAAAAATTTATTCAAAAATGACAAATATTTAATTAAATTAGTATACATATACTTATATAAAAATTCATAAAAACAAAATTTTAAAAATTAAATATAAATTACAAAAAAAAAAAAAAAAAACACAGTATAACAAAATATATAAAACTATAAAATTCTTATGGGTTTTTTTTTTATTTCATCCTCATCCTCTATTAATTGTTATACTTAACTCTGCTAAAATTTAGTCTTTTGTACATTAAATGCTATATCTATAAGTTAATTTTAAAATCTGTAAATAATTAAAAATTAAGTTAATAATTTATTATAAAAATAGAAACAAAAATAAAAAATAACAAAATCTATCTAAAAAATTAACAAAAGAAAAATCTTTATTACTTCTTACCTATAACATTTAATAAATAATTAAATTACATATAATACTTATATAAATAAAATAAAATCTAGATTCTATATTATATATATTAATTAATTTAAAAAAAAAAAAAAACGATATTTAATTAATTTTTAAGTTTATTTTAAAGAAAAATTCATATGAGAATATTATAATAATCATCTTGTGATAAAATATTCTCAGTATGTTTTAATAAAAATAAAGTCTATTTAAAAAAAAAAAACAACAAAAAAAAAATTAATAATATAAAAAATTTTAAAGTTTTTTAATTAATTTTATTATACAGGTACATACACATAATATTGCCTCTATATGTTTATTTTTAAATTTATTTTACACATTGAATTCAAATTTTTATTTTTGAAACGGAGAAAATATTTAAATGTGACGTTAACGCAACTAAAAATATTAAATGTCGCATGGATTTTAACTCAACGTCAACCTGTTGGAAAAAGTAATAAAATTTTCTGACATGAGGATTACAAATATAACGAAGGATAAACTTGAGAGAAACGAGAAACTCTTGGAATTATCATAATAGTACTCAATTTTTTTTTTTTTTATATTGTAAAAATTTAATTATACTATAAATATTATTAATTTACTTTTAATTCTAATTTTGACAATTTTACTGATGTTAGTTGTGATAGCTATTAAAAATTTTCATGTTCTTTTCAAGTCAACAATAATTCAAATATTATAATGACACTTAACATGTATGTTCATTGTAAGGGTCTTTATATTTAATTATATTTATCGTTGTAGGTAAAACGTTTTTGATAAATCTAGAACTTATAAATGAATGCTATGAACTAAACTCCAAGTCACTTAGCCCCAAAGGCAAAAATTAACTAATTCCCACTATTTTTGTGAACAATATTTTCTAATATTAATTGAGAACTATAACTCTTAAAAAATATTTAAGTAATTCCCAAAAATATTTTTAGAATTTTATAATAATAGTAAAGAACTCATAAAAGTGAGTTTTATGGTTTTCAAAAAACAATTACAAAAAAAAAAAATAATTAATAATTTTTATTTCAATATTTAATATTTTTTCATTTTTATAAGAAGAAAATTCTTCTTTCAATGACAGGCCAAAATTAAAATTGAAAACCGGCAATACCATCACCAATTTGACTGTGTGACTGATTGGCTGGGCATTTTGTATTGGACTTGTACATATTATATTTTAAAATATTTGTTTTTTTGAGTAAATAATGTCTAAAAATATGTCACGAAACCTTTATAACTAGTTTGTCTTATTTTATTGACTTTGAATAAATGTTAAATTTTTCCAATTTTTTAAAAGTAAAAATGTATTTTAGTTTTTTTATTTTTTTAAGACAAAATTGATGAAAACTTTGAAAGAACTCTTATGTTTTAATAAAAAAAAATTTAATTTAAAACTTCAATTGATTAAATTCATTATATTCAACCTTTGAGCGGTTTTTTCAAATTATTATCTTAACTCACAGACAATTTTATTAATTGCTATTTTAAACTGACAAATCATTAAATTATAATAGTTTGTGAGTTTTAAGAAATGCTTTAGAAGTTGTCTAGGTAAATTTCAGTTTATGCCTACTGAGGGGTCCAATAAATTGAATTAGGACGAAATAACTTCTTTTAAACGTTTTGAAAGTGATGATTTTGTATTGAAGTATATATTATTAAAGATATTAAACTCCGTCTTGCATTATCTGTTATATATTTTTTGAGTTTTTCTTTAAATTAATTTCAACAGATTCAAAATCACATAGATATCTTTTTATACACTACAACTTGCAGAATAACTTTATTACAGAAAATATCAATCATGTCCAGCAAGTAATATAAAATAAAAATATGTATTATTTTTGTTGTACAGCTAATTGTTTTGTGTGTGCAAATAACATTTCAGGTAGAGTTTCAGCTTTAGAATGTAAGAATGATTTCTCTGCGTAAATAACGCGTTTCAAGTTTCTTAGTGTGTAGATTAGATTAAATTAGATTTATTTAAGAGTTATAAATCGTTAAGCTAAGTACACACGAGAGAGCAAAAATGGTAGAGTTGAGATAAGATTCTCGGTAGAGCCATCTACGTGTGTGTGAACACTTTCACTTTCTCACTGTAAACACTTTCAAGTAGAGACATTTTTGTGTCTACGATGACTCTACAAATCTACAAACGTGTTTGTAGATCTGTAGAGACTTTTTCGTAGATTTTCATGTAATTCATGAATTTTTGCATTTTATATTATTATTTAAAGTATGTATGTATGTTTCTATAAGTAATCAATGGTAACTATTTTAATTTATAAAAACCAGTTTCCTTATCAATAAATTAATCAAAATAAATCAAATTTTTATTTTAGTACTTTTTGTAATTTTATAAATTTAAAATCTGAGTTTTCTTCTGAGTTGAATAGTGAAAGTTACGTCATTAAATTAACGAAAGTTGTGTCATTAAATCTTAAAATTCAAAAAAAAATAAATTATTTAAATAAATTAAAAAAAATTAAAATAGCAAAAATGAATATAAAAAATTCGAAGTGACAGTGAATATGTCTGCAACAGGGAGCAAACATATAAACTCATCGAACTTTTTGAATTACACCCCAATTAAAAATCTTAACGTTATCGACAATCTTTCTCCAGCTGAAATTGATTCTCGCATAATTGTGTTTTGGTTTGAATATTTTGTTTAACTTTTACTAGCAAAAAAATTAAAGTTTGAATACATTGGATCAACAATTAACTCGTTTAACAAATCTTTATAGAATCCGACAGTATATCTTCTTTGAACCCATTCTCAAACCCAATATTTTCTTTTTTTTTATGATTTTTTTTTATAATTAAAAAAACACACGGTAGCTGCCGCAGCTTTTAATTATTCGAACTCATTTTTGAAATAACTATTTGCAACAAACTAATCTATTTTCAACTCAATTCTATTTATTACTCTACCACAGATCTACCATATACAAAAAATACGTAGACCGTGTAAACAGTCGCTAGAGAAAAATCTACATCTCTATACAAGAAATTTGTCTACCAGAGTTTTCGTAGAGCGAATTTTTTTGTAGAGTTACACTCTCGTGTAAACACATTTGGTAGACGAAACTTTTATTTCCGTAGAGCTCTACCAATGTTAGTCTCCCGTGTGTACTTACCTTTAGAATGTAAAAAAAATATATTTACCTACATTTTATTTTGTAATAGTCTACTTCTATCAAATAACCATTATTGTGTCAGATTTGTACAAACCAAACCCACCATACATATTTTTGTTTTATGATCAGATCACACAAAAATTCTTTAGAATGAAGTGCAATAAAATTACTCCTTTAGAAGATCTAAGGCACCAGTTATAGCTATCATTGAAAACTTATACTTTTTTCCGTATAGATGATTATAGTAATCAGAGAAAACTGTCAGTTAAATTATCTGTCAAATGGTATATGACAATAATGAAGGCAAAATAAAAATAAATGTAATTTAAATTTAAATTGTTGTTAGCTTTATTTCGATGTTTGCAAAATAAAGTTTTACTAGTATTCGCCCGCCCCTCGAAATTCGAGGTGTTTTAATTAGCAATTACAATACAATATATACAGTATAGTTTCTTTATGATTTTATTTAAAATGTAAAAATACAATTTTCAATAATTAAAGCCTTTACGAATTTAAAATTTCTTTGTAAATGATATTTTTTGTAAAAACACGATTATTATTATCTTTTAGAAGTTGCCCTTGATTTATTGAGTATTGGAAACTCAATATATACCTATTATATATGTATATATTATAAGAAGCCTAAGATGGTAAATCATTGAGTAAAAGGGTTTTAAATATCTATTAATACAGATTAAATATTATGATGATATTATTATTATTATGTAAGAATTTATTTCGTTTAAAATATAAAAAAAAAAACAGAACTGAATCGAACTTGCAAAATCAAAAAGCAACTATTAATAACCCCGCACTCTACCGCTGTACTAAACACTAAACTGAAATTTTAATCTTTATATTCAGTTATATTGTGAAATTCCTACTCCTATCATACAACCAATATTTTAAAATATTTAATCGAAAAGAAAAATAAAACAAAAATTTAACGGAATCAAAGAGCGTCTTTTTTGAAAATGTATAATATAGGTATAGATTATACCTACTATATGATACATATGTATATACTTTACATGGGTTTTTTATAAAAATGGAAAATTATTAATGAAAATCAGAAATTTTGTAAGATGGCTATACTGAATATTTATCATTTAAAAAGAAAAAAATGAAAGTTGGTTGGTAAATCATTGAGTAAAATGGTTTTAAATGTCTGTCATTTACAGATTAAATATTATGATTATTTTAATTTATTTAATTATTATTGGTAGAAAATGGTACTAATAAAGAATAAAAAATAAATTTTTTTTTTTAATAATGACATTGATTGGCTGAATTGAGAAGAATAAAAACGTAAAAATTTTCTAGAATTAATTTTTTTTTTTACTTATTTTTAAATTTTCATTTTAAAACAAAAAATTTTAAAACTAAACTTAAACAAAATAATAAAAAAAACAAAATTTAATTCTAAACTCATTAAAATACAAAATCATAATGAAATACATATATCAAGAATTGCATCAGACTTTTTTTTCAATAACAAACTAAAATGAGAAGAAATGAAACATATGTCATTGGAACAATTTTGTTTCATTAGCAAAATTGTTCAATTGATCAGTTGTTCAGGAAAATAATTACCAATCCGGAAAATCATAAAATTGATTTTATTTTTAAATATTTAACTTAAAATTTAAAAATTCGTAGCAGAATTTATTCTTTAGAAATTATTTAATCATTAAATCAATACTTTTGTTAAATTTTATATGTCTTTGCTGCAAAAAAATTGAAAATAAATATTTTCCGGAAGCATTTCAATGATAGCTATAACTGGCGCCTAAATTACACTTTTAACATGAATGTTATTTCTTGTATTAAAAATAATGCGTATACCATTTTTAAAGTAACAAGATTTAATTTTTTATACACGTGTATGTCACATCATGTTTATAAAAAAAATTATGAAGGAAAAATATGATGGAAATATTTACATATACATATGTATAATAGACATATTTTATAAATTGTAAACTTTACATTTAATTCTTCTAATACATACATACGAGTATATATATATATTTTTTGGTTTTATTAAATGTATTGAAATCTAACTTAAAATGTTTATTAATTTATAAAATTTAATTTCTATTTATTCGCATTTGTTTGCTTTAGTTGTTAAAATTTTGTAGAATTCTAATGTGTATTTATGTAAATTTTGATTAATTAAAAAAAAACAAAAAACAAAAAGTTTTTTTCATTTTCTTTTTAAAACTTTTTTGTTTCTAATTTAATTTAAATATCATATGATCTTCTATTTTGCATTAAAATTTGCAGGAGTTCTGTTGTATATTTTTGTATTTGCTAATTTACTTTTTTTTTTTTTTTTTGATTGATAGAAATCAATAACCCTAATATTATAGGTATAATATTTGGAATATTAAAAAAATACAAGAGACATTTTATTGATTAACAAATATGTGAAACGTAAAGGTTAAGTATAATTAAAACTTAAGGTGAACATAGTTCATTTTTAAACATTGTATACACACAAAACTAATATATGCTGTTTGAAATGCGAATGGTATTATGATTTTAATTTTTAATATCGAAATTAAAATTCTTACGGTACATTTTTTTCTTTTTTAAATTATTGTGGAATAAAAAATATATAAGATGTAGTGTCAAAGAAAAGAGGTGAGATCAAAATAAAGGGCAAATTTTTTAGTAGAGTAGAGTCTTATATTTAAAGTTTTCCGAGTATGTTTAAAAAAATGAATTAAATCTGTGTTCCAGGATAACATATGGAGTTTATTTAAGTAATTTTATTGTAAAAAGTCTTCTCCAATTTTTTTTTTTTAAATAAAGGAATTGTGATAATTTTCTTTTTTTTAAATTGAACAGTGAATTATATTTTACGAAAAAAAAGCTGTATTATTTTACGAATGTTTTTTTTTTTATAAAAAAATAAAAAATTTCCAAAGTTCTCAACCTAAGTTGATTTTATGAAAATATTGTCTTATCTTTTAACTTTTTGTTTTTAAATATATTCAAAAACTTTTGAATAACTTTATCTCGAGAACCGTTAAAATTAGACAACTAATTTTAGAACAAATTTTTGTTTCTTTTGATCTTCTCTTTTATCTTTTTTCTTCGTGTTTTTCGAGAGCGGGACGTGTTGTACGAGTATAAGTAGATACTTATATACTATAATTTTGTGGGGCAGTAAATTAAAGGTCATATAGAATTAATGTCAAATTGAGAAAGAACATATACTTATAGTTATTAAATCTTTGTTAATTGATGTTTATGCCAATATTATAGACTCATTTTTTTTTTTTTTTATTAGTATTGCTGATACATATACAAAATGTTTCGGAATAAACCTGAAATAGAGCGAGACTGATAGGAGAGATCGAAATAAAAATTGTCCACGAAGAAGAGATGAAGAGAACAGTCATAATTCCAAATCATAATTTCACCTTAACAATATTTATTTTTGGTCGATTTTTGACTTTTTTATGTTTTAGAGTGGTTCGATAGAAATCCACATTTTAACAAACTTAATTTATCTGTATACAAATTCATAACTAAATAAAAACTTATTTTTTCTGGTACAACTTTAAAATGTATAATTGTCATTCGTTAATATATAATAACTCAAAAATAAACTTAAATTATTTCAATTAAAATTTAGTTTTTTTTTTGTTTTTTTGTGAGCTCCAATTTTTGATCATTTTAATTCTCTTTGTACCATTTATATATTTTTAAACTCTTCAGTTTGAAACTTTTTCTTTTGATTAAAAACTTTCATTGTTTAAATAGTATTCGGTTGATATTGTTTAATTAGAACTATCGCAAAAGAAAAATTTTTATAAATATGAAATCAACAGAAACTGTAATTCCAAAATATCCATTTACAATGGTATTTGAAAAAAATTTTAAACCGGAGGAAGCACAAGATTTAATGAAAAGAATTCAATCAATTTCTTTATATGCATCAATAATTTATTTATTTTTAATATTTGGTGTTAAATATTATATGAAAGATAAAAAAGGATATAATTTACGTACACCTTTAATTATATGGAATTTTTTATTAGCTGTATTAAGTATAATGATTGCAATTAGAACAGTTCCAGAATTAATATATGGATTAACAAATTATGGTTTTAAACATACTGTTTGTGTTTCAACTTATTTAAAAATTGATAGTGTCTGTTCATTTTGGAATTTTATGTTTTCATTAGCTAAATTACCAGAATTAGTTGATACAATATTTATAGTATTACGAAAACGTCCATTAATATTTTTACATTGGTATCATCATACAACTGTACTAATGTATACATGGTATATGTATGATGAAATACCATCAACAGGACGTTGGTTTTCTTCAATGAATTCATCTATACATTCTATGATGTATTCATATTATGCTGGAAAAGCAATTGGAATAAAATCAATAAAATTTATTGCAATGTTTTTGACATCATTACAAGTAATACAAATGTTTATTGGTTTTATAATTAATTTATTTGCATTTTATTATAAGTTAAATTATGGTAATGAATCGTGTGCTGTTTCATATAAAAATATATTCTTTACATTTTTAATGTATTTTAGTTATCTTGTGTTATTTTTAAATTTTTTTATTAAAGCCTATTTAAAAAAAGAAAAAGTGAATAAAAATGTATCAGTGATAAAAAAAAAAATTTAAAAAACTAAAAATTTAGAAAAATTAAATATGAAATAATAATACTTTCGGTTTTTTGATTTATAAATATTAGTTATAAATAAAATTACATAATTAAAAAAAATATGGAGTAAAATTTTTTTTTGTTAGGTGAAAAAAAAAGAAAAAGAAAGGATCTGTTATAAGTTAGATTCTTTTAGCATTTACCTATACTTATTTTCGAAATTTTCACATTAAAATTCAAATATGAAAATCGCTTAATATTTATTTTGAATTTTCTGAAATTTATGCAAGTTAAATTTTAAGTAGATAATTTTATATTAAATTTAATGAAAAAAAAAAAAAAAAAAAATAGTTTTAGTACATTTTAATTGAAATGAAATCATTAAATTTCAAATTTATTATTTCCGGTACTACACTAAACTTTATTAGCTACACTTGAATTTCTGGCGGCGAGTTCTTATCATTTTTCAATAGAAAAATACTTTAATATAGACTCTAATTAAGATCATAAATTACTAATAGATTTAAGTATATAAAATTTTTGATAACCGACCAAGAAAAGCAGTGCTAAAATACTTTTTTTTTAATATTTGAAAATATAAAAATGTCTTAAAACAAAATACATTTGAATTAAAAAAAAAAAAAACAATTTTCAAAAAATCGCCTTTCACTTATTCTATAATTCTAAATAAATTCTATAATATTTACGAAATAATAATAATGTAATTGAAATTAAGTTTAAATTCGCGAAAAATGTATAATAAAATAATCAAATTTTCAATTTTCGAAAATTGTTTTTCAAATCGCAATGTCAATACTTTATTACTTTATGAATACCTACAAAAAAATGCGCATGTCCTTAACATAATCTACCTGTCAATTTTAAATATTGTTAAATGTTAATATAAGGATTTATGGATATACCAAGTAAAAAATTTATTTCTTTTTTTATGTTATTTATAATAGTTATTCTCATATAATTTTTTTGAATTTAAATTTTTGACTGTTAAATATTTAAAATATAAAAGAAATAAAAAATTTTTATTCGAAAAAAGCTTTTAAAATTGTAGTTTTATTAATATCGAACTGCTTTATCATAAATTGAAATTTTACCACTACTAAACGGAAGATGGCAGGTCATACTGTAAAGAAATATTATTAAAAATAAAATGTTAAATAGAGAATCACAAATAAACTAATTTTATTGTTTACTATCTATATTATTATAACTGAGAATCAAGTTTATATCTTTTTTTTAAATAATAACATAATTTAATATACCTAATATATTTATTGAAAAATTGTTTTGAAAGATTGAAAGATTCTTTTACTATTTTAAGATTGGTGGTTAACATGACTTTAAATAATTTTGTTTTTATTTATAAAATATTTTTTATTCGCTATGTACCTATATTTTATTCAACGTTAAAGGTCTATTTGATTAAGAGATAACTATAATGGGGTATTATATTTTTTCAGCAAATTACTGAAACCTCTTAAAGTAATTTATTCTGATATACTCTTCAAGTTTGAATTACATTTTATTTTTATATTTTCATTTGAATTTAAACTTCAAGAAAGTTGCAGCTGAAATTATTGTTATAATCATATGACCAATCATGGAGTGCTTAAGTTACTACCTTTCCAGTCAAAAGTTGATTCACATGTCTAACAAAAAAAAAACCTTTAAAATAAATCGAATATATTCTGGGCCGGTATACAGTTATTATTAGGTTTAACGAATGTTAATATAATATTAAAGAACTACATCCGCAGAAACAGGTTCAAAATTTTTGTATATCATTTATGATATGCAAAAATAAATAATAATAATTATAATAATAATGTAATGTTATTCTAATTAAAATTAATGTTTTCTAACAATGTTTTTTTATGTAGTGCTATTTTTAAAAGTGTATATCTCCAGGTTCTACTTAACATTTTTCCAATCTAAAAATGCTAAACAATAGGAAAGCTTTTTTTATAGTATACATATTTACTGTTATATTGAAAAATTTTGTTTATTTAATTTTCTCCGAACATTTTTAGATAGCACCTTGAAATTTTGAGACAAAAAAAAAAATATCTCTTAGAATTAACATTTATTTATAGTAGTTTAAGAGCAATTAGGGGTCAAAAATTGAAAATTTGCTATTTTTAGACACCTGTACAAATTTTTTTTAAATGAAAAACGCTAAACTTAAAGGTTCAATATTATAAATTAACATATACTAACAACTTTTCTTACGGTTTCCTTTAGAATTATAGAAAATGTCTTTTGAATTTTCATAATTTTTTATTGCATAAATAAAATTCTAACAAAATTTACAAATTTTGGTGAAAGCGATAATATCCACACTGTTTTTATTGTCTTTTAGAAAATATTTTCTCTTAAAAACCTTTAGTTTTACATTCTCACTCTTTTTTTTATTAACTTTTCTTTCATTAATTTATTAATTTTAGTTTTCTATACTTTGAAAGAAGTTGTGTAGAAAAATTCACACAAAACCCATTCATTTTAGTTCAAATGATTTTTATTATTATTTTTCATACCACATCAGAATGTGACGCATGTTAAATATTTCTTGATTATTTTTTGTTATAATACATAATACATAATATATTCTGTATTATTTATTGTATATTAAAATAAAAAAAAAAAAAAATTCCAATTTACCACAAGTTTAAAATTTCTATCCTGTATAAATAATAAATTTTGTAAAAGGAAAATTCTAGGAAATTTTGAAATTTTATGCTTTCTATTAAAAACGAGGAAGAGTGCAGTAGAGTAGACTGTGTCAACTCTGGGATACCCGTATGAACGTAATATATCCTGTTTCTATAAAACTTGATCATCTTTTAAAAACATTCAGATGTTTTGTACCGAACTACAGAGATATATTTATGTAAATTGTGGAGTTGTATGATAGCTACCCGAATCTATTGCGCTTAGCTTCATTAAGTTCCAAGAAATGCAAAAAGCCTGAACCGGCTGCTTAAGACCAATCAAATTTTACAAAAGTTTTTGGCATGCAACTCGACACTTTTTCACTAAATTTCAGATAGCTAGTTTCACAGACACTGAGTTATTTTCATTTAAAAAGAGAAGTTGTATGGCAACTATCCGAACCTGTGATATCATCACAACCAAATTTTACAGAAGTTGTTGCCGTAAAACTCGATCATCATTTGCAAAACTTCAGATACCTAGATTGAATAGATACTGAGTTATTTCTATATAAAGATAGAAGTTGTATGGCAGCTACTCGAACCCGCCGACCGAAAAGGTTGGATTTAAATAGCAAAACTAACAATTTTGCAAAAGTGACGTAAAAAAAATTTCAGCCTCCTAGCTCCTTTATTTTTTGAGTTATCGTGCGGACGGACGGACGGACGGACGGACGTGCATGGCTTAATCTTAATTGAATTCGATTCTGAGCCGATCCATACCTTTGACACTATATCTAGCTCGACTCCTTTAAGGTGTCACAAACGTAATGGCAAATTTATTATACCCTTGAACATAGTTCATACGGGTATAAAAATTAATTATATAATTTTTTTTTTAAATTATTAATTTGTTTCAATTTTATTTAATTCCATGTGGTGATTTAATATTTTTGTTCTGAAGAATTAACTTAAAACAAAAGGTAAAAAAAAAAAAATACTAAAATGATCTGTAGAAATATTTCGGAGTTGCCACGAAATACAAAAAAAAAAAAAAATTCCAAATTACAAAATCCCAAATTGCAAAATCCCAAATTGCAAAATCCCAAATTGAAAAATCCCAAATTACAAAGTCCCAAAATACTAAAATCCCAAATTGCAAAATATCAAAATTCTAAAACTTCAAAAAGTAAAGCAAATTTACAGATTTAAGAATTATCTACAAAATGAGGTAATTGGTACTAAAGGTACCAATACTAAAGGTTTCGGGCTCATCAGGATTATTAAGAAAAAAATTAATTTCGTGCATTCTTTCATGTCGCTTATATAATATGTATATATATATATATGTAAATTCGAGATTCTGAATTTGAAGCGATTTTTGGTTGGTTATGAAATTAGTGTTATACGATTTTTCCAAAAATATTTATATGTATTTATATGCGAGATAGAATTAGGACGGCTTTTAAAGATAGATTTAAAATTATGGTTTCAATCATTTGTTTAGAGGGGATTTGGAGGCGGCAGCCCCTATTATACGTTAAAATATATGTAAAATAAATAATTAGAAAAGACTTTTTAGTTGGTTACGAAATCAGAGTTTTACGTTTTTTGCAGAATATTAATATATTATATATATGTTTATGAGATATTCTGAACTTGGAGTGATTTTTAGTTGGTTATGAAATCAAGGTTATATTAAGTTCTTTCCATAATGTTTAGAAAAGAAAGAAATATATATGTTTATGTATTGTAGGCATATATTCTTTTTTATATTTTTGTCCAACATTTTTAGCATTCAACAGACATTAGTGTTTAAATTTTTTTTTTCGACAATTTTTGCATTTAATATTTTTGTTTTAAATAAATCGACCCACATTGAAATCGATCGATCCGTATTCCGAAATAAAAAAAAAAACAAAAGGAATAATGATAACAAAACTACTGTGGTATTTTTGTATTTTGGGATTTTGTATTTAAGAGCCAACTCAATATTTCATCTTAACAAAATAATTTAATGTACGTTCCTTATATGTACATATTAAGATTTATAAGTAAACTTAAGATTAAAAAATATTTCATCACTATAATATTTGATTTGATGAAAGAATTTTTCATTGTTTTTCCAAGCAAAAGTATACCAAAAACAAAATATGATGCAATTGGTAGAACGTATACAGAATCAAAACATAAAATATGTACATATAAAAAGATGTTTTAAAGAAAAGATTTACTATGAATATTTAAATATTTTTGACCATTTTACGTGTCTTAAATTTAAATTTTGGTCTTACAAGTATAACATAAAGATAAAAATGAAATATTATATAAATTCATGGAATGGATTTTGCACAATAATTTTAGATTATATTAGAAAAAAAAACTAAAATGCACTATGTACTATAATATTTGTAAAAAATTGGATAATCCATACAGTTAAAATGAAATGTACTGCTTGATTTAATCTCTTAAGAAGTATTAATTTAAAAAAATACACAATTTACATTTATATTTAAATAAGTTGTATTCTGATAAATAATATTTTTATATATAATTAATATCTGACAATTCTTAAAATAAATCTGACAAAAGTTACCTTTGGCATATTTAAAGAATTAGTTAAGTGCATAATAAGTGTAACAAGTATAATTTGTTTTGTTTTTTTACTCTCTGTAATCAAACTCTTGGAAACGATTACTTTGTACATTGTTGTTGAAGGTTTGACTAAACGTCGAAGGAAGTGAAGTGCGCAAAATAGGATAGTAAGGAGGAGAATAGAAGGTAAATAGGATACGAACTTGAAAAGGTTGTTTTTGATAATTATTTGTTATATAAAGCACAATTCATATTTCTTTGTTCTTTATGTATTGCTAAACCATTCGTTGGATTAACCAAAAAAAAAAAACTGTGCAGGAATGTTCCCTTGAGGTTAGGTCAAGCACTAAATTTTTAGATTGTTTACAGTTTTCTGCAAAACAGTTTTTACATTTTTTGAACGTACATTTTTCTACATGTGTTCGACTTTATGTAAAAGAGTTCGTCATGTTAAAAAAAATTGTTGGATTCATTAACTCGTGATAAGAGTCTTTCAAAAATTTCGTTTGCGTTTTTTCGTTTTCCAGTAGAAACGTTTTGATCGCTTATAATAAGAGTCCTTGCATTTGTTAACCTGTTTTGGTACGACCATTTGTCAAAAAAAAATTTTGTAAGCGAATTTCTCCAATTTTGTATAGGGTTGACTCAAAAGAAAATACAAAATATAATCAAGTTCTGTTAACTCGTTACAACTTTAAGAGCTTTTTAAAGATTTTTTTTTCGTGTTTTCGCACTTAATAATTCTAAATCGTTTGATCCAATTTTTTGATTCGGTAAAACCTCAATTTTTTTTAAAATAATTTTTTTCAAACTTTTGTTGGAATTTGTTAAGAGCGGAAAAACTTTTAAAAGGAATTTTTTGTTACAACTTTAACGATTGAATTTTTTTCTGTGCTGATAATGCAATTTTTTCCTGTGCTTCATATAAAAAGGGATAGAAAAATTACAAATATTTGAAAGCAACCCGTGCAACATCGGTTAATTCTGCTAGTTTTATATTTTTTAAAGAAATCAAAGTGTAATTTGAAACTTTTGTCAATTAAAACGGTTGTTTTTTTTTTTTTAAATTTAATTTTAAATTTTTTTTTGAGTTTAAATATTTTTAGATAAAAATTTTTTTTTTTTACATTAAAACATTTTCATTTAAAAATTATAATATACACACACAAATATATCTATTTAAATTGATATGAAAATTCTTAAAATACAGAAAGCACTCTTTGATAAAAAAAAAAGTAGCATTACTTAGAATAATTTCAAAAGGAGAAAAATCCTGGGAAAAAATTAAAATTTAAATAAAAAAGAAAAATTGAAGCAGTAGAATGAAAGAGTGAAAGACCTTTTAATATTACTGAAACAAAATAAATATTTATATCATTTTTTTTTCTCCTTTTTCTATTTTTTTAGTCTGAATTTATCCGACGAATTTATATTGCCCTAAGCCATTGATTATACCTTTTTTTTTATTATATAATATCTATAGGATATTTTTGCAAGATTGAATATACATGGTATTCTGGAATAATTGTATAATGTATTTTCTTTTTTTTTAAATTTTCCTATTTAAATATTTTAATACTTTTTTACAATTTTAAAAGTTAAAAATTCAATGTTATACAAAGAGTTTAAATAAGATATAAATAAAATTTCTTTTAAAGTTTTTTTAAAAAAAAATCATGAATTTCTTTTTATAATGGGTTTTTCCATTCGATATAAAATACAGTATACGTATATAATAATAGTACAGTATATAGTCCTATTGTATTTCGATTGAAATATTGAATTGAATCTAGAAAAAATTAAAAAAAAAAACAATAAATTGGTAATAATTAATAAAAAAGTAATTGAAAAATCTTAAGGTGAAGGTAAGCAGCTTACCTCTTGCCAATAATATAAAATGACTGTTATTAAAGTTTCATTTGTAGAGAGATGACACGATTGAGTTAAGATCTGTTTTTAATATTTGAAATGATTTAAAAAAAAAAAACTTAAAGTAAACTTTCAAAAGATGAGAAAATTTGAAAATAAAGAAGAACATAATAGAAACAGAATTTTTTACACCTCCCTATAATTTTTAAAGAAAAAATTTAATTTCAAAAATTTAAGACAAAAATCAATAACTTTCTTCTAAATAATCCTCCAAACATCCAATAACTTCCTATATTTCCAAATTTGCTTTATTCATATTTTCCCAATCCTCAAACCTATCAATATATTGTACCATAGGTTTCAACCTAATGTTTGGCTTAAAAGGGAGGTGACGTTTAGTTGGTTAAAGTTCAACACTAACAAAGAGAATTCGTAAGAGATTTAAAATATCAAATTTGAAAAATTAATACCTTTTGACAGATTACATTTTTATCCTTCTGAATTTAATTAAAATGTGAAAAAATAGAAATTGATTTTAGAATCATTTTTCAGAGATGTGGTATTTAATACTTCAAGAAGTTTATAATTAAATTAAATTAAAAAAAAAATTTATAAAATCGAAGAAGCAATATAAAATTATTATTGTGTTACTCATCTTAATGACTACTAATAACCTTCTGTAATTGATAATTGTACTTTTAAATTATTCAATCAAGAAATATTTTTAGGGGTAGGAGGTAGTAGAACAGAAAAATTATGTTAAATACTTAGGTTTAATCTTTGGTAAGAAGATGATATGTAACAAACACATCAAAACATACTTCAACATAAGAGTAAAGACCTACCTGCATCTCCATAACGGAAACAATTAGAAACTTTGCGATTGTAAAGCTATAAAGGTAAAATCAGGACTCACTTTACTACATATAGAAGTGCAAAAAGTAGCAAAATTAGTAATTTTACGAATGCATCAAGAATGATTTGGTAGACGAAAATGCATAGGACACAGAGACTATGCCAATTTCGTCAATGTTATACCCCTCATTACTCTTCCGTAAGATGATTACAATCATAAAGTTTTACAAAAAAATGTTGATAAAACCAAGTAACAAGAGGATTTACGGTTTATTCTCTTGAATAACATTTATTAAAGTGGTTTACTGATAGTTTACAACATCAAGGACCAGGAACCAAATATTCATAACTGTTAAAGAATTTTTTTTAGTTTATTTTAAGCCGAAGTGTATGCAAACAAAAGATGCGGACAATGCAATTTCGACAGAGAATATATAAATTGAGAAATAGCTATTCTATTCAAACCGTTAAGCATCCATAAAGTATTAAACTCGTGAGCACTTAAATGCCATTTAGTGCTTAGCTAGAGAGTGCTTAGTGAAACTAAACCGCTTAGAAGTAAATGACAAAATAACTCTCTACTGGGTACCTAGATATCTAGGAATAAAGGAAAATAAAAAAGCTGTTGAAGTTGTATCTGCAACTCACTTTATAGGTCCCGAACCTTTTTGTGGCATAGGTAAACACAACTTAAGAGACACAGTAAAAATGGAAGAGAAAATCTATAGGAGCAAACTATAAAGTGAAAAATCTGGATTCAGACAATCTAAGGAGCATTTCGGGAACTAAAGCCAGAAAAAATATAAAAAAAAATTCAGAAACTATAAAACAATATTATTTTATTTTCACTTAAATTTCAAAAGTAAAGTTTGATTTTATTTCATAGATTGATTTTTTTTTTTTTTAGAGGAATTAAGTTACAAATAATTGACTTTTATTTAATTCATCTGTTGTGATTGAGTATAAAAAAACTAGTAGAAATAATAGTGTACATAAAAGTAGTGGCGGATATATAAAACAAACAAAATAATAAAAATTGATTGCTTGAAGCAACCAAAGTTTTTTGCATATACTCAAAACTATTGTATATGAATGTAATAGTTTAAAAAATGATTAATAAGTAATTTTTCATGTTGTAATGTAAAGCAAGGACTCTTAATGATTCAAAAGAAAACAAGAAGAATACAGTTGCCTTTGTCAACTCTTAGATACCCGTACGACCCGTTAGTATGCCTATCACTCTGCTTATAATATTATTTTTTTAATTTTTTAGTATTTTAAAATAATTTGGGTGAAATTTTATAATTTCTAGAACTGTCGGTGGTACATACATTCAAACTATATGTTTATACATTCTTCAAAAGCAGATTCTAACCTTTCGAATAACGATTATCTATCTAACTTTTTCAAATATGCTATAGTACCATTTAATACTAAGCGACAAATGTATAATGCCTAAGTTTAATAATTTATACTATACATATGTATAAATTATTTATCGTACGGTATAAAAAATGTGAAGAATTGACTTTTCTGGAATTTTGAGGGGCTGTAAGTCCGGAACCCTATATAATTAAAAAAACCCGTTAACATACGTAAAAATATATTATTGAACCTTTAATTTTCATGTCTAGCCGAGGAAAAATTTTTACAGGTGCCTAAGTTACAGGTGCCTGAAAATAGCAAATTTTCAATTTTTGAGGAGTAATAACTCTTAAAGAGGGGGCGCTACCAAAAAATTTTCTGAGGAAACTTATACTAATTCTAAAAGTTCTTTCTTGTCTCAATTTCAGGTTCCTATCTCAAAACATGCCGGAGTTATGAAAAAAGAAATATCATGCAAAATTTGGTTTTAACATAACAGTAAATTTAAATAGTAAATTAAAAACTATTGCATAATTTTGATATTGTCTTATGGAGATAACAAAAATTCCGGTCTTCTAGTGTTTTTAGATTGTAAAACTACTACACAGAACCTGAGATATATACATCTGAAAATAGGGGTTTTTTGAAATTTTGGGGGGCTGTAACTTAGGAACCCTATACAATTAATAGAAACCATTAATACACGTACAAATATATTACTGGACCTTTAATATTTTTGTCTTGCCGAAGAAAAATGTGTACAGGTGCCTAAGTTAAAGGTGTTTAAAAATAGCAAATTTTAAATTTTTGAGCCCTAATACCTCATAAACAGGGGGTGGTCCAAAAAAAATTTCTGAGCAAACTTATACTAATTCTAAGAGTTCTTTCTGCTCTCAAAATTGTAAGTCCCTATTTGAAAGCGTTCCGGAGTTATGAGGGTAGAAAAATCATGCAAAATTTGGTTTTCATATAACGGTAAATTTAAATACTAAATTTAAAAAAAAAATTGTACAATTTTGATACTAATTTATAAATTAAAAAAAAATACCTGTCGAATGACGTTTTCTGATTGAAAAACTCTTAAGTAGAACATGAGACATATGCATTTAAAAATAGGACTTTTTAAAAGTTTGAGGAGTTGTAGCTCCGTAACGGATGGGGTTACAAAAAAAAGTTGCAAATTATAAAATTAAATATTTTTATGTTATCTATCAGCAGTTAAAATGTCATGTCTCTATTTCAAAAAAAATGTGGGGATCTAAAAGTTAGGTGTTCGAGAGCTACCCGAAGTTGTGGTCGGATCTCAACCAAAAAAAATAGGGAACCTACTAATTGTTGTAAGAATATTTTGTGTTAATTTCAAGACTCTAGCTTTCTTAGTTTTTGAGTTATCTTGGTGACGGACAGACGGACGGACGGACAAACCTCAATCGTCTTAGAATTTTTTTCTGATCCGATCCATACCTTTGAAGGTATATCTAGCTAGCTTTTTTCGAGGTGTTACAAACGGAGGAGCAATTTTAATATACCCGATCCTTATCGTACGGGTATAAAAATATTTAATTTTGTTTAGTTTTATTGGAGTAAAAACTAATTTAATATGAATTTTTTTTTGATTTTCAATCCAACATTTTTTCTTAAATTTACGTACATTTAAGTCTTTCTTTTAAATTGGATTCTTCAAAGTTGCCCGTTTATAAGGTAAAACAATATAAAGAATAAAAACAGTTTTATACCCGTAGGAAGAGAAAATTTAATTTTAAGACGTTATAACTTTAATATAAAATTGTAAATTAATTGCATTTTTTATATCACTTTTGTAAGTTGGTATCAGACATTTTTATACACCTATTATAAAGATAATTCTTTAAGCATCTAAAAAGCATCTAACACAATCTCAAGTATATTTTAATTTTTAGCACATTTCCAAAAAAATTTTGAAAAAATGTGCTTATTAGTTTCACTCTGTCCGTCCGTCCGTCCGTCCGTCTGTTTACAAAACTTCTACACCGTTAAAGATTGAGAAAAAAAATTTTAACCGTAGGTAGGTCTCATAAAAAAAATAATTTTGTGGAACAACTTTTTCATGTAGCCCCCCCCATTACGGAGCTACAGCCCCTCAAACTTTGAAAAAGCCCTATTTTTAAATGCATATATCTTATGTTCTGCTTAAGATTTTTTCAATCTGAAAACGTCATTCGACAGGTATTTCTTTTATCTTTGTAAATTAATATCAAAATTATACAATTTTTTAAAATTTAGTATTTAAATTTACCGTTATGTGAAAACCAAATTTTGCATGATTTTTCTACTTTCATAACTCCGGCACGCTTCTAGATAGAAGCTTGAAATTTTGAGGCAAGAAAGAACTTTTAGAATTAGTATAAGTTTGCTCATAAAATTTTTTCGGACCACCCCCTGTGTATGAGCAATTAGGGCTTAAAAATTGAAAATTTGCTATTTTTAAACACCTGTAACTTAGGAACCTGTACACATTTTACTTCTGCAAGATATAAAAATTAAAGCTACAATAATATATTTTTACGTGTGTTAAAGGTTTATTTTAATTGTAAAGGGTTCCAAAGTTGCAGCTCTTCAAAATTGCGAAAAAGCCTCATTTTCAGATGTATATATCTCAGGCTCTGAGTAATAATTTTGCAATCTAAAACCGCCAGAAGATCGAAAATTTTATTATCTATATAAAAAAATATCAAAATTATGTAATATTTTGTAATTTACTATTTAAATTTACCGTTATGTGAAAACCACATTTTGCATGAAATTTCTTTTTTCATAACTCCGGCACCCCTCTAGATAGGAACCTGAAATTTTGAGACAAGAAAGAACTTTTAGAATAAGTTTCCTCAGAAAATTTTTTGGTAACACCCCCTCTTTAAGAGTTATTACGCCTCAAAAATTGAAAATTTGCTATTTTTAGACACCTGTAACTTAGGCACCTGCAAAAATTTTTTTTTGACAAGACATGAAAATTAAAGGTTCAATAATATATTTTTAAGTGTGTTAACGGCTTTTCTTAGTTATATAGGATTCCGGACTTATAGCCCCTCAAAATTTCAAAAATGTCCTATTTTCACATTTTTTCTTATTACATGAAATTTTCAAATTTTTGTGTAAGTCACAATTCTAAACAGTTTGTATTGAGTTTTGGAAATGTGCGCTTTTAAAAACCGTTGGTTTACATTCTACCTTGTTTTTTAATTATTATGTATTTTTATGGGAGGTAAAAATGTTGAAAAATAGATTTTTAAGATTCGTTAGATAATATAAGATACCGGAACGTATTCATTTGACTGTGGCTAGTAGATAGTGGATAGTGGATATTTGATATATACTAATATCTTTTGTAATTGAAAATTATGAGTCTAACTCCGTCTCAACTTTTCAGTCTAAGCAATTTAGTAGGTATCTTAGATTATGTAGAAATCATTCTGGAATTTTAATAGAGTAATTTTTGGTTGTGATTTGTGTAGTTGCTTCTTGGTTATAATGAGAGACACGTGCAATAGGTTAAAATTCTATCATAAACTATAAATATAAAATGAAAACAAAATTATATTTTTTCATCAGTCTCAAAAGTAAAACATAAATTTAAAATCATCCGACAATTCAGAGGAGAAGTTACGTTGAGATTTAAAAGGAACAGGTCATAAATGTGAACTTTTAAACTTAAGTTTTTTAGGAAATACATATAATACCGCGATAGGTACAAAATTTTATCCTAATGTTTGAATTTTGCCTTGAAAATTATTCTTAGAAAATTTTTCAATTGCAAATTTACAAAAATTTTTTTGAAATTTTAATGAATCTTCAAGATATGGTAAAATCTTGTGAAATCTTTAAAAATAATTTTTTTTTTTTTTTTTGAAGTTTTATTTAATGCGATTTTTAAAGGTTAAACCAAAATATTATGAATAATGTATAATTTAAGATTTTTTAGATGAAATAGATGAGTAGTAGATGAAATTAAATAATAATTAAAGAAAAAAATTTATATTTTATTAAAATTATTCAAAAAAAAAAAAAATATTTAATTTTCTTTTGTTGGAGTGGTTATTCATATTTTCATTATGGAAAAATATATTTTAAATACATACACTAAGATGAAATTTTAATGATCCTATAAAAATCGAATTAAAATACGTTAAATTGGAAAAGGAAAATGAATTTTATAAATAAATTTAATTAAATTTGTTAATTTTTGCTTAAATAATTATTTATTGGCTTGGTTTTTAAGGGATGATAACAAAAATAGATTGTCTTATAAAAATTTAAATTATTCCCACAAAAAATAAATTAATATTAAGTGATGTTTTCGAGAGATTCGAACAAAGGTCAAAAACTTATATTTGTATTATTTATAACGTGACCTTTGTTTAATTTATCGTGTTATACATATTATGTAAATTAAAATCTTCTCGTGATAATGTGACTATAGGAGTATTGATTATGTGGTCGGACTTCCGAGCGATAGATCTCGTGTTCAAACTCCTGACAGGTGACATCTAATATTAGTACATAATTTATATCTTAATATAAGAAATAAAATAAAAAATAAATAATTCTTGTATAAGATAATAGATGACGCTGAAGTATTATGTGTTTCTCAATCTTGTATAACTACAGCCGAGTAATTAACTGCTTAGTGAAAATTATGGTTAAAAGAAAATTTAATATAAATCAAAAATGAATATTATGGGGCTTAGCCGGTGTCTTATACTCCTAATAGAAGTATAGAAAGGGAAAAATAACGAATCAAATATATTCTTTTACCACTACATTTTTTCATCAAAATTTCAAAAATTAAATTAATTTTAATACAATTTTTAATTTGAGGTTTGAAGACATTGACTTCAGATTTATTTTAGTTAAAGACTGGCTTCTGTTCTCTTATAGTTTACTTGTTTTTTCCAAAGTTTCAACTTTAGAAATTTTCGGTTCATAAATATTTTATATTTCATACTCACTTCTCTTATTCGAATTTCCTCTAATTTTAAATATCTATAAATAAATCAGAAACATGTTGGAGAAAAAGGTTTTTATTTACCCTACAATTTCTTTTTCCCATTTTGTACACCTTTTGGTGGCATAGTGCTTCTACAAAACCATTCATTTGTTAATCTTCGTGGCCAGAAGATCCTTCATATAATACGAAGACATTTGTTGATGAAAACCTGCAGCTTGTTTATATGGTGTTCGTTTATTAGTTTACACTAATAAGCGAATATGTTTCACTTATTACAAGTTTTGCTGCCACTATACTATAATTATATAATATTATATACTTCACAAATTTTATATGTGCAAATACCTAAAAAAAATCACATTTTCTTTTAGATCTACATATGTGTGACTGGTATATAAATAAGAAAACTTCTTGTTTTCATTACATTTTTACATGAGAAACTTATGGAATAATTTTAGATGATAATTTTGTATAATATCCAGCCGCATATTTCCATTTCTTTTACATTAGCAACATAAGACATAATATAATATGATAATATAAAGTATGCAAGTTTGTAATTTGAGATTTATATATCATATTTATTATTATAACATATATACGGGGTATTTTATAGCAATATGCCGTTACATAGGTTTTAATGAGTATACGTAAAATATTCATATAGAGTTTCGGAATATATAGGGTTTTGGATTACATGATTCCAATGTAATATGTATAGGGTGTTTCCGACTCGATGGTCTTGCTTGAAATGGGTGATCGGGAATGTCGAGGCGAACAAAAAATTGTGTTGGAGGAGAGGGTCTATTCTGGACCCTTTTCGAGATATGGACCGATTTCGACACACTTTTATATTCTTCATATCTCAAAAACGGTTAGAGATAGAGAAAAAGTTATCAATTACTGATTATAAGGCTCAAAAAGCTGTTTCGAAATATGCTATAAAAAGTACCCCAAATACAGGGTGTTTCAAAAAAAAATTAATTTTAAAATATAATTTATTAATTTTAAATCATTTTGAACCTTCTTAACTTTGTAACTGTTGAGTGTATGGGGATCATTAGTACACAAAAATTAAAGCAAATTTTAAAAATTCCTTACTTCAAAATTTTAAGTCCCTATCTAAAAGTGTGCTGCAGTTAGGAAAGTAGAAAAATTACGCAAAATTTGGTTTTCACGAAACGGTAAATACTAAATTTAAAAAAAATGTATAATTTTAATATTGATTTACCAAGATAAAACAAAACCCTGTCGAATGGCGTTTTCAGATTGAAAAAATGTTAAGTATAGAGCAATATATAATATATACGCATTTAAATTAGCGCTTTTTCAAAGTTAGAGGGAATACAGCTCCGTAATGGATCGCCCTACATGAAATAATTGCTCTACAATATTACTTTTTTTTGTGAGACTACCTCCCCTTAATTTGGAGAGATATATTCCATAGGAAAAGAACCCATGGCATTTATTGGAGACTCGAATAGTAAATTTGAAATTGATTTATTTTATTTCTATGTTATTTTAAATAACGATTATTCCAAAATTTTGTTTTTCGAAATTTATTTTCATCGAAATTTTAATAGGAAAATTTTTTTTTAACTATTTGTAAACTTAAAATAAAAGAATTAATAAATATTTTTTATAAAATTTCTTTGCAAAAAGTAATTAAAATTTAAGTTTTATTTTTTATTCAAATTACTCAATTAAAATTTGTATCTATTGAATTTCTGGTATATTATAGACTCCTTAAAACAACTCCCTCCTTTATATAAAATATTTTTTTCAATTTTAAATAATTTCTTGTTTCGTTTAATTTTTATTTCTAACATTTATTTTTTTTTTATAATATTTTCTACATAATAACATTCGATTTTGTTTTTTTTTTTTTTTGTCTATAAAATAAATAAATAAATAATATTGGCTTTTTACATAAATTAAATGTATATACATATAATTTAGTATATAGTACAGGTAAAAAAAAAATAATGAAATAAATAAATTTCTTGGAAAATAGTTTTCATTAATTCATTTTAATGAATTGAAAACATATTCCACAAAATGTTTTGGTATTTTGGTTTTGTTTATTAAAATTTTTTTTCTTTTTTTTTATGTCCTTAAATTATTTAAGGAATACTCTAATGTTTTTTTTTTTTTTGTTTGGTTTTCTATTTATTAAATGGCTTTTTTTTCGCTTAAATTTTAAGCATATGCATTATAAGCTAAATTTTGGGCATCATATTGTGGTAGATTTGTTTCTTGGAAAGAACGGCCATCCCATGGTCCATGAGCAGCAATATGTGCATGATGATTATCAGCGGCAATCTAAAATGAAAAAACAAAAAAAAAAAAACAAATGAAGAATAAAATTAATTTTAAAGGTAGAGAAATAAAAATGGAATTGTCAATGTTGTTAAAATTTTTCAAAAATATCTATGATGTACACCAACTTTTATAATAATATAATAAATATAATTAATTTAAGTTCATAAATATACCTTTTTACATAATTCAAATATAGCTAAACCAACAGATACAACAAATGATAAGAAACCAAGTTGAAGTGAATTCCATGCTTTAAGTCCAAGAATACCAAGTGCTAATGGTATTAATGTCATTGCTTTTAATAATATAAATACCATAATTGGTATAGCAATTTTTTTCAATTTTGATTTTTTACCACGTTCTATAATCATAATTATTTATGAAAAGAAAAGTATTATACATTATAAATGTTTATGTTATGTTATGATAAAAATTACAAAAATTACCTTCGCTAACATTATTTGAAAATTTAAAATTAACATTCATTTCATTATCATCTAAATTTCTTGGTGATACTGTTACATCACCAACTGGTAATTTAAATGTATAATCATGACTTTTAACATATTGTTCAATTTTATCTAAAAAATTTTTTTGTCCACGTCCTTGATGTTCACTTATTAAACCATTTGATCTAATTTCAACATCTTCACCCAACTAAAAATAAATATTAAATTAAATTTAAATAAAATTTTATTCATTATTATTTAATTATATAAAATCATTATATATTAACACTTTTTAATTAAATTAATAACAAAAAACAAACCTTATAATTATCTTTTTTAAATATTGTATCAATAAATCTCATAATTTTAACTTTCCAACATGACATTGAATCAATACCATTTGTACAATCAGATCTCATTTCTTCAATCATTGGATCTAATGGAGTATTTTTCCAGAATGCACTTGGATTACCATTAATTAATGTGACTAATGATATAACTAATATTAAATATTTAATTGAAATCATTTTAATTCCAATTTATATTTCTATAATCCTTGTCTTATTAATGAAATTTAAATCCTTTAAATTTTGTTTTTGTATCTGTTTGTGAGTATTTTTTATTCTTTTTTCAATTTTCAGTTAAATTGTTTTTTTTTTCTCTTTTTTTTTTTTTTTTTTTTTAATGTTTAACTGAATTTTTGATTTAACATGTACACTTGACAAGTTAAATTTTATAATTGATAATAGATTTTATACTGTCATTGATTTTTATACTCAGTTATTTGAAAATTTGGCAAATGAAATGACAAATAAGTGGTTTTCAAAATATTTTACTAAATAACAACAAGTAACATATACATACATATGCATATGCACATACGTATTATGTACGTATATTAAAATTGAGCCTAGAAATTTTAAAGTAAAAGTGAAGTTATTGCATATTATTTAAAAGTAAATTAATTTTTTTTTATTTAATATTAAATGGTATGAGTATAAAAAATAAAACCTAGATGGAATTTTTTATTATTGTTATTATTGTTGATACAATTGTTATATTTTTGTTTGTTGTTGTTTTATTCACATTTCATTCACTAATACACATTGTTGTTTCAATCAAAAAAAAAAAAAAAAACAAAAATAATTAATTTAAAAAAAAAAAATAAACTAAAGTTTAAAACTTTTGAATGAAATTGTAAGTAAAAACAAAAAAATTTAAAACTTGAACTTGTATATACAGTACATATGAGATTTTGAACATAAAGTTAATTGTTATTAAATTGTTGCATTGTATTTTGTTTTAGACCAATAAAATTTTTCTGTATATTGAAAAAAGAAAATGAAATATCAAAAGAAAATGAAAGAATTTAAAACGTGATAAGATGTCTGACAAATATTAAATACCAGTTTTGCATATTATTAAAAAAAAAAAAAAAAAACATTAAATTAAGCGAAATTGTATCAAATTATATTATATACATTTTAATTTGTCACATTTTAATAATGTTTACATTAATGTGATATTGATATTGATAATGATATATTGTTATAATAATGATAAAAATATTAAATAGTGATGATGATACAAATGTGTAATGATAATAATTAAAAACAAAATTATAATTTGTTTAAAATTAAAGTTTAAAAAAAAAAACTAAAAAACTTGAAAAGATTATAAAAGTTTTATTTTAAAAAAAAGTCTAAATTTTTTTTTCTAAATTTTCGAATATTTTTCTGAATAGCTAAATGTCAAAATTTTTTTTTCTGAAAAGTATCGCAATTAAAATTATAAAGTTATATTTTTTTTGTAATAAAAAATTTAAATAAGGGGCAGTTTTGTATAACTGCAGATTTTTTAAGTACTAAATACATATAAAGGGTTTTATAGAATTGCGATTATTTTTACATTAAAATTTTTAAAAAATATTTTCTGACTTTAGCTAACAGTTAATTTGAAATATCTTATTTGTTTCACAATTTTAAGTATCTAACATATACCATGCGACCAGACAAAATAGTACTAGAAAAATAGTACACAAATACATGAACATTTTCGATAATACAATTAGATTTTTATAACTATGGTTCAAATGCATAAAAAATTGAACTTGAACTTAAAATTCAGTTTTTCAACCTATTACTTGCACTTTCAATTTTGTTCGAAAAAGTTAGCTTTGAATTCAAGTTCAGCTTTATTTTACCTTATACTTTCTCTATTAGCTTAATATTTTCCTAGCGAGTATAATTCAGCTAGTAATTTCATTTTTTATATATTTCAAAATGGCGAAAAATAAAAAAAGTAAAGGGGCCTCGGTGGCCTAGTGGGTAAAAGCGCACAAAATACGCTGTACACAACGGGGGAGTGTGGGTTCGAATTTCACACACGTCGTAAGAGATACTCCCCCTTACGACAATTACAGTCACGACTGAACAGGAAAGGCTGTGTAATGTCCTGTTCACATTTATGTGGCAGAGAAATTAAAAAAAAAAGTAATCTCCAACATTCATGCCATAAGTTTTTTTTTGTAAAATAATATGTTGTTCAGTGTCTTTTAAATTTAAAATAAAATAATTTTTGTATTTGAAAATGCAAACTGTTCATACAAACATAACAAAAACAAAATACATACAAACTGAAAATTTCATATAATAAGAAAAAATATGAAAAATATAGAAAAAGTTTCCTCAATTTTAAGGGAACACTACATAATTAGGTAAACCCATTAACACATGTAAAATTATAAAGTTGAAATTATAATTTTTGCCTTTTATTTTGAAAAAAAATTGCACAGGTAACTAAGTTACAGGTGTTTAAAAATTATCCTTAACGGTTCATTGGAATTTTAAAATTTTGAGCCCTTAAATGGTGCTTAAATAGGGGTGGTACAACAACATTGTTTGAAACAATTTACTAACTTACAACTTACTAATTCTAAAAGGTCTTTCTTCTCTTAATATTTTAAAGTTCTAACTAAAAGCGTACCGGAGCTATGAAGGAAGAAAAATCTTGAAAATCTATTATAGTTGTGGTAGCTCAATTAGGATGATAACATATTGTACAAGAAAGAATATCTGACCTATACCCGTAAAAATCCGGTATAGTGTTAAAATACAATATATATATATATAAAAATATATGTGCAATATCATCTCTCTTACAAAATTATTATTTTTTAAACTTTTGATTATTTTTATTAAAATATGAATTTGCCTGGGCCAAATTGTAACGCAAACCTTAGTTCGATTAATATCAATCTTCACAAACGTATTTGTTCTGTTAAATTATTACCTACCTTATTTGCATATTTTTAATTTCAATTATACTGACTATTTAGTTCAGAAGCTATAGATAAATACAAGATATAGTTTTACAATTTCCTAAATAGTTATGAAAATGTACAAAATAAGTATGTTCAGAAATTTATATGATGTTTACAGAATGGTGCAGTTTTAATTTCGACATACAATAGGGAACATAATAGGAAACATACAATAAGGGTCATGAAATTCCTATAAATTGTTTTAGTTGAATTTCATGACTCTGGGTTTTTATTTTTATCTGAGTTATCGCGTTGACGGATTGTCACAGACAAATTGAATAATTTTTCTAAATTTTAAATAAATTGAATTATGTTATACTGATTCGATACATATACTTTAGCTTATATATCTGTCAGGTTTAATCTTATACGTTTGAAACGGTGAAAGTATTTTAATTTACCAATGCCTAACGCTTGTAGCGTTATAAATAGGGTCTGTTCTTAGACCAAAAATGCATTAGGAAGGCAATAAAATGGAAAACTGAAACATTTTTTTTTTTTAAATAGTAATAGAGATCAAAAAAACAATTAATTTATTTAAGTTCGTGGTATTTTAATGAATAATTTTACTTCCGATTAAATTTCTGGGAAAAAAAAAAATTATTAAACTTGAAATAAATAATGTTATATTGTTTTATTTCGGTTGCATCAAATGTTGTAAATGTATATAACATTTAAATGATCATTTTTTTTTTTGAACAGTAATTCAATTTTCTAGTCACGTTCACTCTTACCAAATGAATATCTTCACTTTATTAACACTTTTTTTTTTTTTTGTAATTTTTAAATTTTAAGTGAATGAACTTTTTATAGAAATTTAAGAGCGTTTTGCGACAACAATAACATTATTTTTATTAATTTAATTTTTTACTGTTTTTTTAATTACTACATTAAAGAAATTGAGAAAATTTTAGAAGTTTTTTCTTTTTGTATTAAAACATAATAAATTCAGGTATTTTCTTAGGTATGCAAAAGAATTTAATATTGGTATTGTTTATAGAACGGGTAAATTTAATAGCGTTATAGTTAAACAATGCTGTAATTATTATTTTTTTTAAATAAATTTAATAATAGGAGAGGTAAACTTGATTAACATTTGATTTACATAAAAAAAGGGATTTTGTTTTAAAAAGAAAAACGAGTATTTTACATAACAAATATTTGAAATTAAAAGTTTGAAATTACAATTGTTTAAAATAAAAAACAAAACAAGGTAGATTTTTAACGATTTTTAAAAGCGCACATTTCCAAAATACAATACAAACTGTTTAGAATTGTGATTTGCACAAAAATTTGAAAATTTCATATACTCGTAATAAGATGTAATAAGAAAAAATGTGAAAATTGAACTTTTCTGGAATTTTGAAGGGCTGTAAGTCAGGAACCCTATATAACCAAGCAAAACCGTTAACACACGTAAAAATACATTATTGAAGTTTTATTTTTATGTCCTGCTGAAGAAAAATTTGTACAGGTGCCTAATAGCAAATTTTCAATTTTTCAGCCCTAATACCTCTTAAATAGGGAGTTACACAAAAAAATTTTCTAAGGAAACTTATACTAATTCTAAAAGTTCTTTCTTGTCTCAAAACTTCAGGTTCCTATCTTAAGGCCTGCCGGAGTTATGCAAAAAGAAATTTCATGCAAAATGTGGTTTTCACATAACGGTAAATTTAAATAGTAAATTACAAAATATTGCATAATTTTACTATTGCTTTATGTAGATAATAAAATTTCCGGTCTTCTGGCGGTTTTAGATTGCAAAACTATTACGCAGAGCCTGACATGTATACATCTGAAAATGGGGCTTTTTCGTAATTTTGAAGAGCTGTAACTATGGAACCCTATATAACTAAAATAAACCTTTAACACACGTTAAAATATATTACTGTAGCTTTAATTTTTATATCTTTCCGAAGTAAAATGTGTACAGATTCCTAAGTTACAGGTGTTTAAAAATAGTAAATTTTCAATTTTTGAGCCCTAATAGCTCATAAACAGGGGTTGCCCAAAAAAATATTCTGAGCAAACTTATACTAATTCTAAAAATTCTTCTTATACCTAAAAGCGTGCCAGAGTTATGAAAGTCGAAAAATCATGCAAAATTTGGTTTTCACATAACGGTAAATTTAAATACTGAATTTAAAAAAATTGTATAATTTTGATATTAATTTACAAATATAAAACAAATACCTGTCGCATGACGTTTTCAGATTGAAAAAATCTTAAGCGAAACATACTATATATGCATTTAAAAATAGGGCTTTTTCAAAGTTTGAGCGGCTGTACCTCCGTAATGGATGGGGCTACATGAAATAATTGTTCCACAAAATTATTTTTTTTATGAGACCTACCCATGGTTAAAATTTCTTTTCTCTATCTTTAACGGTGTAGAAGTTTTGTAAACAGACGGACGGACGGACGGACAGAGTGAAACTAATAAGCACATTTTTTCAAAATTTTTTTGGAAATGTGCAAATAAAATAGATTTGAAATCCGATGACATATAAGAAGATTTTACAAAATGGTTTTTTGAAGCTTTGAAGAAGATATTTTATTATTTTTATTTCAGTTTGTTTGTTTGAAGGTGGAAAGTGTCTCTAAATTCCTTCCTTATTAGATTTAATATTTATTCATACAAGCAAACCTAGCAAAGTTTAGATGAAATAAAATTCTAAAATAAACAAACTATCTATATAAGTTAACGTTGTATGTTGTTGAACAATATATTTATGTTTTTTTTGTTTAATGGTTACGTTAATCAGTTTGACTGCACCACAGGTTCCAGAAGTTTGCTGCTTCTTCGGTAAAATTTACTTTAGTACGCGGACGGCGATGAAAATCTTGAAAAATCTTGATACAAATAAGTCAGCCGGTCCAGATGGTATAACCACCATGGTGCTTAAAAATACCGACACGAGTATTTCAAAACCTCTGCACAACCTTTTCTACCTCTGCTTCACTTCAGGTATTCATCCTACTCAATGGAAGGTTGCACATGTTTTGCAAATTCCCAAAAGAGATAATAAAAGTAATCCCTGGTGTCCCTCAAGGGTCAGTTTTATCCCCCACTCTCTTCTTAATATTTATCAATAACCTACTTTTATTAACCTCCAATCCGATCCATAGTTTCGCGGACGACAGCACCCTTGTAGCTTCCTATAACTTCCATAGCCGCTGTAACATTAATCACCAGATTAATAGAACAGCAAAAACTTTCACTATTAGTGAGCTAAATAACGATTTAGCAAAAATTCAAAAATGGGGTGCAGTAAACAGAGTTGATTTCAACACCAAAAAAACACAATGTTGTCTGATCTCGCGAAAAATTGCCACTACTATTTCCAACCTACTATTTCAGGAAGAAGTTTTGTAGCATTCAATAGATTTAAACATGCTGGGTATTGAGTTAAACCAAAAATTGACTAAACAGAGTTGATTTCAACACCAAAAAAACACAATGTTGTCTGATCTCGCGAAAAATTGCCACTACTATTTCCAACCTACTATTTCAGGAAGAAGTTTTGTAGCATTCAATAGATTTAAACATGCTGGGTATTGAATTAAACCAAAAATTGACTTGGTCAAATCACATTTTTGATATAGTTAAGGATGCAGCTAAATGTTTGGGTTTTTCGTATCGCTGCAAAACTTTTTTTTCCGCATCTGATCTTCTCAATATCTATAAAACGTACATTAGGCCCAAAATGGAGTATAAGGCAAACATTTGGGCTGCAGGTCCTCAAACAGCGCTGAATTATTTAGATAATGTGCAAAACAGAGTTATTCGTCTTATCAACGACCTCTTATGGAAATAAATTCGTTTGTCATGCGCACGTCTCGTTTGTGGAACCATATGTACCAATTCTCCTTCCCACATCCCTATTCCCAAAACCAAGTGTACATTTAATTTAAAGGTTTCATCTTAAAGTTTGGTTTTAAAAGCGGGGTGGTTTGGGTTGGTTAGAGTCCAACACTACCCTAAGGAAGCACCTCCAGTTCCTCTTTCGAGTTTTCCATCAACCCTCATAACAAAAAAAAAAAAAAAGAAGAAAGGTATGAGAAAATACTTAAGAGAATAGGCATATTATGGATAATGAATAAAAGAATGTTGGAAATATACCCGAAATATGTATATATAGATTTAGATGTAAAATTGCTTAAATTATAATCTGTTAATTTATATGATATTTTCGTTTATGGTATAAATCTTTTGTTTTTATTTTACACGCTCGCCAACATCTAAAAAAGGATTCTTTTGTATATTATTGCTGCAGATTTTACTGCATTGGGAAGAAAGCCCTGGAAGGAGTGAAGAACAAAATGAGAAATTGGAAGGTAAATTGGATATTACGAACTTGAAAAGCTTCTTTTTGAAGAAGTGCAAATTATAAAATGGAATATTGCCAACAGAAGGGAACAAATTTCCTGTCAGCATGCTCCACATTTTAACAGTTATTTGATAACGTATTTTTATATTTGTTTATTCATATTTGGATATTTGGAGAGTTATGAGTTATAGTTATAGTTAAAATTAAAATTCTTAATTTACATTCGATGTCTAAAATTTCTTTTTCTTTTTTAGGTACTTAATAAATTAAACTTCTTAAAATACTAAAGATATAATTTTGATTGTAAATAAAATAATATAGTAATAAATATTTTATTTTTAAAAATTTAAAAAATAATTTTCATTTTTTTTAATTTAATTTATATAATATGTAAACTATTATAAAATTATTAAACTCTTAAAAAATTATAATTTTATAAATTTTAATATAACATTTTTAATTTAAATAAATATTTTCTTTCAATCTTACAATATCTAAATGCCCTTCAATTTAATTGGATATTTATTACACAAAAAATTTTGGTCTAATTCGTCTAATAATATTTTTTTAAAAATTTCAATTTATTACCCAAGGTTATATACACATTTGCCCTTTTTTGAAGTCTACAAACCATTAAATGAACATTAAAAATTTAAATTTATTTGTTAGAGAACTTATAAAGTTTTTTTTCAATTTCTCTTACCTTTTAAAACCAAAAATTCTTTCGCTTACCATTTTTCTAATGATACCAAAAAAATTTTCCACAAATCAAAATTCAATATTAAACAAGATACTTTTTCCAGAATTTTCTTTTTTTTTTTTTAATTTAAAAACAAAAAGCCTACAATACCAGAAAATGACATTTATCTAAACAATAAATTCATTATTGCTGAAATTTAAAACTTTTGTTTAATTGAAGAATCATTTCATCATACCAAACAAGTCTCAATCCTATATAAAATATAATTTTTCCTTCTTTTCATCAATTTTACATTTTTCAAGAATTTGTTAAAAGTATTATTTTTTTTTTTTGAAATTTTTCAACTTTGAAATTAAGTTTTCACCAGGATTTTCAAGGTATATAATACTGTACAACTTAATTGGAAAATGTTTCTTTGTGAATGTCTCAATAACTTCTAGTTATGGACTAAAAAAAAAAAAAATAAAACAAAGGGAACAAACAAATATTTTTTGAGAACGGAAAACAAAAAACTTTTAAAGGAAAAATAAACTTTAAATATTTTTTGTGTTATTTAAAAAACAAAAAAAAAAAAGTTTTTAAAATTTATAAAATCGACTTTATTTATTTATCCAGTCAGCCATTTTTCTAGTCAGGAAGTTAATGATTTTTCAGTATTGCTTTTTTTTGATAGAGGAGAAAACACGAAAGGATGCCAAAAGAGGATGCTGATGATCAATTATTTTTAAAGTTATCTAACATTTAGGTAATAGTGCAATTTATTACATTGTAATACAAATTTATATCAATATATTATAGCAAATTTCATAATTTTTTTTTATTGAAATTCATAGTCGTGTAAAATGAAAATTTAAAATAAAATTTCTTATAATAAAATATTATTTGTAATTTGTATTTTGTTAGTATCAATATGAAAGCTTAAAAGTAATCTTTACATAGGATTTAACTCCAAAATTATTTCTTTTCTTAAATTAAATTCTTCCACATTATAGAAGCCCTTTCTTCTATTTTTATTTACTTGTCTTTATTTTAACTATATTGTAATTGTTTTTTCTTAATTTGAGATGGTTTTAAGCCTCATTACTACCTCTAGATATTCCTAAGGGAGGTGGGAATCTTCCAAAGACACTAAGAATTCCCCCCTTGGTAGTGTCAGATTCTTACTGACTAAACCCACCTCCTCCTTTAGCCAATATAATGGGATGAAACCCTTACCTCCGAACGCAGAATATTGTCTACGGAGTAGGGTTAGGAAAGGATAAAGGAAATGTATACGGAAACATTGAATTGGGAGAAGGAAATAATGAATCCGCCTATTATTATTACTATTTTGCTAACAGTGACTAAAGCCGTCACAACAGTTACAACATGAAATTAGTAGTATATAGTAACTACATGAGGTAATTATTGAAGGCAACCCCCACTGTCACTGTAGTGGTTACTATTATTGGTATTAGTATTCTTATATTAATATTATTATTATTTTACTACAGAGTCAGCGCCGTCAGTGGATTACAACGTGCAGCAGTATATAACACCTTACTTGCATGATATAACCAAAGATGGCTCCACTGTAGCAGGTATTATTATTATTACTATTATTATTATTATTACATATTATAATTATTGTTATTATTACTATTACTATTACTTTAAAATGATGAACCCAGCCCTATTGAAAGTTTTGTTAACGACGTAGGTTAAATGACGAAATATATATGAATAAAAGTGTTAAAGGCTTATATTGTCAAAATTTTGAAGTGAAGTGATGTTTTGAGTATAAAATGAATCTTCTGGTTAATAATTTTTATATACATACTCCTTAAAATATTTTAACACAAGTTAAATAAAAACTACTTTAAAAAGATTTTTATTTAAAATTAATTTCTTTTATATTTTTTTAAATCAAAACATTTTTCATTTAATTTTTTTAGGAGAAAACTATATTTAAAAGTAAATCATTCAGAAACAAATGATTTTTAATTAAAAAAAAAATTTATTTTCGTTTTAAATTTCTATCTCTTTTTATCATTGGACTGATATTTAAGTTTAGTTATTTTTTAAACCAAAGCATCCTTAAATCGAAATTTTTTATTTATAATATTTATATAATATATTTTTGCTTAGTATTAGTTTTTCTTTTTACAGGTATTTTTTTGAGTGATATTAAAAACTAAATGAATTTAACTGCTTCCGGCTATCTTTAGATTTTTATATAAATCAAATTCTAACTAGAGTGATTATAACCGAAAATATTATTTTAGGTAATTTAAATCTCATTATTTATATGATATTTAAATATTTTTCCATAAAAAATATTAAAGAAAAAAGTTAGTTGAAACATACTAAAATTAGTAAAAGTTTTTAAAGGCACACATTTTAAAAGTGGTAATGGAGATAAACTACTCTAGTTTTTTAATTATTTTGGATCAAAATTTGTAAATTTTTTTTGGATTTTTCTTTGTACGATACATTAGAAAAATCAAATGTCATAGAAAATTTTTAAGAAAAATTATAAAGTTCTAGATTGGATTATATAGAATTTAAGTTTTTTACACTCAATCCGAATGATGTTTTATTAGCTTAGTCATATTCCTTATAACTATTTATTTTTTCACTCAAATTTATCACGACTTTCAATACGCACGGTTTTGATCTAAATTATTTAAGCATTGGAGATGGATATTTCACTTACTCATTACATTCAGTGTTGACCATATATAATATATTTTTTTTATCAAAATAAACTCTCAAAATTTGAATAGTAAAACAACAATTACAATATATACATAATATGATAAACTTACTTTTTAAGGACCAATGCCAAAGTAATATTTCAGTATCTATAATATTAATGTAGGTGTGCTTTGTAACAATGTTTTGGAAATGTTTTCTTTTCAGGACAGGAAGTATTTTATAATTTCTAAAAGAATTTTTAATTTCCAATTCTAATAACCAGAACAAATGCCTTTAAAATCTATTTCTTTTAACTTACCAAATATTAACCTTTTTTATTATATTTTTTATGTGGTGACATTTTGACACCCAAGGATAAAGACTTCAGGGAAAATAAATAAGCATTTTACAACAATAAGAACTCATTCTATACGCATCATATCATATTTTCACCTTAGATTTTTTGATTAAGAATTGGAAAATCTTTTAAATGAGAAAATATAAATAATATTTTCATTTGAGTATCCTTAGGGAAATCATATTTCTTCATTTGTTTCTATTTAATGATTTGATTTGAAAAAAAAAAATTGTTTTTTTCTTATAAGCAAAAAAACAAAAATAAAAGTAATATAAACAATAAAATACGCAATATAATAAGTATATACCAAAAGTTTCCTACTCTTTACTTTCTTCTACACTCTTGTTTAAGAATAATCCAGTATTAAAACAAATAACTTCTTTAATTTTTTGTTTTTTCCCATTATCAAAAATACCAAGAATATTCCCATAGTGATATTGATTTTTATTGACTTAACTCCCTTTCTCCTTTATCCAGTTTAATGGGATGAAACCTTTAACTGTAGTATGTTGACTAGGGAGTAAGGATGTGAAAGGATATATAAGGGATATTTCAACTTTAAATTAAGTCGTGGAACTGTATGGGAACAATGAATCCCGAATATTATTATTACTATTTTTCTAACTCTGATAAAAGTCAATATAGCATATAAATATAATGTCTTACTGCATGAGATCTTGGTCTGCATTATACTTTAAATATAGGAAAATTACAAAATGTTTTTTTAAGAAATGACGACTTTTGGTAGTCGAAATAATCTCTTGGTTGAATTTTTATCGATTACAATATTCTCCTATACTCAATATGTATGAAAATAAAACACGAATTTCAACATTGATAACGTCCCCTTGATTAAATCAAATTCGAATGGTTTAAAAATGAAAACGTTTTGTTAATTAATTTTTTAAAGATCAGTTTTTTTAAGGATAAACGAAAAGAAGGAAGGTTAAAAATCTAATTTTCTAAAGTGGATCTGCTAGGATATGATTGTAATGCTGTTCGTAATATTAATTTTATACAATAATTGGATAATTTATATGAATATGACTTTGAACGAAAAATCTTTTGATTGAGATTGAAACTTAACCACTACGCCATTGATCAGATTGTTTTTTTGTGTATTTGATAAAAAATAAAACGATGGGTTTCCTATATTATAGCTAATTCTTGGTGTGAATTCGTCTGATATTGATATATTAATTAAAGAGTCATGCAAATATTTTATGTTAAAGTTTGAATTTTAACAATGGTTAAAATGGACTAACAATGGTTAACAATGGAGAAAAATTTAAAAAAAAATTTTTATAAGATAAACAGACATGTCTAAATGATTTTGTTTCTTTTGAAATATCAAGTTTCTAACTTAAGAGGTTTGGAATACGGTCCAAAATTTTAGTTTCACATAACAGAAAAATTAAATACCATATGTCATTACAAAAAAATACATTTGTTTTGGTTTATGTTGATTTATTACAAGTATCTTGTTTAATGTTTTCAGATTGAATATTTAAAACTTTGAGAATCTTTTTCTATATTTTTGTTGCTAAAGATGGGGCTAAATAAAAGTTTTTCTATAAAATTAATTTTTAAATATCATCTATCTATAGTTAAGAAATTTGGTATACAAACTGACCAACAGAGTAAAACTAATAAGAACATTTTTTAATTTTTTTTTCAAAATATGCTAAAAAGCGGTTAGCATATTGATTTTAGCCATCATTTCTTTCGTTATATTTTTTTACCATATCATTTTTTAAAATCATTTTTCGAATTAAAAGTAAACAAAATAAAAGAAAATATTAAAAAAGGATAAAGACAGTTTTCCGGTAGAATAAAAACTATGTACGAACATAATTTTGAAAAAAAAAACATCATGTATCAAGATTCAGTAAAAACAAAACAAAAAAAAAATAAACATGTTAAAGATAAATTTTGTTTGAAAAAACCATTTATAAATTTTGGAAAGAACATTGAAGGGATATTGAAAGAAAAATAAACAAGGCAGAATGTAAACCAACGGTTTTTAAAAGCGCACATTTTCAAAAAATAATACAAACTGTTTAGAATTGTGACTCTGTACCAAAATTTGAAAATTTCATATAATAAGAAAATATGTTAAAATAGGACTTTTTTGCAATTTTGAGGGACTGTAAGTCCGGAACCCTACATAACTAAAAAAAACCGTTAATACTCGTAAAAATATATTATTGAAGCTTTAATTTTTATGTCTTGCCGAAGAAAAATTTGTGCCTAAGTTATAGGTGTCTAAAAATAGCAAAAATATTTTCAATTTTTGAGCCCTAATAGCTCTTAAACAGGAGGTGGTACAAAGAAATTTTCTGAGAAAACTTATACTAATTCTAAAAGTTCTTTCTTACCGCAAAATTTCAAGTCCTTATCTAAAAGCGTGCTGGAGTTACGAAGGTAGAAAAATAATGCAAAATTTGGTTTCCACATAACGGTAAATTTAAATACTAAATAATAAAACAATTGTATTTATATTGATTTATAAAGGTGAAAAAAATTCCTGTCGAATGGTTTTTTTCAAATTGAAAAAATATTAAGCAGAACATAAGATATACGCATTTAAAAATAGGGCTTTTTCAAAGTTTGAGGGGCTGTAGTTCCCTGATGGATGGGGCTACATGAAAAAATTGTTCCACAAAATTAATTTTTTTTATGAAATCTACCCATAGTTAGAATGGTTTTACTCTATCTTTAACGGTGTAGAAGTTTTGTAAACAGACGGACACAGTTGATATGCATTCTTCAAAATTAAGAATTTCTTACATTGTCGGTTCATGACCTTTTTTTGTGCGAGATATTCTTGGTTTTTTACGCTCTCTTTTTACGTCTTCCTTTCATTTGAAATGAATAAAGAGTAAGATGAATAAAAAAAGATAAGACTAAAAAAATTATAATTATATTTATGAAAACCAAAATTTATTTAATGTATAATTAAATTTAGGGCAATAACAATTCTAAAATTAAAATTTTAATTTATGAGCCTTGATTTTTCGTTTAAAATTTCTAAATTTAGGTTTTATGCGATATCCTTATATACATTGAAATTGCAGCCAAACCATATGTAATTGCAGTCAAACCATATTATTTACATATAAAATAAACAAAAGATAAAAATCAATTTGTTATAAAATTGAATATAACTATTCTTATGAATTTTACATGATGTTTAGTGTATTGTTATTTTAGCATTACAAAAAAGTATTTGGGATTAGTTTCAATTACTGAAAAAATTTCATACAAATTTATAATTTCATAGAAGATAGAAGGTGGAAACAGACGGACTAGTTTCTTGTGTTGTTAGTTCATTGATATTTTAAAAATCAAAATTTAATAATATCATTCAAATAGCGAAAAATGAAATAATTTGTATGGGGTTATTTGTTTATTCTTGGCGCCCTTTTTAGGACGCCTAATCTATTGACTCTTAAATCTGCCATGATTTCTTATATTTTATCTGCTTTTATAATAATGAGTATGTTCTTTACATTTACAAGATAATTTTGATCGTTTAACACTTAAATTGCAATTAATTAAACAAATAAATTTAATTTTATTTCGTTTATATATGTATAATATAACATTTATCTATATTAATTACATTATAAATTTCAGTAATGAATATTGTGAGTTATAAGGTATGAATTCAAATTGTTTATTTCTACCGATCTTTAATTTGGCCGGTATCATCGATACTCGCTAAATAAAAGTTAAGAACCATTATGTTTGAAAAAATTTAGTTTAGTTTTATTGATAACTTATATGATTTACAGCCCTTAAAATGTTCTAACCTTACTTTCTTCAACTGTGATTGGTAAACTTATTGAATATTAATGACTAAACAAAGATGAAAGCTTAGAAAGAATATTTTGTATTTATGTTAACAAATAATAAAATATTTAATTTTTAACAGGTTTGTAACAGATATTATGAGACAAAAAATAAATTAAAAAAAAAACTTAATGAAAGTTCCAGAATGGTAGAAATGAAAGTTCAACTCGTTATAATATCAGTTAATGTCATATCCCTGAGTAAAGTGTATTTAATATTGCTTAGAACAGAAAACTTTCACACAAACTCGTTCATTTATGATAATTTGATCCTTTAATCCTTAAATTGTAATTAATTAAACAAAAAACTTAATTTTTAAAAAGAAATTGAACGTCAAGTTTTTTTAATTTTATTTTAGATAAATTTTTTTATGTATAAAATTCCTTTAGAAGTATTATAAGTTTATTTTGTTTGTTCTGTTGGTAATCTTTACACTTTTATTTTATATATATTTATCAAATTAAATGTTGATCCAGGATATAACTCGTATGAAGATTTTAAATAGAAAATAGCTTCAAGAATTTTTTAGTGAAGGATTATAAAATAACTATTATCAATTTTCAAAAAATATATTGAATAATTTGATAATGTTTTGTAAGCTGTGAAGCACAACGACCCTAAGGTGAAAAGAATAAGATTCAAAACGATCCTACAATCCTAACAACATAATATTAAAAGGAAATATTTGAATATTATTATGTAAAATATTAACCAATATCTAATATATAATGGTAAAAATGTTTACGTTTTTTCATGCGAGGGTAGGTGGGAAATATCGAAGGACACTATAGGGGAGTGGAACGAGTACCTGTCTTATATAAGGCTTCAACCCACTAAACACCACCTCCTTTTTTGATTAAATAATCGGTTACACGCCCTTTTGTACTCATATACTGAATAACCTTTAGTACTAATGTACTGCATGTATAAGTAATCATTGTCAATTCTGAGGAACGCATGAGGTTGGAGATGCTGTCACATTCGCGATGTATGTACCACTCATGAATTTCCATAAGCCGAATTTTGTCATGCGGAAATTTAAATTATATAGAGATAGACAAGAGAATCTCTCCTGGTTGCTCTTTGGAATGCTCTGAGAAGGCACCAAACTTTTAATCTCTTAACAACTTATCTTTAACTTTGTATATCAAATTTTAATTCAAAAATATCGGTAAATAATTACTAGATGAACGAAGAGTAGATGAACAAATTAATTTCTACAAAAATGTAATTGAACTTTGAAATATTTTAGAAAGTTTTTTTTTTTTTTCATTTCAAATAATTGAAATTTTAAATTGAATAAATTTGTTTTTTTTTTTTTTAATTTTATTTTATTAAGTTTAATTGAATGCAATTCTTTTAATTTATTTTTATATTTTGTAGATTTTTAATATAAACAAACATTCAGATATTTCGTCTGCAAAGTTTTATTATTTGCAATTTTACTGAATAAAAATAAATGAAAAAACGATGAAATAAAAGTAATTTTTTAAAACGATGAGAAAAAGTTTAAAAAGGATTCAATTGATTAAAAGTATAACTAAATGAATTTTAGTTTTGATGTTAAATAAATTAAAAAGAAAAACATTTTATTTTTCTATTGCAATAAAAAGTGTAAAATAACATTTAATTGATTGGTTCAAATCAAATTTAAATATGTGTTTAGGATAAATTTTTAAGTATTCTTTTCTTCATGGGAAATTTGCAAAAAAAAAAAAATCCTTTTGGTTTGAAGGATTCAATATTTCTTTAAGTGCTAATTTAGTTATTAAAAGCTCCTGTAGAAATTTTTTTTTTTTTTTAGAATTATCGTAACTTTTAGCTGTAGAGAAAATTGTTATGTCTACAATATGTACAACAGTGAAAATGATCTAATGAAACAATGATGATCAGCTTCTAATTATAAACTTTTAAGTTAACTTAACTGTAAATTGACGGAAATCAATTGTATGAAACATTTTTATTTATTTTTTTGCTCTTATGTATTTCTAATAGACCTTTAACTATATGACAAGTGTGTAGTTCCGTTTGCTTCCGAGAAACTTTATATTAATCACCGTTTTATTCATCAAAATTTTAAAGCAAATTTATTTTAAAGGATGTGAGTTTTTATGAAATATTCGACGAAGTCCTGCATTTTGTACGACTTTGCACGACTGAATGAAGTTTTTAAGTTGACACTAAATAAAAAGTTATTCAATATTGGCTTGGAATTTTCATTGTTAGCTAAGAATATTTTATCTGATGTAAACTAAAAATTTTTATAAAAATGGTTACTTTAAATTTTATATATATTTCATTAGGGGGCCTTAAAACTCTTACTTTTAGTAACCTCCATTTTGCAAAAATTTTTGTTTTTAATTAGACCTAAATATATTAAATCTCGTTTTTACTGCAAAAACGTCTTGTTTAAAAGAAAATGTCTTAGAGTTGGTTACAAAATGAGGGTCCTGATATATTATCTAAATATATTATTATTTTTGGTAGCGCAGTAAAATTGCCAAAGAAGGAGTCCCAATGATAAAAAAATGCAAGGAAAAAAAAACTGTCCAGAAAAAGAATCGCAAGTTTCAAAATTTCGTGTTCTTTGTTTTTATACATTTAAAAAATTAAAATTTCCCCCACTACTTTTTTCAGAGTATGTAATATATATATGTAACACTCTGAATTAGGAGAGATATTAAAAGGATATATGTATAGGAAATATTTTTTTTTTTGGCTTTTTGATTTTGAGATTTTGCATTTTTCTTAATGTTTTGATATTTCAATATATATTTAAAAGAATAAAGGAGATTTTCAACAAGAGATCTTGGGAAAGTAAATTTTAAAAATTGGGAAAATAAATTAATAGATGAGATTTCTCAGTAGATCCATTGATTTATGTATATTTATTTCAATTATAATTCAATTTTTTTTTATATATTCGATATGAAGTCATTGACACCAACGTCTGGATGGACACAATGGTTTCACTGAAAATTGCAGTGCTGCCGAACTAGCTGGGAGCGGTACGCAAACCTTCAAATTCTCCAAGAAGTTGTAAAAATGAAGAGGAAGTGTAATCAATCTTTTGAATTGCCGGCTCTTGCTCTAAAAAGAAGAAAGTTTCAGTCGAAAATTTTTCTTAAACAACCTTTCCAGTTTTTGACAGTTCAGAGGTGAACTTAACAAATTTACATGACTTTGTTGGAAGTTCCATATGGTTTAATTAGGAGAAACACTGATCTAGGGCGTCACAACGAGCCTAAACTGCAGCCCGTACTTACCTACCTATCTACCTATATATTCCATTTTTAAAACAAAAATTTATACGTCTGCCAAAGTATTAAAAAGTTTATTTAATGTAAACTTTTAAAATAAGAAAATTTTGAATTACTATTTTATTGAATTATGGTTATAGCGCCATATGGTTATTATACCCTACACCTAAAGTATAGGGTATATTAACTTTGGTATGGTGTTTGTAACCACCAAAAGGAAGCGAGTTAGGTATAGACATGTATATATATTCTGAATCAGGATCACCGCCGGAGTCGATTTAGCAATGTCCGTCCGTCCGTCCGTACGCACGATAACTCAAAAAATAATGATGCTATCTTGATGAAATTTATATAGTAGGTTACTAATTACGAAAGAAAGGCTAAGTTCGAATCTGGACAAAATCCGTCCATGGGTTCGGATTCTGGAAGCTTCCGAATGATTCCGGAGCAAACGAGATTATCTCCAAAAGCAACAAAGATAGAACCTTCAAATTTTGTACAATGATGTTTCTTCCCGTTCGATTTATGTCTCTGAAATTTAAGAGGATTTGGTCCATGGGTTTGGGTTTTGGAAGCTTCCGAAAGAGCACCAGAGCAAATGAGATTATCTCCAAAACCAACAAAGATAGAACCTTTAAATTTTGTACAATGATGTTCCTTCCCGTTCGATTTATGTCTCTGAAATTTAAGAGGATTTGGTCCATGGGTTTGGATTTGGAAGTTTCCGAACGAGCCCCAGAGCAAATGAGATTATCTCCAAAACCGATAAAGTTATAACCTTTACTTTTGGCAGAATGGTGTTCTTTCATATATGATTTAGGCCTATGAAATTTAAGAGGATTTGGTCCATGGGTTTGGATTTGGAAGCTTCCGAACAAGCACCAGAGCAAATGAGATTATCTCCAAAACCAACAAAGATATAACCTTTAAATTTGCAGGGTGGTGTTCTTTCATGTTTTATTTAAGTCTCTGAAATGTGAGAAGATTTGGTCCATGGGTTCGGGTTTTGGAAGCTTCCGAACGAGCCCCAGAGCAAACGAGTATATCTCCAAAATCAATAAAGATAGAACCTTTAAATTTTTTATAATGATGTTTCTTCCAGTTTGATTTATGTCTCTAAAATTTAAGAGGATGTGGTCCATGGGTTTGGATTTTGGAAGCTTCCGAACGAGCCCCAGAGCAAATGAGATTATCTCCAAAAACAACAAATATATAACCTTTAAATTTGGCCGAATGGTGTTTTTTCATGTTTAATTTAGGTCTCTGAAATTTGAGAGGATTTGGCCATGGGTTTAAATTTGAAAGAATTTGAACCGTGGATTCGAATTTTGGAAGCTTCCGAACGAGCCGCAGAGCAAATGAGATTATATTCAATACGAACAAAGGTAGAACCTTTGAATTTGGTACAATGGTGTTCTTTCGTGTTTGATTTATGTCTCTGAAATTTAAGAGGATTTGGTCCATGGGTTTGGTTTTGGAAGCTTCCGAACGAGCCCCAGAGCAAATGAGATTGTCTCCAAAACCAATAAAGACTAACCTTTACTTTTGGCAGAATGGTGTTCTTTCATGTATCATTTAGGCCTCTGAAATTTGAGAGGATTTGGTCCTTGGGTTCGGATTTTGAAAGCTTCCGAACGAGCCTCAGAGCAAATGATATTATCTCCAAATGCAACAAAGATATAACCTTTAAATTAAGCAGAATGGTGTTCCTTCATATTTGATTTATGTTTCTGAAATTTGTGAGGATTTGGTCCATGGGTTCAAATCTTGGAAGCTTCCGGACGAGCCCCAGAGCAAACGAGTATATCTCCACAACCAACATGGATAGAACTTTTATTTTTAGTACAAAGGTGTTCTTTTATGTTTCCTTTTCTGTAAAATTGGAAACTGACATTTGAAAGAATTTGAACCATGGGTTCGTATTTTGGAAACTTCCGGACGAGCACAAGAGCAACGAGCATATCTCCAAAACCAACAAAAGTAGAACCTTTAAATTTAATAGAATGGTGTTCTGGCAAGTTTTCTTTATGTTCCTGAGATGGATTCGATGAATTGGAGTGGCAATTCGGGTAGCTGACACAAACCTCCCAAGGACTACCAATCTTCGAAAATAATTAAGATAGAAACTTAAAATTTTATACAAGGGTGTCAAGCATATCCCAAGCGGATGCCTCTTTTACGTTCTTGAAATTCGAGTTAAATAAGACAGAAAAGGGAAGAAGTTCAAGCAGCTGCCAAAAACACTTATGGATTTTTAATTTAATTCGAATTATTCAGGTGTAGGGTATTAATAAGTCGGTTGCATCGACTTACTGTTACATTTACTTGTTTTATATTATTGAAGTTAAGGAAAAGAATACATTTCACGACTTTTTGCAAAATATTTTCAAAATTGCAAAAAAATTAAACAAAGTGCCAAATTTAGAATTTTAACTGTAATTTATTTAAGCTTTTAAATAAATTAGGAAACATTTTTCGTTACATTAAATTAATTTTAGCGGTTATAAAAAATATGAAATATTTAACAAAAATTTACTATTGGTAAAATTTTTAATGCATAAATTGTATAATTTTAATTTAATAAAATTATTTGGTAATAAAATTGCGTAATTATTTAACGTTTTATTTTAAAATCGGGCAATAAACAAAAATTGAATATTAAAATAAAATAGTTTTTAATTTTAATTAAATTTTAAATTCATGTTTTAATTTAATTATGTGAAGATTTTCATTACAAAATGACTTCAGTGAAAAAATGTAAGTGAAATAACAAAAGAGAAAAAGAAAAAATATATTAAATAAAAATGTGTAAGGTGAAGAAGAACGTTTTTTGAATTATAATATATGTGAATTATTTCGAAAGGGAAAGTTTTCTTTTCAAATTTAATTTAATTTCAATAATACCTCCTATCATCTATTTTTTTTTTTTTTTAATGAAAAGAAAGTTTTTTATTTTTAAAATTTTTACTTTTTACATACATTGTTAAATTTTTATCATATTTGCCCATGTTGTCTGTTTTTTTTTTAATGTTTGATTTAAAAGTTCATACAGTTAGGGGTGCTGCTAAATTTACGTTCATAATTTTTTTTTTTAGAGATTATAATCAATTCATTACTTATTTGTAATAAATACTTTAAAGATATTTATTCCGATAGTAAACCCAGCTTTGTAAAAAGATTTTAAATAAAATAAAAAGGAAATCTTCATAAGTTGCATATGTACCTGTTGCAATTAAACATTTTAAATTGATTAGTTTTGATTTTTAGTGAATAATACAAAAAACGGAGACCCGCGCTTAGTATATGTTTGGTATTTTCAATAATTTTATTTTCTAGTTAAGATAGCAAAATTCAAAGTCACTAAAGATACTCAAATGCCTTGTCATCTGATAAATGATGTGCATGGATGGATTAATGAAATTTCGACTGTTTTACTTTACTATCTATCGAAATCACAGACAAGAGAGGGAGCATAACTTATTCTAAAATATAAGAATTTCTTTATCTATATTTTAATATTACTTTTATTTATATTACTATGTATTACATATTAGATAGGATAATGCAATATTACAAAACTATCGACTACTGAGGCCATTATAGGTCGAATACTATAATTAATTTATATATTTATTATTATTTATTTTGTTTACATTATATATTTATACTATATTTGGTAGCAAGGGGGATTTGTTTTCAATTAAAAAAACTAAAACTGATTTGAACCCTCATTCTCTCGATTATTAAGCCACGTGCTTAACCACTAGATCACCGAAGCCCCTAACTCAATGTTAAATTATATTAAAACCTTATATTAATATTGCATACTTGCAGGCGTGTTCTATTCGTTTTTATTTGTTTTATTAGAAAATTGGTGCAATTGAAATAACGATATAATTCTTATATTTTTCTTCATTTTATTTTTTATTTTAATTTGATATCAATTTATTTGCAATGTACTACCACTTTAAAATGTTAAGGGTCTGACAATATATTATAAAGAAAATTTCTCTTTTATTTTATTTACCGGACATGTTTTCTAATATAACGCATGAATACCACTCATACACTATAATAATCCAAATAATCATTTTGATAATTATCCATATTGCATGTACTCACGAATTTTCAAATTCATTTATTTGTATATGTAGTGGTAATTGAAAGAAAATTTATGTTTAGTTAGAATAATTTAAATTACTTCAAAAATTCTACATGCGTACATTTTTCTTTTCTTTAATTTTGCATTTTATTATTGAAGTGTGCCCAACACTATGTGTGTAAACTTTATTGAGTATTCAAGGGTGCTCTTATAGGTATTCGGTATAAAAATTATATTCAAATTTATATAAAATTTGATAATTAAATAATTTATATGCAAAATATATTTGAAAATCAATTGTAAGAAAATAAAGAAAACAAAAAAAAAAAAATTATTAAAATTTGTTGTTTATTTTTTCTTTTAAATTAAAAAATTCGGAATCAAATTAAATTGTTTTTTTTTTTTAATTTAAAATGACATCTTTACATGTTAAAAAAACCCATAAATAAAAAAAATAAAAAATATATTATTAAATTTAAAATTTGAAATTATTAAGGCATATAATTTAATTTGCAATTTTAATTATTATAAAAATATTTTTTTAAACGAGTACATGTACACTTTAGTTTAAATGGGACAAATGCAGATTCGATTCAAATTTAAATTTAATTTTATATGATAGAAAAGTGACATTTTTTGTATTTGAATTGTTTATTTCTATTTTTTGGAGTACTTTTTGATTTTTTAAATATCGTTAAAAAAAAAAGAAAATGCGCTTGTTTTATATGCACTCTGCTTGTGTTTTAAAAAATGAAACTTTAAGCAACAAAAGTGATAATATGAGAAAAAAGGAGCTTACCCATTATTCAGGGTTTAGCATACAAAATAAATAAATCTATAGATTCCAGATTTTATTAAAAGTACTTTGACTGCAGTACTTTGACTCTTAAACTTTAATTATTTAGTTTGAACTTGATGGAATTTTTGGTCAAATAATGAAAACAAAATGCATGCATGCAATACACCTTTAAAGGTGTAATAGAATAATGAAATATGAAACAACTAACAACGCTGAAAAATATGCATGAATTCATGAAAAATTAAACTTCGAACCTAATGTCGTACTAACTAAAATGTCGTAAATGTTCTAAACTATGAACCATAGCACTTTTAAACTAATTTGAAGTTACAAGGAATCAGAACATTATCATGAAAAAAAAATCTTGAATGAATAAAATTTAGAATTTTATGTTGAAATCAAATATGTTTTTTAAGATTTTTTAAAAATTGCTGGAGTACCTTTCATATTTAAATTACAAAAAGCGGAATGTAAAATTTAAAAATACTTAAAATCCTTTTTGATTAATTGGCTTTTTTAAAAATTAACCATTTTGTATATTCCCTTAATAGTATAATTTTTCCGCTGAATCGCAAGTCAGATAATTCAAATGTTTAAAAACAACACAGGGCTGGTATTTAAATTATTTTGTAGAATGGGAAATAATATAGATGAAAAACTTTAGAATAGAATTAAAACAAAAATTTTTCAAGTATTTTGTTTTAAATTTAAAAATTAAAAGTTTTAAAAAAATGTTTCCAGAATTTAAATATTTCCAGATATTTCTTTCGAAACAAATAACCCCTTAAAATGTAAGTTAAAGATTTAAAAATGATTTTTCTAATCCATATTTTGTTTATTTTCAAAAATAATACAAAATGACCTAAGTCATCAATCAAAATTTTAAATACCATTCTAAATTTCCAAATAAAATTCTTTTGGGGGGATAAAATGATAAGCTTCATACCATATGAAACAAAATGAAAATACGTTTGAATGACTATAAAAAAATTTTTTATCAAATTTATTTTTTTTAGAAACAAATACATACAAAAAAATCAAGGAAAAGAATTCATAAATAAGGATTCACTATTTAAGAATTCACCAGATCTAATTTTTTTGCTCAATCATCAAAAAGAAAACAAATTATAATTGTTTTTTTTTTTTTTATATAAATATAGATGGAGTTAAGTGTATATTATTATTGGCAAGTCCATTGGGTAAATATTTTTCTTATTATTAAACCAATATTTAAGTTCAAGGTTATTTGGAACCATAAAATATATTATTATTTCTACAAAAAAAAAAAAAAAAAAAATTAAGAAATCGAAAGTATTTTTTTGTGATGTGTTGTTATTGTTTTGCTAAACTTATTGTTTTTAAAGATTATTTCAAGGACAACCGAATAAAAAAATAATGCATACTTTTAGGATAAAGATTAAAAAGAAATTATGGGATAAGAAATTGTCAATTAATTTGATGAACAGGATAACTTAAAAGTCAATAATTTTGTAATTGTGTTCAATGTTGAATCGATAAATTTAAAATACCAATAAATTAAATACACGTCTTAACTATAAAAAGTTTTCTTAAAAAAAAAGCCATTGAATTAAACTAGAGAAACATCTAAGTTTTAGTAATATTTTCTAATACATAATTGATTCATTTAAGTACAATATGGATGAAATGCTGTTATTACTATACCCTATAAAAAAATGAACTAAAATTGGACCAAACTAAAAAAACAAAATTATGAATAACAAACAATGTAGTGTGTAAAGCAAAAGGTTTAGGTCTTTTATAGTAGAATTTCGAAAATTCATAATTTTTCTTATACTTTTATTCTGTAAGAGGAATTGATAAAAATCAAGAAATATTTTTTCCAATTTTAAGAACCCCCTATATGTAATTATGAAAAACTTAACTTTTAAAATATATAAAAACATAATCTTTGAGCTTTTAATTTGAGAAATTTTCGAAGACTTTCAAGACACAGGTTTAGATATTTAAAATAGGGAACTTTTATTTTTTGTCATTCATTTGTTCTAAAAAGGGTAAGAACCCTTTTTCTATATGAATAGTTTTTTTCGGTAATTAACAGTTATTTTCAAAAATTCTTACTTTTTACGTCTGAGTGTATGTGGAAGATACAGGAGAAGGGAGTTCGAAATTTACCGTTAATTGAAACGAAAATTTAAACATCGTATTTTGTTTTAATATAAAGCTTAATTTATGATTTAAATTTTTGCATTTCTATATCTTAAATGATGGAGAAATTTTATAAATATAATGGGATTAAATAATTTTTTTGTAAAATTTGACTTAAATACAAAAATTTAATTGTCCGTACAAAAAACGGTTTGGACCTCATATAAAATAAAATGTTTTTATATATTCATTCTTAAGAAATAGGTGTATACTTATAATCCCCAAATTTTAATTAAATATAAAAACACTTTAAATTGTATTAAATAAAGTAACATAGATTTTATTCTTTTTTTAAATAGTCATAATATTTTTGATTCTGTTTTTATTCTTTCTTTTCATACTTCTATTATAATATTATTGTTTATTTTAATATTCTCAAAGTGTTTTGTAATATCACAATTAAGTAATTTTTAGTTGTTTTGATCCTTAATTTTTCTTAATAAAATGAAGCACTATACATTTTTTTGTCGCTATTGTTTTAAGTATTTACTTCTATTTTAATGTTTTTTAATTGTGTTGGAATAATGATTAAAAACCAAAAAAAACAAAAAAAATGAAATCGTAAATTAAACTTTATATTAGAATGTAACTTAAATTTAGATTTAAAACGGAATAGCGTATTTCTTTTTAAGTTTAATTGGATTTAGTAATGGTTGCTATTAAAAAGTATATCTATTTTTGTCATAAATTTTCTTCAAACTTCTTAGAAGGTAAAAATAAAAAAAAAAAAATGATTATAAAACTTTACATCTAAATTAAACAAATTTTACATCAAAATTCCAAAGGTTTCCTTTCAATAACAACAATAAAAAAACAAAAAAAAAATACATAAAGGTGAGCAGAAAAAAAAAAAGTTAAGGGTGACCTCGACCATTTCCTGTTCTTTTTGGTTTTTTGTATTTTATTTTACTTTTCAACTGCCTACAATATTGTCATTTACTTATAATATATATATATATTATATATATGTATATAAGTTACTAAGGAAAAAATAACAGCAACAATATGTTTTTATTTTTAAATAAAAGAAATTGAAGGTGTTTTGTATTCATTCCAGAAAGGATGAACTTACTTACAACGACTTTATGTTTTTTTCTTTTGTTTGGATTTTTATTATTTTTCTAAAGAGAACAATAAAAGAAAACCTGACATTTTTTATTTTATTTTATTTTTTAGCCTTTTTTTTTGTATTTTTTTGGTTCTTCTCTTTGAAATTGTGGGACAAGTAGAAAATAATAAAAGAAATATTAGAAGAAAAAGATGGAAAATAACCGGTAAAAAAAAATTAAGAAATTAACACTTTAGACCTTGTTTTTTTTGGTTGTTCGTCCTTTGGTGTTTTCAGTTTTCATATAATTAAAAAATTTTCCTTTTTTTTCCTGTTAAGGTGTTTTTTTATTTTTTATTTTTGTTTACATAAAAGGTAATGAAAACAATCAATTTTCCAGGATATCAAAAGTCATTTCCTTAAAAATTGTTCACAAGATCTGAATTTTAAATAATGAGAGAAAACTGTTTCCTTTTTTGGTTTCGTTTGTTTAATTTAAAAAAATATTGTGTTTCTTTAGCATTTTAAATTAAATTTAATAAAAAAAAAAAGAAATAACAAAATTTGATATTTTATTTAAACTTCATCTATGTTTAAAATTTCTTTCTAACTTTTGATTTTAAAAAATAAAATAGATAAATTTTTCATTTATATCTTATCTTTTCAAACCTTCTTTGTTTGAGGTTTGGAAAGACAAATTAATTTAATGAAATTTTCTTAAGTTCTTATACATTAAGAAGCTAAGATTATTGAATATAAACCATTTTAAACAAAATCTTTCTGGATGGTAGATTTCGAGTCAAATTTAATTGAGAATTTCTTTCCTGGCGGTGGTTGGTTTTGAAATCGTTAGAAAATTTTCAGACATTGGCAAATATCATATTCATTAAAGTTTTTAAATTTTATAATGACATTGAATTATTTATACTTGAATTTAATTGAACTACTGCTAAACTATCAAATTTTAATTTATTTTTTGGTGATAAATTTGATTATAGTTTTCTGCTAAATCATTAATTTTGAAGTAATCAAAAATTGATCGAAACCTTCAAGAGTTTCATATTTGTCAACGAATAAGACATCTCTTTTTTTTGTTTTTTGCGAGGGTAGTGAAAGAGAGGAGTGAAAACGAGTCCTCTATGAGTGTGTGGGACTTTAACCCACTAAACACCACCTCCCTTTTTTAACCAAACAATAGGTTATATGACCTTTAGTACTAATGTACTGCCTGCTCAGAGGAAGTTGAGTTAGGGAGTGAAAATAGATTTCAAATTGGAAAGCATATTGTGAACAAAGTTGTTAATATTCACCTTGAATCTTTGAACGTTGTAAATGTAATCATCACCAATTCTGGGGAACACATGAAGTGGAAGATGGTTACATATTCACGTGTTCATACTACAAACGAATTTCCATAAGCCGAATTATGCCATCCGGGAGTTTACATTATTATAAATATCAGACTCTTAATATAGTGATTAAAAATTGATTAAAAACACGGAGGAGACTATCGTACGCGTATATTGAAACTCAGATAGTTAAAAAATATTGTGAATGTGTAGATCTAAAACTGTAACTTCTTGTACTTTCCAAAATTTTATTATTGGCTGATTTATTATATAAACCAATCACATATGTATTTATTTTACCTTACCCCGTACCTTAATCCCCAAAAATATTGTAATTCAATATTAGTTGCGATGTCAGAACTTATAAGTCAACCAATAAGTCAAATACAAAAATTTAGGAAAGTTGACCTTAAAAAATTACACTAAAGAAAAATAAAAGAAAATTAAAACTAAAGAATGATAAAATGAATACAAAAAGAAAATAAAAAAGTAATTTGCATTCCACAATTAAATAAATAAATATTTTTTTATTAAATAATTTATATATGTCCTAATTGTAAATTGTAGTTATAACCTTTAACAGGTTTTATGTACAAATTAAAATAATAAATAAATCTTTGGAAATTTAAAAAAAGACAAATAAATAAAAAAAAAATTATATTCTACACATATTTTAGTCTAAGAAAAAGCTTCTGTCCGTTTTTTTACCTAAAGTGATACCAAATCGATTTATTTTTCAAATTATCAGTTTGGAATTTGTCCTTTATATGCAATTTCATGAGCATCTTGTGGTTGTGCCTCATTATTTGATGATCTAGCCCAACCATGCGGTGTTTCTATATGATCAACATGATGCTCAATATGATGTGGAACTAAATGATCAACATGATGTTCAATATGATGTGAACCAATATGATCAACATGATGTGGTACTACATGTTCAATATGATGTGGTACAACATGTTCAATATGATGTGGTACAACATGTTCAACATGATGTGGAACAATATGATCAATATGATGTGGTACAATATGATCTACATGATGATGTGGAAGAACATGATCAACATGATGTTCAACATGATGATGATGTGGATAGTGAACAACTTCATAGTGAGCGAACTAAAGAAATAAAATAAACTTTATTTTGTAATAGTTGTACAATAAAAAGTAAAATGTGTATATTACCTTTGGTTTCGCTACTTTAAATATTAAAATAGCACCAGATAATACCATTGATAATAAACCTAATGTCATAGCTTTCCATGTTTTTAATGCAATTAATGATAAGGCAAGTGGTACCAAAACGGTTGATTTAAATTTTAAACCTAATAAAAATGGTAACATAATTCTTTTAACAAAACCTCGACCTATAAAAAATATAAGAATATTGTAAATTAAAAATTAATGTTAAAATATTATTAATTTAAAATAATTTAATTCAATATTAATTACCTTCTACAGCATTTCCTTCTGATAATGGTATTGTAAGTCCTTGTCCAAAACCACCATCTAAATACGAATTTGGAATAAATGATCTTGCTTCTGATGATTTTAAATATGATGGTGCATCAATTTTTATTGAATGTGTTGCTAAGAAACTATCAATTTTATCAAATAATTCAAGTCTAGCATCATGTTTACCGGAACGTTTTTGTTGTGTTGCAAAATCAAATTCATCATCATTACCAGTTCGAATAATTCTTAAATCATTTGTAATTTTAATTTCATCTTTTTGAACAGCTTTACTTAACCAACTTAAAGCTTTCGGTTTTATACAATTTGTTTCATAGGTTTTTAAACAAGTTGAATAAATATCTAAGGCTACATCAACTGCTGATTTTTCAGCCGCTGTATATAATCCTGTTAAAGATATTATTAAAATTAAACTAAATTCCAAATGTTTCATGATCCTTGAGATTCGTTTTTTCTTCTTTTTAAATTAAGGAAATTTAGAGTAGAAGAATTGATTTTCAAATAGTATTCCAAAATCGTATGTATAAAATTTTTTAAAGAAAAAAAAAAAAACTATCCACTATGTTCGGTCACTAATTTGATAATACCGTTATATTGTGAATTGGTGTTGGTATTTATATGACAACCTAGTTTTTTTTTTTTTTACTGTTCACAATATAGATTTTGATTTGATTTTGATTTTATTTAATAATTTTAATTTCCCCTCAAAATAATTTTAACAATATTGTAAAGCACCTCTTTAAAGGTGTATCAGTTATTTTGTTATTTGTTTTTTTTTTTTTTTTGTTTGGATTTAATTTCTTGAAGTGTAAGTGTAAACAAATGAGCGGATTTAATCACTTTCAAAAACGTTTAATTGCATAAGAGTATAGAAATGGAATGGAATTGAATTGAATCTTTGTTTGTTGTTATTTTGGTGAAATGCCGGCATGAATGTGGGTATTGGTTTTTTTTTTTTCTTGATTAATCAACGGGGTCTTAGTGAAACTACATATATATATATTAAATTTATCCAGATAGAGATAGGAATTTTAGGGAGAAGGGGAAAAATATAAAAACAAAGAAAAAACGCAATTTATATCATTGATTGCTCGCGATTAGAATATTAAAAAATAAATTTTAATTTTGTCTCTGTTTGTTTTTTTATTTCTAAAAGAAATTTTGCATTTTGGATAAAATTTTTTTTTTTTTACTTTGTATGCAAATGTGTATTTAAACTAACTCTTCTATATTGGAATTTTAAAAGTGCAAAATAAAAAATTCAACTTTTAAATATTTAAAAAAAAAAAAAAAAAACAATTATTCAATATTATAATTATGTTGATTGAATGTTGATTCAAAAAAAAAAAAAAAATTTATTTTTGAAAAAAAAGTATTTTTACATATAAGTCAATTTATATTATGTACGATAACTTTTCTTCTTATATAAAAAAAAGCGAAATATATATAAGTAATTGCAACATTTTTTTTCAATATTTTATTATTTTGCATTTTAATGGAAAAAGTTTCGATTTCATTTTACCATATAAAAAAAAAAAAATACAAATAGTAATAAAAATTTAAAGTTGATGATAAATTTCTGCAGAAAATTAAAAAAAAAAAAACAAACGAAAAACTTTATTTTTTGAGTGGAGTAATTTACTTTTAAATGTTTTCTGGTATTTTGAATAATTTTCCTTCCGCTGGTACAGGATATTCATGACTGCAAAAGATATATATAAAGGTTTTGGAAAGTAAGAAAATTCATTTCAAATTAATATCTTGGTTTGGAAAAGTTAAAAACAAAAAGGTATATTTATATTTTTTCTATATTGGGGGGTCTATATTGGATAATATATAGCATTCTAGTTGACTGAAGTTTGAATGTATGTACTTATTTGTGAAAAAATGCTTCATATATTAATTGTGATTTACAATCTTTTAAATAAGCAAAATAGAAATTTATGGTAGTAGCGACGATATTAATAAAAATAGAAGAATGAAGAACATAAAAATTCGGTCACTACATATTTTTTTTTATTTTTCTAATTGTAGCTCTTAAAATAATAATAAGCAATTTTTATACCACTATGAACTATGTTCAAGGGTATAATAAATTTGCCATTACGTTTATGACATCTTAAAGGAGTCGAGCTAGATATAGTGTCAAAGGTATGGATTGGTTCATAATTCAATTCTAAGTCAATTAAGCCATGTATGTCCGTCTGTCCGCACGATAACTCAAAAAAAAAAAGGAGCTAGGAGACTGAAATTTTTTTTACTCACTTTTGCAAAATTGTTAGTTTTGCTATTTAAATCCAGCATTTTCCGCCGACGCGTTCGAGTATCTGCCATACAACTTCACTTTTTAAATGATAATAACTCAGTATCTATTGAAGCTAGCTATCTGAAATTTAGTGAAAATGTGTCGAGTTACATGCCAAAAACTTTTGTAAAATTTGATTGGTCTAGAGCAGCCAGTTCAGGCTTCTTGCACCTCTTGGAACTTAATGAAGCTAGGAGTCTGAAATATTACAAATGATGATCAAGTTTTATGGCAACAACTTTTGCAAAATTTGGTTGTGCTTGTGCAATAAATTCGGGTAGCTGTCATACAACTCCACAATTTACATAAATATATTGTCTCTGTAGTTAACGTAGGTACTAAAACATCTGAAAATTTTTAAAAGATGGTCGAGTTTTATAGAAAGAAGGTATATTACATTCATACGGGTATCCCAGAGTTGACACAGTCTACTCTACTGAACTCTTCCTCGTTTAAAATAAAAATAAGGAAAAAAAAACATGATGACTTATTTATTTCAAAAATTGGTTAATTACTTACTTTTTCGTCGTTTTTCTTTTCAAAAAACTTCTTAAAAATTAAAAATACGTAAACATTTGATTTTAAACAAATAATATGTCGAAATAGTAGATAAGATATACTAAGTAAGATACTAAAATATTGCCACAACCTTAATATCCTATTACAAATAAAAATAAAGCAAAAATACAATGATAAATTAGAATGCTATAGTTCCTATCCAATTTAAGGTTTTTACAGCATTAAATAATTTTCAAATCTTAATATTCAAAATGGGAGGTTACGGTTGCTAAAATTAACACTTTTAATTCTAAGATTCACCTGAATTTTCATAACATTTTTTAGAAAACAAAACTATATTACTCTTGAAGTTTTTTGTTCGATATGAACACATAAAAACGTTTACAAACTTAAGGTTGAATGTTTTTGAGAATAGAATATGTGTTTTTGAATTAGGAAGGCTTTGATATTTGCTTACAAAATTAGTGTTCAGAAAACCTAAATAAACCACTATTATCATGACCAACAAGAGAAGCACAATAATAATTAACCATATTAACATTATCTACAATGCAATAAAATGGCGTTTGTTTTAATCATTCAATAAAATCATGTTTTAATCATTGATTTTCGAGAGTTAATTCAATTTTACTCCTGGATACCCTTATTTTCATTCGAAATAATTTTTTTACAAAATTTTGGAACAAAAAAATTTTTTTTTATAGATTTTCGTTTTTGTACTTTTGAGATTTATTTTCCCATATTTTCTTATACCTGATTTTTAAATTGTTCGAGATTTTTCTTATCCGTTTTGTTTTCATCGTTTTCATTAACCGTTTTGTTTTCATATAACGTCATGTTTTCAATACGATATGCAACAGTTTCTCATTAAAATCATTTAGGAAAATGAAGTACCTAAATTTAAAATTTTTTTTATTATTTTAAGTCTTTTTATAATTTTGTACTTTACTTTATATGAACTGGGAAAATAAATAAAATCGAAAAATAAAACGACAATTTTATAGATTTTACTTCATGTTGCGGTACTTTCGATGCCAGTTCCTTTGCTAGGTGCTTTTGATAACGTTATAGTTTGTTCAGCCTCTAAATGTTATTACTAAGCTATAAAATTTTATTGAAATTTGAAGCAAATAAACGTCTTATTACTAAGCTATAAGACGTTTATTTGCTTCAAATTTCGATTGTCGAAATTAATTAAAAATAAGTTCTGTCAACTTGGACAAACATTATATTATAAATATGTATTTTGTTTCTAATTCCAAAAACTCAATAAACTCCAATAAACTCAATTAATTTTCGTTTGTAATTGTTTCAGTGAAGATATTGAATTTCAAAAGAGCCTTTGGTGTTTTCATAAAAAAAAATTTTTATAGCTAATTTAATTTTGAATTCTAAATAAAAAAAATCTATCAAATATCAAATATGAGATATTAGAAAAATTTTTATAAACCTAGAGGATAAATTTTTTAAAAAAAATTGTAATTTTCTTGAATTTCTAAGATTTTTACAAAAAAATTTGTTTTGTTACAATTAAAATGAAAAAAGGCAAGTAAAATTAAAGTCTTTCAAAGAAACACACAAGTTTTTTGGTAAAAAAAAAGAGAAAATGAACTAAAAATAAATTTATTTAATAAAATTTATATAAAGAATTTTAAAGAATTTGGATGATTTGAATTTTCAAAAATATTTGGTTATTTAATTTGTAAACATGGGATATAACAATCCAGAAAACTTTAAATTGTTAAGATTTTCCTGAATTTTCTTTTTTAAAGGAAATTATACAAATGTTTATAATTATTTATTTAATAAAAATAATGGAATATCAGGCAAGCTATATCGTGTCTATAAATAGGTGTAAGAAGATTATCAACAAGGAAAAGTTGTTGCACTACAGACAGTTGAAACAATAACTTTTGAACTTACCAAAAAATAGAAAAGTTTTTTAGAGCTTTCCAAAGTGTTAACGGCACTAAAGGTTTTTAGTTTTCACCATTTGAAAATTGTTTTCGGTGTCAAAGAAAAAACAAACCTGTTTGCTGAAAACTTTCCATCTAACTAGTCACTTCCTCAGTCATCACAGAGTCCTGCAATTTTTTCAGTAGTTGACTGCCTCATAAGTAAATTTCCTTTTAGAACTTTGCAGTTTTCAAAGCCTGAAAAATCTAGATATATAAAAAAGCCAGCAGCTCCTGATAGCATTAGAAGTACAGTTTTAAGAAAACATTATTCCTGCAATGCTAAGCCCATGCGCCATATTTTTCAACTTTCCCTATCTTCGGGTAGATACACTATCAGTGGAAAACTTAACACATTCATCTTATTCTTAAAAAAGCAATAAAATCGGTTTCTTCAACTGTCAACCTATTGAAATCACATTCCATCTTCAAGGTAGTAGTAGTTTCCATCTTCAAGGTAAGTAATATATAGAAGGTTTTTGAAATATTTAAATAGTAGGAATTTAATTCATGTTAGACCGTACAGGTAAAAATCTGTCAATTCGATTTTGATTGATAGTCACTCATCCGACCAATTTAAAATTAATGTGGGTGTTCCTCAAGAATCTGTCTTCCACTAACGTTCCTTTTAATTTTCATTATCGCGAAAAGATAATTTCACTTCCTTATCACTAAATTTAGCCACAATTTTTCATTGGGGGAGAATCAACTAGGCCAATTTTAATCGTAGGGAAATTAACACTACGAGCTAAAAAACATTTATACATTTATAATAAAAACTTTATATTGAACTTTAGTTAAAATTCTAGTTAAAATAATAGACAGACAGATTTTATATATTCCATTCTTAAATAAAAGTTATTCGTTTTGTTTTTTCTTTTCAAAATTAACTTTTTATAAAATATTAGAATTCTATTAGGCCTAGAGGAAATAAATTGAAATGTTATTTGCACGTTCTTTTGGTTTTTTTTTTAGTTTATTCCTCTGCACATAAATGTAAGAAGGAAATTACACAACCTTTTCTTTTCAGGCGTGGCTGTAAATGTCATAAGGAGGAGAAATTATTTTTACAATGTGTGTGAACATATTCGAATCCACACTCCCTCGGTGTTTACAACGTATTACTTACACTCTTATCCACTAGGCCCCATTTTATAAGTAACATTTTAATTTTGAAAGAATTATAAAGATATTTTCTTATATATAAAAAATATAAAATAAACAAATTATAAAAAACAAAAAAAAAATTTAAATTGATTTTAAAACGAGGAAGAGTGCAGTAGAGTAGACTGTGTTAACTCTGGGATACCCGTATGAACGTAATATATCCTGTTTCTATAAAACTTGATCATCTTTTAAAAACATTCAGATGTTTTAGTACCGAACTACAGAGATATATTTATGTAAATTGTGGAGTTGTATGACAGCTACCTGAATCTATTGCGCCTAGCTTCATTAAGTTCCAAGAGGTGCAAGAAGCCTGAACCGGCTGCTCTAGACCAACCAAATTTTACAAAAGTTGTTGGCCTATAACTCGACACCTCTTTACTAAATTTCAGGTTCCTAACTTCAATAGACACTGAGTTATTCTCATTTAAACGGATAAGTTGTATGGCAGCTACCCGACCCCGTCGCACCACAACAACCAAATTTTTCAAAAGTGGTTGCCATAAAATTTGATCATCTATTGCAAGATTTCAGGCGCCTAGCTTTATTAAGTTCGAAGAGGTGCAAGAAGCCTGAACCGGCTGCTCTAGACCAACCAAATTTTACAAAAGTTGTTGGCCTATAACTCGACACCTCTTTACTAAATTTCAGGTTCCTAGCTTCAATTGACACTGAGTTATTCTCATTTAAACGGAGAAGTTGTATGGCAGCTACCCGAACCCGCCGCACCACCACAATCAAATTTTACAGAAGTTGTTGCCATAAAACTTAATCATCATTTGCAAAATTTCAGAAACCTAGCTTGAATAGATACTAAGTTATTTCTATATAAAGATAGAAGTTGTATGGCAGCTACTCGAACCCGCCGACCGAAAATGTTGGATTTAAATAGCAAAACTAACAATTTTACAAAAGTGCCGTAAAAAAAATTTCAGCCTCCTAGCTCCTTTATTTTTTGAGTTATCGTGCGGACGGACGGACGGACGGACGGACGAACGTACATGGCTTAATCGACTCAGAATTCGATTCTGAGCCGATCCATACCTTTGACACTATATCTAGCTCCGCTCCTTTAAGGTGTCACAAACGTAATGGCAAATTTATTATACCCTTGAACATAGTTCATACGGGTATAAATATAAGAAAAGATATTAAAAAAAACATATTTAAAAGTAAAACTAAAGTTATTTTTTTTTTTTTATATAACTAACCATTTTTTTTTTTTTGTTATATTATATAAATAATTTATTTAATCCTTTTAACACATACTAATTTTAATTTATTTAATTGCCCTAGCCCCTTTATTTATTTTTTTTTTTTTTTTAAATATAATTTAATAAAAAATTTTAAATTTTCAGTAAAGAAAAAATTTCTAATTTATTTTTAAATTATTACGAAAACTATAAATGGGAATAAAAAAAAAAAACAATTAAAGAGCATATATTTTAAATAATAAATAAATAAATAAATAATTAATTTAATAAATAATTAAATAAATAATTTACATATAAATAAATATATAAATAAAAAAAAATTTGAAGTATATAATAAAGTTTTTTCTTTTTAAAATTATAATATTTAAGATTTAAATACTTGTATGGTTAAGCAAAGCATAATTTATGTACATATAAAAAAGCTGATTTTACCTATTTTTTTATTTTTTTTAAACAATTAACAACTTAAATGATTTAATTTAAATTACATATTATATAGGTAACTATTTTCTTAATTAAAGAGTTAACATTTTTTTCTTAATTATTTAATAAAAATAATTTTTTTTAATTTAGAATTAAAATTTTTTTTTAATACAAAATTATTTTTATTTTCATTTAACTTAAATGACTATTTCATTTTCATCTCTTTATTTATTTTTTTTCATAAAAAATAATTTTAGGTTAAGTTTTTTCTTTTTTTTTTTGATGCATGCAACATTAAGTTTTAGTTGTTTTTATTTTGAAATTAAAAAAATTAAATAATTTCATTTTATTTTATATTAATTTATTCGATTTTTAATAACATTTAGTACCTACACACACATATTATGTTATATTTAATAAATATAATAAAGGGTTTTCCAATTTAAGTGATATGATTTCTATAAGTGACGTTTCGGTCATTTGTAGTATGTCATGATCTGTCATTTTTTTTCATTGTATTCAGTAATGTTTACAATTTCATCATGGAGAGATATACGCAAGAACAACGTTTACAAATTATTCAATTTCATTATCAAAATAATAGTTCTTTAATTGCAACTTTTCGTAAATAAACAAAACGGTAAATAAACAAAACTGTCGATTCTGGTGCGAAGAAAATCCACAAATTATTCATGAACAATCATTTCATTCACCTAAATTGACAGTATGTTGTGGTTTTTGGTCTGGTGGAATCATCCGTTCGTACTTCTTTTGAAATGAAGCTAGTAACACCGTTACTGTCAATAGAGAGCGGTATAGATCGATGATAACCAACTTTTTATGGCCGAAATTGGATGAAGTTGATCTTGACAACATCTGGTTTCAACAAGACGGGCCGAACCGAATTATTGCGAGAAAACTTTGGAGATTCGATTATTTCAAGAAATTGTGACATTGAATGACCTCCAAGAAGTTGTGATTTAACACCATTAGACTATTTCTTGTTGGGTTATTTGAAGTCATTGATCTTTAGCAATAAACCAGACTCTCTTTAAGCTTTAGAAGTCAATATTGAACGTGCTATTCATGACATACGACTTGATTTAGTAGAAAAAGTGCTCGAAAATTAGGTTCATCAAATTCTTTCCTGAAAAACAGTCGTGGACGCCATTTGAATGACGTTTTATTGAGAACTTAATTGTATCGATTGTACTTCACATTAAATAAAAAACATTTGAATTTCCTTAACAATTAGTGTGTTTTTTTTTTGAAAAGAAATCATATCACTCAAATTGGAAAACCCTTTAGTATATAAGTAAGTTAAAAAAAATATTCAATTATTTTTGTAAAAGTTTAAAAGTTTTTGTTAAATATAAAATTATACATAGTAAAATTTTTTGTTAAATGTAAAAATGTTAAGAAGCAATAAATATTTTAATTTATTTATAGTGGATGTGTTAAAATTTTTGCAAAAATTATTTAAAAACACTGGGAACACTTTAACACTTTCTCTCTTTATTTTGCTTATTTTGTTCTTTTAACATCAGCTGTGTATGTATGTATTAAATTATTGAATAAAAAAGTGAATGATTGACGGTTCAAATATCGGGAATCGGGATTTTAATAAAATTAATACTTTATGTATTATATAATACTTTATATATTACATAATATACAAATAAGATTTAGAAAATTTAAAACAAATTAAATTTTTATGATACTGTCTTAATTAATGATTTAAGACGTTAAGAGTAAAAATAAAAATTTAGTTATTAACAAAAAAAAAAAAAAATTTGATATTTTGATAAACAAAATGTTTGATTTTGTACGAGTTGTCGTTTTGCATAAATTGTATTGTTAAAAACTGAAATTTTATTTTAGATATTATTATAGTTTATATGAATTGATGGGCATGCTACATAATTCAGAGAGAAAAGCTCACTATTATATTACATATGTTGAAGTTCCTATAATACACTCATTCTATAAATAAGATTTTTAAATTTTTTTTTAAACACAGTTATCTTTAATATACGATTGAAAAAGGATTTCCACTCTAAGTGGATGTTTTCGCTTTTAAGTGCAAAAATTTCTTTTTCTTTTCAAATACAAGTTTCTTTTATTTTTCAAATTTTCGTAATTTGTTATAAGTTAATTATATAATTTTATAATGTAATTATATAATTTTATTTATATTAATTTTTAAAAAATTTTTAAACAGCTTATAACACATATGTATATGATAGGTTTTATTTTTATAAAATTTGAAACAATACACTTTCAATCATAATCAAACTTTTATTAAAATAAAGGTCAATTAACATTTAACAATGATTTTTTGAGCTTAAATGAAAAAAGTTCCTAAAAGTTCTAAATAAAAAAAAAAAATACTTGTAACTAAAAAGGAAATCTTGCATTTAAAAAAAAAATGCTTGCACTTAATTTAGAAATATTTTTTCTGAAAGTAAAAAAGATATGTATATCATAAAAACACGATAATAAATATTATAAAATAAATTGCGCCGTAAATAATTAATTTTAGATTAAAAGATTATTTTAAAAGTAAATAAATAAAAGTTTAAATATAAAAACAAAAAAAAAACTATAAAAGTATAACTAAATATTTAAATTAAGTTAAGAGGTAAATAATAAATTAATTTTAAATAATGTTTAAAAAAAAAAAAAAAAAGAGCTAATACATATTTTTCGCTCTTTATTTTAATTATAAAATTTTGACTAAATTACTCAAATATATTTTTTTTTAGAATTTTTAAATATTTTCAATTAAGAAAATTATAATTAATATGATTTAAATAATAAATATTTAAAAATAAAAATTTAATTTAATTTTATTTTAAATTAATTTTCCTACACCTCATTTAGTTTCATTTTACTTATTTTTATTATTTTTTTTTTTTTCAATTCTCAATTATTTAGAAACCACAAGTTTTGCATAAATATCTATAATGATTTTCTTTTTAAATTTATACTCTTAAATTTAATTAATTAATAATAAATTAATAAAATAACAAAATTATTTACAATACAAAATAACAATAGTTTTTTTTTTTCTTTTTTTTAAATATTATGATATTTAAAATTGTTTCATTTAAAAATTAATTAAAATAAGTATTTTTTTTCTTTAATATTTACAAAAAAAATTAATTCAATTATTGAAATGGAAATATTTTGTTTTTTTAATTATTATTTAATTATTTTTTTTTTTTTTTTCACTTTTATTTTGAATTGTCTGTATTTGCCATTAAATAATGTGACTGTGTTTTGTTTTTTTTTTTTACTATTATAAAACAATTTTGAACACACATTACATAGATAATTACAAAATTGTTTAAAGTATATATATATATATATATATATATATATTTATATATACTTTATAAAGTATAAAATATAATATATTTATATATTTAAAAAAAGAAAAAAAATTATTCAGTATTAACAGAGCATTGCGGATGTAAACGCAAGCAATCACGTTGTTCTTGGCCATCTCGTGCTGCTTGCACTAACCGATAAAATCTAATTACTGATTGATTCATTTCAGATGGTTTTTCAAGTTCAGTTGGATCTCTAAAAAAAAAAAAAAAGAAAAAAAAGTATTATTAATTTTCTTTTGTCTTTTTATAATGATTAAATAAATTAATAAATGCGGTTGTTAAAAATTGTTTAAAATAAATATGTATGTATTAATAGATATTTATGAATTTGTAAATGCAAATCTCTTAGTAAAAATTTGAATGACACAAAAATGTTAAATAAATGTTGGTGTTGTTTACAATTATCGAAAATCACTCAAAGGAACTGTACGAGATTACTCTACTAAAGGAACTGCCCAAAAAAATCAAATTTTAGGGTGAGTCCTTTAATAGTTTAATACATAGTGATATAATGTAAAATTTGGTTTTGGCGATAAGGATGCGCGAATTGTATTTGGGATAATTATCAATATGGAGAATGAAGGAAAAAATTTGGATGGTTATTTTAAAGACAGATGTTAATGTTCTACTTCAATTTTATTAGATCGTAAGCATATGAATTATCAACTTTTGGAAACACAAGTGCTGATATAGGGTTCCACAACTGCGACGTGCGCCTGATAAACGAATTTTCCAATACTATATATTACTAGGTATCTATTAAAAAGATCAATGAATCGACTATACAACGATGGCAGATTGGAGTGACCTTTGAAGTAACATTGGGGTGGCCAATAAGATGAATAGCTCTGTTTTGTATTTTGTCGAGACAACCAAACGCTGTTTGAGGACTCCAACTACTGTAATATATACTGTATTTACGACCCTATTTTCGATATTATATTGTACGTTTTATAGATATTGAGAAGGTTAGTTGAAGAAAAGTTAACTTTATAGCAATACAAACACTGCAAATATTTAAGTTTTATCTATAATGCCAAAAAATATAATTTGAACAAAACCCAGAATGTTTAAATCGGTTGAGTGTTGCAGACCTTCTATATGAGTTGTTTTACTTTTGGTTTTTTTTTTTGCTTAAAAAGTACGTGTTAGATATTATTTTAGCTAATAATTAATAATTATTAAAAATATTTAAATGAAGTAATAAATATTTACTTTCAAACTAAAATTATTATTTAAAAAAAAAAAACCGTTTGATTTTATCATTTAAAAATGTAAAAGACATTAGATAATAAATTCTTCAAAAAATTACCACACTCAATCTTGTGAGTAAATCTTCTGCATGAATGAAACTTTTATCTAAAATTTTTATTTACTATTTTTCATTTTTTTAATTTTTAAATTTAAATTAAATTTAATTGATACGTTCCATCTTAAGCGGTTTAGAAGTTTTGTAAACTGACGGACAAAACTATTAAGCAAAATTTTTTAAATTCTTTATGAAAAATGTGTTAAAAAATAATGTTAAGAATTTTACAAAAACATTATAGATTTATTTCTTTTAACAATATTGTCAATATAATTATCCACTCTGTTCTGTTCCAAATTACTTTACAAACTATTTTCTTTGAATTTTTGGGAATAGACAATAGCATCTAATTTAAAATTAATAAAAGAAATTTAATCGATAAGCTATCGTTCAATACATAAACATTTTTTTTTTGAAGAATAAAAAGTTTTAAAAATTCTTTTGAAAAACTTTATTCTAAATTCATTTATTACAGTATTTTTAAAATTATTTTTATAAAATTATATTCATCATTTGCCATAAATAGTAATTCTTTTCTACAATTCTTTTTATTACTCCATATACATATTATAAGTGAAAGCAAAGTTCTAATTTTATATTATTCTATATAGTCTAAACGGTCAATGGGTTATTTATATCTTAAAGAATTATCATATCTAAAGATTAAAATGATAATTTAACCTAATTTTGCTTTAAACTAAACTTTAATAAATAATGCTAAAATATCTTAATACTATCATAAAACTTTTTAATTACTTACTTCAAAAAAAAAAAAAAATAGAAATTATTTTGTTTAAGGTAAAAATAAGTAGGAAGTACTTGAATTAATAATTCAGTCAGAATGTTATTAAAATTTTGTAATTTAATTTTTAAAATGAATTTTTGAATATTTTTATATTGTCAATTGTATTAAAGATAAGTACTTGTTTTTTTTTTTTTTTCACTTAGTTGTTCTACCTTATTATTTATTTTAGATTTAAAGTGACCAGTTAAGAAATTTAATTTAATAGATATAAAGTCATATTATTTTTATTAATTTCACTCTTTCCGTCTGTATGTCCTTCCGTCTGTTTACAAAACTTCTATACCGTAAAAGATAGAGCAATGAAATTTTAACCATGGGCAGATTAAAATTTAACCTTATAAAAAAAATTAATGTTGTAGAAAAACTTTTCCATGTAGTGCCATTCATTACAGAGCTACATCTCCTCAAACTTTGAACAAGTCCTATTTTTAAATGCATATGTAGATCTCAAGTTCTAGATAACATTTTTTCAATTTAAAAATAGGTTTTTTTTTTTTACTTTTATAAATCAATATCAAAATTATACAATTTTTTTTTAAATATACATAGTATTTAAATTTACTGCTATGTAAAGACAAAATTTTGCAAGATTGTTCGTCCTTCAGAATTTCTATACGCTATTAGACAGTGACTTGAAATTTTGAGAGAAGAAAAAACTTTTAAAATTAATGTATATCATAATTTTATCATACATTTTTTTTGTACCATCTCTTGTTTAGGAGCTATTAAGGCTCAAAAATTATTTTATGAAATTCTAAAAAAAATTTTCAAATATTAATGCAAGTCACCATTCTATTGTATGTTTTTTGTTGGAAATGTGAGCTTTTAAAAACTGTTCGTTTACATTCTACCTTGTTTTTATCATTAAGTTTATTTACCTTATTATTTACTTTAGATTTAAAGTGACCATTTAGAAACTTAATTTAATAGATATACTATAGTTATATTATTTTTGTAATTGTGAATTAAATAAGTTTTGTATTTGTATAATGTTTCCTTAAACGGTACTAGAAAAATGTAAATTAAATAATTTTTTCAAATTAATTTAAATCTGCGGGCTAATATCTTTAATTATTTTTTGAAACTTTTATCATAATTGCAAATCTACAATAACATGTGATCGCTTATCATCCAGTAGTGGATTAGCAGCTGAAGAAGAAGAAAACTTTTATCAAGTTTTTACCACTTTTAAAACCTTTTAGTTTACGAATATGTTATTTAAAAATTTTCAAAAAAAAAAATTATAAGTGATAGTCAAGTATTTTATATTATATTTAAAATCTTTTAAATTAGCTTTCATAGTTTCAAATTAGCTTTCATAATTTAAAATTAGCTTTCATAATTTCAATTTAGCTTTCATATTATTTTATAACTGAATTATTTTTGTTATTTTAATTATATCAGTGAAATATAAAAATGAAATCAAATATTTCTTAATGTTTAGTTTTTTTTTAGTTTTATACTGTAATTGTATTTTTATACTTGTAAATTGTATAACTACATATACATACATGTATGTGTATTAAATGATAGGCAACTTATTTAAAAATATATATTTTAGTATCTTTAAGACTTTAAAGTAATAATAAAACGAGGAAGAGTGCAGTAGAATAGACTATGTCAACTCTGGTATACCCGTATGAACGTAAAATATTCTGTTTCTATATAACTTGATTATCTTTTAAACAATTTCAGATGTTCTAGTACCAACGTTATAACTACCGAGATATATTTATTTAAATTGTGGAGTTGTATGACAGCCATCAAAATCTATTGCACAAGCACAACCAAATTTTACAGAAGTTTTTGGGATGTAACTCGACACCTCTTCACAAAATTTCAGATATTTAGAATTTCAGAATTCAATTCTGAGCCGATCCATACCTTTGACACTATATCTAGCTCGACTCCTTTAACGTGTCACAAACATAATGGCAAATTTATTATATCCTTGAACATAGTTACGGGTATAATGAACATAGTTCATACGGGTATAAAGAATAATTTAAATTAAGTTAATCTTTAGTTTCACCATATCAATTTTATTTCCACCAATTAAGTGGAACTTAAAAAAATATATGAAAAAAAAATCTAGTATATGGTCACTGTAATTTAATAACAATGAAAAATTCTTTCAAAATTTATTATAAAATAATTTTATTTAAGATTTATTTTAAATATGAAAAGAAAACAACCATTTTATATATGTATAAAAAAAAAAAATTTTTATACGTCACAAAATTTTATCTGATTGTTTTTATGTTTGAATTGTGTGCATAACAAACTAAGATAAATGTTGACCTTAAAGATACTAAATAAACATTAAATGAACTTTAAAGTAAATAAAAGAAAAATTAGGGCATTTTACTGTAATTTTTATTACATAAATTTTCATTTTTGTATTTTTTTTCTTTTTATATTTTTTTTTTTTTTTTATGAATAATTAATTATTTAAATTCAAGCAGTGTGTTAAGAAAGACCAAAACCAAAAATCTAAAAATGTTGTATATAGATGTTAGGAAGTTTCCAATTTAAAAGAGTTGGAACAAAGTAAGAAAAAAAAAGCTATTTTGTTTTTTTTTTTGTTTTGTTTTTTCGGAATTAAATTTGCATAATATTAGGTATTGTCGTGGTCATTATTAGATGGTTGATAGTTGTTATATGTAGGTTCTTTCCTTCCCAGTTATTTTATTTGGTTTATTGTTACTTTATTTATTAAATTTGGGAAGAAATTTTAATTTTAAATTCATATGGTCAGTTACTGTTAGAAAACAATACGTGAGAGAATTGTAATAAAAGAAAAAAAAGTTTAATAATTTATGATGTGTTTAGAATGTGTAAAATGGTTGTTTAATTATCGTAAATTCCAATTATACCAATTATATATGTATGATTATAATATATTGTATTTATTATTTAGGTTAAATTGTTTATTTAAAGAGTTTTGTTTTTTTTAATGAAAAATTTTAAAAAATTAAAGCAGTCAATAAATAAAGTGTTTATTTATAGGAGAATTCAATTTTATTAGATTTAGTATTGCTATTAAGTATTGATAGTCAAAGACTAAAATACCCTTCAATTAAAATAAATGAATATTTTGTTTTAAATTAATAATTTAATTGTATTGCTAACTCAGTAGTTTTGTTTATAAACTATAATTTTTAACGAAATAGTTTGTTTTTGTATAACCCTTTGCCGAACACCACACCAACGGCCAGTTTTTTGGCAAGAGAATATGTAACTTTGTTGTCGTAAAAACTAACAATGCCATTGACTAATTAATTATTCACTAATATTTTCATTTATATTTTCTTTGATTCTATGCATTTAATATATTAATTAGAAATTAATTTTAGTCAGACAGCAAAAAGATAAAAAAAGTTCTAAAACTTAACAGAATGGAATAATTAATTAATTTTTAACGAAATTAGCACGGAACATTTGTTGATTTGTTGTAGCACGGAATATATAGCAGTTTTTTATTGTACCTGTCCTATAGTCTGCCAATTAGCAAAATACAGTACAATATTTAAGTAATTTTTTTTTAACATTTAGGTGAAATCTTTGTCATGGATCTGAGAATTTTTTTTAAAGCTTTTTCCATCAGAGTAGTATCATCGTGGTATAAATTTAGTGAAACTTAACACCAACTCTAACCGAATAGGATTTCTAAAGTTTGAAAGTACACTAAAGCCTAAAGTCTATTAATTACTGACACGTTAGCTCAGCGTTCTTCAATAAAAATAATAAAAAAAAAACACGCTTAGCAAAAATAGAAAGAGTCTACAGTTATTTGTGTAGTATACGTTCTATACTTATGTTCAATTTTGGAAATTAAATAAAGAGAGTATTGAAAGAGGATACCGGTAAATTTTCCAAAGTGATTGCGCTGAACCAGGATAAAATAATGGGGTTCTTGAAGGGAACTTATTAGCTTAATAAAGTTTTGTAAACCACATGTTGTTCATTGAACAGAGCATTTAAAAAAAATCAACGCTTTGAATATAACTTTAAAACAAACTAATACATAATGACTTAAACGCATTTTTTTGCAATGTGTTAAATCACACTGATTAATAACGCTTTATTTAAATAAATAACGCTTAATAACGCTTTATTTAGATAAATGCAATGTTTTTAAGTATTACAGGTATAAGGTATAAAAGAGGATATACATAAGAAACAGAAAAATATTCATAAATTAATCCTTTGATAAATATATAATTATATTTATATATATAATAGCATTAAACTACCATTCCAAATGAGTAACATCATTAACATATTTCTAGGAAGTTTTAGTTAAATTTTATATTTTTTTTTATAATTATTTTATTATCTTTAATAACTTTTTTTTTTGTTGCAATTTTTTTATCATTTCTAGGCATTCGTTCTTCTTTTTAAATTCAACTTTTTTTTTTTAAAACTTTTAACAAATCATGATTGAATGATTTGTAGAAAACAGAGAAAATTAAAGAATAAAAAAAAGAGTACATTTTGTAACAATTTTTCTATAAAATTAGAAAACAAATCATTGTTTCCCTTTTTAATTGACTGCAAATTGCATTGAATTGCACTTGCACATTAAATTATTGCATTTTGTTACACTAACTTAATTATAAAAACTGTCATTTTATTATTATCATCGTCATCAAAACATGATCTGTAAAAATTGTTACAATTTTTTTAAATGTAACATGTCATATAATTTCGTTTTTAGCTGATATGCATTGTGCATCAATTGTGTTCAAAAGCAAACGCATAACGTTGATTTTCACCACCAGTTAAATATAATTTTCTTTTCTTTTTCTGTTTTTTTTTTGCTTTTAAATATTTATGAAGGAAACTGTGAAAAAAAATTACTAAAATAAGTGTTAAATGTTAAGTGTCATATAGATGAGTGCATTAGTTTTTATTTTCCAAAAATTTCCACATGAACAAATTTCAAAAAAAAAATTAAAAAGTGTTATTAGCAAAAATATTTATTATGCTTTTATAATCAATGGATAATTTTGAACAAAAGCATATTAATAATAATAGTTATTATATTTCTTAACTAGTATTTGAAAGTAGGTAACTATAATTATTTAACAAGAGCATATATAATATAGTTCATATTTGTTTTTTTTTTAGTTATAATAAATACTAAACGTTTAAAATCCGTAATTATTTTTTTATACTAAATGTAAATTTAAAATATTAAAAAAAAATGTCATTGCGTGACATTTTAAAAATAACAGCGTAAAAGTCAAAATCAGTAGGCGTCCACTATTAATAGGGATGTCTATTTAAATGAATAAAAAAAACAAAATGATTAAGTACTTAATTAGTATGGAAACGCATCTATGAAGTTGAACTTTCGTATGTGTAAACAGTTCAAATAAATTAGAAAATTGTTCAAAAAAAAATTTTTAATTAATATGTTAATTTTATAAATATGTACTATGTAAAATTTCTTGCACATTTGATAAATATGCAATTTATGCCCTTTCTGAAATATAATAATAAAGAGTTATTGTAACGTGACTTTTGATTTGTTAAATTAGTAAAGATTATTATTTGATCGTTCTAATGAATTTGTTATGCGTTGTAATTTTTTTTAGGTTATAATTACGAATGTCATATTAAAATATTTCTTTGAAATCCTATAGAAATAGCTAGAAGTTATATATATATGTACATAATACATATATTAAAATTGATGGGTTTTGTTTTCTGTTTGATGGATTAATGATTTGCGATTTAATTCAAATGTATTCTGCTTTAGATAATATTTTATTCAGATTACGCTCTATAACATGTTAATAGTGTATAACATATGTTGTGTAAAGTGATTATAATTAGAAATTTTGTATATTTTAACATGTTATTCAGTTAAACTTGATAAAATAAAGGGATCGAATTGATTTTTTTTTTTATTTTTTCGATAATAGAGACATTTTTTTTTTCACAACCCTGCCATAAAAATGCCTATACATTTCAATGTCTTTTTGTTGTTGAATATATGCTTATACGCTTACGTTACGCTTATATTAGACGCTGTTGCATTTGCATCTTCTTTAACTTTGTATCTTACCCTCTTCCCCTAGAATTTATTTGTGGTGGCGATATTTCTGTTGCTCTAGTGTTGTCGTTAAAAGAGAAATTTTCGACAAAAAATTATCTGCCTGAGATGTTGCATTTTTACAAATATAATAGATATGGCCAATAAAAACATCGTCTATTAGTCTAAATCTGTAGTGCTGACGATGATTGTTGATGTTCGTATTTAATAACCGTCATTGACTTGAGGTTGTTTAAGAAAAATAAAGTAGAACCTTTTAAGGTATTTTTTTAATAACTTTTTTTGTTTAATTTCATATTTATTAATTGAACTATTCATTGAGCCGCGGTGATCTAGTGGGCAAGAGCGTACAGCATACATTATAAACACGGAGGGACACACGTCGTAAGAATAATTTCCTCTTACGACATTTAGAGCCACGCCTGAAAAGGAAAGGCTGAAAAGAAAAAAAATCCTTGTCACTTTTATGAAAACTATTCATACGATCAACTTGGTTGAACAAAGTATAATATAAAACTACTCTAGAACCAATTTTTTATTTTAAAAAATTTAAAAAAAAAGCTTTTAAATAAAACGTTTAGTGTGAATACAAATTTCTATAACATGTTATATACGAACTTAATAGCATGTTAAACACTCATAGTCTGAATAGGGTATTAAGAGGTAACTATATTTATGTTTTAATTATTTTTTACACTTTTATTTATTAAAAAATAAATTATTTTTGAAATAACAGCATTTCTTGAATTTCTTTCTTTCTTTTTCAATTAACAGCATTAACAGCATTCTTAAATCAACAGAAAAACGGACTTCAGATTATGTGTTTTATTAATGGCCTTCAAATTAAATTGCTTTATTACATTTACTTACACTTAGACGACTAAAAAGAACGAACAAATTGAAAAGTTTGAATAGTTTTGTTGTGTAGAACAAAAGTTTAATTTGATTATAAAAGTTCATATCATAGTTTGTGGAAAATATATAAAAAGGGTGATCAAATTAGTACTAAAAATTTTTTTAACATCATAGCCGCCATTTTATTTTTCAGATTCCCTCCAAAATTGACACTTGTGTTCAGTATTGTTTGCATATAACCATGGAAAGATACTCAGTTACATAAAGTAAAAATAATGAATATCCTGCATTAGAAGGAAATTGGGAAGAAGGGTTGAATGAGAAGTTTTTTTTTTTTTTTTGCATTTCTCTGCCACATAAATGTGGACAGGAAATTATACAACCTTTCCTGTTCAGGCGTGGCTATAAATGTCGTAAGGGGGAATAACTCTTACGACGTGTATGGGATTCGAATCCACACTACCTCGGTGTTTATAGCGTATTTTATTCGCTCTTACCCACTAGGTTACCGAGGCCCTTGAGAAGTTAAAGTGTCGGATAGTAATAACAGAAGAAGACAAAATATCGTATTTTGCACGGTCTTCGAATTAATTTCTATTTCAGAATATAAGAATTATTTTTACCTTACTTAATTTTAATACCTAAAATAGTTCCGCAAAGGAAATGTCAAATAACTGATGACTGCATATAATTAAGAAGAAAATAAACCAATCTTTATAAATATGTAGTTTTAATTATTTACATAATTATAATTTTTTTGGACAAAATAAGTTAGATTTAAGTTAAAAAAATGACGTAACAATATTATAAAATTTGAAAATTTAATTTTCTTCTTTATAATTGGAATAGAATTTTAATCATCTGTTATCTTTTACAGAATTTTAATCTTTTAAACAAATTCCACTACCCATTAATATGAAGTGCCCTTATATCTATAATATTATAGTTCTCATTTTTGCGGAAAAGAGTTCCTATATTTTTAATTCTTTCCATACTTTTTAATCATTTTTTCTTTACGTACTTTCTAGTAGTTTATTTTCGAATTAAAATTCAAGTCAGATACTTTTACAAAATGAAATAAATCACCTTACTTGAAGTTAATCAATAATTCCGCTTTAGCATATTGTTAAACAAATAAAAAATATTAATAGTCAAGGAGAATGTAGGAAAAATGAAAATGCTAGGATTACTTGGTGTTTCTTGATTTGCAAATAAAGAGTTGTAACAAATGAGTTATATTAATGTGTAATATCAGAAATCAAAAGAAAGCAAATTTAAAAAAAAATATATATATTTGATTGATTTTATCAAAATAAATTTACAAATATTAAAAGAAATGTATCATAATTATTTTTAATGTATCTTTCGAGTTATTGACAAGTTGGAACAAATTAATAGAATTGAGTCAAAAAATTACACAGCAGCATTAAACATTACGTTTGTTCAAAAAATTTGACCAAAAAATCTAAAAGTTTGAAAATTTTATTCTGGGTTAAAAATCATGGACTAAAAATTACTTCATCTTACAAATTATTCTTCTATATTGTTTCAATTTTTTGACTCTTTATTTTGGGAAAGTTATATGGGTAGACAACACGACAACACTTTTCTCTTCACTCAATGAAAACCAATAATTAATTAATTATTTTAATAGAGATTATGTATTTATAAATAAATAAGGACATCCTTTTTTGTCCTGAATCCATGGGTATAGTTTTTAAATATAGAAAATTAATATTAGTAAAATAAAATAGCTTCGAACTTCATGGACTACAAAAATCGTATATTAATTTATAGTTTAAAAAAAAAAAAATCAGTAACATTTTTTTTAATGATTCATTTACTGCAGAAAAAAAAGAAACTGTGCATTTCATCAAATCCTTTTCAATTTTTTTTACTCAAATTTTACTGCAATTCGAATAAAATATAAAAGAATGTATAACTAAGGTAAATAACTCACCTGCTTAATTCAGCTGATATAAAATTACTGTGTGGAGAATAACGATTTGGATTTTTATACATGCTGCATACTAAACGTTCTTTACAGTAATCCGTATCAAAATTATTTCCCATTTGTTTAAATATTTTATCCATTTTTTCTAATATCGGTGTATAAAATGGATCGTATCCTTTTGGCATTATTGGCTGTAACAAAAAAAAACAAAAAAGACATAAAAAAATGAAAAAAGCAAGATAAAAAAATTGAATAAAAAATAACGAGGAGAGGAATAATGTGCAATAATAAATTTTACTTTAATTTACTTAATATTAAAAATAGTTTTCTTTGCAATTTAATAGAAACTCTTTTTGCATGAATGAAAGAAAGAAAAATGGGATAGAAAGAAAAAAAAAACAATATGATGAATTGAAAATGAAAATGAAAATCCAAGAAAGAAAATAAAAAAAAAAATTTCTCACCTGTCCATCTTGAACGAATGGTTCTTCAGAAAGTATTTTCTGTTGTTGGGCAATTAATCTTTGTTCATTTTGTATCCTTAATGCTTCTTTAACTTTAGCTTGAGCTCGTTGCACCTGAAATATTAAATTAAATATTTGCATTAATTTAGTGACGATAATTTAATATTATAAATAGTTATAAATAAATTAAAGTTAATAATTCATATTCTTGAGAGATATAAAAAAAGATAAAATTAAAAAAAAAAGTATTGTGATAAGTAAAGAATTTAAGTGTGCAGATTATTTTATTTAAGTATTAGACATTCAGCTTAGTACAACATCAGTTAATTCATCATTTTAGAGAATTATTTTATTACTAACTGATTTTGTTATCATTTGTTTGATTTACTTTATTAGTAAATAAAAATTAAAGAACTTAATTATTGTTAGTGATTTTAAATGAGAGGTAAAAAATAAAAATCTAAGTGAGAAAAGGCAACATGCATTCAAGTTAAATTCCAATGCGAAACTAATCATAACGAGGAAGAATACAGTTGCCTTTGTTAACTCTTAGATACCCGTACGAACCGTTAGTATGTTCACAGCCTGTCACTCTGCTTACAATATTATTTTTTTAATATTTTAGTATTTTAAAATAATTTGGGTGAATTTTATAATTTCTAGAACTATGGGTTTTACATATATTCAAACTATATGTTTATATGTACATTCTTCAAAAGCAGATTCTAACCTTCCACATAACGATTATCAATCCAAAACTTTTTCAAATATTCTATAGTACCATTTAATACTAAGCGGTAAATGTATATTAAATTTACTTAGTACAAAATAGTAAATATAATTTTAAATATTATATTATATTATATTTAAATATTCCATTGACAGAATAATTTCTTATAAGTACAATAAAATACATATATGTATTTAAATACGGCGCTATATAATATACATCTATACTCTTATCATTCATTCATCAGTGACATATACGATATATTGTAAATAAACATGATATTATATAAGTATGTATATATATCAATATCATATAAATAAAAATTCTTCAAGCAACCGTTATGTTGTTTATTTATTTACATTTTTTTGTACTACGCATTATATCCTCAACAATTTCAAATTATCGAATAAAACAAATGCAAAAAATTTGTTGAAGAAATTTGTTAGAAAATTTGAAAAAATCAAGTAATTCTTTCGTCAATTATAAAGTAACCATATATTATTAAAAAAAGTTATTAACAGAAATAAGGGTATAATATAGAAGCTTTAAATTTTGTGTATTATTTCAAAAAAATGTTAACAGGTGTTTAAAAATTGGAAATTTTCAGTTTTTGACCCCTTACAGCTCGTAAACGGGGGGTGATACAAAAAAATTATTTTCAAAGATCTAACTTCTGTCAAAATTTCAAGTTTCTAAATTAAACCGTTTAGAAGATAAAAGGGTTAAAGGATTTTGCAAAATTTGAGTTTCACATAACGGTAAATTAAGACACCGTATGCCACAAAAATATATTTATTGTATATATACTTTTAAAGCTAATAAAAGTAGTAATCGTTTGGCGTTTTCAAAATGAAGATATACCTTATACAACTTGTGCTATAGCAATTTAAATATAGAGCTTTTTTGAACCTTTGGGGAGCTGTAGCTCCGTAACGGGTGGGGGTACAAAAAAAAGTTATTAAAAATAAAATTAATATTTTTGTGACATCTATCAGTAGTTAAAATTTCATAGCTCTATTTCAAAAAAAATGTGGGGATCTAAAAGTTAGGTGTTCGAGAGCTACCCTAAGGCTTGGTTCAAACTCAACCAAAAAAAATAAGGAACCTACAAATTACTACCAGAATATTTTGTGTACATTTCAAGATTCTAGCTTTCTTAGTTTTTGAGTTAGCGTGCTGACGGACGGACGGACGGACATGGCTCAAAAGTCTTAGAATTTTTTTCTGATCCGATCCATACCTTTGAAGGTATATCTAGCTCGCTTATTTCGAGGTGTTACAAACGGAGGAGTAATTTTATTATACCCGATCCTATCGTATGGGTATAAAAACTGTGAAATTCACGTAATGTTTGGTTCTTAGTATTAGTAAAGAATAAAATGGCAACCCATAAAAAGTCTAAAGGATCTTAAAATGTTAAGATTTCTTCTATACGTCATTCGTTCGCGAATAGCAGTGGAATATTTAGACAGAATTTGTTTTAAATTGGTTAGAAGATTATTTATCCAGATTTTGAGTCAAGTTGTGAAATTTTCATACAATTTTCATGAAATTCAGATACAATCTTATATTCGTTATTATAATTTTTGAAAATTTAGTGAGTTATCATTGTTAGAAGTAATTAGGTAAAATGCATAAAGACATTGATTCCAATGAACATGTTATAACAAATTTTAATTCTAGTTAGATATTGTTTCGAATATGAAATAAAGATGAATTAAAGCTAATGTAAAGTGGATTACGTTGTGAATTATTTAATTCTTTTATTCTGATTTATTATAAAAGAAGAAAATGAGGAAAAGAAATCAAGTTTTTCTTTTTCTATATTTAATTCCATTGTAAATTATTTACATTTTTGTTATACTCTTTACTAAAATGTATAAAATAATTTACTTATTTAGAATTTTTCTGCTACCCATTAAGGAAACTCTCAATTGTAAATTATAAGTATGTTATAAGCTCTTTAACGCATTTTTGATGTTAATGTTTTCATTTTTTATAAACAAAAATTGCCTTGTTCTGTCCATCTGTTTACAAAACTTCTACACCATTTAATGCGGGGGAAAGAAAAAGTCTTATTCTAAAATTTTTATATCTCAAGTTCTGTTTAATTTGGTTTTTTGTTTTTTAAATCTAAAAACGTCAAATAAGAGCAATTTGTTTTTTTCTTAGCTTCTTCTTATACTTATCCCTGTTTAACAGCTTTAGGGGTCAAAAATTCAAAAAATTACCTTTTATTTAGACACCTGTAATATTGCCACCTGTGCACATTTATTCGTAATATGACATAAAAATTAGAGCTAATATTATATTTTTAACATGTAGTTATAACGAATAAGTTCTTAAGTATAACTAGAATTTTCTTAAAATTGAAGATATTGGCTCGAATGCATTAAAGTGAGCTTGAACTGAAATATCACTTTTCCAAACAAAAATACGAGTTCAAGAGTAATTTTTATTTGAAAAAATTATATTTGAGTTGAAGCTCAATTTTATGCATTTCAGCTATTATCTCTTAATTTTTTATCTCTTTTTTTTTTTTTTTTAGTGCATTTCTCTAAGTGCATTTCTCTAAGTCCACATAAATGTGAACAGGAAATTACACAGCCTTTCCTTTTCAGGCGTGGCTGTAAATGTCGTAAGGTGGAATAACTCTTACGATGTGTGTAGGATTCGAACCCACACTTCCTCGGTTGTTTACAGCGTATTTTATACGTTTTACCCACTAGACCACCGAGGCCCCTTTTTTCGTATTACATAAAAAATTTTACGAAAAACTACAAATGTTGATGCAATAAAAAGTCGCAATTCCAAAAGTCTTTTTATTGGCGTTTTGAAAATTTTCTGCTTTAAAAACCTTTGGTTTGACATACTACCTTGTTTATTTTGTAATAATTTAATTAAAGTATATCTTATCATATCTTATGTTATCAATATATGTATATACATAACATATATAGTCGTAAGTTATGATTATTCATTTATGTTATCAATTTACATTTTAAATTTATTAATTACTATTTAAGGTAAAAATTATATGTTCTATTTTTTATGTTTTCTTAGTACTGAAGAGAAAGTATGTCATCAAAATAATTCATTAAAAGACAAAAAAAAAAAATTACTCATAAATGGTTATAAATCTGGAAAAAAAAGAAGTGTAAATGATGAGTAAGTAAATAATTAAAAAAAATAAAAAAATTAAAAGTGAGGTTATTAACGCTTTTGAATGTGATGACTGATATAGTGATGAGAAATCAACAATATGTTGTCAGTTCAATGAATTCCTTAATAAATCTATACAATATATTAATGCATTTAATATTCACTTAATTGGATTACATTCAGTTTACGCTTTAACCAATAATTACTTTTATTTATTGTCACTTTCAAGTGACTAGTCATGATGAGAATGTCATTGTTTTAAGATTTAGGAATCATTTAATAGTTATTAAAATATCATAAATCAAATATAATACAAAAAAAAAAAAAGAATAAATCATTGCGGTTACGTTTATAATAATTATGATTCTTTCACAATATAATTCTGATCAAACATAATAATATGAAATAAATGTGACATAAATAACATGTTAAATGATATGTTAACATTTTTTTTTTGTATTACATGTTATTGGTTTATTGTAAAATGGAAAGTTTAATTTAATACTTTTAATTGTAATTGATAATTACTTTTTTAAATGATCACGAATTGATACAAATATGAATATTAGATGTGTTAACAAATCTTTTTTTTTTTATTAATAACACATCCATTTATATTAGTGTAATTAATTATTTATATTGAAACTTTGAATTTGAAACTTTAAACTTAATATTTATTTAATCTTTATATTAACGATACGAGTGAAAATAATCTAATATTTAAAATCTGAGTCAAACATAAAGCGGAAGTTTTTAATTTTCTTTAAAATAATATTTATTTTAGTTAAGATGGCTTTATTTTAGTGAAGTTCTTTTAACATAAGTATTTCAACAGTTTAAAATCAAGTTATGAAATGCAGAATTTTTAGAATTTGTATTTAAAGACATTGGTAACTTTAAACTTATTTATTTATTTATTTATTAAGAAGATACCGCGGCACATGAATGTACCAATTTGTTTCCAATTTGAAATGTGGGGTGCCATTGGTATTTTATGTTGGTTATATAAGACACTTTGCAAAATTTTAAAACTATTGCATCTTTTAAAAGTCTAGAGGTAGAAAATTATTATTTTGGAAGAATTTCAAAATAAGTATAAATAATTTTAGTTCGTTATTGAACAGTTGAACAAACATAAAATGAGTCAAAAATATTATTGTAAAATAAGTCGTAAAAATTGGGACCTTAAAGTTTAAATTTATCTATATCTATCTTAAAAATTTAAAATTAATTTTTTATGACTCTGTAAGTGTATTTTCATCTTTAACTCTTTTTAACAGCTTTTATTGAACTTACTCGTGGTTAAAGGAATCTTGGAACCTTCCAAGCTATTTTACACACACTTCCCGTTGAGCTAGAGACTTGAAATTTTTGACATAGTTTAGATTCCAATGTTAATGATTCTAAAATAATAATACCAAAAAACAGTAGAGAAGTTAACTAAATTAGCAAAATAAATTTTTATACAAAGATATTACAGATTTTTTAACAGAATTATTTATAGAATAAAATAAAAATACAAAAATTTGCCTTGGCATACCTTTGTAACAGTTTAAGACATTACAGATTTTTTAACAGAATTCGTACAAAGTAAAATAAAAATATGAAATTTGCCTTGACATGTGTGTGTTTGTTGTTGCCTGTTAATTAGCTATAGCATAACCTACAATATTGTTTTCATAAATAAAGCCTGTGAAATTAAAATAAAAACTCTAGGCTTTTAATACTTAACTCATTCTTAACTAAATAACGCATACTTAATAAAATAAACGCTTACCTTACTATAAACTAAAATTTTGAAAATATTGCCTCCAGATTTTATATTAATTTCACGGGCTTTATGGCACATATACTTATATTATTGCTATAATAAGATAAATTTTTTTAAAGAAACTTCCATCGTAGCAATATAATTTAGAAAATTACAGAAAAATTTGCAATTAAAAATTTATTTTCTACTTTTTAGTTCAAAAAAAGCTGTTTTTTAAAATTTTTTTTTATTATTATTTTATTTCTATCTTAAAGAAAAACTTCTTAAATTTCTTGTAAGGAGAAAGTAAAAACATATATGGGTTTGTAATTTTAATATACTTTTAAAACGTCCCTATAAATTCAAATGAAATAAAAAAAATAATTACAAGAGTGCAGTTCAAAACATATAAAATATTTCTAACAACCTACTAAAAGTGTAATGAAATGTCAAATTATTTCAGGTAGTAATAAAATTTTTCTCTTTCGCCTTACATTTTCATTGAAAACTGTTATCAATAAATTTATTTTATGTAAATTACGGATAATTTATTTATAAAAAATTAAAAAAAAAAAAAGTGACGTATCTTTGTGTGTGTAAATCTCTCGTGGCATTTTTGAATTTTTTTTATCAAACCTATTATTATTAATCTATTAATTTTTATTACACAAATAATCAAGTTTATCCGAACCACAAAAAAAAAAAAAAACCAAAAAACAATTTGTGTGGTCATCCCCTATTAAAACAAACTTTTAAATTGATTTATTTTAATTATAAAACATTTCAAAAAAAATCAGTTGAATTTTAGTCAGACAGAGACAATAAAGATCGCTTCGTTAAAATCATATTGTTGTAGTCATTCATGCGTCAAAATACGTGATGCTTTGTCACTTGTCAGTGCAGTAAAATCATTTTGTTTTCATTTGTTCAATTGTTTTTTTTTTTTTTTATTTTATTTTATTTATTTTGTTTTTTTTTTTTTGGTTTCGCTTCATGGAAATTGAAATGAAAATTAAACTTTGTTTTGATACTTTGTATCGTGACGCTAATGAATTTTGAGAATTTCTCTAAGAATTTAATTGTATTTAAAAAATTTTTTTTTCCATGATTTTGATTTTGGAACTTTGGCAGCGTGGAAAACCAAAGGTTTTTAAATGCCCATATTTACAATAAGTTAATTTAAATTTTTTTTTAAAATTATTTTTAAAATAAATTGTATTTTCTCATAAAGTTTTTCCTTTAAAATGAGGTTTTGTATCGATAAATCGAGATTTAAAAAAATTAACGAAGAGATTTTTTTTTGGTTTTAAAAATTTTATTTAGTTCTTTAATAAAAAATTTTCTATTTTTTTTTTTAAATTCATTATCTCTAACCATTGATATAAATGACTTTTTTTTTCGATTTTAGGCAGCTGTTGGATCTAATGGGCACTGGGCAAAGAAGTTAAAATGTATATTTTGTTAATTAGATCAGATGCATAGACAAATAGACGAATAGACAGATTAAATGAAACTAATAAAAAAATTATTTTCAGTTTTGTTAAAAAAAATCCTTGAAAATTAAATAATTTTTTGACATTTTTTTTTGACATTTATAACTAAGCTATTGATTTGAATTTTTCGTTAAAATGTTTAATTGAATAACAATGAAAAGTCATGATGAAATTCAACGGAAAATTAGGAAAGGAAAATTAAGTTTTGTATTTGTCTTTTCAATGTCAATATTAAAAATAGTTTTTTGTTGAAAAATATATAGATTATCTTTAAATACGTATTTCAAGTATTCTGAAAATATAGGATATAATTTGAACGAAAATCAATCAAGATATTTCAGATAGAATGTGAGTGTATTTTAAAATATTTTGAGTAATTGTTTAATAAGATTTTGTATTTAGTTTTAAAATCTTCCAAGAAAATTCTTATTTTAGCTTTGAAAATAATAAAAAAATTTTTTTTTTTTTAATAGAATTTGACTTAAAACCATTTTATAACTGCGATTATAGATGGATCAAGGACAAATTTTAAAGTTAGCTATTTGATTATTTTTAACTTATATGCAAATATTCAAATATTTATTATTTTCCTTTAAAAAAAAAATTTACAAAATAAAATTTATGATTTGGATAAAAAGTATTAAAAGTTTAAATAAAATTTATCTATTAGATTGTTTTATTATTTATAACAGTTTAAGTTCTAAAATAAATGAGATAATTTATCTTCACTTAATTTATAATAAGTAGGTATTTTTTTTTTTATTCTTGAACAGAAAAATTTGTTCTGTTTTATGGTTCTAAGAATTATCTAAATAACTTTACTTTTTAAAAAAAATTGTAAAACATTTAAATTAATAGGAAAAAGAAGACGATAAAAAATAAAATTAAAAATAATATTTAATGCCAAAACAAAATTAGCTCATTATTAACGAACCACTTCATTGCCTTTTAACATTTCTCATGATCTTATAAATATTTTAATTTTGAATTTTAATAAAATTTTCTTTATTGTACAATTTTGTTGTTGTTCATATTAAGAGTATAATTGCTATTAAAAATACTTTTTTATAAAAAGAATCGCATTAGCAACTTAAAAAGAAAAGAAAAGAAGAAAATTATAACCAATAAATCAAGTGATTGTAACACTTTGTTCACTTCGATAAACTTTGCAATGTATATGATTATTCCATTAAATGGTGTCAAGTTAATAGCATAATTTTGTATTAAATTTATAGAATCTTATAAAAAAAAAAAATTTATATAAAATAAAAAAAAAAAAAGGAAAATTTCGCTGTCATTTCAATCGATCAATGCATATACAAGCAAACAAGTCAATCAGGAAACTAATTTTTTATTTTTCCGCAATATATGTATATTGACTTGGTGGTTGAGGGTGCATTAATATATTTATTGATACAGCATAGAGCAACATTTTATTATTTTAATGGGTTTAAAACCATAAAAAAATTAAAACTTAAAGAAAAAAAACTAAGAATAGTGCATATAGTTGACTATGTCAATTATAGGATACCCACATGAACATAAATTATAATGTTACTATAAAATTTAATCATTTTTTTTTACAAAATTTCATATATGTGACTTAATTAAGTATTAAGATATAATTATGTATATTTTGGTGTTTTATGGTAGCTACTCAAATCCGTCTGTTGCAGTTGCTCAATTTTAATAGCGAACTTAACAATTTTACAAAGATGAAATTGTTACAATTTTAAAATCCTACCTTTATTATTTTTCAAGTTATCGTTCTAATAAGCGGACTGGTCGAATATATATAACTAAAGAAATCGAAATCGAATTTAGAAATCGATCCTGAATAAGAATATATAAAGTTTTCCATATCTATATGGTATTTTTTAAGGTGACACAAAACGTAATGGCGTGTATAAAAATGCAATTTTATTTATTTTCAATAAAGTGGAAAATATTTTTTTTTTTTTGGTCCATTTCCCTGCCACATAAATGTAACAAGGAAATTACACAGTCTTTCCTTTTCAGGTGGGGCTGTACATGTCGTAAGGGTGAATTACTGTTACGACGTGTGTTGAATTCGAAAAAAAATTGAAAAACAATTTTTTAACGTTTAGTACTTTTTGACTAGTACAATTTCTATAGCTAATGATTTTATTTCTTTCAATAAGCATCAAGTATCTGCAATTTTATTTTTTCTATTATTATACCCTACACATTAAGTATAGGGTATATTAACTTTGGTATGGTGTTTGTAACCACCAAAAGGAAGCGAGTTAGGTATAGACATGTATATATATTCTGAATCAGGATCACCTCAGGAGTCGATTTAGCGATGCCAGTCCGTACGCACGATAACTCAAAAAATAATGATGCTATCTTGATGAAATTTATACTGTAGGTTAACAATGACTAAGGTAAGGCGGGGATTGTAAATGGGCGAAATCGGATCATACGTTCGAGTACCTCCCATACAACTCCCAAAACCGAATACGCATATCTTCGAAATTAATAAATATAGAAACTTAAAATTTTGTACGAGGGTGTGTTTTCCTGAATCCCTGATATGCCTAAAATTTGAGATGAATTGGAGTGGTTGTTCCGGTACCTCCCATACAAATCTCAAAACCGAACAAGCATATATTCGAAAGGTTGTAAAAGCATTTATTTTTTTAGCTTAGTTATATTAAATACTTAACTAAAATATCTTATGGATTTTTAATTTAATTTGAATTTTTTAGGTGTAGGGTATAAATAAGTCGGTTACATCGACTGTTACTTTTACTTTTACTTGTTTTTTAGTTATTTTGGTTAATACCGCTTAATTCAATCCGATTTTTTATCTTTTTTTTCGACCTTTAGATTGTGTTTAATTCTTCAAATGTGAGATTTATTTTTATAGTCGGCAAAATCTGATATAAAAATTTAAACTAATTTTAGCATTGTTATGACATTATTTATCCTTTCTGAATTCTTAAATCTTTTCGTACTTGGTTTAGAATTTTACAAAAAAAGAAAAGAAAAACTTTTAATATTGCCATGACAGGATAATTTGACTTGATATTTTTTTTAATGTCAATAATATGTACAGAATTCCTAGAAAAACTTAATGTATGAAAATGGCAGGGAAATTCATTATAAAATTAATAATAGAAAAAAAATAATATCCTTTAGTAAATAATTTAGTAATTTTCTTAAAGGAAGTTGATATATGTATTATACATGTAATAATTTTGTAAATGTTATTAAACAAAAAAAAAAAAAACAGAACAGAAAACAAAATCATCAAATCTTATCAAATATTCACAAAAAGGTTTAGTACAAGAAATAGAAGATCTATTTAAAAACACTTAATCATTTACCATGCCCCTTATTTATTATATTTCAATAATTATTATTTACTTCGCATAATAAATTGAAGGGCTTAGGTGTAAAAAGAATATGTATAGGTTAATATCTTTTAAAATTTCCTCGCAAGTACATATGCGAATGATTTACTTTCTGTCTTGAATATTTATAGGGCATATTTGGGGAATCAAAACGAACAAGTGAGAAGTGAGTTGTTCCTCTTAGTTTCGGAGATTAAGTTTCTTTTTTCTTATGTTTTCAATTAATTTGTTTACATATCAAGAACAACCCAATCAACAGCTTTCTGTGTTCCAGCTTTCTAAACAATTTCTTTTCATATTTCATCTACCTCTATTTCAAAAGGTATCATGCGGTGTTAAAAAAGAGCACAAATTTTTAAGATTGTGTTTTATTCTTTTATTAGACTATCAACTTTTAGGTAATTTTGGGTTCGTAGTTTAAAACTCTTTAATTTGGATCTGTGTATTTAGTTTTTTTCTATCTCTTAAAATTTTAAAAATGATTGATAAAAGAAAATCTGGTAAATTTTTAATTAAAACAATAATAATTAAAATTGAATTTTTAACTTAAAATAAGAGGCCTCCGTGGCTTAGTGGATAAAAGTGTATAAACTACGCTGTAAATATCGAGGGAGTGGGGCTTCCTTGTCACATTTATGTGGCTAGGAAATGAACTAAAAAAAAGAAAAAATAAAAAAAAATTTAAAATAACAAAACTTTAAAATAAAACCAAATTGCAATTGATTAATTTATTTAAACAGTTGATTTTGAAGTCCAACTCTTATAACCACAGTAAGTTTTATTTTACTATATTCTCTTATAATAATTATTTTTTCATTTCTATTTTTGTTTGAGAAATATTGCGAAATAACACAAGATATTTGAAAAACACGAGGTTTTAAAACACGAAATTATGTACGGTGCACGCTTTTTAGCACATTACAACACAAATTACATTACAGCACATTTAGCACAAAATGAAAAATTGAAAAAATGTACCTATTAGTTTAACTCTGTCCGTCCGTCTGTCTGTCTGCCAGGATGTTTATAAAATTTCTACACCGTTTGAAATAGAGCAATAAAATTTTATCTAAAACATAGAAATCGCAAACAAATTAAATTTGTGGAGCAATTGTTTTCTGTTGCATTACTTGATACGGTGCTACAGCCTCTTAAATTCCAAAGTCCTATAATTAAATTGTTATAACACAAGTTCTATCAAGGTATGTCTTTAATCTGGAAATCCAAACGAAAGCGAAACGAAAATAAATGTATATATTTTAGCCATACGGAATTTTACTTTACCGTTATGTAAAACTAAATTTTTGCAAAATTTTTAGCCCCTTCTATTTTCCAAATGGTTTAAGTTAGAAATTCGAAATCAAAAAACACAAAATTTAACTAATTTTGTTGTTCCTTAGTTATGTTGCAATATTGTTTAATTTGGAAAATCTGCTTATTTTTAAAAAAATCCGTGGTTTTTTTCATTTCTTGTTTCTTATATTTTAATTTTTAATTAATTTTCAACGTAGTTCTTGTAATTTTATACGTTGTAAATTAATAATGTAAATTTGGAAAATATTTAAGAATAATTAGGTTTATTAATCAACAACATTAAATATGATTAAGTACAACTAAATACAGAAGAAAGGATAACAAGAAGTAAAGAAAGAAAAAAAAAACTAAAGAAAAGTCATAAAATTTTCTTTAGGGATTTGAATTTGTTTAAATAATAAAATAAAAAACAAAATAATTTCCTTTAATAAACGCAACTCATTTAACCATCTTAAGATATATTTTAAATTCTTCAACAAAAGAATTAATAATCCGATTAAAATAATTTGTTAACTTTAACATGTATTGAGATTGCAAAAACGATTCGATATTCTGAGTTAAATGTATCTACATTTATATGTTAATTTATTATAAAGTGAACGGTTGCTTTTATAAGTATCTTAACATTATATTGAAATTAAAAAACAATATTTAATATTTATCTTAAAAAGATATAAAGAGTTTGACACAAAAAAAAGATATACTTTTAATAGTCAGATTTGAAGCAAATATTAAATACAACTATTCTATACTAAAAATCTAAATTTTTCAAAAAAAAAAAAAATTAAAAAAATTACTTATTAATATGATTCTGTCCATCCGTTCCTTCGCCTGTCTATAAAACTTCTGTATAGTTTAAGATAGAAAAATCAATTTTTAACTATTGGTAAATCTTGAAAAAAAAAAATTTAATTTTGTAGAACAACTTTTGTTATGTAGCCCTATTCATTACAGAGTTGGCGACGCTCAAAGTTTCCCAAAGCCCGATTTTCAAATGTCGATATTTCAAGTTCTCCTTAACATTTTTTTCAATATAAAAACTTTAGATATTGAAACTTAATAAGTCAAAATTAAAATATTACAAGTTTTTGAAATATTTAATATTTGATTTACCGTTATGTGAAGACAAAATTCTGTACAATTTTGCTTCTTTCATGCTTCTTTGCTTCAACTCTGGTACTCTTCTAGTTAGAAACTTGAAATTTCGAAACAAAAATTAGAATTAGCATTAGTTACCTCGTGAAGTTTTGGTAAGGTTACTCTGATTTATTAATGTTTGAAAATAAAGAAAATTTAAGTTTTTCTAACTAAGGCATCTGTATAATTTCTTTCAAAGTAAAACGTAATCATTAAATTTTACATTTCTTATCACTTTTCTTAATTTAATAGGGTTTCCTTAAAATTCAAGAAAGTGTCTGTTGATTTTTCACAATAAGAATAATTTTTCACATACATATAAAATTATAAGAAAATTTACATAATTTTGAAAATGTAATGTCTTGGAAAATGTGCCTTTTTAAAAACTTGGATTTAAAGTTCTGCCTTGTTTAAATAATAACGAGTAGATCATTTTTAAATATAATAAATTTTTCAATTTAATGGTAACTTAAAATATAAAATTCTATAAAATTTTGAAGTTGAATATATTGAGTGTAAAACAAGATTACAATACATCTCTTACATAAAAGTGTAAAACTTAAAACTATTGAAGTAAAAAATGTGAATAAAAAGTAATTAAACGTGTAATACAAATAACATAAAATATCCTGGGAATTTTATAAGTAAAAATTAAAATTAATAAAATTTCAGTTACACAATTAAAATTCAATTGAAAATTTATTATGAGTTCTTTAGAAAAAAAATCTCTCCTGTTCCATAGGAACCAAAAAATTTTTTTTTTAATTATGTCAAAATTACATCATCGTAACAAAATGTCATGCGGTTTAACTTTGTAAAGTTATATTTTTGAATTTTCAGAACTTTACATAAATTCTTTTAATTCTTTTCAAATTTAAATTTACAACAAAGAAAAGTGTATAGTTGACTGTGTCAACTCTAGGATACCATTGGTTTACGAACATAAATCATGCTGTTCTTATTTAAGTTTTTAAATGCTTAGATTATATAGACGCAGTGAATTATGACCATATAAAATATAAAATTGTATGGCATCTACTCAACCCTGCTGCTCTAGAACAACCTAGATATCTAGATTCAATAGAAACTGATTTATTTTCAAATAAAAAAAAAATATGAATGGCAGTTACTCGAACTCGGTCGAACGTGCGCTATTTCAATAGCGAAGCTAACGATTTTATTAACAAGATGAAATAGTAAAAATTTCAGAATCCTAGAATCCATTATTTTTGGAATTATCGTGTAGACGGACGGACGGACGGACGGGCGTGCCTATATCGACTTAAGGTATATATACTTTTCCATACATCTTCTTGCCTTCTGGTCTTCTTTAAAGTTACATGATAGTAATTGCAAATTTATTATACCCTGAGAACTATGTTCGTACAAATATAAATAGCCAAGGCTAATAGTTCAATAGCAAATAAAATAGCAAATAATCCTTATTTAACATATCTCTTAATAATAAGTACTTTTCGTAATGTTCTATGGTCATTGTTTTTTGATTTGCGCAATTCTAAGTTTACAAAATTTTTGAAAAAAAAATACGGAAATATCAAACTTTGATTATGATGATAGACATTTCAAAAATAAAAATTTATTATTGTGTTGTCAGCTTTATTTACTAAATAAATTAACGATCCCTGATGTATTAAATGTATATATATGTAATTTTATTTAAAGAAATTTCACAACTCTGGAATAATAAGGATTCTAAACAAACTCCCTTAGTTAAAAATAAAATTTAATTACAAATATAAGAACAAAAACAATCATAATAAATAGAATCTCTCTGGATTATTTTTAATATTATAGATCTATCGCAAATAAGAAAACAGTTTTTAGCACATTTCCAAAAAAATTTTGAGAAAATGTGCCTCTTAGTTTCACATTAATTTGTCCGTCTGTTTACAAAACTTCTACACCGTTAAAGATAGAGAAGAAAATTTTAACCATGCGTAGGTCTCATAAAAAAATTAATTTTGTGGAGCAACTTTTTCATGTAGCCCCATCGATGAGGGAACTATAACCCCCAAACTTTGAAAAAGCCCAATTTTTAAACGCGTATATTTCATATTTCGCTTAATATTTTTTCAATCTGAAAACGCCATTCGACAGAAATTTTATTTACATTAATAAAACAATATCAATATTATATATTAGTTTTAAATTTAGTATTTAAATTTACTGTTATGTGAAAAACAAATTTTGCATGATTTTTCTACCTTCATAACTCCGGCAACCTTTTAGATAAGGACTTGAAATTTTGAGGCAAGAAAGAACATTTGGAATCAGTATAAGTTTGCTCAGAAAATATTTTTGTACCACCCCCTGTTTATGAGCTATTAGGGCTCAAACATTGAAAATTTGCTATTTTTAAACACCTGTAACTTAGGCACCTGCCCCACATTTTTCTTCGGCAAAACAAAAAAATTAAAGCTCCAGTAATATATTTTCATGTGTGTTAATGGTTTTTTTTTAATGTATAGGGTTCTAAAGTTGCAGCCCCCCAAAATTACAAAAAAGCCCTATTTTCAGATGTATATATCTCAGGCTCTACGTAGTAGTTTTACAATCTAAAAACATTAAAAGACCGGACATTTTCTTACCTCTATAAAACAATATCAAAATTATGTAATATTTTGTAATTTATTATTTAAATTTACCGGTATGTTAAAACCAAATTTTGCATGATATTTCGTTTTTCATAACTCCGGCACGCTTTAAGATAGTCACCTGAAGTTTGACACCTGAGACAAGAAAGAACTTTTAGAATTAGAATAAGTTTTCTCAGAAAATTTTTTCGTAGCATCCCCTTTTCAGGAGTTAGTACGCCTCAAAAATTGAAAATTTGCTATTTTTAGAAATCTGTAACTTAAGCACCTGTAAAAATTTGTTTTCGGCAAGACATGAAAATTAAAGGTTCAGTAATATATTTTTAGGTGTGTTAAGGTTTTTCTTAGTTATATAAGGTTCCTGACTTACAGCCCCTCAAAATTTCAGAAAAGTCCTATTTTAACGTTTTTTCTTATTTACATGAAATTTTAAAATTGTTGTGGAAGTCACAATTTCTAAAAAGTTTTGTATTGTCTTTTGGAAATGTGCGCTTTTAAAAACCGTTGGTTTACATTCTCCTTGTTTTTTCATTATTTGATCTTAAAATTTTTTTTCAGGAAATATTTAATTTCATTATATGCAAATTTTTAGTATCTTGCGGTTCTTAAAAATAAACGAAAATATACTTTGGAATAATATGGAAATGTAAAAGTAATCTGTAATAATGAAAAATTGTATACAGTATAAAGAAAATCTAAATAATTTTTAGGATATTTTCAAAGAAAATTTTGAAGAATTTTGCCTATTAGTTTAATTCTGTCCATTTATCAGTACGTCTCTTTTCTTCCGTTTATCGGTCCGTCAAAACTTCTACACCATTTAAGATAGAAGAATAAAATTTTAACCACGGATAGGTCTCTTTAAAAAATTAATGTTGTAGAAATGTAACTTTTTTTATATAGTCCGATCAATTATGGAAGTACAGCCCAACAAATTTTTAAAAAGTTTTGATTTCAAATGGTATATGTCATAGTTTTGCTTAATATTTTTATACCATACACATTAAGTATAGGGTATATTAACTTTGGTATGGTGTTTGTAACCACCAAAAGGAAGCGAGATATGTATACCTAATCAGGATTCATGTCAATTCTGAATCAGGATCACCTTCTGAGTCGATTTAGCGATGTCCGTCCGTCCGTCCGTACGCACGATAACTGAAAAAATAATTATGCTATCTTGATGAAATTTATAATGTAGGTTAACAATGACTAAGGTAAGGCGGGGATTGTAAATGGGCGAAATCGGACCATGCGTTCGAGTACCTCCCATACAACTCCCAAAACCGAATACGCATATCTTTGAAATTAATAAAGATAGAAACTTAAAATTTTGTACGAGGGTGTGTTTTCCTGAATCTCTGATATCCCTAAAATTGGAGTTGAATTGGAGTGGTTATTCGGGTACCTCCCATACAACTCCCAAAACCGAATAAGCATATCTTCGAAATTAATAAAGATAGAAACTTCAAATTTGGTACTAGGGTGTTGTTGCCTGAATCCCTGATTTGTCCAAAATTTAAGATGAATTAGAATGGTTGTTCGGGTATCTACCACACAACTCCCAAGACCAAACAAGCATATCTTCGAAATTAATAAATATATAAACTTGAAATTTGATATAAGAATGTTCTACCCTGTTGATGTCTCTATAATTTGAGATAAATTGGGGTGGTGGTCCACGTGCCTTCACACACTTCCCAAGACCTAACAAGCATATTTTCGAATTTAATAAAGATATAAATCTCAAATTTTGTACAAAGATTGTAAAAGCATTTATTTTTTTAGCTTAGTTATATTAAATACCTAGGGGTTCCCTTAAAAGGAAAGAAAGTTTCTCTTGATTTTCCAAATTTTTTTTTTTACATATATATATAATTCTAAGAAATTTTCAAATTTTGGTACCCCTTTAAATATCTTTTGTTCTGTATTCTACCTTGTTTATTGTACTTTTATTATAAGGAATCAACTGAAGCTAAAATGAATTGCTTTATCTTTTAGATTAAAAAAAGAAAAATAAAGAGAGATTTGAAAAGAAATATTTTATAAATATGTATTGATTTGTAAATATGTATTGACTGTAAGAATTACAAGACTATAGAGCAAAAATAATGAACAATTTTTCTTTCAAATATGAGGAAAATTTAATTAATTTTAATTGTTCAATGTTCGGATATAAGTTTTTTAGGTTTGAAAATTTTAAGATTTTTTTCAGAATAATATGCAGATATTTTAATTTTTTAATGTTAGTTTACACGATAAGAGATAAAAATTTATTCAATATTTTAAAATTTTACTTAATTTGATTCAGTCCTAAGAATTTAATATGTACTTTAAAAGGCATCTTTACTTTTTTTTTCTTCTACTGTTAGTTTCAATATTTTTGTGATTAGAAAAATTTTTATTACTTTTTCATATACAAAAAAAAACACTATAACTCTTTTAACATAAAAAGTTATCATATTTCAGATCTTTTATTAGGATCATAAAAATTGGATTAAATTATTCTTTCTAAAAGCTATAAAACGGATTAATGATATTATTTTTGATAGGATTTTATCAACCGAAATTTTAAGGATCCTTTAAATTTAATTTCTTATTTTATATACTTAATATAACAACATTATTGAAATTAGTAGATTTTTAATTTTTTGGGGTTGTAATTGTCATCGTATCAAATTAAATATTAAGTATGTGAAAATGTCTATTTACATACACTTTTTTTTTAACACAAATATTGTATAAAAAATTTTTTAGATTTGCTTTATTTTGTTAAATTCTTTTCTAGTATATGTGTTTCAAATTACGTTATGTATTTATTTCCAAAAGGATAATTATTTTTTTAATGTGGCCTCTTTAGTGGTTTTTATCTTGGCCTGGGTAAAATACAAATATAAAACCACAAAGAACATAAAAAAAAATAAAATATTTTTATAAAACTGAGTTAAGAAAATAGATATAATTAATTTCTATTTATGTAATTCAAAACTAAATTGATATTTTAAGAAAAAGTTTTTATTTTATAACAAAAAAAATAAATTATGTAATTTTAATAATATCCTTATATGTAAGAAAGATAATGAATTAATTAAGAATATAATATTAAGAAATAAGAAGCCATAAGAAATGTAAAGTAATAAATAAATCACGCAATTTTGAAAATTAAATTGTAATTTTAAATGTAAAGGTATATATATATATATATATATATATATATATATATATATATATATAATATATGTATATATATATAAAGTAAAATAAAAGTCATAAGTATGAAATATGCAAAATTGTTGAATAACACATTGATAAACAGAAAGAAGTTGATTTGAATCCCCATACCAGTGTACTGTATTTTTTTTCTTTTTGTTTTTCTGTTGTCATTTTACTTTGCTTTATAATTCAAATACACGTGTATAATTAGAAGGAAGTGTGGGCTTAAAACCTTATAAACTACTCTACTACTAAAATGACATAAACGACATTATTCGAGTTAATGAATTTAACGGTTGTGTTATTACAGTCAACTCTTTTGTTAAGAAACATTACATTTACAAAATTTGAAGGCTTCATGTTAGTTCAAAAAGATTAACGAAGTGACAAAATAAAATTATCCTCAGAGGCTTAGAGTAAATATAGCAAAGTATAGAGGACAAACAAACATGATCTGTACTTTATATAAATAATTTTAGCTTGTAAGAACTAATTAAAGTTATGGTAATTTTATAGTAAGTGACATGTGACTGAATTATATTATCATTTGTCAATTTAGGTGAAAACACTTGTCAGTTTATATGAATTTTAGTCAAATTATATATTTGACTCTCAACTCAAAATTGAGAGTATCGGTGGCCTAGTAGGTAAGAGCGTATAAAATACACTGTAAAAACCGAAGTTATGTGAGTTCGAATATCACTCTTCATTATGATAATTCCCCATTATGACATTTTCAGACACGTCTGAAAAGGAAAGATTTTTTAATTTCCTTGTCACATTTAAGTGACAGGGAAATAAACTAAAAAATAAATAAACAATATAATTGACAATAAAGGAGATTTTAAATTATGTTATATAGATTATGAAGATATTAACTAGTTCAGAAAAAATTTACCAATAATACAGTGCTTATGACGCCAGGCTTTCAGTTAAAACCTGTCATTCTTCAATGAAATCCCTGATGAAATCATAAAATCAAATGTCTAAAGGATATACATAATATGTATATATTTTATCGATAGTATTGATACTATATATATATCTTTAGATTGATATAAAATAAAAAAAATTAATAATTGCTTAGAAACATTTTTTTAGATGTTTTTTTTTTGTCCAATTTTTAGTCTTTTTATTTTTGAATTGTCTTCTCAATTAGATATATGTAATAGTAAAAATTAAAGAGTAAAAGCAGAAGAGTTTTTTTTTTATTTTTATTTTAGAAGAATTTTATTCAAAAAGAAAATTAATTACCATTTTTAAATGGAAATTACGGGAGCTGCTATTCAACTGAAATGTTATATTGTAAAAATAATAACTCAAAAATAATTATCTTTAGTTTCTATTTAAAATCTGTAGAAAATCAAAAATTTTAAAAGTGCAAAAGATTTGTTACTACAGAAAAAAAACTTTTGCTTTTCTAAAAGTGTTTATTATGTAGATCTTTAACACCTACAAAACAAAAATTAATATGTACATATATATGTATATTATATATATATATATATATATATATATATTATATAGTGGAAATTTATTAGTGTTCTTTTTATATTCAAATTTATAATTTATTCACAATTCATTTCACTTTAACTTAAAAATTTTTCATAACTTATGATGACAAATTATCTTTAGTATCAAAATGTATAACTTGTATTCATCTATCAGTATATGATAATGAAAGTGTTAAATATCATAAAGTTCAATTTATTTTGTGGCTTGTTTGAAGAAAAAAATTTACTTAACAACAACAGTATGTACAAATAAAAAAAATTAATTTTCACCTCATTTATATTATGATTAGTACCTGTTTGTTACTAATAGAAATTCAATTTTTAATTATTTATTTTATTTGAATAACCTAAAAAAAAAAAAAAATTCTTATGGTCGAATGAAAATTCAACGTATCTTTATTAGCATATACGATATCCACTAACGCAAAATCTTTGAATAATAATGGTAAGTGTTGTACACAATGTACATAATGTACTTTTAACTATAACTTTTGTTTAGAATATAAAATTAAAAAGAAATGAAAAAGAAAAGTAAATAGAAATTTTCAAAAAATAAACATCAAGTCACAATATTTTATTTAAATATTAGAAGAATAATTATTATTTTCTAATTGGTTATTTAAAGAGTTTTCCTATTACTTCGATCCGCAGCATGTCACTTTTGTTTAATATAAAAATTTTTGAATTTATTTTTAAAATTGGTTTTTTGTCTATGTGTAATACAAGTAACCTAAAAAGTTAAGCAAAGGGAAATAACACCACATGACATTAACTCCACATGGTAATTAACATTACTTATGTGGGAAATATTTCTATTAAATCGATGTGAACTTAATTCCCAATAACAGTGGGAAATAAGTCCACATAAAATTTAGTGGAGATATTTCCTTTTTAAATTTTAGAAAAGGTGGTATAAATTTCTTTTAAAAAATTTGAAAAGTTGTGGCTTTTAAAAATTATAAATCAATTTATTCAATTAATGAAAGCTTAAAAAGAAAAAAGAAATATAGAAAAAATTAATTACATAATTAGTAAATTTAATTTTGTAACGGGAGACTTATATAATTTTTAATATGTTTACTATTATATACATAACATATACAATAAAAATATGTATGGGTTACTATCGCAAGTTTAAATAGAGCACACGCTTAGAAAACAAACAGAATACATAGCGGCAATTGCCCTATAGTGCAAGCCGTAAGACATTAGAAGATACCATTTACCGAAAAACACATGGTGACGAACAATTCTTCTGAAGCTAATTAAGATTAGCATATCATGAGAAAATACCAAAACAATAGCTGCGCCCTACGATGAAAATATTAAATGGAGGTCCTATGCTATCAAGAGGAGTAAGGATAAAAAACAAAAACTATTACAAATTAAATATTCCATTGTGTTCAAGAAAGTTAGTACTTGTTTTGCATTTGGTTGCATTTTCTTTTGCCTATAGAAACATATTCTAGAAAAGATGTTTACCGTGATATTATCAGTTTTATAATTATTTATATTGAACATATAAACCATAATCATAAAACTAAAAAAATGCAATTTATGGTTACAAAATCAGGGTTATACCCTTTTTCCCATATATATATGTATATGTATTGTGATGTAACAGCTGGTACTTGTTAAAACTAACTATACAGTACTATCGCAGAAAAATCCTAATTCTGAATTTGTAATTAACTATAAAGTCCAACGTGATTACATATTTTTGAACTCGGTCAGAAATAATAATTTTTAGCGTTTTTTTAAAAAGTGTAAGAGTAAATCCAAAATATTTAAAATAAAAACTATTTTTAACCCCAAATATCTTTTATTAAATATAATTTCTTTTTGGTTTACATTTTAAGTATATTCTTTATTATAGTGTATTATAAATTTAAAAATTGGGTGTTTAAAGCCACAGTAAAAACTAGAAAATTATAATACCTTGAAATCATTTCGAGAAATGCAGAGATGTGTATTATTTTCGGAAAACTGAAAGAAAGCGAGGTCTAGGCAGAAGAAGAATATCTTGGCTTATAAACTTAAGTTAATGGTTCAACAAAGAATACGAAATCACTGTTTAAATCAGCTATAGACAAAATCAAAATTGCTATCATCTTGGTCCACACCCGAATGGGATAAGGGATGAAAAAAAGATCCATGTTCACTATTAAAATGCTTCCACTTTACTATTAGCATAATTTTGCCGCTTTGAACTCATTTTCCATAATAATTCATGTATTTCGATAGTAATATTAGGATTCTTATATTAGCTTTTTAGATTCATCATAAATCTAATACTTAAAAATTTAATAAATTCTGGAAATTTTAAACTGTAAAGCTAAACTTAAGCTTAAGCAATTATATACATATGTATCTTAAAAAATTTTAAAGAAAAATTGGGTTGTAATTAATTTCATTACAAGTTCTATAAACAATTTTTTCTTTGTATTAATATGTAATTAATGTTCATTTGAAGATAACATAAAAAAAATTTTCTTTAACTTACCGCATGTTGATGTAAAGCTGGATCATATTGTGCTGCAATATGTGCTGCATTTGGTATTGGTGCAGTTACTAAGTTTATAGGAGGTGGCGGAGCAGTTTTATGAGTTGATATATGGTGAACTCTTTTAAAAGGTGTTACATATAATGGGTTACCACCATTAACAATACCAGCGCCTCGAAGTTTTTGATTAATTATACTGTTAAATTTCATAAAAAAAAAAAATATTTTTTTAAATTATAATTTTAAAACAATAAAACGTAAGTTTTAGAAGGACTATTGTCTACGAAGAACTATAATAATATACCTTTGGTGTTGTTTTGTTATAAATGGATTAATTTTATAACTTTGACTAGTTGGTGGTGGTATTGTCGTCCCAGATAAACTATTAAATAATCCCCATGATTTTATATCATCTTCATCTTCTAGTTTTGGTTTAAAATAGTTTCCATCAGCTTGACCATTTCTGTGTATATTATCAGCGAGATATCTGAAAAGTTAAATAGCGAATGTTTAGTAAACTCTTTTATTCTTATGTTTTTATACAAAGTTAATATTTTTCGCTACACTATATAATTTAAAAATGAAAAAGTTTTATTATACAAATCTGGTTCGAATCTTAATAAAATCAAAAGGTTTTTTTTGTTTAACATAATTATTTATTGAGTTTAGAACCTTTCTTAGACAACCTTAAAATCTAGAAATACCACAAATATTAATAATATTGTTGTTTTATTTTAGGAGAGTTCATATTTTAAAAATTTGGAATTAATGCTTAAGTATCCAAAATTCTAACGGACCAGTTCTTTCCAAACTTTATTTGTATAATATTTATTAATAGTTTTCAATTCTGGACTTCAAATAAAATGATGTTTTGTTAAGGAAAATACTTTTGTTAGTGACAGTTGATGTTATTACAATTTTGTTGGGATGCTTTAAAACTTTAAATCTGTCAAATATTGCCTCCAATAACTTTCAAAACTTTTTCAAAAATTTTGATTCCCTGAAAATCTCAGGTAGGGAATGAATATGCAACACTTTCAGATCTACTTTCTTGATATTTGCAGATCTACTTCAAATATGTACGAATTAAGAAAACATTATGTCAAATAAAATTCTTATATAAATCTCTTTCGTATTTTAAAGCGGAAAAAATTATCAGTGATGATGAACCAATAAATCACCAAATATTTTAAAATCATAGTTCAATTTTATGCTGATTGGCTTATATTTTAGGTGTTATAATCAAATTTAAGACCTTCTAGTAAGGTACTTCCAAAAATATGCAGAGCAGCTTCAGATCAACGGATCAGAATTCTGAGATAGACGTATACTCTATTCCATCATATATATAATTGACAAAATCTTAGGAAAGATATCAAAATATTTCTTTTTAAGTTTACGTTAAAAAAAGATAAACCCCTTTCTATTGTCATCCAAGTTTCTGAGTCATTATATGCAGCATAAAGTAGGTATAATGCCCGATTCAATGTTGTAATTTTAGATGAAGATAAGTTTATTAAGTAAAATCTTACAAATCAAGGAGATCAAAAATTTATGGATATATTGTGGAGATGACAACTTAAGAAGAAAGGAGAAAATAGAAAATTAAAATAATCATAAGTGACACTTGGGGGAAAACTTTATTAATTTTAATGTAAAAATAAATAATATTACAATTAAGTTTAGAATAAGTTCAAATTTGTTTATCATTATTTTAAATTCATTATTATTTAACTGAGTGTTAGAATAAGTTTTTATTCCAAAGCGTTACAGTCACAGCGTTATACTTACAGTCAAATTAATTTATTATTTTTTTTTTTAACTCAGAGGATTTTTCGGAAGGCTAATTTAATTTCGATAGACACAAGTTCCATGGAATTAAAGTCCTATTAAATGGAATTAATTTCCATGTTCCACTTTTTGGAAGTTAAAGTACAAAAATAATATCCATAAGTTCCGCACTTTTTTGTTGGAAATTATATATCAAACAAAATGGCAATAAGTTTCACTTTTCTAATATATATGTAAAAAAATAATTAGGTAGGATTTTTGGGTTGGTTGTAAAATCTGCGTTATACCCTTTACAAGAATTAAACTCTTAAATTGCTCCCAATTTAAAATCTCGCATATAAATGTTCTGGAAAAAATAAATTCGCTGATTTTGAAGCTAACTCTAAATTTCCTCCTAATTGAGAATTTCGCATATGCATATATATATTTCTATTCTGGAAAATGGAGCAATGCTGATTTTGTAACAGCCGGTATTTTTTCGGTAAAGTTTCATATATCCACATACATATTGTATCTATATATATATATATATATATCATATATATCTTTCAATGGAATTTATGACTCAAACAGAATGTTCATAATTTTAATAGAACTTGTATCTTACTTGGTCATAATTTCAATGGAATTTTTGTCTCTATTTTAATGTAACTTAAGTCCAATTAAAAATGGATTTTACTTCCATGAAACTTCAGTATATTTAAGAGAACATAAGCTCCATGAAATTTATGCCTGTGGAAGTTAAGTCATCGCCCTCATTGTTCATGTATAATCAAAATACATGTTTTATAGATTTTACATTTTTTTTCAAATAAAATTTTTATAGTCTATTAAAAATCAATTTTTTTTCTAAGCATACCTAAAAGACCACTCAAAACTATTGAAATTTCCTTAATATAATAGGAAGACGCAAAAGCTATCTTCAGATTAGAATTGAAATGCAATTAAAAGATCAGTAAATTTTATTAACATAAAATAAACAACTATCTTTCTTTTGATACTTACTCTGATCCTAATCCAGGTCCAGATGATTCCCAATTATCATAATGTTCACCATGTGGTGGTGGACCATATTCGTGATGTGGTACTGATTTTGGTGGTTGTGTAAATATTAGTTCTGGTCCATTTGGTAATGTTACAGAATATTCATTAGGCCAAACAGGTGTCTGAAAAATTGTAAAATGAAAGTGAAAATAATTTTTAGTTTATATTCGAAGAGAGCAATGTTGAATGAAAAAACAAAAAAAAAAAATCAAATAATTACAGAAAAAGTGAAAATTTGACAAAAACTTTTATTTTTCATTGACTGTTTTTTTTTTTTTACTTTCAATTAAAAAAAAAAAATTACTTTAAAGGAAAAAAAACACAAAAAAAAAAAAACCTTAAATAATTGTCATTGTATCCATACTTCATGAGTCTGAGAATTAAATTTTTATGGTCTAAAAATTTATTAATTTTTTTTTTTGACCAAATTTTAAACTAACAGAATGAATTTGAATCATGTTGACAATAAAGGTAACAAAATTACATATTAGGTATATAAAAAAGATTTGTTATAATTCTCAGATTAGATATACTAAGGTATGTGCAATCATTTGGCATTGAATTTCAAAAATTTTAAGTCCGTTCATTTGATGTTTGTCTTTCTTGTTCCATACAATTTAATTTTGTTTTAAACGGATTTAAAATTTAAGTTAAATTTAAAGGTAGTGAGAAAATTCTGTCATGATTTTGTTAACACAAAAAAAATAAAAAGAAAAAAAACCTTTAAAACAAATTTCATTGATGAAACATGAAAAATAAATTTTTTTATGGACAATTTCAAAAAAAAAAATTTTATTTGTAATTTCTTTTCTTTAAAAAGAAATAAAAAAAAAAAAAGAAAAAAAAAACTTTCACTTAAAAATCATCATCCAAAAGAGAAAAAAAAAATAAATAACAATAAATAAAAGGTGCGGTGGGTTTGTTCGATCAACAGACACACACACATACACACACACACATACACACACACACACATACACATATACTGATATTTTATCACCTGTACATCATATGAAAAGTTATTTATATTTGACTCACTATACTATTTTTGTTCGTTTTATTATTAATTGACCGTTATGTTTTTTCAGTTTGACAGATATAGTTTTTGGGTGTACATGCAATGTACATATATACACATATACATGTACTTATCATATTATTACCAAAAAATCATTCAATTGTTCATCAATACGTTATAATATTATGACTATTTTAATGTTTAGAAAATATTTATAGACAATTTTGTATTAATGAGTTTTTGGAATATGATTCTATAAATATTATCATGCGTTATTTATGTGTTTTACATAGGTGGGTAAAAAAAAAAGCAAAAAAAAAAAATTTGCCGAAAAAAGAGCCAATGACCTGAATTATTAATCGTTTAAAATTTTTACGATTTTTTTTTTTTTTTTAATATTATATTTTCCATTATGTTTTGTTTTATTCACCTTCTCACCAAAATTGAATATCTGAGTGATACGAGTTATATTATAGGCTTTTATTGATAAATAAAAAAATATATATGTATAAAAAATAAAATGATTTTTTTTTTTTTTTGTATATTTAAATCAACTATGTAAGTTTTATTATTTTGAATTTTATTAGCATGAGGTGAATTTTTATAAAAGTGTAATTTAACACTTTCTTAACGGAAAACAAAAATAACAATAATAACAATTGTATTATGATTGGGTAAAATAATTTTCTTTTGTTGTTGCTTTTGGTATTGCCATTTTTTTCTTTTTTGAATAATGTTAATATGATGATTTGAAATTTTAATTTTAGATCAATAAAAACCCCAATTTGTATTTTTTACAAAAAATAGATTTTGTGAAATTATAACATTTGAAATTATATTAATTATAGTGAAATGTTAACTGGGTGTTCGGTAATAATAAAAATTTTAATACATCTTAAGGTGTTACTATAATTGATAAATTTGAGTTATGTTATGAGTTAATGATATGAATATGCTTTACTTTAGGTATATTGCAGGATCTTTTTGGATCTCATGGATTTGCTGGTTCTCATTGGAACGCTATATGCGTTGGACTAAGCGATGGCAACAATAAAGGCTTCAAAAACCCTTTTTAAAATATATAGGGGCAACTTATTTAAAGAGCCGTAGCACCTACATTTGTGGAACTACGACCCCTTTTCTAAAGACTTGTATAATATTAGAAAATATTCAACAGTTTCGATTGATTCATAGTTCCACAAATGTATGTGCTACGGCTCTTTAAGTTTGTTGCCCCCATAAATTTTCAAAAGGCTTTTTGAAGCCCTTAGTGCCCTCATCGCTTAGTTAGACATATATAGCGTTTTATCACGTGAACCAAGATATCTTTAAGTAAACTTTGAAAAAAATCAGACAATGTACCTAAATTAGAGTATACCTAAAAGTATAATATGAAATCATCATAATTTTTTTTTTTAATTTTAAAACTCATCAAATCTTAAATAATCAATGTAAGATTATTTTTGATAATTTTCGATTCTTGTTGGATTAATTTGCGGCCTAAAGCATTAAAACTAGGAACATTCACGAATCAACATGTTGCCAATACCAACTAACACACATATTTTATCAGAATAATTTTAATTTAGTTATTTTACTGGCAGATTGATTGGCCGTTTGCCTTTTCTGCTTTGTGTATTATAATTTTTTAATTTTATTGATTAATGGTCGATTTTTTTATTTGGCGGGGAATCTGTTACAGTATATTAATGAAAAATTTTAAAATGTAACTAATTTAAAAGGAAATTCTTGTATATTATTAAAAATATCCTATAGTATAAAAAAAATATAGTTTATATTAGAAAAATTTTCAAAATTTGATCAGATTTTTTTATATAAAATAATGCAATCAATATAGAATTTTGTAGTAGGCAGATTTTAAATCAATTTTAATATGTTTATTGAACATTAAGTTAAATTAAAAGCTGTAATTTTTTAATAGCTTTTTTTTTTAAAGATATTTGTGGCCAATAACATAACCAAACAATGTTAAAACAAAGTTTGTAAAATTTATTAAAAAGGGTAGTTTACAATTGTTTTTTTTTTTTAAATTTATATTTTTTTTTTTCATTAATTTCATGAATTTATGAAGTTTTGTATTTGAGTTTGAAAATTTAAATTTAAATTTTAAGATTGAAATTTTTATTGACATTTACTCTGCAGTCTGGAAATTTTTTTGAACAACTTAACTTACCAAAAATAATTATTCAAGACTAAAAAATTATTTACAGAACTTGTTATAACCTATAGCCAACTATTTGAAATGTTCTAATAAATAACTACTATGTTGTAATGTAAGATTATTATTTTAAAACATTTTAAATGACAGATTTATCTGTGTCAAGAAATGTTGATAAAAAATGCTAAAGTGTCTACCATAACATTGAAATAATAAAGTAATTAAAATATAATTATTTTAAAAATAAAAAAAATATAAGTACTTACTGAATGATGATGATTTATTAAATGATGATGATGATAATATTTTGTTTGATGATAATTATTATGATAATAATGACATAATTTAAATATATGTGCTAATGCTGGGAAAAAGAATAATAAAACTTTAAGTAAAAGTTTTTTAGCTGCACCAATACCAATAACCAATGGTAATAACCAGAATAATTTAATTTTAATTAATTTAATAATTAAAACGATCGCAATGAACGATAATAATAATTTATTTTTTAAAAAATTTTCTGTTAACAACAAAATAAAAAAAACGTATATATATATATTTAAAAATTTTCATTTGTAAGATTTGTTTAATTATTATTTATAGATTAACTTACGAATTTTCTTTTTAAATATTCTACCACTTTCACGTAATTCAATTTCTTGTTTTGGTATTAATTCCAATTTAACAATAGCACCATTTCCTTCAATTGATCTTGGTGATACACGAAATGTAGCACCATTAAACATCATTTCCGGCATTTTTAATTCAATATCATGTGTCATAGCGAATTTAATTGATTTGTCATAAAGGGCATTCGTAACTTCTTCAATTGGTGATTCAGCTAAAATAAAAGAATAAATTAAATGTTTTTGTTTTAAAGAAAATCTTAATTTTATGATAAAATATTTTTTTTTTTCGCTATAACTGAAGGAAATTAATTATAAAATTTCAAATTTAAATTTCAACCAATAAATTGTGCAGGATATCTTAAAATTTATCGAAATAAAATATTTGTGTCATATATTACTAATCAATATTCAGTAAGATGAAAAAAAGTATAATTATTTTTGTAAAATATTTGATCAATTGATTTTAAAAGGAGTGTCATTTATTAAGTTAAAAAAATTTAAAAAACAAGAATAAGAAAGGTGCAGCAATTATAATTATTTATGCAAGGTAATTACTTTGTTTTTACATACATTGTTTAAAAAAGTACCTCCCAAGTATGAAACTACTGTAAAAATTATATTTATATGTTTTTTATAGTTTTAACATGTGTATATTTTTTTTTTCAAGAAATTAAATACCGTAAGATAAATTCTCTAATAATGACAAAACAAAAAAAATTAAATACATTTCTATATTATGGTTTTTTTCAATTATTTAAAATTAATTTTTTTTTTATGTTAAATAATAATTAATTATAATATTTTCAATATTCTTATGAGAATAATTAAAATTATTAACTGAATTTTTAAATATAATTACGGAAAATTAAAATATTTTAACAAATATTAAAATGAAATTTTCATGTTTTAGCAAATTATATCAAAAGAAAATCCTGATTATCTTTCACAGCAATCTTTTTAAATGAAAGACTTAAGTGAGAAACTTTTTATAAACAAATTTTGTTTTGAAATTTTATCAATCAAATTAATCAAAATATCTGCAGAATGCAGTTATAAATAAATTTTAAATTAATAAGTAAGTGTTGTAGTATTTGTTTGTATAGAGTTTTAACTAATGGCAAGTTTTTTATTATTTAATTTTTAATATACATATATGAATTTCATATCATCTTTCAAAAACCAATGATTTTTTTTTTTTTAATTGTTCAATTCTAATTAATTTTTTATTTGAAAATTTTTAATTTTCTATTCAATTTACAAATCATCACTTGTAAATTTATTATACAAAGTATTTTATTCATTGTGTTGATAAAACGTAACTCGTAACTCTTCTTTTACGCTAATTTACCAATTTTTCAAAATTAATTTCCATTTAAAAGATTGAATATGAAATTACAGTCAATTAAAATTTTTTAAATAATTTTCTTCGGTAGTTTTTTTTTATTTATTAATTGTTTAACTGGTAAATTACAATATAATTTTTCTTTTAATTATTTGTGGTTGTCTTTTAATTTGTAATATTTAATTAGTTTCATAAGATTGTAAACAATTATTTCTATTTCTATTTGTTTTTTTCCCAATGTAATTTTTTTGATATTGTAATTTTACGCTAAGAACAAATGGAAATAAATATAATAGAAACATAATTTTTTTAATGAAAGGTTTGTAAGAAAAAAGAAATACTATAATTAATTTAAATTATAAGAATCATCATATTGTAATTAATTTATATAAAAAATTAATAATAATTTAACTTAACTTATAATTAATGCTATAAAGTTTAATTGTGTTAAATGTATGGAATGAAAAAACAGAACTTTTTTTAAAAATTAAATATATTTATTAATTATAAAATATATAATATGTTATTTATATAAATATACGATATTTAAAAAACTAATAAAGAAGAAAATTACCTAAAATTAGTTTAAAAAAAAGACATTTTAGAAAAAAAATGTAAGTGCTTTCAATAAAACAAACAAAGTAGTTTTAAATTCACGATTCACGATTTTCAGCTCTTAATTTTAGATTTAAAATGACTGCGGTAAAACGATTATTATATATTAAAATTAATATGTAAATTCATTTTTCAATCTTGGTTTAATTATAAAATCTCGAAACATTAAACAAACATGAAATCATGAAAAATTGGTAGGAAGTACTGAAGATGATATGCATTGCATGTACTGTATATTGTTTTGTATATAAGATATGATGACTGAGTGGTTTATTTTAAATGAGATAACGAAGTCTAAAGATTCTATGACAAATTTTTATAATAAAAACGTTTGACGTTATACTTATAATAAAAATTTTTCTAAATAATTTTTTTTCTTATATTTGTATAGAAGAATATTTGATTACGAAAATTCTTCTATCTATTAAAATTAGATACTGCAAAGATTTTTATTCCCTTCAATATTTTGGTTATTAAAAATAAAAATAATTCTAAACTTTATTGTTGTAATTTTTTCAGGCGAAATGTGCTTTACATTAGACTTATCATTAAAACTATAGTTAATTTGTCTAAAAAAAAATAATTGTTTTAAATTTTCTGTATACCCTTTATTAACTTTAAATTCGTTATATTGATTTTATCTGACGTTTTATAAATTTGTTTTGATACGCTAGATATTTCTTTTAGAATACTGAACATATTTAGTACAAAAAATATTTTAAATTTTGAATACCATTAGCTTAAATCGATATAAGTTGCGGTAGGATGTGGTCATAATATTCTAATTAATTTTATGTATATGTGGAGTTGTGTTATTTATTTAGATATGATTTGAAACAGGGTGTTAATTCCAAGTTTCCCAACTTAAAAGTGGACGATTAAAACACTCAACCATTGATCAGATATTTTATTATTGTTTGAAGTGACTTTACATAAATATTACATATATACAAGTTCGGTTAATATAAATTTATAAATGTTTATAATATTTATGATAAAAAAAAAAAAATTTGAATAAAATAACAAAAAAAAAAAAACGTTTTACTTACCAGCTCTTCCTTCATCTGGTATTTCATTTTCTGATTCATCATCATATTCATTATTATTATTATTATATTGTATATCATTAATTTCATTATAATTTTTATGATTGTTGTTATCATTGTTTATGTTTTGATTATCATTATTGTTAATATTATTGTCATTATTAATTCTATTGTTTTTTTCTTTAAAACTTTTCACTTCTTTTGTTTGTAAATCTTGTTCATTTTGTTGTTGTTGATGTTTTTGTTCATTTTGTTTTTTATAATATGATTGATTTATTTCTCTTGTATATTTTTTATAATCAACTTTATTTTTAATAAATAATAAATGATTTGTAACATTAATATTACTTATTTCTAAGGTTTTATCTAAATATGTAAAAATATTTTTTTGTAAACATGAAAATGTTGGATGTGTATAACATTCTGTTATTAAACTGTCCCAAAGTTCATTACCAGTATTTATTTTAAATTTTGATTTTTGATTTTGTTTTTCTTGTTGTTGTTGCCATTGTTTCCATTCATCATTTTTTTGATCTTGTTGTAATAAATTTTCATTTTGATTATCTGTTGTTGTTGAATAATTTTCATATTTTTCAATTATATTAAAATAATTTGATGGTTTAAATGATTCATTATCTAAAATATTATTATCTGCATTATTTTGATTGTATACATGAAAATTTTCTGTTTCTGTTTTATGATTTTTAGATGATGATGAAATTAAAATTGAATTTTTACAATTATTATTAGATGTACAATTATGAAATTTATTTTGATAATTATTTGTATCATTTAGACTAGTTACAATATTTAATTTTGTTATTTTTGGTTGTGTTTTATTATCTAATTTTATATATTTTGTAAATATTGGAGTTGTACTATCATATTTATAACCATTAACACCAAAACTAATTAAATTTATATTTATTATTAATATAAATGAAATTAAAAATAATATTATATAATTTTTTATTAATATATTTAAATAAATTAAATTAAATTTAATTAAATTTTTAAAAATTTTTAAAAATTCCATTTTATTATTTTGTGTTTTTGATATTGTTGTTGTTGTTGTTGTTGTCGTTATTGTTCTATTAATCATTTTTTTTATAATTTTTTTATGATTATGGCCACTTTTATTTTTTAAATTTATTTCTTTATATTTAATCATTTTTTTTTTTGTTTTCTTTTTTTACTATTTCCTTTTAAATTAATTTAAAAAAAAAAATATATATATATATATATATATATATATATAGTTTAATATAACTTTTATATGATATCCTTATTTGTTCTTATTAATTTAAAGAAAATTTTTAATTTGTAATTGTTGTTCATTGATATCCTAAACATTTGATTTAATTATCTGAAATAAAAGAGAAAAAAATGAAAAAATTAGAAATAATATTAAAAACTAAAATAAAATATTTTTAGGAGATAGATAAATATTATGGTGCAGTGAACTTTTGGAATTAATACCCTTGGGCTTTAAATCTTTTTCAAAAAAGAATTAAAGCCCCATGGTCTTAATTCCATTAGATCGTGGGCTTTAAGTCCATTTTTAAAAAGAATTAAAGCCCACTGAGTAACACAAAGGTTACTATTATGAGTCTGTATTTCATTTGGTAACATGTCAGAAGTTCTCTGGTCGTAAGTCTCATTAGGAGAAATTTTAGAGTTGGCTACAAAATCAGGGTTATATGCTTTTTCCAGAATATGTATTTAATTCTCCTAATTCAAAACTCGCATATGTATATAGGTAAATATTCTGTAAAAGGCGTATAATCATGATTTTGAATTCAATTCTAAAAGCCCTCCCGAAATCCCTGACAATAGGAGTATTACTTATTTACATATTTTAGAAAAAGCATATAACTCTGATTTTGTAACCAACTCTAAAATCCCTCCCAATTCAAAATCCCCCACATAATATATATTAGTAACTATTCTGGAAAAAAGGGATACCCCAATTTTTATCCAAAACCCTAAAATTCCTCCTAATGCTTTTCTTCAAAAGTTTTGGAATTAAAGTCCACGGGCGTTATTTCCTGGGGCGTTCTGATACTGCACCAAATATTATGTCTAATTAAAAGCTGCTTTAGAAATTTTCTTTATTTAAAAAATTGTATGTATTAAAATTAAAATTTTAACTTCGTATAAAAATATTCACTTTTTAAAACATTATGGGGTTTATGCCAGTTAGCATAAAATCATTTGGCAAAAAAACACATTTTCTACAGTTAATAATATAAGTTAATAAAAAAGAGTTTTTAAACAAATCGATTGCAGAAATTCTTTTGGCAAAAAAACGTTTTTGGCAAATGGTACATTTTTTATTTATTTTTTGTTGACATGATGTTAATGTTGTTAGTTATGTAAATTAATGATGGTGATGTTCGTCATAATAATAATGAATTCTAATAATGAATCTAATTTTTTAATCATCTATAAAATACTTTTATATTCTTTTAAGAGCGTCGAATTTTCCGCTGAATAATATATTAAAAGTCAGATCTTATATCCAAGCTTTATATTTATACGTGTAAAATAAAAAAAAAAAAATGCGAGTCGAAATTACATTATATTTTACACTAAATTTTATAATTCCCAAAGTCCCATTTCATAAATATAATTTTATCAAATAGTTTTTTGTTAAAAAACAAGTAACTGCCAAATGAGATATTATACAGAAATGTTCAATGCTAAGTGTTTTTTCTTAGAAATGTCTTTAAGCTAACTGGTATTGAGTCCCAAGTATATGGATGTATGTATATATCATTATGTCATTTTTGTACCAAACCCATATTTCAAAAGCTATAAATTTGCATATTACATTTATGACTTTTATTTTTAAAATGTTTTAGTCCATTTTGTTATAGATTTGCTTGTTGGTTAGTTGATTGTTTCGTTTCTTGATTATAATATTGCCATAGTCATATATTATAGATTTTATTTAGATCAAACTTTTGTAGGCGTATTTATCGAGCCAAGGAATTCAATTAATACTATTCTGTAGAAAAAGATACAACAGTGAAGAGATTTTTTAAACAAAAATTTAAGATAACTGACATTTAAGTTTACAAGAGTTTAACATTTTCAAGAGTCGTGAAGTGTGAATGCTGAATTATGAATTATACATGGGGTTTCTCTAACCCCTGATCTATTTCAAATTATTCTTTAATACACAAAACAAGAATAAAGTCATTTCTGACGAGAGAAACGATTATCCTGCATCCTGAAAGAAATTAAGAGGAAGAAGAAATAAAAAAGGCTATATTTGTTTTCAAAATACACATTAATATACTCTTAATTTAATTTTGTATTTTTTTTTTTGTATATATTAAACTAAAATTAGTGATTAAATCTAATTAAAGCTGATTGAAAATTTAACTCTGTTATATTTTAATTTATTTTAAATTTTAAAAGGAAATTAATTTAAAACACCTATAATGATTTTAAAAAATTTCTATTCAAAATTGTATTTGCAATAAAAAAAAAAAAAAACAGTTAAGGAAATTTTGTAATAAAATGTAGCAAATTTGTGTTAAAAATGAATAAATAAAATAAAAAAAATGTTTGGTTTTCCCATAAAAAGATGAGGTGATTTCTCAACAAGTAATAAAAATAGAAGAATTAATTATGTTGAGGTTCATATTCATATATATGAAATTGAAACAATTTTTTTAGAAATATGCTTGAATTTGTGGAAATGGTTTGGATTAGCATCCGCGTCCGATTGAAATGAAATTTTTGTATAACGGTACTTAGTGATGTCACCAACATTTCATAGAAGACCAAAATTTTGGAACTGCAATATCTGAAAAACGGTAGATGTATATTAAAGATAGTATTATGCTCTATAATTATGTAGAGAATGATTCCTGTTTACTATCGTAGACGAAAAATATAACTGTTAAAGTAAAATAATATACAAAATAATAAGAAAATTTTCAAATAATCAATTTGTCCTTTAAATGACCTCATCGGTCAAAGTGGTCTTCTATGAAATGTTGGTGACGTTACCAAGTGTCGTTATAATAAATTTCATTATAATTGGACGCGGACCTTAATCCAAACCATACCCAAATTTGTAAAATAACTTGGAAAGTATTTTTATATTTATAGCAATATTTTATGTATAGGGTGGCAATAGCATTATATGAAAAACTTTTAGTACCTACCAAGGTAAATAATAATTTTTTTGAATAAAACCTAAGAATATCATAAAAACTTGAATTTAAATTATATATTTATTATTGTTTTCTTTAATTAGTATATATTTTTTTTTACTCCCAGTTCTAGAATTATAGTTTAACATGTTTTTATTGCTTTAATTTATAAAATCATAACCTTAAACAATATTTTTTTTTTTTTTTTTTATTATTAAGTTTTTCTTAAAATATGCGTTATATAATGAAAATCAATCATTTTTTTTTTTTGAATATTTTCACTTTCTTTTAACCAACAAAAAAAAAAAAAATTTCTTTCTATATGAATTCTTTTTTAATAAAAAAAATCTGAATTAATCATTTGTAAATTATTTAATTTTTGATTCGAAATGATTCAAAAAATTTACAAAAATTTTTTTATTTTTATTTTCTGGCAAAAGTTATTCTTATATTTTCTTTTTATTCACTTTAACTTTTAAATCATATGTTTTGTTTTTTTATGGAGAAAAATATTTTAGATAAAAAGAAAAAAAAAAAAACAAAAATAATGAATCATTAATCTTTCGATTTAAAGTTGCATGTCATAAATTTTGTTTTTTTTGCAATTTTGATTATTTTCTTAAAATTTCTATCACGTTACAAACCAATAATGGATGTTATATGATTAAAGTGAATATTTGATTACATCAAATAGTTTTCAACTACCTATACATTAATAGTCTAATGAATTGAATTGAATGTTTCCAATCAGTTAAAATCCAAAACAAAAGATAAATGATTATTTTGTTGAAAAAAAGATTATAAAAGTCTTTACAAAGAAGTTGCACAATAAGAAAATTCATACGGTTTGATTGGATTTTGACAAATTTGAGAGTTTTTTGATTTATAAACGCATATTAAATGTATTTGTTATACTCTTTATATATTCAATACTGGTAATAAATTTTTAAAGATCATTGTAGTATTTAGATAAAATAAAATTTAATATTACGTAAAATTCAATATCAGATATTAAATTTCAGGGTATGGAATGGTGGGAAAATAAATTCAAAGAGGAATTTCTTTGATAGGAAAGTTTTCAATTTAGATTTTTATCATCAAAATTTTGTCATTATGATTGGTTTTGTGAAAAAAAAAAATAAAAAAAAAAAATATATAATTATTTTATATTGATGAAAATGTTAAACTTCGAAAAAGAAAAGTTTACATAAAATAAAATTATAAAACTTAATTTTTATTTTATAAGTTTACGTACCATACATATACGCATATTTTTCTTATTGTTGCAAAATTGGTCTGTTAAATCATTTTATGATTAACATGTAGTATAATACAATTGATGTTAAAGTTTGAAGCATTAAGTATTATCATTTAGATCAGGACCCTATTGCACCAACTACTTATCACTAATCAAATAATCATTTTTTTTTTTTTGATAAGTGTTTGTTGTGTTGCAACAAAACTGTATTCGATGGTAACTCAAATAAAATTTTGATTAGTAAAAAACGCTTACCTATCAAAAATATAATTATTTTCATTATTATTTGATTAGTTATAAGTAGTTGGTGCAATAGAGCGAAGGTCTAAATCCTGACTGAGACAGCATAGAAATTTGAATGATTATTTGATGATAAACTTTTATTAGTGCATTTATAAAGCCTAGGTTTGAAATACTCATTGAAATTTTTAATTAGATTAAAAAATTTTATTTTATTTTAGAATATAGCCCCACTAAGGAGCTGTACTAAAGCAAGTTATTAGTTTGCTTTAGTATAGGTTTTTAGTGAGGCAACTTTATTACTCAAAACAATGCTATAATAAGCTATATATTATTTTTAAACTTCAAAATTAGTCAAATATTCTTTCAATTTTATGTATATATACGTTTAATGTATAATTTTAACTTTATAAAAATTAATATTCTTCTTTTCTTTAGATTATTCACTTTGATTTGATGTCTCATTACAATTTTTGACAATTACTTTTTTTTGTTTGCATTATAATTCACAGATAGCGCGCGTAATCAAATTTATAATATGTAGTTTGATAAAAATTTTTGTAACACTAGTGTTTTATCAAGCTATAAACGATTAATTTAATATTTTCTTTTTTTTTTGTTCATTCCCCTGCTACATAAATGTGACAAGAAAATTACATAGGCTTTCCATTTCAAGCGTGGCTATAAATCTCGTTAGGGGAATTATTCTTACGACATGTGTGGGATTCGAACCTACACTCCCTTTAAGCTCTTACGCACTAGGCCACCGAGATCCCAATTTAATGTTCTAAATGTTTTTAAAATTTTAACTATACATATATTTTATAGTAATAATTATAATGTATTTTTTTTTTTTTTATTTCTTTCCAACTTCAAAATTTAAAACTGTAACAACAGAAAACGCTAATAAAAAAAAAACTTTCGAATTAATTCATTATACATTTTTTGATATTTCACTTACTTTTTCTTTCGATTTTGATGTTATTTTTCATTTCTTTTAACATATTATTTTCTTTCTCTTTTTTTTTTTTTTTTTGGTATTTACTTTATTTTCTATTTAATTTATATTTTTATATGATTTTTTCTTTTTTTTTTATTAACTTCTATTCGAATCGGTCGGTTTATTAAAAAGTAATAAGAAAAAAACTTAACGAAAATGAAAAACAAAACAAAAAAAAAAAAAAAAATTAATAACGAAAGTATCTATAAGATACAAAATACGAAATGAAAAAAAAAAATTTTTTTTAAATAAGAGTTCGCGCCTTAACACCTCGATGGTTAATCATTTACTGAAGATTTTTTCAATTTATTGTTTTTTCGTCTTTTTGAATTCCGCTTGACCAAAAAAAAAAAAACCAAAACAATGACCATATGGTAAGTAGTATTGGTAAATTCCTGTATGAGTGGGTATATATTATAACTATACATGGTTGTGTATTGAAAAGCTGTTTTGTTGATTTTGTGTACTTAATGTATATATACGGTGCATTGACTATCACCATTTACTGTATATGTGAAAAAACGAAGACCTGAATGTATAAGCGATTCAAATTCAAGTTTTACATTATTTTTCTTTTTATTTTTATATTTTTTTTCTCTTTTATATTTAGTTTATTCTCTGTCTCTGTCTCATTTTTATTTTAATGCAATGCATTTTCTTTAACCTTGGTACTACTAACTCACATTTTATATAGTTTGTTTCCTGTTGGGCACAAAATTAACTTTATTTGGTGGTTTTTCTTCTTGTCTTGACTATTAAATGCAATTTTCTGTTTTTATATTTTAAGAAAAAAAAAAAAAAAATTTAGTAATAGTTATAGATGGTTTTTCCGCAAAATATAGAAGAAAAACTTGTTTAACAAGTAAAATTGTATAAAGTTTTTCATTTAATAACTAATGAAAAAATATTACATACAAATTGCACTATTTTGTGTAACTCAAAGTAAAATAAAATAAAAAAATAAAAATAATAAATTGTTCATAGTATATAAGTGTATGTATAACAGAGGTATGCAAACATTTAAAGATTTTTAAAAGTTCATCAAATCATTTTATTTAAGATTGCACAATAGTTTTTATAATTCTCGATTTTGATTGATGTAAATTTAAGATGCCAGGATCTTATGACTTAGGATAAATGGCCTTAACAGAAATACGAACCGTTATCTAAATGTGACAATTAAATATTTTTGCAGCATCATTTTCAGTTGAGATCACTTTATTTTGAGACCTTAATATTATTTTAAATATTTTTGCGAGTCATGAAATTTTTCAGGAGACTGACGATAACAACAAAATTTATATTGTTTCTTTGAAAATATTACAAAATTGTAATATAAATATGTAGCTTTCGATTTCCGTTAGTAAAACGTTTTACTAAAAAGAAATTATAGTATAAAGGTTTCGGATATAGTTTCGTAAAGGGGAAGTTTATCCAAGGTTTCAAATAACATGTCTTTCAACGATTATAAAAGTTTGTCCATAATTTATATTTCTTAATTTTACTTTTTTTAAAATATTGCATTTGATTCAGGAACTACAGGTTGTTCAGCTCTGTTATAAGAGTATTTATAATATAAACTGTTTATTTTATATACAAAAAAGTTCACTATAAAATAGCCAGCTACCTAATGGATATTTTGAATCATAATAAGTGGTTGTAAGTAGGTACTTGTTAAAAAGAAAGGGATACATTGAAAGTCTAAGAAAAATTAAATTTAATTATAGCAGGTCTTTTAATTGATATAAATATAATAATTATAGTATATATACCTGTATTTAGATATTTGATATATGATCCATAGATTGAACATCGCTGATGACATCCAATGTTTCGTGATATTCTATTATTATTTTAATGCCTTTAAAACAAATCTTAAGATATGAAAGAGAGAGAGAGAGAGAGATAGCGAAAAAAATTATGAAAACTAATATTAATTACCTTTAAAAGAGTTAAAAACAGTGGAAAAAATTAAAGTACATTAAAATTACTTTTAAAAGTGTAAATAGAAACTTAAAAAAAAAAAAACGAAAAATGAAGAAGGAAACATTTAAAGTGTATATTGGATTACAACATTTAAAAGTTAATATACTTTAAAAAAGAAAAACTTAAGTCTACTATTATAGTTAAAGTTTTATCGGCTTCATTTAAATTGTTTGAGAAAGAAGAAGAATTTAAATATAAAATTAAAGTTAATATTTGTTAATTAATTTATAGTGAATAAGAAAGTACGATATAATTTAAATACTTTTTTTGTTTTTTTTTTTTTTTGGAAATTGTTTTGGCTTTCACATAGCAATAAACAAATATTTAATATAGATATTTTTTTTTATTAAATAAAAATAGTTTCGGAAGTGAATTACAAAAGGAATCAGTAAAAATATTCGTTAAAAAAAATAAAAAAAAAAAAAAATAATTTAAGTTCAATTAGTTAAAATTGTTTTATTTGTAAGTGGAACTAGGAAGTTTGTTTGTAGATTTGTAAAAATTTTATTGCTTTAATTGAAATTTTTTTTTGGTATTTTTAAGTAAAATAATGTTTACCTATCTATACATATTTGTGGCACATTTTTTAAGAAAATTTTTCCAAAAATCAACTTATTAGTTTCTCTGTTGTTGGTTTGTCCGTCTGTTTTCTAAACTTGTACAGCGTTAAAGCTAGAGCAGTGAAATTTAAACTATTTTTTTATAGGTCTTTTAAAAAAAATTATGTTAAAATAGAACAATGTAGTCATACTCATTTTATGTAGTCATACTCATTACGCAGCTAGCCCCTAAAAGGTGAAAAAAAGTCCTCATTTAAAAAGTTTATATCTCAAGTTTTGCTTAATTGTTTTTTGATCTTAGAAATTTCAAATAATAGTACATTTTTTTTAGCAAAGCAGTATTTAAAATTACCGTTATGTGAACACAAAATTTTGTCATGAATGATTTGAGACAAGAAAAATCTTTTAGAATTAGCATAACGATAATTTTCAGAGAATTTTGTTATATCTCCTCTACTTTATAAGATGTTGGAGGTAATAAGATGTTGGAGTAAGGGGAAATAACTCTTACGACGTGTGTGGGATTCGAACCCACACTTTGTCGGTGTTTACAGAGAATTTTATACGCTCTTACCAACTAGGCCACCGACACCCTTGTTGGAGGTTATTATATAAAAATATGCTATTTTTAGACATCTGTAACTGAACTGTACACATTTATTCTATGTAAAACACAAAAATTAAAGATTCAACACTATAATTTTACATTTTACAACTTTACTATAAGTTTTACGGTTACAGCTTAATTATATAGGGTTTCCTTAAGATTGGAAAAAAATGTCTATTCTTTTTTCACAATTTTTTTATACATATAAAATTTACTAAGAAATTTTACAAATATTGGTGCAAGTCATGATATTCTAAAGTGATTTTATTGGCTTTTGGAAAATATGTACCTTTAAAAACTTTTTTTTTAAAAGATGTGACTATTTTTCTGAGCATTAATTTAATATAATAATAATTTTTTATACATATTTTGAAATGTACATTTCCATTCTTCTGTCAAGTAGCATCAAATATTGTCAAATATTGTCATGTGTTTTTATATTTTATTTTACTCTTTGACGACGTCATTGTCATTGTCACAATTAAAAATATGAGAATCAAAAAACTGAGGAGAGTAGCGTACCATCTTATTTAATTTATCTTAATAATAATTTGTTAAAAAATTAACCAACAGATTTATCTTGCTTTGCCATAATATAAAAGTTTTATACATTAAAAATTATTCTATGTTAAAGTGTTGTGATTATATCAATTATATCATCTACCTATTCATTTTGAAGATGTCTTTATTTTTAAAAGCGCGTAAGTTGTATTAGTCATTATGTTTAATAATTTTAATTTTTGTAATATTATAAGATGATTAACAAAGAGCAATTTTTTAAAATAAAAAAAAAATAAAATAGGTATTTATTAATTTTAGTTTGTTTTAACTTTATACCGTGCGATTTTTTATTTGGAATTTGTTCAGGCAGTTTATAGCGAAGCTTTGAATTTTTGATTTGAAATTTTGCGCAGAAAAACTTGTACACACTCGTATTATATTATTTTTGTATTAATTTCTTTGACTCACATAATATATTTTTTAAAATATAATTAAAATTAATATTGATATCATAATTTCTTAAGATAATTTCTAGTGGATAGTCTAGTGAATCTTCATTACTTCCAGTCAAAATCTTTAATAACTCAATATTATAGTAATGATATTTGAGAGAAGATCTATAAGGTATGGGGTAAATTGGTACATTAATATAGTTATATGTACCATTACATGATAATCAATACTTCATTAAGTACCAAAAGTACTATCAAAATTCAAATATGGATTAGTAAAAAGAATGTAATTAAAATACTTCCTACTTAAAGTTTGAGTTTATTAGTAAACTTTTGTAAAATAATTTTAACTATGGATAGGTCTCGTAAAAAAAATAATATTATGGAACATTTCTTTATTAAGCCTCATAAATAATAAAGTTCCTCAAACTTGCAAAATTCGGGTAGACGTTTGGAATTTTGTATCATTTATTTTCATTTGAATCTGTGAATTATAAGAATTAATAAGAAAAGCTATAGGTATATATTTTTTTTTATTGAATAAACCTTATTTTTTATTATGGGTATGTTAATCAGATTTTATTGATAACATTAAAAATAAAAAACTAAGTTCTTAAGAGTTTTCTTATCTAATTAAGTAAATACTGATGAAAATCGATCCCATGATATTTCCTCGTAAATTATGTAAATTTACGATGAAACAAAACTTCGACTTCCAACAGGGAGGTATTAAGTTTCTCTAACATTATGCAAGGTATCGTTCACAAAATATTTAGGTGTATTACGAAATATAGCCTGAAGACGATTTCATTTATTAGCAATTCGCTTCAAACGGAATGTGAGGTTCAAGGCTGCATATTCCAAAGTCTAAATGGACTAAAATAGTCCATAATAACCGAATTACTTTCAAATTTAGAAGAAATAAATTTATTAAATTTTTAATCCAATTTAATTTGAAAAATTACAACATTCTTAAAATTATTTTTTTTTATTTATTCAAATTTTTTCAAACTTCCTCAACTTCCTCAATTATTTTTTTTTTCCAATTTTCCACAATAATCACTTTCAAATTAACAGGTTGCAAAGAAAAAAAAACTAGTTAACAGCTATTAAAACTTTAGAAAATTTAATGAAATGACCGGTAAAATATCCTTTAAATATATGAAGCACATTGCGTGTTACATCTGATAATATACACATAATATTATTTCTATTTTAAGTATATTTAGCCTAGATTATAAATATTTGAAATTTAATATTAAAGAAAAAAACTTGATTGGAAAAAAATAATTTTAAATCAGTTGCTAATTTATATTAAAAAGTAAGGTACATATATGTATATTCTATATATAGTTATTTTTAGAGAACTGCTGTAAGTATCTAATTCTGAAGAAAATTGTAAGTATATTTAAAATAAGTGTATCTTTTTTTAATACCTATGAAAAAATTTAATTCTAAGTAGTATATATTATTATGTACAATCTTAGCTAAAATATTAAAAACTCTTTTTTGATGCATAAGCATCCTTTTTATTGCATATTGTTTCTTACCTAAAGATGAATAGTAGAAAATCAGCTAGAATATATTTATATATAAGTTAACGACGATTGGAATATATGATACTGATATAAAAAAACAAACGTTTTTATATTCCATATATTCCTACGTTTGAACTTGTGATTTTGTTTAAAAAAGTAAAATTTGAATTCAAGCTCATCAGTTTTATGTATTCGACCAAATGTCTCACATAAATGTGTTGTGCATTGTATATTTTGAGAGTAAGTCGCAAAATCCACAAAAACAATATCCCCAATTATTTTACATACCTAGTTGTTGAAATATGCCTTTATGTAAAAATAATAAGAAAGAATTTTAGTGTTGTTTAGATTGGGAACCGCTACTCCCACTCTTTTAAATTATTTGTTGTGTCAAATATATATATGTAAAAATGATAATTAGGAAGGATTATTGACATGGTTATAAAATCAGGGTCCAATAATTTGTTTAGCGGGGGTTTGGGTACGTTAGACCCCACTGCTTTATATTTCTTAATTGTGAAATATGTATACAATAAAAATAGTTGGGAAGAGCTTTAAAATTTGTTACAAAATTAAAGTTTCTTCCTTTTTCCAGAATATTTTTTGCACATTTTTGAATTTGTGGATTTTTTTTTATGTTTTTTTTTTTTTGTGGATATTGGCTTTTGGATTTTTATTAATGAATTTCGGTTTGTGGATTTGGTCAACAAACATATTTCGCATCAGCGTTGCCATCGTCACCGTAATTACCTTGTTTCAAGGTAATTTCTTCCCAAAAACCACCAAGGTAATAAAAAATTACCTTGTTAGAAAACATCGTAATTTTTTCCTAATAAATAAAATTAAATTTTTTGCCAAACATCCCTTTCAAAAAGTAGTTCACATGATATTAAATGTTGGCATTTGGCAGCTTTTTTTTATTCAAAGTTCAAACATATTTTACAAAAATAGTTATGTTTAATTTGTTAATATTTGGTCAATTGTCATTTTATTCAAAATTCAAATCTACTCAAGTTACTCAATTACTTGCTAGTTATTCAAATTTCAAAAACTTTTTCTATTGAGTAAAGTAAAATTATTTTATATGGTTTATATAATATTATTCCTAAAATGCAAAAATTTGAAAGTTAATAAAAATGCAATTTTCTTCGCTGTTGAAGAATGTAATACGCATTTAATTGTGTTATTAAAACTTTCACGGATAGAAAAATTTCACTGGATAATATAGATAATTAGTTTTGCCAGTGACGGTTGCAATGCTATGATGGGAAAATATAACTCAATAGCTGCTAACTTTATCAAAAAATGTTCTGAAATTTTCATTTTGAAATGTATTTGTCACTCGCTCCATATATATTCTAATGCTGCTTGTAAGGTTATGAATGCGAATTATTAGCTCGCAATACACATAATTATTTTAAACATAGTAATAAAAGACAAGAAATTTTTTGAAACCTTCCAAGAATATTTAAATTTAAAATCGCAAAAAATTTTAAGAGCATCACAAACACTTTGGTTTGGTTGTATTTAGGATAAGTTTCAAGGTAATAAATTCCAAAACAATTTTTTACGTAAAATACCGTTATTTTAGAATTTCATTCTGACAACGCTGTTTCGCATATATGTATCTTTATCTAAAAATAAAAAAAAATTAAAAAAGTAAGTAAGTAAGTAACTGTTATCATTTTGTTCAATACTGTAATCAAAAGATGAAATGAATTTAAATATTTTGTAATATGTGTATAAGAACATTCAAATGGGTACATATACATATTATATATTATAGTAATCGTATTAATTATTAGGCTTGTCTCGGAACAATATATGAAATAAAGAAAGTTTAGTTAACACATTTACATATTATTTTTTTACATAGAAAGTGATTTTACAATAAAATTTAAAAGATAATGTCTTGAGACACTATTTATTTGTTAAATCTAGAAAATGTTGATTGACTTGAATTTTTTTAAACTTCTTAAAATACTTAAATCAGAATACAGATTTTTTTGTTTTTTTTTTTTTTCATAATTATTTTAACTTTCTATAATATTATTTTAAATTATCAAATATCATTTAATCTGAAATACAAAATACTTAGATGCGATAATTGAATATTAAACAAATTAAATGCGTACTTTTTTCTATATTCTGTTTTTACTGACATCTTTGGGAGAAAATCCAATACAAAACTGGTATTGAAAACAATTTGAAATTGACAGTTTTTAAAAGTAGTTATTGTATCTATGAAATATTATGTATTAAAAGAAGTAGGTATTGAATGAATGAAAAAAATTTATTCTTAAGAATTATAATTTTTATTCATTATCATTTAAAAAAAAAAAAAAATGAAAGACAATAACAAATAATGTTTAAAACATATTTAAAAAAAAGAAAAAGTAAAATTAAACTTGATAGAACATTGAAAATGAAAATAAATTGAAAAATTAATTATTGTGTGAAATAACTTATAAGAATGTGTTAAGAATTTTAATTTAATACAGACAATATTTTTTAAATTTAATGTATATATATCTAATTCTTGTTAAAAACAGAAAAAAAATAAGAAGGATGGCTGGCTACTAGAAAGATTTTTTAATTATGTTAGAAAAAGTAGAATAATAAAAAAGAAAAGTGAAAAATTAGATTAATTATTGTACTGTAAGATGCTTTAGTTGAAAATGAAAGTATAATTTATATTAATTATTATTAAAATATAAATTGAAAATGATTTTTTTCCTTAACTAATTTGTAAAATTCAGAAATTTGGACAATTGAACATTCCAATGAGGAGTAGTGTAAATATTTACGTATATTTATTGTATCTATGGAATATTCTATACCTACATAAAATGTTATGTAATGAACACCTTTTCAAACAAGAGGATGTGTTAAAAATGTTTAAAATAGAACAACGAAATCTTAACAATGGATAGGTTTTAAAAAAAAAAATTAGAACAATTTTTTTATGTATAGCATCCATTCATCCATTACGAAATAGCAATCCTCAAAACTTTGAAAATATCATATTTTCAAATGTGTATATTTAAGGTTTTACTTAAAATTTATCCAATCTAAAAATACGAAACGACAGGAGTATTCTAAATCAATGTTTTTTTAGCTTGCTAAATCAACATAAAAATTTTATAATTTTTTGAAATTTAGTATTTAAATTTACCGTTATGTAAAAAAAAATATTGTTTAGATTTTATTTCCTTAATATTTTCAGAAAGTTTTTCTTTAGATCCTCGTAATTTGGAAAGAAAAAATATCTTTAGAAAAAAGCAAAGTTAGAAAAGTTTTTTAATATTTCTCCCAGTTTTATAGAGCTATTAGGACTACAAAATTGAAAATTTATTATTTACGCATTACCGGTACAAATTCTTTCAAAGTGAAACATTCATATTGAAACTCCACTTTTTTACTTGTGTTATTTGTTAACATATATTAAAAACTCACAATAAATTCTAAACTTGTTTTTCTGTCTTTTGAAAAATTTGTATTTTAAAAATCTTTTATTTTATATTCTGCCTTGTTTATCTTTATTTTATAGGGATATCTTTGTATAATTCCGGTTTTCAAACGTGTTATAAAAATTTAACTCAAAATTTAATATTTATATGTATGAATAGTTTTGAGCAACCATGGTTATAGTTGCTGTTGAACAGATATATCTAATTTGTTGAATATTTTATAATTTCCCCTTATTGTAATATACTATTGTTATTGTTATTTTGTCAGATTTTTGCATATATGCATTTCTCCGGTAGGTTAAGTTGAATTAAGTGTTTTTGAAGCGGTGTTTGTCTGTCTGTGGGCACGTGTACAGCCCGGACCACGTGTACATCGGTTATGTGGTGGACACAGAAAATAAATTTGTTCTTTGCTTGAAGAAAATTAAAGTAGATACAAACAGAAGTTTAAATTAAAAAAAAAAATTAACTCTCCTTTAAAAATGTAATTTATTTCATTAGTGCTAAGTACAGGGTTTTCCAATTTGAGTGATATGATTTCTTTCAAAAAAAAAAACACACTAATTCTTAAGGAAATTCAAATGTTTTTTATTTAATGTGAAGTACAATCGATACAATTAAGTTCTCAATAAAACGACATTCAAATGGCCTCCACGACTTCTTTTGCAGGAATAAATTCGATGAACCCAATTTTCGAGCACTTTTTCCACTAAATCAAGTCGTATGTCATGAATAGCACGTTCAATATTGATTTCTAAAGCTTGAAGACAGTCTGGTTAGCAATAGCTCTGGTCTAGCAATACTAGAATAGTCTGGTCTAGCAATACTAAAGACCAATGACTTCAAATAACTTCACAAGAAATAGTCTAATGGTGTTAAAGCACAACTTCTTGGAGGCCATTTAATGTCACAATTTCTTGAAATAATCGAATCTCCAAACTTTTCTCGCAATAATTCGGTTGTTGCACGTGCTGTGTGGCACGTAGCCCCGTCTTGTTGGAACCAGATATTGACAGTAACGGTGTTACCAGCTTCATTTCGAAAGAAGTACGGACCGATGATTCCACCAGACCAAAAACCACACTAAACTGTTAATTTAGGTGAATATAATGGTTGTTCATGAATAATTTGTGGATTTTCTTCGCACCAGAATCGACAGTTTTGTTTATTTACCGCACCGTTCAGATGAAAGTGAGCCTCATCGGAGAAGATGATTTTCTTAAAAAAATCGTTATCGTTTTCAAGTTGTTCCAAGACAAAATCAGCAAATTCACGATGTTTACGGTGGTGAATAATGAAATTGTAAACATTACTGAATACAATGAAAAAAAATGACAGATCATGACATACTATAAATGGCCGAAACGTCACTTAGAAATCATATCGCTCAAATTGGAAAACTCTATATAATCAAATTCAATCTGTGATGAAATCTAGAAATTTAAAAATAGACATAGTATAAGATAATTTATTAAAAACGATCGAAAATTTTCATATAAGTTATGTTTCGTATAATGGTAAATTTGTATGGGTAATGTTTTGAAATTAATTCGACGTTAAATGCTTTTAAATCTAAAATAGTAACCAAATAAAATTTTGTTTTTACTTTACTTTAAAATCATTCTTAATTCAAAATCATTATTTTAAAATCAACTTAAAAACAGCTAAAAGCTATATAATATATAAACTTGGTGTGGATTTGAAAAAGAAAGCAGCAAAAAATCAAAGAAAAAAAAACCCTTAAGAAATGTAATAAAAGATGCTAAAGTAGCAGTCTACATCTTAATTTCTACCAGTTGGATATATGTATATTAAATGATTAACTGGTTTGTTTTTTCAGTAGTAAAAGTTAACTTTATATTAGGATATTTAGTTATTTTAACAATGTTGAACTATTCCACCTATATTGTGTTTCAATTCTATTGTAATTATTATATTATATAGTTATTGTATTTCACAGTAAAAATATATAACTCTGAATAAAACAGTAGGAACATATTCTGATGTACATAAATTATATTAATATTTCATTTTAATTAAGATACCATTATTTAATTTTGTTGTTTTTTTAACTTAAAAATTTAATAAACTTTTACTTTAGGTATACTTTAAAAAAAAAATCTTAATGAACTTATAATGATATTCGGAATCCGGATATATATTATAATATACCTATAATGTGTAATATTACGTATATCACAACAGGTATAATTCAATTTAAAAATTAAATGTAAATGAAAATAAAAGTTTTACAACATTTTTAACTTATGACATTGTATCTGAACTTTAAAAAGTTAAACAATAACTGAAAAAAAAAAAAACAAATATCTTTCAATTTAACATAAATGTAAGTATAGGTCAATTTTTCTTTGGATTATTTGTAACTTGTAATTGAATGTGAAATTAAATCTTGAACAAAATGAATGAATTGTATTAAAAGCATTTCAAAAGCATAAAAAATATGAGCATTGAATATATCATAAAATTAAGTTCAAATTTATATGAATATGTTGTACAAAAATTAAGTTGTCTTAAAAACCCCATGATTTCAAACAGAATTAATTTAAAAAAGTGTTTTTCAAATATACTTGTTATATGATTGCGCAAATTTTTTCTTTTTTTTGATTTTCAGTTATAAAAACTAAAAACACTTTTCGAAATCTATGATTTATGTATTTGTAATGATTCGTTGTTTTATATGTTGAAATAAGTTCATCTCAGTATGCATCTATAGATACATAAATCTGTGTATCAAAAACTCCTTATGTCAACAATTAAAATAAAGTTGTACGAGTACATTATCTTCTCATTATATTTTAAAAGTTAAAAAAAATTAATTTGAAAGTTTTGTGTTCTACAATTAAGATAATTTTTAATTAACTTGAAAAAAAAAGAACAGGCAGAATGTAAAAACAAAGGTTTTTAAAGGTGCACATTATGCAAAAAACAATAAAAGCTGTTTAAAATATTATGATTTTGCCACCAAAATTTTAATATTTCTTTGGATTTATAATTGAAGGGAAAATTGTAAAAAATCAAAAGATACTTTCTTTAATTTTAAGAAAATCCTATACTGTTAAGACATGTAAAACTATATAATGCTGGGTTTTGATTCAAAATTTGAAGGTCCTATCTAAATCAGTTGTTGACATATAAAAGAATCAAAATCTTACAAAATTTTGTTTTTACATAATGGTAATTTTTGTTTTACGAGGGTTGGTGGTAATCATTAAAACACATTATAGAGAAGTGGAACAAGCACAAGTCTACTATGGATTTGTAGAAATTGAACCAACTAAATAACATCTCGCTTTTGTGACCAAACAATAGGTTATATGTCCTTTAGTACTAATGTACTACTTGATCAAGGCAAGTAAACATTAAATACTAAATTACAAAAAATTCAATAATTTTGACGAACAAATTTAATCGTTCTGTTTTAAAGCGTGTAGTAGTTTTATAAACAGAACGACGAATGGATGAACAGAATGAAACTAATAAGATAATTTTTCAAAAAAAAATAATGAATAGTAAAAAATTAAATTAAATGTTTTATTACTGAGCAATTGGGGGTCTTAGAACCTCATTTAGTTATTACTTATTAGTATAAATTTCCTTAAACAATAAAAATGTATAAAGTGAAACTTGTTTCATTGAACATCCTTGATATCATAAAAAACAAAAAAATAGTTCAATCAGAAGGTGGTCCAATTTTTAAGGTTTTTGTTTTAATATTTTAATTATGAAAATAAATTTATTATGTTCCACACTATTCGAAAGTAGAAAATGACAATTAAACGTTAACATTAGCTAGTTTAGGCGCAAGAACGTTTTTATTTAAATAGTAAAATACATAATTGGAATGACTTTTATTTTTTTTGTTTTAAATAGACAAATTTATTTAAAACGAGGAAGAATACAGTTGCCTTTGTCAACTCTTAGATACCCGTACGAACAGTTAGTATGTTCACAGCCTGTCATCTATACTCTTATCATTCATTCACTAGTGACATATACGATATGTAAATAAACATGATATTATATAAGTATGTATGTATAACAATATCATATAAATAAAAATTCTTCAAGCAACCGTTATGTTGTTTATTTATTTACATTTTTTTGTACTACGCATTATATCCTCAACAATTTCAAATTATCGAGTAAAACAAAATGCAAAAAATTCGTTAAAGAAATTTGTTAGAAAATTTGAAAAAATCAAGTAACACTTTCGTCAATTATAAAGTAACCCTATATTATTAAAAAAAGTTGTTAACAGAAATAAAAGTATAATGTTAAAGCTTTAATTTTTGTGTATTACTTCAAAAAAATTTTAACAGGTGTTCAAGTTACAGGTGTTTATAAATAGGAAATTTTCAGTTTTTGACCCCTTACAACTCCTAAACGGGGGGTGATACAAAAAAAATTTCTGAAATAACTCATACTTATTTTCAAAGATCTAACTTCTGTTAAAATTTTCTCCCCAAAGGTTCAAAAAAGCACTATATTTAAATTGTTATAGCACAAGTTGTATAAGGTATATCTTCATTTTGAAAACGACAAACGATTACTACTTTCATTAGCTTTAAAAGTATATATACAATAAATATATATTTGTGGCATACGGTGTCTTAATTTACCGTTATGTGAAACTCAAATTTTGCAAAATCCTTCAACCCTTCTATCTTCTAAACGGTTTAAGTTGGAAACTTGAAATTTTGACAGAAGTTAGATCTTTGAAAATAAGTATGAGTCATTTCAGAAATTTTTTTTTCTATCACCCCCCGTTTAGGAGCTGTAAGGGGTCAAAAACTGAAAATTTCTTATTTTTAAACACCTGTAACTTGAACACCTGATAAAATTTTTTTGAAGTAATACACAAAAATTAAAGCTTCAACATTATACTCTTATTTCTGTTAATAACTTTTTTTAATAATATAGGGGTACTTTATAATTGACGAAAGTGTTACTTGATTTTTTCAAATTTTCTAACAAATTTCTTTAACGAATTTTTTGCATTTTGTTTTACTCGATAATTTGAAATTGTTGAGGATATAATGCGTAGTACAAAAAAATGTAATTAAATAAACAACATAACGGTTGCTTGAAGAATTTTTATTTATATGATATTAATATATATACATACTTATATAATAATATCATGTTTATTTACATATCGTAATGTCACTAGTGAATGAATGATAAGAGTATAGATGTATATTATATAGCGCCGTATTTACATACATATATGTATTTTATTGTACTTATAAGAAATTATTCTGTCAATGGAATATTTAAATATAATATAATATAATATTTAAAATTATATTTACTATTTTGTACTAAGTAAATTTAATATACATTTACCGCTTAGTATTAAATGGTACTATAGAATATTTGAAAAAGTTTTGGATTGATAATCGTTATGTGAAAGGTTAGAATCTGCTTTTGAAGAATGTACATATAAACATATAGTTTGAATATATGTACAACCCATAGTTCTAGAAATTATAAAATTCACCCAAATTATTTTAAAATACTAAAATATTAAAAAAATAATATTGTAAGCAGAGTGACAGGCTGTGAACATACTAACAGTTCGTACGGGCATCTAAGAGTTGACAAAGGCAACTGTATTCTTCCTCGTTTTTTAACAAGAACACTATAGTATATAATGCCACTCCTCAATTTTATGAAACTTTTAGCATCCTTATCGTAAACTACTCGTATAGATTTCAGAGAAGAGTGTAGTGGTTAAGACATTGACCTTTCATTCGAAAGGTCTCGGATTCAGAGGTCATATAAATTAATAAAAAATAATATAGATTTTTCTTATAATATATACTTAGTATTGGCATATATATAATGTTGGCATATGTATAGTGTTAGTATATAATAAAAATAATTAAATGAAAAATAAGTAAATATATCTTATAATTAATGACATATTGTATAATATATAAATAATAAAATAATTCTTGCATAAGGTAAAAGATAACATGAAAATAAAGAAATATAAACGTTTTATAGACTTGTACATAGCTAAAGCCAAGTAATCAATGGCTTAGTGAAATTAATAATTTCAGATACTGAGTCTTCGTCAAATATGAATAATAAATGACTTAGTGGATGCTCTGTGCTCCTTATAGAAGTGGAAAGAAAAAAAAACAAGAAAAAAACAAATCGTATCCTACTAAGATGTAACTTTCACTCAAAATTTCGACAAATCGCGACAAAATTTTCTTTTTAAAAATTTATCATTTAGCTGTCTTCTAAACCTTAAAGTATAAGGATTTTGCAATATATATATGTATTTCTAAGTATCTATATCTATATCATTAATATTGTAAAATAAATCATTTGCTCAAATTAAAGGATGAATTTCATAAGAGTACATTGAAATAACTTTGTCGATAGGGTGTGTACACATAGGATGTGTTTAGTTTTTTATTTACGTTTAACAGTTATTCAAATAAGTAATGAAAAAACGAAGGATTTTCAAGAATGCACATTTCCAAAATTAAAAAAATATTCGATCATAAATTTTGGTTAAAGAGCACATAAGTAGGTATATTGAATAAAATAAAATTTATTATATTTTATTATAATATTTATATGTATAATATATATAATATTTATATATTATAACAAAAAACGATAGGAAAATTTATTAGAAACAAGTAAATGTAACAGTAAGTCGATGCAACCGACTTATTAATACCCTACACCTGAATAATTCGAATTAAATTAAAATTCCATAAGTGTTTTTGGCAGCTGCTTGAACTTCTTCCCTTTTCTGTCTTATTCAACTCGAATTTCAAGAACGTAAAAGAGGCATCCGCTTGGGATATGCTTGACACCCTTGTATAAAATTTTAAGTTTCTATCTTAATTATTTTCGAAGATTGGTAGTCCTTGGGAAGTTTGTGTCAGCTACCCGAATTGCCACTCCAATTAATCGAATCCATCTCAGGAACATAAAGAAAACTTGCCAGAACACCATTCTATTAAATTTAAAAGTTCTACTTTTGTTGGTTTTGGAGATATGCTCGTTGCTCTTGTACTCGTCCGGAAGTTTCCAAAATACGAACCCATGGTTCAAATTCTTTCAAATGTCAGTTTCCAATTTTACAGAAAAGGAAACATAACAGAACACCTTTGTACTAAAAATAAAAGTTCTATCTTTGTTGGTTGTGGAGATATACTCGTTTGCTCTGGGGCTCGTCCGGAAGCTTCCAAGATTTGAACCCATGGACCAAATCCTCACAAATTTCAGAAACATAAATCAAACATGAAGGAACACCATTCTGCCTAATTTAAAGGTATATCTTTGTTGCATTTGGAGATAATATCATTTGCTCTGAGGCTCGTTCAAAAGCTTTCAAAATCCGAACCCAAGGACCAAATCCTCTCAAATTTCAGAGGCCTAAATCATACATGAAAGAACACCATTCTGCCAAAAGTAAAGGTTATATCCTTATTGGTTTTGGAGATAATCTCATTTGCTCTGGGGCTCGTTCGGAAGCTTCCAAAAGCAAACCCATGGACCAAATCCTCTTAAATTTCAGAGACATAAATCAAACACGAAAGAACACCATTGTACCGAATTCAAAGGTTCTACCTTTGTTCGTGTTGGATATAATCTCATTTGCTCTGCGGCTCGTTCGGAAGCTTCCAAAATTCGAATCCACGGTTCAACTTCTTTCAAATTTAAACCCATGGCCAAATCCTCTCAAATTTCAGAGACCTAAATCAAACATGAAAAAACACCATTCGGCCAAATTTAAAGGTTTTATATTTGTTGTTTTTGGAGATAATCTCATTTGCTCTGGGGCTCGTTCGGAAGCTTCCAAAATCCAAACCCATGGACCACATCCTCTGAAATTTTAGAGACATAAATCAAACTGGAAGAAACATCATTATAAAAAATTTAAAGGTTCTATCTTTATTGGTTTTGGAGATAATCTCGTTTGCTCTGGGGCTCGTTCGGAAGCTTCCAAATCCAAACCCATGGACCAAATCTTCTCACATTTCAGAGACTTAAATAAAACATGAAAGAACACCACCCTGCCAAATTTAAAGGTTATATCTTTGTTGGTTTTGGAGATAATCTCATTTGCTCTGGTGCTCGTACGGAAGCTTCCAAATCCAAACCCATGGACCAAATCCTCTTAAATTTCAGAGGCCTAAATCATACATGAAAGAACACCATTCTGCCAAAAGTAAAGGTTATATCTTTATTGGTTTTGGAGATAATCTCATTTGCTCTGGGGCTCGTTCGGAAGCTTCCAAATCCAAACCCATGGACCAAATCCTCTTAAATTTCAGAGACATAAATCGAACGGGAAGGAACATCATTGTACAAAATTTAAAGGTTCTATCTTTGTTGGTTTTGGAGATAATCTCATTTGCTCTGGTGCTCGTTCGGAAGCTTCCAAAACCCAAACCCATGGACCAAATCCTCTTAAATTTCAGAGACATAAATCGAACGGGAAGAAACATCATTGTACAAAATTTGAAGGTTCTATCTTTGTTGCTTTTTGAGATACTTATTTCTAAGGATCTAATCTCATTTGAAAATTTCTAACTTGAACGGTTTGGATGATACCATTAAAATACCATATGGCAAAAGTATATATTTACTTTATATGTATTTAGAAAGACAGACAAATATACAAATGGACATAGTGAAACTAATATGTTCATTTTTCAAAATTTTTCAAAATGGACTAAAAAAAAACCCAATTAAGATATTCAAAGATAACTCCGAAAGCAAATTTCCCATTCAATTGATATTCATAAAGAAAAAGTCAATACTTATGTCCATGATTCAAATAAAATATTTATTACTCTTAGTGCTTCACTCTTGTTGGTAGGTTGGTATACGTGGCTGGTTCTGTCAGCCGTGACAAGATCACAATTAGCGCGTTGGTACCGTTTTGCTACCCCTACCGTGACCACAAGGCTTATATTTAGGCTATATCGGACTTAATTTTAGATTCATTTCGCGGCATTAAGGAATCTTACAATTTCTGTAGGTTGCTTAGTCACTAGATCCCTAAGATTGTTAAGTTCATGGTTACCCAGAGCCACTCTTCTGACCCTGGCCAGCGCTGAGCATTTACACGTGAAGTGTATAATAGTTTCTTTCTCATGTCCCACAACCACAATTCCGGCATGATGTGTTGAATGGGATACCTAATCTGACCGCATATGTTCGCCAATTGGCCAGTTCCCAGTGTGCCGTGAACACACCTATGTTTCTGGCTATGTCTCGCCGATCAAAAATACGACTAAAAATTTTTTTACGTCACTTTTGCAAAATTGTTTTTTTGCTATTTAAAACCAGCTTTATTGGCCGCTGGGTTCGAGTAGCTGTCATACAACTTCTTTCTTTAAATTAAAATAACTCAGTATCTGTTGAAGTTAGATGTCTCAAATTTTGCAAAATCGTGTCGAGTTGTAGGTCAATAACACCTGTAAAATTTTGTTGTGCTGGGGTGACACGTTCGGGTAGCTGCCATACAACTTCTCCGTTTAATTGAGATCTAGCTTCAACACAGTGTCAGTGTCTCAGCTTCAACTCAGTGTCTGTTGAAGCTAGGTATCTGAAATTTTGTGCAGAGGTATCGAATCACATGCCAAAAACTTTTGTAAACTTTGGTTGGTGTTTGGTTGGCAGGTTCAGGCTTCTTGCACTTCTTGGAACTTAATGAAGCTAGGCGTCTGTAATCTTGCAAATGAAGATCAAGTTTTATGGCAACAACTTTTGTAATATTTGGTTGTGGTGGTGCGACTGGTTCGGATAGCTGTCATACAACTCCACAATTTACATAAATATATCTCGGTAGTTATAACGTCGGTACTAGAACATCTGAAATTGTTTAAAAGATGATCATGTTATATAGAAACAGGATATATTACGTTCATATGGGTATCCCAGAATTGACATAGTCTATTCTACTGCACTCTTCCTAGTTTATTCTATCTTGATTTAAAATTTTAATTTTTAAATGCTTAATTTATTTAACTCAATATTAAAGATTCCATATTATATTCAAACTAAATCAAAATACCATTTTTAAATTGAGAATAATTTTATTCTTTTTGAAAAAGTTAAAAAATTTATTTCAGAAATGTTAAATCAATAAATTAATATAATTGAAAACAAATCTTTTTAGTTATTTTTCAATACCAATTTTCAATTTAAAGGATTTTTATATTTTTTATAATTTTTAAAGGATAATCGTTTTGTATATAGCAAGGAAAGGATAACTTACATTTTCATCCAAACGTATTAATATTAAAAATTTAAATATTGTCGTGATTTTTAATGACATATTTACGTGATTTTTCTTAAACTTTTAAGCTTGCTTATGGTTTATACATATATATATATATACATATAATATATGGGTATGTTCATTATCGATTTTTTGTATTATAATTTCATTATTGAAGTGTTAAATACATGTAGTGACGTTTTACTACAAGTATAAGTGGAAAAAATAATTTTTAAAAATTTCCTGTTGATTATTTGTTTATTTTTTGTTAATGATATGAGAATTTTTAATTTTCCATGTATTGGTACGTGTGTACTATTAGGTATTTGAGTTATCGGGTATGATGGCAATGTAAATATTATTGAGTAAAAAAAGCATACATTTTTCTTTATTTGTTATTTTGTTAAAATTGCAAAATACTTGCAAATTATTAAAAGAATTCTTTAAAAGTTGAAGCATTATTATAAAACTTTACGTATATACCATTTTTGTTAAGTAATTAAAATTACATAATTTTCAGATTTTACTCTAATCATATTTTCAAATTAAATCATAATATATAGTGTTAAACAATTTTGTAGATAAGTTTAGTAAAAATTTCCGGTTGATAGAATTGATCCGGTTTAAAAGTTATTATTTAGAGAAATTTAATTTAATTTTAATTTAAAGTTTTTATTTTTTTTTTCTTTTCTAGTAAAAATTTTTTTTCCTTAATTTTTAATTAAATCACGTAAAAATTTCGAAAATATTTAAGTACTATTTTGTAAAAATTTCTAAAAAAAATAAAATTTATAATTTTAAATTTTTTAAGTAAAAATTTATTATTTATTTATTTTTCAAATAACATCACATCATCATGCAATAAAAAAAAAACAAAAAAAAAAAACAAAATTTTAATGTTATGATTGTTACATCCATTTATAAAATGTTAAAATTCATATAAAATTAACCATTATATGTTTGATGTTAAAAAGAAAAACCGAAAAAAAAAAAATGTTTGCTATACTTAAAGTTTAAATTTATTTTCGAATGTACATTTTCATTTTTATAACCGCATTAATAACACTTAACATTGGTATGTCATCTATTTTATACATTAAAACCTACAGTCACATCATTTAATGGATGAGTTTTTTTTTTTTCTATTTTTGGACAATCTTGCAATAAAACTTAACGAAGATTTATTAAAACACTAACTTTTAAAATATATTTAAAGAAAGTTAATAAAACCGAAGAAGAGATACGTGATTTTTAATTTTTGAGAAAAAAAAAAAAAAAACAAAAAAAAAAATGTTAAAAATACAAAATATTGGATGCATTACACTAAAAGTTATGAAAAAAGTTCAAAGAATTCATTTATCGTTTTATTAAATGAAATTGATATTTAAAATTCTTTCCAAGGAATAAAATAATCTTTAAACAGATTTACACAGAAGAGATATCAAATTATTATTCTTTTAAAAAATTAAATATAAGTGAATGTGTCTATGTTTAATATATGGCGTCTGTCTTTAATATTAAAATATTAAATATATGTGTGCTGTTCATATAAATTTAGTATATTATTATATTTTTTTTGCACTAAGTAAAGATACTTTTTAAGAAGATATTAACCTTAAGATTTTTTTTTTTTTGGAGAAAAAAATCAAATAATTTTAAATAAAATTTATTATAATTTATATAAAGTATAAGGCATAAAATAGAAACATGTAATACATAAAAAACATTTATACATATATACTTTGCAGGTTCTTTTTTTTTAGCATATTTTTTAACAAAATATTTTTAAATAAGTTTCATTACTCCGTCCCGTCCTTCTGATGTTTATAAAACTTTTACACGGTTTAAAAACAAATAATGAAATTTTAGAAAGCATAAGTCACTTAGAAAAAATTTATTTTGTAGAAGAAATTTTTTATGTAGTCCCACCCATTTCGAACCTACAGCCCTTCAATGTTGGAAAAAGCCCTATTTCTAATGTGTATACATATCTCAGGTTATGCTTAATATTTTTCCAATTTAAAACCACCAAACGTTTGGACATTTTTTTTTAGCATTATCTAAATAATACGATTTCTTGCAATTTTAGTATTAAAATTTACCGTTATATAAAAATAAAATTTTGTAAAATTTTGCTTCCTTCATATTACGCTACGGAAAGGCTTCCAGAAAGAATTTTCGAATTTTGAAAGAAGAAATATTTTTCTCTTTCAGAATTATAGCATAAGTTACTTAAGAATATTTTTTTGGACCTACCCGTTTTTAAGTGCTATTTATGGTCAATAATTGAAAATTGAGATCAGCAATTTGAATAATTGTACAAATTTATTTTTAATAAGATATAAAAATTAAAGCTTCAACAGTATATGTAGTCATACATATTGTATGTCACAGGGTTTCCTTAAAATTCAAGAAAGTGTCTCTTGATTTTTCACAATTTTTTTCTTAGATACCTATCTTTTTTTTTTGAGAAAATTTACAAATTTTGGTGCAAGTCACAATAAATTTTAAACTTTTCCATTGATGAGTCAATTTTTTTTATTGTTTTTTGCAAAATGTGCAAGTTAAAAAAATTTCAATTTTACATCATGCTTCGTTTTGTTTTTACTTTAAGTTATGCATATTTGTTGTTTGCTTTTTTTAATATTTTTTAAAAGTGTCATATATTCGTCCAAAATTTATTAGTTTTTTTTTTTTTTGTAATCTTATTAATAAATCCATAATTAAATTTTTCAAGGTTTAAAATCATAATTAACTTGAAATAAATTTTCATTTTAGAATATAAGTAAAAGTAATTGGTATACGTTTTTATTGTAATAAGTCGAACTAATATTGATCTTCTTGTAAATTTGATTTAAGGGAGTTGAACAATATAAATTTTATTAATTTTCATATCGTTTAGAATAGGTGCAGTGACAGAAAGGCCGAAAAAAGCCCTGGGGCTTTAATTCCAAAACTTTTGGAATTAATGCCTGTGCGCTTTAATTCCTTTACACAAAAGAAATAAAGCCCACGGGTTTTAATTCCAATTCAAAAAGTAATTAACGCCCGCTGGTTTTATTTCTTTGGACGTTCTGTCACTGCATCTTTAGAATAATGTAAAATTTGACAGAATGAAATTTTAATTTAGAACATATTTCTAACTGTAATGTTTAATATTCCGTATTATCACTTAAAATCTTTCGGTTTCTTTGTTCTATTTCTTTTAAAGTTGTCTAGAGTAAGATATCATCAAGTAAATTTCTGAAGGCATTGCATAAAATTACTTACAATAAAGTCTTCAATTTTATTAAATGAAATAAGTAATCATCCGCAAATTTTGGTAATTAGACAATTCGTTAAAGTACTCGTAAAATTGTACAAAAAAATATTTTCTGATGTGATCGGGTTTTCCGAAAAAAACTAATTTAATTTTTACATGTATTGAATATTTACACCACGTTGAGATATCGGTTTTATAATTTACCGGAACCCAGTGATTTATGATAGATACAATTAAGTAATAGAAAGAGTTACCGTTTTGTAAACGAAGATATTTGTCTTAAAATTATAACATTTTGGTGATAGAGCGCATTTAAAGTGTTTTAGAATCAATATTATTAAAAGTCCATTATATTATAAGTTATTAGATGCTTAATAAAAATTTATCAAGATGAGATAGCGTTTTCTTGAAATGCCGTGTGTTTTCTTGAAATGCTTGCTTTGCGGTGAAAATGCTGGTCTAAAATCTTTAAATTGATTCGAGAAATGGAAAAGCTTATTTAGTTTTTATATTTTTTCGCCTACATAATTTATATTTCAATTACAATTACATGACAATATTAATATTTCGTAAAAAAGCTAAGTTATGAACCGAAATTGCTTTTAGGTTTGTTTTATATAAAATTTAAATTTATAAAAATAAAAAAAAATGTTGATTCTTTTCGAATACTGATTAAATATTTAAATGATCGAGTACACCTTGAATAAAATACTGCAACATTTCGAAATTTTTAATTTCGATTAAATTGAGTCTGAAGTTTTTTTTTATTTTGAGAAGTTCTGTCTTTTGTGCTAAACAGAAACATTTCTTTTTGGGTCCGTATTACACTCAGGGTAGAGGAAACTAAAAGATATAATATAAAATATTGCAATTTTGCACTCAAAATTTTGTAATTTTTGAAAGTTAATTTGAATGAACTAGTGATATATTTTGACATGTTTTGAAATATTTTTATTTGGTTTTAAGGAAAACCGCAACATTTCGTTTTATTGATTTATTGTTATGATGTTTTAAATAATAAAGAAAAAATCAATAAAAACAAAACTGCAATATTTTTTTATGTCACATTATTTTGAAAAATTGATTACAATAAAAAGGTAGATAGATATATATTGTAATATGTTCACAAAGAAAAATATTGAAGTTTACGGCATATTCCTTTTGCTCGAAAAACGCTAAAAAGGAAAAATTGATTTGAACTACGTACACAAACTATTGAATAAAAATGCTAGTTTTTGAGATATTGCAATGCGGATTAGAACAAAATAAAGAGAATGAATTCGTGCTTTTAATAACACGCTTAAATCAAAAATTCACTATTTTTACTACGATACGATATTATGTTTTTGTTTCTTTTTAGTATTGAAGATTTATTTTATTTATTTTGATCTTTCCTATAACGGTCGTTTTTCATGATCATTTTTATTTGGACACCCTCTACAAAAAATAATAAAATTAAAATATGAAAGATGTAATTGTGTTACGTTCAGATATCTTATGTGTACTTATATTGTCATATAAAAAATATCGATGCAAAGTTAAAGTAAATATGCAACTGGTGGATAGGGTATGTATTAATTTTTTTTTATTTAAAATTATTGTAGCTGTTTGAAGATATACCCTTGAATATTTAAATTCGTAACCAAAATTTATAGTTCTGAGTCTTCAATAAAAGAAAAAAGAAAAACAAACAAAAATAATGCAAAGAATAAGAAAAAAGAAAAGAAAGCACTGCAAAATTTAAAAAAATTTTGCACGTACACAGTCAGCATGATGCGTATATTACCAAACCTGCAACAAAAAAAAAAAAAAAAAAAAATATAAGCGTATACGCGTCGTTATGGTGGTGATTGACCTAGAAAAAAAAATATATTTTTTTCTTCTTTTTTAACCATTTTCTTTTGAATTTTTAGTTTTTGTTGTATTCTGTTTTTATTACCAAGTGTTGGTATCGAACGGGTTTTTTAAAATTACTCGCAGATACTTTTGAAATTTATTTCTTATTTGTTATTTTTTTTTTTTTTGTTTTGCTTAATCTTGTTTGTACACAGATGATGATGATACACTTAATATGAGCACATCATACAAATATGATAGAGTATGTTACACATAAGGTAAGGAGCCTGATTAAAAAAAAAAATTTCACCATCATTTTTTCTTTCTTTTTAAATTTACAATTTAACATGACTTAAATGTTTTTTTTTTGTTTTTGTTGCGGAAGTTGTCGCACAGATGAAATTGAAAACAACAACAACATTAAGATAAAATGAAGGACAATTTCTTTTACTTATATTAAAAAAAGTTTATTGTTCGCTTTAAGAATATTAAATAGTTAACTTTTATAAATGATTGAAATTGAAAAAGATAAAAAAACAAGGCAGAATGTAGACGGTTTTTAAAAGCGCACATTTCCAAAAGACAATATACAAACAGTTTAGAATTGTGACTTGCACTTGCACCAAAATTTGAAAATTTCCTATAAGAAAACATGTGAAAATAGTATTATTTTGCAATTTTGAGCGACTGTAAGTCCGGAATTCTATATAACTAAGAAAAACTGTTAACACACGTAAAAATATATTATTGAACCTATAAATTGTATGCATTGTCGAAGAAAAATGTGCACAGATGTCTAAGTTACAGGTGTCTAAATATAGCAAATTTTTAATCTTTAGCCGTAATAACTCCTAAACAGAGGGTGGTACAAAAAAATTTTCTGAGGAAACTTATACTAATTCTAAAAGTTCTTTCGTACCTTAAAATTTCTAGTCCTCATCTAAAAGCGTGCCGGAATTATGAAGATAGAAAAATCATGCAAAATTTGGTTTTCATATAACGGTAAATTTAAATACTAAATTTAAAGAACTTGTATAATTTTGATATTAATTTATAAAGATAAAAAAATTCCAGTCGAATCCTGGTGTGCTGACGTTTTCAGATTGAAAAAATGTTGAGTAGAACATGAGATATACGTATTTCAAAATAGGGCTTCTTCATAGTTTGAGGAGCTGTAATGGATGGGGCTACATGAAAAAGTTGTTCTACAACATTAATCTTTTTATTAGACCTACCTATGGTTAAGATCTACCCATACTCTATCTTTAACGGATTAAAATTTTTGTAAACAGACGAACAGACGGTCGGAGAGAGTGAAATTTTTTGGAAATGTGCTAAAAATAAAAGCTTGATGTCGGGTTGATTTTTTTTTTTATTAAAATGATTTATATAGCGAATTGTTTATGAGAATCGTTTAATGATGTTTGAACAGATTTTTTTTTTTAAATAAAATTTTACAGGATTTAAAGTCTTGGCTTTAAATTATTAAAGCAAATTTTTATTTTACAGGATTTAAAGTCTTGGCTTTAAATTATTAAAGCAAATTTTTATTTATATATTTTTGACATTGAATTTCTAGAGAATATTTTTAACAATTTAAAAAAAAAATTTGAATACTTTTTTTAATTTTCATGCTTTAACAAAAGACTTTTTGGAAATTTTATACATTTTCTTAAAATTTTGTTGTAAAACCGGCAGATTCTAATGGGGGGGTTGACATATTAATGGAAAATTAGTTTTTGATGATGGTAGAAGACTTGTTTTTTTTTTTTAATTTTACAATTAAATAAAGAATAATGATCGAATAAAGGAAAACAATTCTCAACAAAAATGACGAATAATTTCTTATCAAAATTGATTCATGTATTCAATTTTTCGAAAAATGAGTTAGAAGCTTTTTAATCCTTAGACAATTTGACCCGTGGTTTTAATAATACTTCTTAGTAAAGTAAAACATGGAAAAAATCATAAATGACAGGACGATTTTAAAATGAATTCCTAAAACGTAGGTATTATAAAACTTTTTTGAATTTCTTTTCAAGTTAAAGCGCTAATGAATTTCTTCAATTTTTTCCAAAAAAAAAAATGTTAAATTTTTTTAAGGCATAAAAGCGTCTTGCAAAACTTAGTACATTTCGCTTTCAAAAGATTGATTTACCGAAACAAAACAGATTTGATTTACCAGAATGAGTTCTTAGATCGTAACACAATTAGTTTAATAGATATATTTGGAAAGACCGAATTCTATTTCATATAATTTCAAATAAATCTAACTACAGGTATTTAACTATTTAACAGGATTAAGAGTTTGAGATAATAAAACTGCTTAACAGGTTAACGAGTAAACGAGAAATCTCTAACAGTTTCTATTGCTCAAACAAAGTTATAGTCTGTTAATTACCTGCCTAAATATAAGATCGATCAAATTGATTAATCTGGCAATGATTATCGAATTCGGTTAAAATCTTAATTCTTAATGTTTAAGAAAAGTAATTACTGTCAAAAAATTTTGTGTATAATTAAAAAACTTTTTTTTCTCATTATTAGAAAATCTTTTCACTTACGTGGGCACCTTAGAGTTAGATTTCTAACATCCAATTCTGTGAAAACCCCAAAAAGTCGTAAATATTTAGGTCGAAATGATTACTTTATAAACATAAAAAATTTGAAAGAGTAACACTATTATCAGGAAATACTTAGCAAACAAGTACTATAATAACCGTCATAATAGCAATAACTATTGAAAAATAAATCAAAGTCCTAAAAAAAACACAAACGAGATATGTTGAATGAAAAAAATATGAATCATGACGCAAAAAGGATACAGTAGATCACCCAGTCCAGATATGTGGATTTTCAAAAGATTTCACTTTTCTGAACTGATCGTTTTATGATAAACCAACATAAAATATTTTTTATATAAACAATAATTATATTTTCTTCAATTCTATTCATTTAAAAAGATGACTGAGGCTCCATTATACAATTTATTTTTCTTAAAAAATTAAAAATTTATTATAAAATTAATATTAATATGGGTGATAAAATCATTTTTTAATTATATTCAAAGTAAAACTATGATTAGTTAAGAATTTTAAAATGTGAATTTTCATTTGGATGACCTTAAAAAAGTAAATAATTTCTTTTAAGTAATTAACACTTTAGTTTGATTAGGTTAACATTTTTTAATTATCTGATACAAGGAAGGACTATTAAAGAACTTTCACATTATTCTATTAGTTCATTACTAATTTTTTTTATGTTTTTAGAAACATTTTATGATATTAAAGAATGTAACATTAAAACATTTATAACATTTATTAGGTACAGTGACAAACCCGCGGGCTTTAATTCCGTTTGAGATGGAATTAAGATCCACATTATTTTTTATTATTAAAAGAAGAGAGTAATAGAATATGTAGAGCAAACGCATAGGAGGGATTTTAGAGCTTTGGATAAAAATGCTGGTATCCCCTTTTTTCAGAATATTTACTAATATGTATATGTGCGAGATTCTGAATTGGTAGCGATTTTAGAGTTGGTTACAAAATCAGGGTTATATGCTTTTTCCAAAATATGTAAATAAGTAATACCCCTATTGTCACAGATTTTGGAAGGGATTTTTGAATTGAATTCAAAATCAAGATTATACACCTTTTACAGAATATTTAAGGAAATGAATAACCAAGTTTTGAATTAGGAGGATTATTTACATATTCTGGGAAAAAGCGTATAACCCTGATTTTGTAGCTAACACTAAAGTCTTTCCTAATTCAGAAACTCGCATATGCACATATCTAAATATTCTGTAAAATGTGTATAGTCTTTATTTTGAATTGAATTCTAAAATCCTTCCCAAAATCAATGAGGCCTTAACAATGAGACAAAAGTGCATGGGACTTCTGGCTCATTGAAATAAGTCAAAAGTCCCAATGGGACTTCTGACATGTCACCAAATAAAATCCAGTCAAATGGAATACAGGCTCATGATAGTAATTTTTGTGTCACTCAGTGGGCTTTAATTCTTTTTCGAAATGGACTTAAAGCTCCCGATCTGGTGGAATTAAGACCGGTGGGCTTTAATTTTGTTTTGAAAAGGATTTAAAGCCCACGGGAGTTAAATCCAAAAGTTTTGGAATTAAAGCCCGCCGACTTTATTTCCTCAGACGTTCGTTACTGCACTCATTTACCATAATTTGCTTAAAATGAAGAAAAATTATTTATTTTAAAAAATTATCTTATTTCGTAATATTTTATAAAAAAATTTATGCGAGATAAGTGCATTATTCAATGTTAAAAAAACAATTGCCATGATACGCGACTAACATTATTTATACAGCAAAAAAAAATATTTTTAATATGCAATAAACATAATATCCTTTTATTATGTTATATGATTGTTATGAGATACTTAAGATAAATAACATATAAAAATGTTTACGATATCACAATGTATATATAATAAATTTTTGCATTAAATAATCAGTGTTACAATATTTTTAAAAAAAATTAATGGATATAATAGAGACGGATTGCCATCCGATATTAAAAATACAACCTATAAATTTACATATTATTTATGTATATATAAAAAAATTATTTTTTTGTTATTATTGCCTTTATTGAAGAATTAATAATAATAATATATTTTTTTTAATTTTCTTGATTAAAATTTATTTTACTATTACAGAAAATGTGGTTTTATTATTAAATTAAAAAAAATTTCTTTCTATTATATTGACAACGTAATTTGATGGAAAATATGTAAAAAAGATTTTCCATTGAGCATTATAAATTTTTTTTAACAATGCGTAAAAAACACTGTGTTATAAGGTAAGTTTTGTATTGCTGATGTTATAATCAATCTTAAGGATTTCGAATATAGATTATCACTTTAGTAAATTGTGACGTAACCTGCTTAAAATACTTAAAGATCATTACATAAAAAAAAATAGAGTGTAACCTCGAGGAATAGCCTAATATTGCTTTAAAGACCATCAGCACACTCTTTCTTTAACTATATTCGTTTTGTTAATATGATGTCCCACAATACCTAACTCTAAAAGAAATCTAATAAAATAGAAGTATAAAATTATTATTTAGATAGAATTAAGGATATAAAACTTTTTTTCTTTTTTGCAGGGCTACAGATGGTAAAGCAATTTGATAAGATTTGTTAGTTCTTTCAGCTGTTAATAACAAAACTTACTATGTAGTCTATGATGGTATTAGCAGCAAAAGTAAGTAATAATAGAATGAAAACACAATAAGTATATTTGGTTTATCCCTTGTCGTTTCATACCCTTTAAATGTCACTGTCATAATTTTCATGTCGATGTTTCTGAAAATTGGATATTGTTAAAGAAGTCATCACTTTAAAATTATTTTAAATCATATATCAAATACAAGGAAATTGAATTTTGAAATTGAACTTGCTTATTTAAATTTTAATAATTTGGTAATATTCACAATTTTCTCAAGTATTACTTCTTCTATTATCAATATCAGTAGTAAGTTGCTTAACTTGTCATTACCACCATTATGATTAATTTCTTTTCATTTAATCCATAATTTTCTCTCTTTCTTGATCTTTAATACATATATATAGTTAATCTCAAATTATTCTACTTCTTTCTTCAGTGGTTCAATACTATTATATTACAAAAATAATGCAATACTTGATGCATACTGCAATACTGAATGAATTTCAGGAGGAAAACGATGAAAAATATTTGTCTGAAATAAATTTAAGTTTAATCATAAATTGATTTTAGTTATTGTTGGAACAGGTTTTTTATAAGTTAAAGATATCGGCTTAATGAAAAATAAAAAAATTTTCGTATATATTGTAAGATACTCTTTTTATGTTGTACTTATTTAATATCGTGGCATCGAATTTTTGATGAATATTTCCATAAATGGGGAAAGTATTTCAATTATATAAGTCTGTAAATTTGAAAAGTAGGACAAACTGTTTGAATAAAATATAATAAATGATTTAATTAAGGTATTGCAATGATTTTAGGGTATGTTCTTTTTCGTTGAGGAACGAATGTTCTTGGTAGCAAAATTTTAAGCACAATGTAAATTCTTTATTACAAAATACATACAACTAAAGTTTTATAAAAACTCAAAGAATTAACTGAGGTGGTCATATTCTACAAAGAAACATAGGAACATTATATCTAAAATCTATATCTAAAACTATCTCATATAACATATTGGGGAAGAAAAGGTATGGGTAGGTGAAAAAAAGTTCAATCTCAATCCAATAAATGTAAACGTAATAAATAAATAAGGTAGAATGTAAAGCAACGGTTTTTAAGCGCACATTTCCAAAAGACAATACAAACTGTTTAAAATTGTGACTGGCACAAAAATTTGGAAATTTAATGCAATAAGAAAAAACGTAAAAATACGACTTTTCTGGAATTTTGAGGGCTGGAAGTCCAGAACTCTATATAACTAAGAAAAACCGTAAACACACGTAAAAATATATTATTGAACCTTTAATTTTCATGTCTTGCTGAAGAAAAATTTTTACAGATGCCTAAGTTACAGATATCTAAAAATAGCAAATTTTCAATTTTTGAGCCCTAATAGCTCATAAACAGGGGATGGTACAAAAAGATTTTCTGAGAAAACTTATACTAATTCTAAAAGTTCTTTCTTGCCTTAAAATTGCAAGCCCCTATTTTAAAAGCGTGCCGGATTTATGAAGGTAGAAAAATCATGTAAAATTTATGGTTTCCACATAAAACTAAAATTTAAATACTAAATTTAAAAACTATATATAATTTTGATATTGATTTATAAAGGTAAAAAAAATTCCTGACGAATTGTGTTTTCAGATTTAAAAAATATTAAGCGAAATATGAAATATACACGTTTAAAAATGGGGTTTTTTCAAAGTTTGAGGGGCTGAAGTTCCTTGATGGATGGGGCTACACGAAAAAGTTGTTCCATAAAATTAGTTTTTTTATGAGACCTACCCATGGCTAAAATTTTTTTTCTCTACCTTTAATGGTCTAGAAGTTTTATAAACAAACGGATTGACGGACGGACGGACGGAATGAAACTAGTAGGCACATTTTTTCAAATTTTTTTTGGAAATGTGCTAAAAAGGAGATACTGCTACAGATCAGTATATTATATGAAGAAGAGTTATATTAAAAGGACGTTTGGGTGTGCTACCAAAAATTTGTTTTTCACAAGGTTGCTTTAAAAGAACGCCATTTAAAAGGTCATTTTTCAAATAGATGTGCGTTTTATTTTTTTTTTATTATATTAAAATTGTGCCTGTTATATTATTATTTTAAAATCCATTATGGACAATATATATTAAAAATAAGGGAAGGCTGCTTCTTCTAAATTCCTACTAAAGAAATCATGGAAACCCTGATTTTCTAAGTCAAATCACATCTTATAATTTTTTTACATGTTTAAAAATCCCAGTTCCTAATTATTTTTGTAAAATTAAGGAAAATGATACCAAAAGTGTGTTTTTAAGACAGAGTGACCATATGGTTTTTCTGGTAATTGGTTTATTAAAATAAAAAACGCAATTATATTTTTTGATGATGATTATAATAAAATAATAACCCAATAAACTAAAATATTTATCATAAATGAAATCAATCAAAAGATGAAAAAGTTTTTGTACTAGATATGAGATATCAGATGCCTTACAAATAGTTAAAAAATATCGTTTTTCGCAAAAAGAAACATTCCACTATCTCGATCGAAAACATTGAGGGGCATCTTATAATACTTCAGAAAAAGTTTTAAAAAAATATATAAAAAATAATATTTTATAAAGTTATTTTATTTCCAAAGTTATATCGGTTTCAAAAATGAAAATTCCATTAAAAATATTTTAAGTATAGGATTTTCACTCCAAAGAGATTTTTTTTCACAAAAAAAAAATAATAAAAAAAAAAATCAAAGTTTAAATTATAATTCTATTGAGACTCATAAAAAATTCCTAGTTGACTTAACCAGATTAGAAATTTTTGCATATACTTGCCAAATATTACTATATAAAAATTAAACAGTGATATGCGTGCTTTTAAAATGTTTTTTTTTTTTTTGTTTATACTGTTTTTTCTCTTAGGATCAAATGGAAAATCGTATAAATAATCCCAATATTCATATGCACTAAAATTTACATAATTGAAGCTACAATGTATTTATTTTTTTATTTCTTTTTAAAATTCCTCTGATACATTTCATATGTAAAATTTAAAATTTTTAAACAAGGAATGCTTAAAGGGAAGAACTTGGTAAACATTTCTTTTAAAAAAAAGTTGAATTTTACTCAGCTGAACCTGAGAAACTGATGAGTTATGCAAAAGTCTACTAAAATTTGTTTTTTCTTTAATATTTTCAAAATGGAAAAACTTTTAGAATTTTAAAAATGCACATAATTTGAAATTCAAAGGTTTCAGTTTTATATTTGAATAAAATTGTGTATTTTTAATAAGATTGTATAACCTACCCTACCCACCTATTGAAATGGAATTTTATTATGTCTGGAATGTATGATAATAGCTATTTTCTTTTACATAAATTTACTTTCAGTCTACCTGAAATATTGTAAAAATATTAAGGTATAAAAGATTTTTTTTTTTTGTGTTTTAAATATGAAATAATTTCTTACTCCAGCTCCATGAAATAATTCCGTAAAAATTATTACAAACCATAATGAAATAACTTCGCACAAATTTTCGAGATTTTTTTCGCATTGTTTTCATTATGAAGAATTTCCGCACAATTTAAAAGTGTTATATTTTAGTTTGATGGACTTATTTTAAAGATGTTTTCTACAAAGTGACTTTTTAAGAAGATGTCTTCTACTTGAAATTTATCTTTTATTAGCACATAAAGGATGCTCTTTCTTGTTTTCCAATCAAATTTTGCAAGAGACGAAAAAAAACACATTTTTGGCGCTTCGGTCTCCTAGTGGGTAAGAGCGTATAAAATACGCTGTAAACACCGAGGATTTGTGGGTTCGAATCCCACACACGTCGTAAGAGTTATTCCCCCTTACGACATTTACAGTCACGCCTAAACAGGAAAGACTGTGTAATTTCCTGTCCACATTTATGTGGCAGAGAAATACATTAGACAAAAAAAAAACATTTTCGAAAAAGTTTTGTAAATACATATTACCTTAATTTTTTTTTTTAAAAATCCTTTTGAAGAAATTGTCACGCATCTTTGAGCTCTGCTGTTATTTCTGTAGTTGTTTATGTATTTTCAGTTTTCTTTTAAAAATTGAATTTGAAGTTTGTAAACTTATTTTCTTTTTAAAATTACAGAAATTTTATGACCATTATTATGTTATATATTATGACACCGATATGGTCCTGATTTAGCCCCGATATAGCCCATCAAAATTGAAAAAATGTTTTTTTCTTTCTTCCGGACTAATTTAATTATATGAAATCATTTTACACTTCATTTCACACTCTCTTCCCTTTTCGACAAAATTATTTTATAGGAAAGAGGGTATGAAACAAAGAGTAAAACGTTCTACATAAATACTCGCATGGCTTATCACATTATCTGGGGCGTTATTTCACTTTAATTTTCCTGTTTTTTTTTTTTTTTATTATGAAAAATCTTGGTAATACGTGTTTTCAATTTTGCGTATGAAGATGTTTCTCCCGGGGATATTTTATGACACCTTAAATGTCAAATGTTAACCATATTTTGAAATATTATGAAACTCTAAATAATGTTTTCAAAATTCATATAATGTTTATTTTAATAATAATTTTTGAATGCATACCTATATAGGTTTAAAAGAATTGTGAATCTTAATTTGATATTCAGCATAATAATGTAAAGGATAGAGAATGACAGATGGCAGATGATGTATCAATAAAATATTTAAAAATGATTTACAGATTTATTTTACCGTATTGTAATGGTATGGTATAAAAAGATTAAATTTAAAAGAATAAATTTAATACAAAAACATTTAAAATAGTATTATGGTAAAAAATTGAATTAAAGTGAATTTTTTTTTAGATAAGAATATTTCAATCAATAATAGATTTAAAATTTATCTGTCAAAGAAAATCAGCTCGTTACTTGATTTTCTGAAAATCACCTCAAAATCACCTTGTTCGTCCATGTATTTTCAAATTTTTTTTCGATTTTAGATTATTGTCAAAAATGAAAACAAAAATTTTGTTGATAGCAGCAGATTCAAAAAGGAAATTATTTCTATTGTGTGGACGGAAAAATAAAAATGGAAAAAAGATATAAAAAAAAATTTAATTGGAATGAGAATTCCATTAAATTGTTAATTTCCAAATCTATTTTAAATTTTTTTAAATATTATTTTATTTATTTACTTTTAACAATAACTTAACTTTCACAATAACTTTTAACTTTTTATTTATATTTTAATTTTTTATTTACTTGAAACAATAATATAAACAAAAATATGTCAAATTACGTTCTTGATTTTCAAAAACGGTTTGTGAACGTTTGACATTTTACTTGATTTTGTACATGTTAATCAACTCGATGTCGGAGTTTGTGAACATACTATTATAGGTGAAAAATTACCTATTACCTTTTTTTCAATAAAAGACAAAAATGCTTGTTTCTTTTGTATTAAAGAAATATTTTCTTATATAGTAGGTATAGTGTCAGATTCCAAAATATTTTACGAACTACATGCTCTTTACTCACTCTTTACTCATTACAAAAGTAAACAAAAGTAACTAAAATTTTTAAATCTTCTATGTAAACGATAATGCAGTTATTTTAAAAGTTGCTTCTTTGAAACTAATTAATGAAAAAGTTTTAACTTTATAATTAATAACAGTGGTTGTTTCATTTCTTAACTCTAATGAACTCTAGGCTCTAATGAACTAGTAGGCATATAGTATTAAATTGCCTAGACAATTGACAACGAAACAATATCTCAATGTTATAAAAAAGTAGCCTGCCAGATTAATTTTGTTTAGGATAAAATTGTTATAATGAAATCATACTTATGTTTACGTTTATTTAATAAATAAGTAGGATAGGAATTACTAAAAAAAGGTAAAACCATAATGGTGTATGAGATTTAATTTTTTAAATAAATTTTTTTTTTAAAAAACTTATAGTTTTAATTTTGCGTCGTTTTGCTCGTTGTTTGCAATACTATTGGAAATATTTATAAATTTGTGGTTTTCTGAGACCACAAAAAATCAATCAATCAAAATTTTAACATAATGTTATCTTAAATTTCTATTATGATTAAATTATAAATTTTTATTACCTGAAGACATGTTATAGATAGCTTTAAGGAAATTTTATATACCATAAGGTACGAAAAATAAAAATATCATACTGATATAAATCTGATATAATAAATGATTTGTTACTTTCCACAAAGAAACTAATAATTAAATTTAAAAGATTAGAATTTTAAAATATTAATGCAGAGATAATAGAGAAATGATTCCAAAATCCAATTTATTAAGAAAAATTTATTTCATTCGAGAAAATTTGTAATTATCAGTAATAAAATCTTTATAAAATTTTATTATAGACATTTAAAAGAATTTTATTGATTAAAATTAATTTGGAAAAACAAGAAATTATTTTAATAAATTTCAGTTGAAACTTCAAAAATGTTTTTTTTATTTTTTTATCCTCAGTATTAAACTAGTTATAATATTTAGGGGACAGCATCTTTTGATGTCTTGAAGATTTTTTTCGAGATGAAATTGCCGTTGTTATTTGGTTGAGTTGAGTTCTCTGTCATTTTAACAGATATAGAATTCTTTATCGTTCATTGTTCTGCACCAGAACATTCTGTGGAATTTATTAGACATATCTTAATATCTTTTAATGCTGTTTAATTTTAATTATATTTTGTTATCACCATACCAGAATGTTTTTTTATAATACAGAATTGGTATTATAAAAATACTCTGTTCGAACAAACAAGCTGAAATATTCTGTTCGAACAAACAAGCGATTATTATATTATACAGAAATTATTATGCAAAAAGTAACAGATTAAAAAAAGATAAAACAATATTTGAAAGATTCCAACCTATATATGGAACAACTCGCAGATATCTCAAAACCGCAAATTTAGAATATTTTGACCTATGTAAAATTTACTCTGCTATATAGTAGTCAAACTTGATAGAAAAATCAAACTTAATAAATAACAAATTGTAGATATTTAATTATTATAAGAAGATTGTCTAAGAATCACATATAATGCAGAGTATAGTAACGGAGAACAATAACAAATGCTCAAGATGCTCTATGGAATATAACAATTGGCGAACCAATTAGGAAACAAATAAAGTAATACTGAAATGAAGTGGAGATCTTACAACCCCCCCCCAAAAAAAAGCCTTTAACAAATAACTATACTAGGATGATATTTAAGGATTATTTCTATTATAGTTGTAATACATTTAATATTATGTATATATGTATATTTTGTATTTATGATTCCTCATTGGTATTACAATATCAAGTATTATTCAATAAGGAAAACTATGAATAAAACTTTATTTGATTAACATCCATTCAATACTAGGTATAGCAATATTTTGTTTTAATTTTGAATATAAAATTTTTGTACAACCCACAAGAATGTGACATTTAAATCAAATTTCTCGAAACAAATCAAATTGTCATGGAAAAGATCAAATTAAAAATTTTTGATCGATATCAATTAAAAATAAAATAAGAATTCTGTAACCTTCAAAATAAAATATAATTTTCCAATTAAAATATAATTTATTATATATTTTTATTTTTAATTAAATTTTAATAATAATATTACATATATACATACAAGTAATATACATTATTATATTTGTTCTTCCAAACATTATTTTGACAATATTTCTATTCACAATAGACTTTTAAAAAAAAATATGTATATTTCACTTTCATTTAATATGACGCATCTATCATTAGTAGCAAGTAGCAAAGCAACGGATGTTGTGACTTTATCTGTTTTTTTGTTTTTTATAATTTAATTTAATGGGTTATTATTTTTAACGCCTATTACATTACATCATTAATAAATATAATATACATTTACATACATTAGTAATAAATAAGAATATATGTACATGAAAAGAAACGTATTAAGAGAAATATGAAGAAAAAGTAAATATTATATAGAAAGGTAAGTATATATATGTAATATATATGTAAACAATTTTTACCGGCATAATTAACTTTCTAAGTTTGAAATTCTATATTTCTTTTATTACTAGATAGATTTTTTATTCAGTGATTTTATATTATACAAATCTAATAAATGTGGAACATTTTGTGGCTTGTGTTAAAAGTATTCAATAGAATTAAAATTTTAATTAGTGTATGTATGTAATATGTATGTATATGTATTTGAAAGAAGAAAAAAAAAAGTAGAAAGAGTTAATTTTTTATTTTGAAAGTTGGTAAATTTTTTAAATTTTTCAACTGAAATTTTATGACCATCAATTGAATATTTGAACTTCTTTTTTTTTTTTGTGTATGAAAATAAAAGTAAATATTATGAATTATTAGATCATAAATATTTAATTTATATGAAATTTTTGATTGTTGAAAAGAGCGACAAAAAAAAATTCACATTTTATTGTTGCAAAGTTTTAGATAAATTATAAAATAGTCTTTCTTCAGTTAAAACCGATGATTTTAATAAGTTTTTCTATTTTATTTTTTAATTTATTTTATTTCCTTTTTTTTTGTTTTTTAAAGTGTCAGTGCTATTGATTTAATTAAACCAATATGAATTATTAAAATTTCTTTAGAAAAACTACTACTTACTAAAATTAATCATTTGGAAAAGAACAAGGAATTGCCTATTAAAAACATTTATGTTCCTAAATAAAGTTGTAAATTAATCAATCAATCAATAGAAATGTCGCGAAATTTATTGCTGATCTTCCATAAAAACTTTAAGATGAATTTAAACTTAATATATCAATTTTTTTTTATATTGAGAGAACTGTAAAAATAGCTATGAAAAATATTTAGACTAGAAGAAGAAATTTTTTCAAAGCTATGGGGCAACCATAATTTACGTGTTTTTTCTTTTATGAATTTAGATTTCGTAAAAGTCAAATGATTTTTTCTCTGATGATTAACCTTTTTTTAGTGAAGCTGATGAAAAAATTAAATTTTTAGGGAGTTTATTCTAACAGTACGACAGTTAACAGTTAACAGTACGACAACATAAATGCATTTGAATCTTTATGGAATTTGTGTAATTATACAGGAGTTTTTCTAGTTTAGATTTAAAATACAAACAAATAATGGAAAAAACCAAGGATTTTCAAAAAAGCACATTTTCAACTTTAAAAAAATATTTCATAATAAGCCTAGTCTAAAGAGTAGATATATTGAAAAATAAATTTGTTTGATTTTTTTTTTCTGATAAGAAAAAATTGAGAAAAATTAAATCACACTTTCGTTAATTATAAGCTAACCCTATATTATTAAGAAAAATTATTAACACAAACAAAAATATAATGTTGGAGATTTAATTTTTGTGTATTATTTCAAAAAAAAATTTGGACAAGTCTCCAAGATACAAGTGTTTAAAAATAGAAAGTTTTCAGTTTTTGACCCCTTACAACTTCTAAACGGGGAGTAACAAAAAATATTTCCTGAAATGACTCATACTTATTTTCAAAGATCTAACTCCTTTCAAAATTTCAAACTTCTAAGTTACACCGATAACTTAGGGGTCCACCGAAAGATAAAAGGGGTCCAAATTTTTGCAAAAATTGAGTTTCACATAACGGTATATAAAAAATCCGCATGGCAAAGCCACATATTTATTTTATAATATATTTAAAGAGCTATCGTTTGTTATAACAATTTACAGATAGAGATTTTTCGAACTTTGAAGGACTGTAGCTCCGTAACGGGTGTGGCAACAGAAAAAAGTTATTCTACAAAATTAGTTTTTTGGCAGTTTTCCAAAATTTTTTGAAAATGTGCTAAAAAGTTGTCATTCAAATTTTTAGCTTTAAGTAACAAACACAATTCCGAACATAGTCGAAAAATTAACAACTTAAAACATATGCATTAATTATGATCATCGACATATATAAATATCGCCATCGTTGCCTAGCTTTGACATTTGTAAGATTGCAACCCGATGACATTTATCTCTAATCAACAAAAATTAAAAACGTTGTACATTTTGAATACTTACGGAACTATATTTTTATTTTCGTTCGACTACAATTATGTTTCATTTGACAAAAAATAGTTGGACGAAGCGCATTTAGCTTGTGGTGAGTGGTGGAAATCATGTTTATTATTTTATGTATTTTTTTTTTTTGGATTGGTTTAACAAAGAAAGCTAAAAAGCTTTATCTTATCTTTCTATCATATATATTGTATTTTTTGTTAAAAACATTTATTTATTTTTTTATTCGAAGTCAACCATTTTTGTTTTATAGATTGTCACGAAAATTTTTACATATAATTATTTATGCCTTTAAAGGTATTTGAATTATTTCAACCTACGAATTTAAATAAGCTTAATATTTAATATCATTTTGATATTATAATATAACAAAAGAGAAATATTTTCTTAAATGAAAGTTTTATTAATATGAATAAAAGGGTATCATTTAGATTTAATTTAAACTATTTGACAAAGGTTCTGATAGTCAATTAGGTTTATAAAGGTATGGAAATGTGATTTAAAATATTAAAAGTTATTATCCATTTATTGTAAAAGATTGTATGTATTATAAAAAAAAAGAAAATAGTTCAAATAGCCGATAGTGAATGATGTGAAATTTAACTATACTATGAGATATTTTGGAGTATCGAAATCTTTAACAAAAAACTTACATTCCATAAAATATATATTAAGTACCATATACAAAGTTAATACATATGTATATACAACTGTTAAATAAGAATGTACAATGTATAACATCTGTCATAATGCTCAGCACATTATATGTCAATTTTTATGCTAAAAGATTTTGAATAAAAACATTTTATTTTGAGTTTATTTTTCTTTGAAAATTAATGAAATGTCAGCGTTTTATTTCGGAAGAGACTGGGGTATCGATATATGGCGTTTTATACGTCGTACATTGTTGACTCTTAGTTAGGTCAGGTAATCAGGCAAATAATGCATTTAATTTTTAAAGTTTTACAAAGTACCTACTTATTTTTTTTAAAGGTTTAAGTTTGAACAAAATTACTAAAGTTTTTAATTACGAACAGCAGTGAAACTATGTAGCATAAAAAGATAAGAGTAAAAACGACGAAATTTTTATTAAATTATTTTCCATTGTATGGGAGTTGCTACAAATAAATGTTATACAGATAAAAGTGTTTTTAAAAAATGTTGTTATAAACATGACTTTTATAGGAACTTTTCAGAAATCAAAAAAAATTTATTTCTATTACATAATATTGAATAGAATATATTTTTTACTTTAAAATTTCAAATATTTGAACTAATTAAAAACTTTAAAACTTTATATATTAAAAGATTTCGCTTAGAAAGAATTATTGTATGAGTTGTTCGAAAAATAATAAATACAGTTGAGCTAAAATTTAAGGTTATTAGGAGAAGGAGAACAAGAAGAAATTATGATTATTCTTCTTGTTCTCCTTCTAATGCCCTATTCAGGACGTAGTGACATTAATCATAATTATACTTGTTGCCAATTTTTAAAATAGGAATAAAATGTATGTAGCTTTAAATTCCTTACAATAAGGTAAAATTCTATGTGGAGATAAACGGATTTTTTCCTCGTATACTCTTGATTTTTAACATAAAAAAAAAAATCATTCAAAAAATGTTCTTTGAATATTATATATATTTTTTTTCAAAATATTTTGATTTAATAATCTCTTTAAATTCATGATTTAAAATTTTATTTCTGATTTCTGAATAAAACCAACTTTGCAAAAATGAAAAATTTATTTATAATAAAAATATTAAACTTATTGTCATTAAGATATCACTTTTTTTTTTCGTAAATATTAAACATTATCCATACAATATGTCGTTTAGTATTAAATATCTTTTTTAAAGATTATTTAAAATCATATTAAATTTATTCCAATTTATTCATTTTTTAAGATTCTACGAAATTTGTTGATGTTAATGATGGCATTAGTATAGACTCTTGTTTTATTTTATTTTTTTTTTTATTGTACATAAAGTAATTTGGCACGCGATATTAATTCATTTGTTTTATTTTTAATAACAAAAATATTTTTTAGATGTTATGGAATTTATTTAACGTTAATTATAACAGGTTTTTTTATTTTTATGAGAATCATCGAAAAAGATTATAGTGAAGCGAGACCATATAGAAGTCTCGAAAGTGTTTAATATTTTATGAATAATTAATTAATTTAAAGATGGAATAAAAAGTGTGAAGAAAACACTAAGTTAAATTTCCGAATTTTTGTTTTGTACAAAACTTGATATAATAAGCTATTCCTCAATTACAATTTATGATTAAGTATATGAATTTTATATTTGAAATTTTTTGAGATCAACGTAATGGTGCCATAGTTGTTTTTTTTTTTTTTTAGTTTATTCCCGTGTCACAATGCCTTTCCTTTTTAGATGTGGCTGTAAATGACGTAAGGGGGGATTATTCTTATGACATTAGTGGGAATTCGAACCCTCACTTTTTCAGTGTTTACAGCTTATTTTATATTTTCTTACCCATTAGGACAACGAGAACCCCTTTCGATAGTTATGTTCAGATTTAAATGTGCTTAGTATATATAAAAAGTTTTTTAATGCTAAATAATAGCGAACAAATGTACATAGTTAGAGATTTAAAGAGACTCTAGACAAATTTTATAGACTCTTCATCTATTGTTAGTTTTTAATATATTCTATTAGCATTTTGTATTAAAAAAAAATTACTCAAAATTTTTATCTTAATGTTGACATGTCACAAAAAATTTTCTGTCTTCAAGTAAAAGATAAAAATTAAATTTCATTGAGTTCAGAAACAACATCTATAGAATATGTTGATGTTCAGAATCAAAATCAACATATTTTTTTTTTTTTTTTTTGTTTTAGTTTTAAATTTTTTTTTTGTGTATTAGAGCGTTGTTATTAAAAAAAAAAAAAATTTACCCAATTTCATAACAATTAAGTTCACATTTTCTCTTTCTCGTTCTAACATCACATTCTTATATTCTTTTTGTTTTTAAAAGTTGTGTTGAATTCTGTTAATATTTGAATTGGCACATTTTTTGTAAATTGTATGAAATTGAAAAGATTTCCTGAAGCTTTATGTTTTCTTCTTTAAAGAGAATAAAAATTATTTTGTGAAAAATGATAAAAAACACGATTATGTTCCAGGCATTTATTGGATATATTTAACTAAGAAAAATAAATTCCTTCATTGCAGTGATTTTGAACTAAAAAACTTCACTTTTAAAACTAAATGAAATTTTTTTTTGAAATCAAAAATTTTTCAGATCTAACTGTGTAATTTATAGCTCTTAAAATTTTAAGTTATACTATACCTATATTAGAATGTCCAATATTTTGCTATATAACACTTGTTACAGTTAAGCATTTTTTAAAACAATTATGTTTAGAATCACAATGGCAACTATTTTGAAATTTGACTTATAGACCAGTTTCCTGTCATTCTGGAAATAAATTAATGCGTAAGGCTGAATAAAGCTGGTTTCATATTAATTTTGAATGTGTATACCATGATCATCATCTTCTACCACGTTACAAGCACGTTGTCACCAATTTAAGATTTATTTAAGTTAAAAGTTTGAAGAATTTTACTACAAAAATAAAGTTGATTGTTGGTTAATAATAATAATCATATAAAATAATATCATATCAAATAAAATAATGAACTAAAGGAAATTGCAGTTGTTTAAGATACTTAATATAACTTTTCATCTTTTAATATTAAAATATAGTTAAAAATTTTTTGAAACATAAATAAGAAATTGTATCGACTGCTAGAATTAGTAATAAAATTTTTTTCCTCCTTACTCAGTTGATTGCTTCTGCTAATATCCACAAGAAATTTCAACATCCTATTGCGAAATTAGGTTTTTCTAAAAAGAATCTTAAGTTCTTAGCTTAAGCAAAGTTTTAGACGAGTAAAATAATAATACTTTGTTCAAATATCTTTTAAATTTTTTGATTGATATAATCTTAATATTAAATTTTTTTTTTTTTTATAAATTTCTTTGCCACATAAATGTGGACAGGAAATTACACAGCCCTTTCTGTTCAGGCGTGCCTGTAAATGTCGTAAGGGGGAATAACTTTTACGACGTTTGTGGCATTCAAATCTACACTCCGTCGGTGTTTCCAGCGTATTTAATTATACTCTTACCCACTAGGCCACCGAGGCCCTTATTATAACATTATAAATGAAATATTAATTTAATAATACATTTCCCATATTTTCGATATATTATTTTTTAGCGAGATTGAAAAAAATTCTGTAATAAAAATTTTTTAATATGAATGTTAGAGAAAGATATGACATATTAAAAAGAGTATAATATTGTAAAAGAGATTTGAGCGCGTAAATGGTAAAAAATATCATAAAAATAAATTACCAAAAAAAAATAAAAACAATAGAACAAAATAAGTTTTAGATAAAAAAAAATAATTACAGAAAGCAATAAGAAATAAACAAATATGTAAGTAGTCAAGTATAATGAAATAAAAAATATTTGATTTTTTATGGTTTAATGAAGTTGTTTTAAAGACATATTGCTGGGGTTCTAAGAATCTATTCATAATATCTATATATATATATATTTATATATATATATATATTTATATATTTACATAGATATATAGTTTGGTTTGTATATTGATAATTCTAGATATGTTTCTATTCTATTTAATAGTCATTATTAAATTTAAGAATCAGTTTAATATTACTAATTATGACTATTTTAAACTATGGCGCAACAATTACTTTCTTCTGATTGAGATTTTTTCTGATAAATTTAAAAGTACTTTTTTTCTGGGAGTATTCGATGTTGATAAAATAATTTTTTTTTTTTGTGCATTTTACTCTTCTCTATAAAATCAGTTTTTAATATTTATTGCTTAACTCTTGGTTGAGTAGTTTTCATGACTGCTCTTAAAGATCTCAAGTATAACAAACGAGGTGCCGTTTTAATACTGATTTCCGTGTGCTTGGTTGCCAACTATTTAAATCTAACCTGTAGAGTTAAAATAAAATTCGTTCTTAATTTTTGTCCTTACTGATATTAACTGACTTAAGTTTGAAAATGTAATGAATTTCTAGATTTCAGTCTAGCCCTACCTATAGTTAATTTTTCAAAGAAAATATATGCAGAGTCTCTTTCATTTTTTCTTCTTTGCAAAGCGTATTTTGAAAGACTAATTCTAATTGAATAGGTTCCCAATGGTGAGTTCTTGTATAATTTTCAATCTAGTAAAATTTTTAGACTTATGTACAGTTTAGTGTTTATAGCTACAACTCTGTTGATATTTTACAAATGCTTAGATTAGACCTAACTCTAATCTATAGATTTTGAGATTTATAATAAAATAATAATAAACCATAATTCTTGTGTCAGATAATAGTAATAGATGGCGTAAATAAAAACGTCTCAGTCTTGTACAATAACTACGGGCGAGAAATCAACGGCTTAGTGAAATTAATGATTCACGAAACTGAATGTTAATCAAATATGCATAATAAATGACTTAGTCGATGCCCTATACTCCTCATAGGAGTGGTAAGAAAAAAACAAAAAACTAGATTTGGCAGTTAACAAAAAGTTTAAGAAAGTGCTTTTTTCCCAGCTTTTCAAGAAGTTTACATTGTTTTTTTTTTATTTTCTCAGTCCTGCTCGGCGGCTAATTAGCACTTAACATATGTATAATATTGTTTCAAAAATTATTTTTTATACACCTTATATTGTAACGTAAATATATCAGAGTTATTTAAGTTTAAAATTAAGTACTCACATAAATTTTAAGTCTTATTAGAAGAAAGTGAAATAAATGAAATTGATTTTTACTTTTATTATTGTTATTCTTTGTGATTATTTCATATTACACAAAAAAAAAAAAACATTTTAAAGCTTATTGAAATCTTTAATATTTTAATGTTTTACAATGTTTTGTTCAGAAATGAAAAGTTGAAAAAATAATAAACAAAAATACATTTAAATAAGTAGAAGTAAAAAAACAACATTGTAATAATTTTTGATAAGGATAAAGCGATAAAGCAAAAAGTGACATTTAATACTTAAATTTATAAGTTGATAAAATAAATAATAAAAAAAAAATATGTTTAATAATTACAAAAATTGTTGTATAAAATGTCTTTATTCTTTTAATTTTACATTTAAAGAGTGAGAAAATATATTATTAGCAAAATGTTATAGGTTTTAATGTTCCTCTTCAAAAAAACTTTATGTTGAACGTTGAATTTTCATAATTTAGTGGAAATTAATTAATTTCTTAATTATTAGGAAAAATTAAATGAAGTTTTCAAAAACAAGTAGAAAGTAGTTTTTGAATTTAATACCAGGAACATAAATCAAATTCAAAATAAATAATTAAAAATTTTGAAGAGAATCAAATTTTTGGATTTAATGCAACTAACTAAGTTTAATGAGTATTAATAGTGGTTTGCTTTTCTCTTCCAAAGTTCATCTTTAAAAAAAATATCATTTAGACCATATTTGAATGCATAATATTATTATTTGTGTGTTTTTTTTTGAAAGAATCGTATCTCTAAGATTTTTGCATCATTATAATCATCTTTGTTGCGTATATTTAGTTGAAAACTGAAAATTTATGGTATTGTAAAGAAATCCATTAAATAAAACGCAGTTTTGCCAACTGTCAACCAACGAAAAAAAAAATAACAAAACTATATTATTTGCGCTTCAATTAAATTACAGTTATTTTAGAAATTTTTTGATTCCAAAATATAATGTTGGAAATTTTTTCATATAACAAACCAAACAAAAATAAATTTAATGATCTTATTACATCATTTAAGATTTTGGGAAGGCATACATACTTTTAAGAACATTTTAAGACTATTAAGACACATTCAAGTTATTCTCAAAAAATTTCTTTAGATTTAAAAAAAAAGAAAATTCGATTGTTTTGCAAATTTTTTAATCAAAAGATGGTGGGTTCGAACCCCCGTCAGTAATTCCAATTCCAATTGTAATTGCATTATAATAGTTTTGTAATATGTCGTAAAATAAATAAATAAATAATTCCTGTATATAAGATAAAATATGGCGCACAATTAATAAAATATTTGAGTTTCATAATCTTGTATAATAGCTATAATCGAGTAATTAACGGCTTAGTAAAAATGAATGAAGTTTAGTATAATATGAAAAATAAGTGACTTATTAAAGTACAACCAATGCTCACTATGGGAATTGGAATGGAAAAAAAATGTGACGTTATTATTGAAACTAAATAATTTAATAAGGTATTATATTTTACTAGCAGTAAATGTTTCTCAGCAGTTTTACTCAAAGCATATACGTTGAAAAAAATCTGTGTAGGATTACTTATAGATCCAATTCTAAAAATGGAGATATTTTAAGTTGGTTTAAATAATTGTTTATATTGTAATTGATTCTTGATCATAAGTTCATTTATAAATAAGTTCAATTTTAAAAAAAGATTTAATTAAGTTTTTTAAACTTCTATGATTGGATTTTCTCCATTTTACTACTCCTTGATTTTGACATTGAGAAAAAGTGCTTTCAATTTTAACATTTAAATTTATACAATTTATATACATAAGTTTATAAAATAAATAGTAAAAATATTTACCTTAACCCTTTGGAACTGGCTGGTACAACGTATGTGTCAATTTGTTTTTTGTTTTGTTGTTTTTATGCCGTTATTTTTCTAAGCGAATTAATAATAAAGTGGAATGTAAAATATATTTTATTTAGTTTGTTAGTAATTTTTACCGTGTGAAAAGCACATAAATTAAACAAACATAATAAAATAAAATAAAATAAATTAAATATTAGTGTTTTAGATAAATTAGTGATAAAAGGTAAATTTTTTTTTCTATAAACTGTGTTTTTTAGATATTTTTATACAGATAGTACATATATGCACCAGCCATACTGAAATGTGGTCTATATGTGTACCAGTAGTACTTAAAAAGTAAATAATAGTATATTTAAATATATAAAACAAAAACAAATATTTCATTCCATGTTTTACAGGACGGTTGGGACATATTAGTATCACCTAACATTCCGGCTGGTACAATGTTGTACCGCCTCCCATTGGGTGGGCCCGGCTCTGTACCCACATTTTTCCTATGTATAATTTTTTAAAAGTATATACTTTATATATGTATTCCATACTTTAATTGGATTAAAACTTGCGTATTCAAAAGCCGGTTCGAAAGGGTTAAGATAAAAAGTAACTACCTACTTATTTAGATTTACATTTTTTTGTTTGTTTGTTTTTATTACTTGACTCAATCTTATAAAGATACACCCAAGTGCAGGGTCTTTTTCCTTTAAAATGTGGGCCTATACATAATATTATGAAAAACAATTAAAAAAACTTCCGCTAAATAAAACAGGCAAATAGAAACATTTCATTTCATAATCTCGTTTTTAAAATTAATGTTCCTTCTGACACTTTTTAAGTTGAATTCATATACTTATTGTATACAATTTATTTCATTATCTAATACAACTTTTTATATTTCTATTATCTTTAATTGCACAAAAAAGCAAAAAAAAATACATGAGTAAATTTTTCTTTAAAATAAATCTTTAAATTCATCGTATTTATTTATATCTTCAGATTGGTAACATGCAAAACTTTTTCGATGTGATAATATGAAAGAAATTTATGAAGTGAGAAAAACTTGTGTTATTATATACGTTCGAAAGAGACATTGCGACATTGAAATTTAAAACAATCAAAGCTAGAAAAATATATATAGGGAGAAAAAATTTGTATACTTTTTATACCCGTACGATAGGATCGGGTATAATAAAATTACTCCTCCGTTTGTAACACCTCGAAATAAGCGAGCTAGATATACCTTCAAAGGTATGGATCGGATCAGAAAAAAATTCTAAGACTTTTGAGCCATGTCCGTCCGTCCGTCCGTCAGCACGCTAACTCAAAAACTAAGAAAGCTAGAATCTTGAAATTTACACAAAATATTTTGGGAGTAATTTGTAGGTTCCCTATTTTTTTTGGTTGAGTTTGGAGCAAGCCTTAGGGTAGCTCTCGAACACCTAACTTTTAGATCCCCACATTTTTTTTGCAATAGAGCTATGAAATTTTAATCACTGATAGATCTCACAAAAATATTAATTTTATTTTTAATAACTTTTTTTTGTAGCCCCACCCGTTACGGAGCTACAGCTCCCCAAAGGTTCAAAAAAGCTCCATATTTAAATTATTATAGCACAAGTTGTATAAGGTATATCTTCATTTTGAAAACGCCAAATGATTACAACTTTCATTAGCTTTAAAAGTATATATACAATAAATATATAATTTTGGCATACGGTGTCTTAATTTACCGTTATGCAAAACTCAAATTTTGCAAAATTCTTTAACCCTTCCATCTTCTAAACGGTTGAAGTTGGAAACTTGAAATTTTGACAGAAGTTAGATCGTAGAAAGTTAGTATGAGTCATTTCAGAAATTTTTTTTGTATCACCCCCCGTTTAGGAGCTGTAAGGAGCTGTAATTTTTTTGAAGTAAGGAGCTGTAAGGAGCTGTAATTTTTTTGAAGTAATACACAAAAATTAAAGCTCCAACATTATACTTTTATTTCTGTTAACAACTTTTTTTAATAATATAGGGTTACTTTATAATTGACGAAAGTGTTACTTGATTTTTTCAAATTTTCTAACAAATTTCTTTAACGAATTTTTTCCATTTTATTTTACTCGATAATTTGAAATTGTTGAGGATATAATGCGTAGTACAAAAAAATGTAATTAAATAAACAACATAACGGTTGCTTGAAGAATTTTTATTTATATGATATTGATATATATACATACTTATATAATATCATGTTTATTTACATATCGTATATGTCACTAGAGAATGAATGATAAGAGTATAGATGTATATTATATAGCGCCGTATTTACATACATATATGTATTTTATTGTACTTATAAGAAATTTTTCTGTCAATGGAATATTTAAATATAATATAATATAATATTTAAAATTATATTTACTGTTTTGTACTAAGTAAATTTAATATACATTTACCGCTTAGTATTAAATGGTACTATAGAATATTTGAAAAAGTTTTGGATTGATAATCGTTATGTGAAAGGTTAGAATCTGCTTTTGAAGAATGTATAAACATATAGTTTGAATATATGTACAACCCATAGTTCTAGAAATTTATAAAATTCACTCAAATTATTTTAAAATACTAAAATATTAAAAAAATAATATTGTAAGCAGAGTGACAGGCTGTGAACATACTAACGGTTCGTACGGGTATCTAAGAGTTGACAAAGTCAACTGTATTCTTCCTCGTTTTATCTTAATATTTATTAAATTTTACTAAGATGATGACTGATGAGTTATAAAATAAGTAATAAGTAAAAATAAAATATAACTATACCGTAATATAACATTTTCTCTTCGGTTATTTTTCATTAATTTTCATCTTAAAGTTATGTTCATAGATATCCAATTTACTTAAAAATAATAATTGATGATTAATCTTTTCTTTAGATGGAGGCTAAAATAATTTGTACACATTTTTTTAATTGAAAAAAAGCCAAATTTTTATTTTACATAGAATTTTAATTATAAATATAGTTTTATTATTAAATCCATTATAGATTCTTTGTAATATAAAATTTTCTTTTTGTTGATACCCAATAGCCGTAGTAGTGCAAAAAATTAATTATATTTTTCAAAATAGTGTAAACGGCTACTATTAAGATATTTTATTTAAAAATTTTAAAAACTTTGTAAATAAATTTATGGTATAGTTTTATTTAAAGACAATATTATATTATAAAATAAATATTTTAAAATTAAAATAGTAACTATTGTTATGTAAAAGTAAAAGGTACAATATTTTTTATATTAAATTTATTTTTTGTAGAAAATAAATTATTTAATAAATAATAAAATTATAACTTAATTTTTTGAGTGCCCGCGCTCATACAAACCTAATTTTTCGAAGAGTAAATTTTTATATTAAATCATTTCAGATTGTGCAATGAAATATAGTAACTTAAAACATTATATGTTCCATTTAAAATAACTTTCATGGAAAACTTTTTATTGGGTTGGGTAAAAAAAAATTACACTTTCAAAATACCATTTAGGTACATAATTCAAAAAAAAAAAATTCCACAAAAAAAAATTTCACTTAAAAGAAATTTCAAAAATAAAAATTTAAAGACAAGTACTTTAAATATGTAGTGCTAAAAACCCTCGCTAAATAAATTATTGGGACTCTGATTTTGTAATAAAATTTAAAATTCCTTTGAGTTTTCAAAAGTAAATAATTAAAAGATATAGAATTTGAATTGAAACTGGAAAAGTTTTTATTTATTTTTGAAGTACAATGTTTGCCATTTATACTCTGAAAATAATATCTCCCATGTGACCACCTCTTTCCCAATTTCTGCTTTCAATGCTTCAACGTTTCGAGGATTATCCTTGTAAACCTGTCCTCTCACATAGCTCCAGAGAAAGAAGTCTAACGGTGTCAAATTGCACAATCTTGAATGCCAATTCACGCCACCGAATCTGGAAACTTTGTATGCAGTAATTGCAGTGTTTTTCTGGCTGTATGACACCTATCCTCATCTTGTTGAAATTAGATGTCCTCAGTATCAATATTTTCCAGTTTTGGCCATAAGAAAAGTTGTGATCATGTCGCGATATCTGGTACTGTTAACGATTATGGCTCTTCCAGCATCATTTTCGAAAAAGTACGGACCATCACACCACCAGACCACACACCAAACGTGACTCTTTGTGGATGCGTTGAAATTTCCGTACAATATTACCAATTTGTTGCTCAGTTGGACGATTATGTCGACCATAAATATCGCGAAATTTGCGAAATAGATTTCTTACAGAACGACCATTTTCATAAAATATTTAAATAATTTCAATACCTTGTTGTAATGTATACGACTCTATTTTTATAAATGGCAATTGACAAACCTTCAACTGTCAAAATGACATATAATATGGGTGCGTTCAATGTTTGAAGTGTGTTACACATGCGCCTACTGAAAACTCAATTTGAAAGATCCTATAGAAATTTTTAATTTTGAGATAAATAACAGCTTTAAAATAAACCAAATTTATGTCATTGGTTAAAGTGAAAACACATTCAGAGCGAAATTCGTGGCGATATGACAAAAACTATTTAAAATATGTGTAATAATATGTGTTCATTCATACATATTTTAATTAAAGTGCACACAACAAATACAAGAATTGATTTGTTTATTTTGAAATTATTAATATAGCCCTCTGCTACTAAGACCATGATGGGCTGATTATTATTATAAATTAACATGGTTCTTTGTTACATTATTTATATTTGTTTTTTTTGACTAATTTTCATAAGTTAATTTACATTTACATATAATATGTTATTAATTTAATGATCAGTTATCTTAAGTTATGAAAGAGAGCAAAATATTCTATTAGTTACTTGCGCATTTTGGGAAGTGGGTTTCAATTAATCAGACAACTTTTCTAATTTTTTTGCTGCGACATCTGATGTAATCATAGAATGACATTTAAATTTGCAAAACAAAACAAATATTTTTAACAACATTTTAACATTCAATTTTATATACATACACATATTATATAATTTGGTGTTATATTTAAAAGTAGGTAACAATTTTCACAATTTACTCTCCATTTTTTTTTAGTATTAAAATTTAAAACATATGACCATGTCAATAAAAATTTTGACTATTTTCGCTCCGAAATTTTCGACCATTTTGTGTTCCGCCGATGAAATTCGTCCACCGTCTTGAATGTGTTTTCTCCTTTAGTTTTTGTTTTTAGAGTTAAAATAGCAAAATTTCAAAATTTAAAAACTTATTTTGAAAAATGCGCGCTTTTAAAACTCACATTGATACAAAACCCTTTCTAAAAAAAAGTTTTACATCTTCTGTTACTTAATCCAAATCTTCTTTAAATTTGAATTATACAATTATTTATATATGTATGAGTATAGACGAGTATACTTGCGTGTTTACTTAAGAAACGAAAGAATTAGTAATTACATTTTTTCTTAAACACAAAATGATGTCAATCTGTAAAAATATTAAATAATGTTAATTTTTAAAATCGTACTATATTGAGGATAAAATTAAATTTTTATATTAATATTTATGTTTAAATAATACGACACATGACAATCTAATTATAACTAACCCGTCAGTTATCAAATATTATTAATACAACAAAATCGTAATAAAACTGAAGATTATCCATTTTTAATGTTATTAATTTGTGAGATAACTCAGATTATAATTTAATATATTAATAAATAAGTATTATAATTTATTAATTATGCAGATTAACTGTTTTAAATTTGTTAAAACATATAATCAAAGGAAATTAAGTTCAATAATAATATTGTTTATAGGTGGAAATTCGGAAGGAAATAAAAATCTTTATAATTTTTAAAAGAAAGATAAATATAAAACAGAAGTGACAATTTACAATAAATTACAAAATTTTGTTAAACTAAACTATAATTATTTTATCTGTACTTAAATTAATTTCAGTATATATAGAAATTGGATTTTGGATAATAGATTCTTAAGCTCTATCCAAGCTCTATCTTCTCTTTATTTTAAATTGCTGGCCAGAATTCTTTAAAAAGTTATCAAACGTTAATTAAAACATTAACCGAAGCATTTAGAAAGAATTTACCAATTATCCATCCAATGGGTACATCTTCTTTTATTAGTTCTTTTTTTTAATTTTTAGTTTCTGACGTAATCCTATGTTTTAAAAAAAAAACTAAAGTTCGTACTTTGAGACAGTTTTTATTTGAACATTGTATTTATGTTATTTGAACGTTTTAATGTTTAACTCATCAAAATAAGTTAAAAAATCAGCTATATTCACCCCAGAACCGATCGCAGGGACAGGAATACTTAATATTTGTTTTTTTAATAGGGTTATTTATATTATGTAAGAGCTATATAACATAAATATTCATATGTATATGAAACATGTATATAACTATGGGCGAACCTAAAAGTGTATAGAATCAAAATGTGTTATATGAAAAAGTTGTTGGACTTTACTTGTGTAAAAACTTTTGTTTAATAACTTTTTTCATAATATTTTTCTGTTTCAAAAAATTCGTAAAAAATGTTAAAATGGCCCTAGTAAAATGGCTGACGTATTTATACTAAAAGCTATATTTACGTCAAAATCTTAAATATAAAATCATATCAAATTCCTTTCAGCCATTTAGACTGTACACGTGCCCTCAGCCAGACAGACAGTCATACAGACACCAAAAACCCTTAATTTAGGTTTCTGCGTACCAGAGAAATGTCAATGTGCAAAGATCTGTGATTCGAAATTTTGGTGTCATCACAATACCATCCGTATACATTACATACATATATGCGAACGATAAAAAACAAAAACCATATTTGTCAAATAAAATAAAATGATAAAAATAATGCGGGAAGTAGGTACTGTACCTATAACATAGTTAAAACTTTTCATCTATAAAATGTAAATGCATTCCTTTATATATTTTTAAATATAATATTTCATAACAACAAACTATTTATATAAAAAGATACATATTTCAGTTTTAATTTAAAAAAAATATATAAACTTACCATTCAGAAATATTTTTTGAAACATAATAACAATCAAACAAATTTTTATTATAAAATTTAATTCATAAAAATTCAAAACTTTTCAAAAATAATTTTTGACAAAGTTTTATTTGAAAAACTATTTTTTGTTTGTTTTTTATTTTTTTTTTATAAATTTCACTCAAAAAATGTCATATTTTATGCTGTAAGCATCAAAAACATTTTTTTTTTTATTTTGCATAACATAACCGTTATGTATATTTTGTTTTATTTAATTTGTTTTGTTTGAAATTTTTACTTGAAATATTATATTCAGAAATTAATACACTCACTAATGTTTAATTAAAATACATAAAAGCACGTGTCAATCTGTAATATAAGAGTAATTTACAAGACTACAAATCAATTGAAAAAATAAACATATATTTCTTTTTAACAAAACAATTAAGTAAAATATACAAAAATAGAAAAAAATAAAAACGAAATAAACTTAAAAATTATTTCCAGAATAAAACAAATTAAAACAGTGAAACCAGTTTAAAAGAAAGTAAACCATTTCTTTTAATACGATAAAAAAAAAAATCATATAAAAACAATAATAACAAAAAAAACACAAAAAAATCTTCGGTTTCTTCTTAACTTTTATTATTAGTTTTCTTTTTTTTTGTTTTGATTTTACCAGATATTTATTTTGAATGAATTTTTAATACAAAATGTAATATAAAAAAAAAAATCACCAATCACTTTAAGAAAAAAAAATGTAATATAAAATTTTTAACACACTATCATTGTTTCACCTTGAATCGTTACCGGTAAACTAAACTCGATCCTAAATAACGCAACAGTTTTATTAAAAATTTTGCAGAAGTACCATTATACATATAGCAATCTACCATTTACTAATACTAATGATTTAAACGCGGCTTAAACTTAAGTTTTTAAATTGTGCTTTAAAAGAATGCATTAATTTGACATTGACTTTTAGTAAATTTGCAGAATTTAAAAAATCAAATTGAGAGAAAGAGAAAAAATTAAATAAAAGAGTAAAAAAATAATAATTTTAAAATGAGATTTAAAATTAAGAGAAAAAAAATGGTTTGTTAATTTTTTTCTTTTTTGTTAAGTTAAAAATTAGGGTTACCTTTGGTATCTAATATAAAATTTAAGCTTTAGTTGTACTTATGTATATTTAAATTGAAAAGAAAAATTATTTTAATTTTAAACATATGCAAAGTAGATTTTTTATAGAGGGTCATCTATTTATGTTTCTCTGACAATAATTTTTTATTTGTAATAATTGGATCTAAACAAAATTTTCAGCTAGTTTGAAAATCCTTTTCTTTTTTGTAATTTCTCGTAAGCTCGATGTTTTTGATGTTTTTTGTCTTAAGTTTTTAAATAATATTATGGTTATTTCTATGTTTTAAAACAATTTGAAAGTATAAAACAGAAGAGATGGTTCCATTAAATTTGTTGCATTTTTAAATGGAAAAAGAAATGAATAATACAAATTGTATAGCATATTACTACAATTGAGCTATAAGGGAAAACTTTATAACTTATAGTATTAGAAGTATTTAATATTACAAAAAAATATTTTAAAAATGTAGAAAGATTTTTATTACAAATAAAATGGTACGTTAGATTATCTAGTGCTTATCTACTTATGCTAATGTTATCTACCTCAAGATTTTAATAGAAAATTAAGTTTATGATTAGAGAAATATGCCTATAACTAAAAAAGTATTCCGGATCTATGTATAGGACAAAAGTTTTCAGTTTTCAAAATTAATTTAGGATCAGCTAATTTGATTTTTGAACCAAAAAAAAAAAAAATATATTATAATTACTTTACCTAATCTTTTATATTATTGCCTAATAAAAATTATCTGGTAACCCTATAGAATGAAAAAGATATTTTATATTTATAATTTATAATAAATTTTCCATACTCACCATCACCAAAATATGAATTTTTAAGTTGAAATTTCGAAACATAAGTACAAGGTGAGTTTTATTTTCTCTTTATTCTATTTTATATTTATTACTGTTATATCTTTCTCTTTTGCTATATTTTGTTTTTAACTCGTGACTTAAATACTTAATTTTTGTTTTTTTTTTATGATTATTATTATCATTTATTATTCTTTCATACTAATTATTAGATTTTAAACTGTAAACATCGGTGTATATTATATGTAGTGATATAATTTCAAAAGGTGAATATTATCGAGTGATCAGACTGATTTTTTTAATAGGGTAATAATAGTATAGAAATAAGAAAAAAAACATATAGAAAAAAAGTTTTAAATTTTAAATTATATTAATAAAAAGAAAAAGGGAATCTAAAAAAAAAAGAGAAGATTGATGGTTAAGAAGAAGGAAAATTATATGTTAATAATAACTCGTAATAAGTAAATTGAAAAACAACAAAAAAACTTACTTACAAATATAAAAAAAACAAGAATGGTATATAAAACCAAAGGTATTTAAAGTCGCACATTTTTAAAAAGACAATCAAAATTTCATCAAAATTTCATAGAATTTGTTATTTGAGAAAAAATTTTGAAAAATGAAGATTCACTTTGGCAAACCCTATGTAATGACTAATGAGGAAAAGCTGTTAACACAATATGTAAAAATATAATATTAGAGAGTTAATTTTGATATTTTACTTATTACTATAGGGTGTTCAAAATTGAGGTATCATTTTGATTTTGCCGCCATTTTTTTTCTACCTGAAAATTTTATACGAGGTTTCTTTAGGTATATTCTAAATACATTCCGGTTAGTTAATGTGGGACGTTACACGAAGGAACAACGTGTTTTTGTTATTACAACATTTTTTGAAAATGGTAAAAGTTTTCAAGATGTAATTAGCAAATTTCGAACAAAATTTGGTAGAGAAAATGCTCCAACAAATCGTGCCATCAAGCTGATGGTTGATAAATTTCTAGAAACCGGATCTGTTCTTGATAACAGAGGCAACATTTATCAACGTAGTGGCCGTTCAACCGAGAATGTAGCAGCTGTGAGCAGAAGTGTTGAAGAAGATCCAAAAACTTCCATTCGTCATCGTTCGCAGCAATTAAACATCAAACCATCCACATTATTCAACATTTTGCATCGTGATCTTCATTTAAAGGCTTATAAGATCCAGCTGACGCAAGAATTAAAACCAACTGACTATGCATTACGTCGGCAATTCGTTTCTTGGGCAATCGAAAAACAAGAAGAAAATGAGAATTTTTTTAACAAAATAATCTTCACCGACGAAGCTCATTTGCAGCTCAATGGCTACGTCAATAAACAGAATTTCCGCATTTGGGGTGAAGAGAATCCAAGGATTATCTTAGAGCAACCAGTATATTCACAAAAAGTTACGGTTTGGTGTGGTTTGTGGTCAGGAGGAATCATCGGACCATATTTTTTTGAAAACGCAAATGGAAATGCGATTACGGTCAATGGAAACTGCTACAGGGAGATGATCCGAAGCTTTTTGTGGCGGGAAATTGATGATTTGGACGTAGAGAATATGTGGTTTCAACAGGACGGTGCCACTTGTCACACAGCAAGAGAAACAATGGATCTTTTGAAGGAAAAGTTCGAAGATCGCATTATTTCTCGTAGAGGAGGAGTGATGTGGCTACCAAGATCGTGCGATTTGACACCGTTGGATTTTTTTTGTGGGGTTTTGTGAAATCGAAAGTGTACAGCAATAATCCCACAACAATTCAAGAGCTTAAAAACAACATTATCGAGCAGATTTCAACCATTGAGAACAGTTTATTGAACAACGTGATTCAGAATTTTGGTAAAAGATTGGAAGCCTACCGAAGTAGTGGAGGGGGCCATTTGGCCGACATAATTTTTCATTATTAACCGGCACCTATTTGTAATAAATTAAAATAAAAATATATTTAATATTTCAAAAAAAAAGTCTTTTTTTATTAAAATTAAAATGATACATCAATTTTGAACACCCATTATAATTTACACTAATGAGCAAATTACAGAATGCCTAAAACTAGCGAATTTTTAATTTATAATATTAGAGATCTTCAACTGAAGGTACAGAAACTTATGCTAATTCTCCTCCACTAATGGTTATGATATAAAGTGTTCCGAAGATTAGGAGGAACTAAAATTTTGCAACATTAGTGTTTTATATAAACATAAATTTAAATTTTGTTTCCTTACAGTTCCACTCTCAGTTTAATATTTCCTTATTTTATTGTTCTATCCTTTCCTATTTTCTAGTTAATATTCTATGTAGGGGTACCAGGTAGGGGTTTCTTTTCGTAACATAAAAAAATAGCACCTCAATATTAATTTTTATGAGACCTAATACATGGTTCACATTTAATTGCTCTATAAACGATGAAAAGTTTTATAAGCAGACGGACAGATTGACATACAGTTATACAGAGTAAGTACAATTAGTGAGCAAGTAAATTTATCTAAAATTTTTTTGTTAAATGTGCTAAAAACTGAAGGTACAGGAGACAAAAAACTGTAATAAAAAAGGATGATTTTATTTGTCAAATGATAATAAAATAATTAATAGGGTAATGAATTGACAACTGTTTATTTTTTTGTTCTTTATAATTATTTTTCTTTAAAACGGTTAAGTTCACAAATTGATTCAATTAAATAAATTAATTATTGTAAGTATCTTGCCATTTTAAAATGCATTTGGGAGGTATTATTTATTTACAAATTTAGGATTGTTATTTTTACATCAGATACCAAATTTATTTACGTTATGTATGTTGCAATAAGTACATGAAAATGTAAGTAAGGCAGCAGCACTATGATAAGTATATGAAAAGGAATGAAATGTTTAGGAATTAAAAAAAAATAAAGAGTCTAACATTACAACTCCTTAGAATTTCGGAGTATACAAGAAAGTTTACATAAACGATTGTTTTAAATTATATTTGACGGGATTTGAGCAACAGCTAAGATGTTAAATAATTTAATTTTAATTTTGTAAATTCAACTATACGCATCTAATCTCTCTCAACCCTTTTTTTTTTTTAAAAGGTATTTCTTTCGACTATTAACTACGGAGGCCTTCACAATTTTTATTTCGAATTGTTAATAATTTTACTTAACAAAGAAATAAATCAAAAGTGTATGATGGGTTCAAGGATATAAAAAGTCAACATTCAAAGGCTTGTCAAAGATACAACAATATGTATTTCATATGATATTTTATTTAGGTTCTTTATGAATTTTACTATACTTTTTCTTAAAATTTACATTAATCTAATAAACGCAAACCACTTTTTTTTTTACTATTTTAAATTGATATTGTTATGGTAATTTTAATTACCTTCATGTTAGGTAGAGTTCTGATCTTTAATTGTTTTTAGGTAAAAAATTGCATAATGGATACTTTAATGATTTTTACATACCTATTATACAATATTGTATAAAGTTTATTAAGCAATTAAAAAGTCTTTAAACATTTTAGAAGGGCAAAAAAATTACAATCATTAAAGTTTTTGTCCAGATTTTTTTCTGATGTTTTTTGTTATAATTAACAGTTAAAATTTACAGTTAAAATAACTTCACACAGTTCTTAGAATTATTGTAACATGGGAAATTGTAAAATAATATTTTTCAATTTCAAGAAAAATTTTCATGAAAGAAGAAAATAATTTCATAAAAAAAAAAAATTTAACTAGAAATGGAAATGGACCAATAAAAAATGGTTTTTTTTTGTTTGTTTTTAAATTGGAATGAAAATGGACGCTGTAAATTATATAGGATTGACGGTTTTATGAAAGTTATAACTATATATTTATATTTGTTTGTATAGCTATAACTACATACATATGTATACATTTATATTTTTCTCCTTTTACCCATTTTTTATCACTTCAAAAAAATACACTTATTAGTTTAGCTCAATCGGTCTGCCGTATATTGTTTGGTTGTTTACCAAAATTCCATCCTATTTAAGTAAAGTATTTTTAACTATAGAAAGATCTCATAACAAATTGAAGTTATAAAACAATTATTTTATACAATATAATATAAGCCTTCTTACCCAGTATTTTTCTGGGAAAATTCGAATTTGTTTATTTTTATTGCTAAGTTTTCAAACTAAACTTCGGTTAATTAAAATTTAATTTCCATTTCAATTTGTTATCCTGTCGAAATAAGAATTTTGACAGAAAATATTTTGAAAACCTTAATACAATGTATTTAACAATAAAGTTACAATTTTGTTTAGGAGAGTACGTAGAATATCCAAAGTCAAAAGAAAGAATACTTACCGGACAACAAGATTTACTGGATAACATTACTCCATAGTATTTTATGTCTCAGTAGTTTAATGAAATCCAATCTATATTGATAATAATCTAGAACAATAAACTTAGAAAAACACATTGGTGGATTAATGTATCAGAATAGGTAAATGATTCGTAATTTTTCGACAAGAAATAACCATTATGAAATTTTTGAAATCAATCTGGTAAATTGTTTTGATTAGATTAAAGGGAAAAGCAAAAAACTTAAAGCTTGTCATGGAAATAATTATTACAAGCGTATTTGAATACGACATAACGCTCCTGTGAGCTTCTGCAAACGCTCCTGTGAACTTATAATTTCAGCGGCAAAACCGTTTACGTCTGACTATTAAAAAATGCAAAGCTTTTAACAAACTAATTACTTTAAAGTTTTAAAAACAAAAGCTTCAATTCTATGGGTCAAATCCAATTAACCAAAAAATTTTTAACAAATTCTTGCTAGGGAACTTGTTAACGGATCTTTATAAATTTTTGTTACGGACATCCTTTTTGATTATAAAATTCGTCTAGAAAATTGAATATAAATTGTATACCGCATTTTTTTAAAGAAAATCAACCAGTCATAATGGCTTGATTTAACATAGCCATAATTATTTAGCGAAATTATAAGGAACGGGTGATCATAACTTAATGAAAATTTGTCATAGGAGATAAACTAAAAGTTAATTTAAAAAATTGGAGGTAAATCGCAAAAAAAAAAACTTTTTTGTTAGCAACATTAAAACAAAAAACTTTTAACGATGTATCGTGTGGCAAACGGTTGACAAAGTGATACTCAATACAGTCTATAATTTATTCCAGCTTCCTAAAAATATTCTATGTACCCATAGTTGATTTTCATGTAAATTCTAAACAAAGAAATTTTCCGCTTTAAATAATAAAAGAATAATTTTTTTCCCAAACCAGTATTTAAATTTTTCGTTATATGTATCGAATATTTTAGTAACCTAAAGATAAAACTGATTTTTTGAGAAGAGCAACCGTGAGTGTAAAATAGATATATTTATACAGAAAACTGTAATAATCTGTTTCAAAATTGACAATTTCCTTTTTTTAGACATTTTAACATCCTGCGCAAATTTTTTAAAGTTAAGATAACAAATTAGATTTAAAACAATATATTTTTATACTTGAAAATAGCGTTTTTAGCACATTTCAAAAAAAATTTTTAAAAAATATGCTTATTAGTTTCACTCTGTCCGTCCGTCCGTCCGTCCGTCTGTTTACAAATCTTCTACACAGTTAAAGATAGAGAAAAAAATTTTTAACCATGGGTAGGTCTCATAAAAAAAATAATTTTGTGGAACAACCTTTTCATGTAGCCCCACCCATTACGGAGCTACAGCCCTTCAAACTTTGAAAAAGCCCTATTTTGAAATGCATATATCTTATGTTTTGCTTAAGATATTTTCAATCTGAAAACGTCATTCGACAGGTATTCCTTTTATATTTGTAAATTAATATCAAAATTATACATTTTTTTTAAATTTAGTATTTAAATTTGCCGTTATGTGAAAACCAAATTTTTCATGATTTTTCTACTTTCATAACTCCGGTACGCTTCTAGATAGAGGCTTGAAATTTTGAGGCAAGAAAGAACTTTTAGAATTAGTATAAGTTTGCTCAGAAATTTTTTTTGGACCACCCCCTGTTTATGAGCTATTAGGGCTTAAAAATTGAAAATTTGCTATTTTTAAACACCTGTAACTTAGGCACCTGTAAAAAGTTTTCTTCGGCAAGACATGAAAATTAAAGGTTCAATAATATATTTTCACGTTTGTTAACGGCTTTTCTTAGTTATATAGCATTCCGGAATTACGGCCCCTGAAATTTTCAAAAATGTCCTATTTTCACATTTTTTCTTATTACATGAAATTTTCAAATTTTTGTGCAAGTCACAATTCTAAACAGTTTGTATTGAGTTTTGGAAATGTGCGCTTTTAAAAACCGTTGGTTTACATTCTGCCTTGTTTAATTAAATGTGGCCTTCTTAAAATTAAACAGAGAGACACAGTTTTTAATACAGATTTTTTTTTGAAAAATTTGAAATTACAAATTTTACTACCGACAAATTTCTAGAATACCTTTTGAAAAATTGCTCCTTTTATTTTTTATATTACCTTGTCTCAAAATGCAAAAATACCTCACAAATGTTGGTGTTTAATTAAAATCATTTTACTGTTCAGAAATTGAAAAAAAAATTTTGTTTGGTTTCTTGTTTTTAGTTTGTTCAGTTAAAATCACTTTTATAATAAAAGTATGCTGAAATCATATTTATTTAAATGTTGCTGCAAAGATAAATAAATTTTGGAGCACAAATTCAAAAAATATTTGAATAAACTTTTCTGCAATGAAATTAAGAAAAAGAATTATAAAAACAATTCAAATTTTGTTTTTAATTAAATATTTGTATAATTTCAAAAGTTTGATTGCATAAAATTTTATAAGACTTTACATTTTACTGGTATTGTAAAATACTATGAGTGTTGTGATGGATTTTCGAAAATTTTGTTGTGAAGGTTTTTTTAAAAATTTCGCATCCGCGTCCATGTTATTACTTCAACTTGTTATATAAATTTAGTATAAAGAGTAGTGTTATGATTCGGATCTCTGAACAAAACATTGAGGTCGGAAACTGTAGTCTCGGATTTTAATAAAATTTTCCTGCACCAGGAAACACAATTTGAAATCTGTGGTTTGAGTGGATCAGCCTCAAAATATCCGAATACGAATGTTATTTTCTGGAGCACATAGTACCTAATTGTTATACGATTTGAATGAAATTTGGTATAAATGTTACTCTTACGTTATAGTTGATGCAAAAATAATTTGAGACTGGAAATTTCGGTGGGTTCTAGTCCTACTATTAGGGCTCTAAATTAAAATTGTGATAACATCAAGAGATTTTAAGATACACTCTTTAAACTTAAAAATTTGGTAGAGTATGTTAGAACCTTTCAAAAACGGACCAGTTTTCATCTTTCACCCCCTAAAGATAGATGAGGAGATACATTCCTAAACCAAATTAGTGCTTCTCCACGGGGGATTTTTTTTCTTTTGCAAGAAAATAGTATCTTGTATTAAATCTCTATTATTAATTTAAACAGTAACGAATAATGGTTGTTTTTAAACATGTGTTTACATTGTTATTGAAAAAGCCGCTAAACTAGGGGTAGCCCAAAACTTGTAGTATATTTAACAGTCTTTTTAGTTCATATTTATTCATACTTAAATTTATTTTATAAACTTTATTTTATAACTTATAAAAATATCAATAAAAAGGCTGTTGAATATACTATGAGTTTTCGGTTTTTGTTTTAATTAGTTTTCAGATAGAAAATGTTTTCATTTTTTATTAATAACAGTCAAATCAGTAATACAAATACATCTCTTATTTTAGTAATGAAAATCTTTTAAAACTTGAGCAGATACAAGCCTTTTTCTTAAAATCTCTTTGTTCTTTTAATAAACAGCTTAAGCTTACATTTGCTTATCAAACTTAAATTTACTTCTATAATGATAAAATATTTGCAAAATATGTTTTTCATATTGCCATAAAGGCACTTACCTGACCAGTAGCGGAGTGGTTAAGTCGCTAAATTTTCATTCTTCTTGGGTTCAAATCCCGGTCTGCTCAAATAACGGTCTAGTAATAATAATAATATTCTATATCGTAATATATAAAATAAATAAATAAAGAATTATAGTATTGAATAATAGATGGCGCACAGGGGGCCTTGGTGGGCTAGTTGGTAAGAGCGTATAAAATACGCTGTAAATACCGAGGGAGTGTGAGTTCGAATCCCACACATGTCGTAATAGTTATTCCCCCTTACGCCACCCATTACGACATTTACAGCCACGTCTGTACAGGAAAGGCTGTGTAATTTCCTGCCCACATTTATGTGGCAGAGAAATGCATTAAAAAAAAAGATGTCGCACGAATATAATATTTATATTTCACAATCGTATTCAATAACTATACAACTAGACAATCAATGGTTTAAATTCACTTTACAGATTAAAAACAAAATTTAATTTAAGGTTTTTTAGGGTTCATTAAATTTTAAATTTTATTTTAATATTATATTAATTCCATTTATTATTGATGATTTATTGAAAATAAAAAAGCGAGTTGATTTGGTTATTCTTATTAATTTAACGCCATTTTTCTAAATTTTTGACACTGTTAATGACAAATTTTCACTTTTATTTGAAATTATTTTTTTTTTTGTTTTTCATTTCTTTGGTTTTTTTTTAATTAAAATCCCTCAGAAAAAAAGCATTTAAATCTTTGAATGTTAAATGAATTAGACCTTAAAGTTAATACTTTTTTTTTTTTTGTTTTTGCTTCTATTAATTTTTTTGATTGATTTAATATGGCGAGGCACCTTTATTTTATACAAGCTTATCAAGCTTAGACCAATTCAAATCAGATTTAAAGCGAAAGTTACAAGTTTTGGAAAATGCAAAATAATTGAAAAAAAAAATATATATATATATATATATATATATTTTATTAGAAATTAAAGAATAAAAGAAAGACTTTAAAATTGTTTGTCATGCTTTTGTGTACAATAGACATGAAATAAAAAATGCAACGCACCATAAAAAGAAAGAAAAAAAAAAATAAATCAAAGCAAATAAAGCAGAGATACTTAAGAATACTTTTATAAGTTTTTTTAGATTGTTATTTTTTTTTAATATTATCTTCTTATTTTATATTTTTAATTTGATCAGTAATTTTTATTTGTAATTTTTACTAAAGTTTGTTTAGTTTGGGTTTAACTATACTTTCTTATTTGATTAAAGTTTAGAGATTTACGCTTTTCGATTTTTTGAAAATAAAAAACACTTGTAAAGATTTCCTTTTTACATTAACTAATTATATTCTTTTATGTTGCATTATTTTATTAAAATGTTTTTTTTTAAAGAAGAATTTAATCTAATGTTAACCAGATGAATTTATTAATAAATTCTATTGTTTCTTTTTGTGTTGTGTCTTAAAATCTCGCTTCTAAAAACCTCGTGTGTCAAAATCGTGATTTTGAAGCGCGTGCTTTCATAGCGCTTTCATTTTTTTTTCCTTCAGTTGTAGTATTAATATTGTAGTTGTATTGCAGTTGTAATTATTCAGGTAACCATATAATAACAATTAAATCATATTGCAATATAAAATATTTAATTAAATATTCAACTGTAGAAAAGAAAATATTTATTTTACTTTTAATAGCTGGACATCGTATTTTAAAATTAGAATTTATTTAAAAAGTCTTTAGGATTAATTAAGTTAATAACACATTTCCAAAAAAATTTTGAAAAAATGTTCTTATTAGTTTCACTCTGTCCGTCCGTCCGACCGTCCGTCTGTTTACAAAACTTCTACACTGTTAAAGATAGAGAAAAACAATTTTAACCATGGGTAGGTCTCATAAAAAAAAAAAATTTGTGGAACAACTTTTTCATGTAGCCCCATCCATTACGGAGCTACAGCCCCTCAAACTTTGAAAAAGTCCTATTTTTATTTAAATGCATATATCTTATGTATTGCTTAAGATTTTTTCAATCTGAAAACGTCATTCGACAGGTTTTTTTTAACTTTGTAAATTAATATGAAAATTATACAAGTTTTTAAAATTTGGTATTTAGATTTACCGTTATGTGAAAACCAAATTTTGCATGATTTTTCTACTTTCATAACTTCGGCACGCTTTTAGATAGAGGCTTGAAATTTTGAGGCAAGAAAAAACTTTTAGAATTAGTATAAGTTTGCTCAGAAATTTTTTTTGGACCACCCCCTGTTTATGAGGTATTAGGGCTCAAAAATTGAAAATTTGCTATTTTTAAACACCTGTAACTTAGGAACCTGTACACATTTTATTTTTCTGCAAGATATGAAAACTAAAGCTACAGTAATATATTCTTACGTGTGTTAAAGGTTTGTTTAAGTTGTAAAGGGTTTCAAAGTTGCAGCTCTTCAAAATTGCGAAAAAGCCCCACTTTCAGAAGTATATATCTCAGGCTCTGCGTAATAGTTTTGCAATCTAAAACCGCCAGAAGACGAGAAATTTTATTATTTACATAAAACAATATCAAAATTATGCAATATTTTGTAATTTACTATTTAAATTTACCGTTATGTGAAAACCACATTTTACATGAAATTTCTTTTTTCATAACTCCGACACGCCTTTAGACAGGAATCTGAAATTAAGAGTTAAGAGTTATTATGACTCAAAAATTGAAAATTTGTTATTTTTAGACAACTGTAACTTAGGCACCAGTGAAAATTTTTCTTCGGCAAGACATGAAAATTAAAGGTTCAATAATATCTTTTAATGTGTGTTAACGATTTCTCTTAGTTATATAGGATTCCGGACTTACGGCCCCTCAAAATTTCAAAAATGTCCTATTTTCACGTTCTTTCTTATTACATGAAATTTTCAAATTTTTGTGCAAGTCAGAATTCTAAACAGTTTGTATTGAGTTTTGGAAATGTGCGCTTTTAAAAACCGTTGGTTTACATTCTACCTTGTTTTTATTTAGTGAAAAATATGCTCCTTTGAGGGATTACAGGATTAAACAAAACAAGAGAACTAAATAACCCAACTACTTTCTTATTTTAAAGTTGATTCTAAAGTTGTTGTGATTTTATTACTTTTATTATTTTTGTTTTTGACATTTATTAAAAAATCATTTTAAAGAAACTAAGCATTTTTTAGCACATATTTCAAAATTTTTTGAAAAATTTGCATATTTTACTCTGTTGATTCATCTGTCTGTTAACTAAAATTTCTACATCTTTAGAGATACAAAAAATATATTTTAACGAGGAAGAATACAGTTGCCTTTGTCAACTCTTAGATACCCGTACGAACCGTTAGTATGTTCACAGCCTGTCACTCTGCTTACAATATTATTTTTTTAATATTTTAGTATTTTAAAATAATTTGGGTAAATTTTATAATTTCTAGAACTATGGGTTGTACATATATTCAAACTATAGGTTTATACGTTCTTCAAAAGCAGATTTTAACCTTCCACATAACGATTATCAATCCAAAACTTTTTCAAATATTCTATAGTACCAGTTAATACTAAGCGGCAAATGTACATTAAATTTACTTAGTACAAAATAGTAAATATAATTTTAAATATTATATTATATTATATTTAAATATTCCATTGACAGAATAATTTCTTATAAGTACAATAAAATACATAATATGTATGTAAATACGACGCTATATAATATACATCTATACTCTTATCATTCATTCACTAGTGACATATATGATATGTAAATAAACATGATATTATATATGTAAGTATGTATATATATCAATATCATATAAATAAAAATTCTTCAAGCAACCGTTATGTTGTTTATTTCTTTACATTTTTTTGTACTACGCATTATATCCTCAACAATTTCAAATTATCGAGTAAAACAAAATGGAAAAAATTCGTTAAAGAAATTTGTTAGAAAATTTGAAAAAATCAAGTAACACTTTCGTCAATTATAAAGTAACCCTATATTATTAAAAAAAGTTGTTAACAGAAATAAGAGTATAATGTTGAAGCTTTAATTTTTGTGTATTACTTCAAAAAAATTTTAACAGGTGTTCAAGTTACAGGTGTTTAAAAATAGGAAATTTTCAGTTTTTGACCCCTTACAGCTCCTAAACGGGGAGGATACAAAAAAAATTTCTGAAATGACTGATACTTATTTTCAAAGATCTAACTTCTGTCAAAATTTCAAGTTTCCAACTTTAACCGTTTAGAAGATAGAAGGGTTAAAGGATTTTGCAAAATTTGAGTTTCGCATAACGGTAAATTAAGACACCGTATGCTACAAATATGTATATATTGTATATATACTTTTAAAGCTAATAAAAACAGTAATCGTTTGGCGTTTTCAAAATGAAAATATACCTTATACAACTTGTGCTATAACAATTTAAATATAGAGCTTTTTTGAACCTTTGGGGAGCTGTAGCTCCGTAACGGGTGGGGCTACAAAAAAAAGTTATTAAAAATAAAATTAATATTTTTGTGAGATCTATCAGTTGTTAAAATTTCATAGCTCTATTCCAAAAAAAATGTGGGGATCTAAAAGTTAGGTGTTCGAGAGCTACCTTAAGGTTTGGTCCAAACTGAACCAAAAAAAATGGGGAACCTACAAATTACTCCCAGAATATTTTGTGTAAATTTCAAGATTCTAGCTTTCTTAGTTAGCGTACTGACGGACGGACGGAAGGACGGACGGACATGGCTCAAAAGTCTTAGAATTTTTTTCTGATCCGATCCATACTTTTGAAGGTATATCTAGCTCGCTTATTTCGAGGTGTTACAAACGGAGGAGTAATTTTATTATACCCGATCCTATCGTACGGGTATAATAAAGATTTCTTATGCGATGGCTATTTGTTTACATTTAAAATTATTATAAGTAGGTGTAATAGGTATCTCTGAATTAGGTGCCTTCGAAATGGGAGCGGTACGAAATCTTGTTTATTTTAATCTTGTTCCTTAAAAACTAGTTTTTTTTTATCTTGTCTTTTTTGTCCTGTTTTTTAAAATTTTGTTTTTCAAAATCTTGTTTTTTTTTTAAATCTGACTTTTCGTCAAAAAACTTGTTAAATTTTGTTTTTTTATAGGTCAGTTGCAATGAGAGCAACGCGTTTGTGTATAGTCACTAAATTATTTTAAATGAATTAGTTTATATCAGATTGTATTTGATGAAAGTGACGCATTTTTGCGGTGCCGCAAAGTGTGTAGGCACTTTAAACTTAGGAACTAGTTTTTTTTGTTTGTATGTATAATATGTATGAGAAATTTTGGATTATGAGGCATTATATTGTTATGGTTATAAAACCAAAGTTATAAGCTTTTTCCAGAATGTGTATGTATAAGTTTATGTCAAGTTTTAAACTAGGAGTGTTTTAACAATTAATGATAAATCAATTAATTAATTTTGTTAGAAACACTAAAATAATTACAATTATTCGTGTTTTAACATTGGATAAAACATATAATATAAAAAATTTGTTTAATGTTTTTTTTCATAATATTGACTTGCCGGTTTCTATTTATTCATGTAGGGTGTAGTTATTGATTTTCGTAAAGTCATTAGAAATAGTGCATAATATTAATAAAGGGTCTTTCAAATTGAGTTTTCAAAAGTAAATAATTAAAAGACATAGAATTTGAATTGAAACTGGAAAAGTTTTTATTTATTTTTGAAGAACAATGTCAAATATACTTTGACAATTATATCTCCCATGTGACCACCTTTTGCGTCTCTACAGTACCTGATTCTTTTATCAATATTTTTGGTCACATTATAGCATAGTTGCGTTTCTATCTCACCAATAACTCGAATAATTTCTGCTTTCAATGCTTCAACGTTTTGACTATTATCCTTGTAGCCCTGTCCTTTCACATAGCCCCAGAGAAAGAAGTCTAACGGTGTCAAATCGCAGGATCTTGCAGGCCAATTCACGTTACCGAATCTGGAAATAACACGGTTTGGAAACTTTGTATGCAGTAATTGTAGTGTTTCTCTGGCTGTATGACACGTAGCCCCATCTTGTTGAAACAACATGTCCTCAGTATCAATATTTTAAAGTTTTGGCTATAAAAAAGTTTTGATCATGTCGCGATATCTGGTACCGTTAACGGTTATGGCTCTTCCAGCATCATTTTCGAAAAAGTACGGACCAAGCATATCCCCAGACCACAATGCATACCAAACAGTGACTCTTTGTGGATTCATTGGCTTCTCTTGGATCATGCGAGGGTTTTCCTATCCCCGAATACGGCAGTTTTGTTTATTAACGTAGCCACCGATCTTAAAATGTGCTTCGTCCGAAAAGGTAATTTTTTTTGAAAAATCTTCGTTTTGTTCCAGTATTCAATTGGCAAAATCCCGACGCATGGAATGATCTTGTGACAGCAACTCTTGTATCAATTGAACTTTGTAGACCTTCAACGCTAAGTCTTTGTGCATAATACGCCATACAGTTGACTCAGAAAGTCCCAATTGTTGTGAACGTCGGGAAATTGAATTGGAAGGATCAGCTGTAACACTATCACTCACAGCACCAATATTTTCTTGTGAATCACCGGCACGATCATAATAATTTAAAATAATTCAAATATTTTTTTTTTAAATTTAAATAAATTTTCAATTTTTAGTTATTATTAATTTAAAAAAATTTATTTTGATTGCAATCATTGAAGCAGCCGATTAGACAATTTCTAAACTAAATTTAAAGAAAATCCATAACTAAATAATAAAGATATGAACCTTTTATTTTCAATAAGAGACTGTAGAATTAAAATGTACTGTACAATGACTGTAAATTATTTCGTCACAAAAAAGATTTTGTGTCTTTTCATGCTTGCCACCTACCCTCGAACAAAACAAAAAAAATTTAAATTATTCAATTTTTTTTTATTTTTATAATTCTGTAATTTCATTAAACCGACCATAACTATGAAACTTCGAAAAATATTTTCACGAGTTTCTATTTGATTTCGTAAAAAAATTAATTTAAATGTATAAAAGAAGTAAATGAATAAATTTAGCTGTCTCGGTGGCCTAGTGGGGGGTAAGAGCATATAAAATACACTGTCAACGCCGAAGGAGTGCGGGTTCGAATTCCACACACGTCATAAGAGTTATTCTTTTTTACCACTTTTACAATCACGCCTTAATATAATTTTTTTGAAGTTTCTGAATTATGATCGGAATAATGAAATTACAGAATTATAAAAATAAAAAAAATCGAATAATTAAAAATTTTTTTTTTATGTGACAGAGAAATGCACAAAAAAATAAAAATTAGTTTAAAATTCTTTTTAAATATTCTAAAAATATTTTTCAGTTCATTGTTTGTCAAAATTTCAATTTGCACAGAAATTTGATTTTATAAGTCACAAAAAGTAATAAAAATATTTTTCTTTTTATATTCTACGTTCGTAATCAATGGCAATTGTACAACACAAAATTCAATAGAAAAATTTTGAATTGGAAAAAATACTAAAGCAAAGAAAGGTAAATAATAGAATTGACAAAAATGTTAATTTTGTAATTTCCATCATTATTTTTAATTACTGCCATTCTATACATTAATACAATATATTTTCAACAAGACACATTAATATTCAAAAAATGATTATATTTATAACTAACTACCAACAGCTTGTAATCATGGATCCTTTTTAAATTTTTTAATATGTCATTATGTCAAATATGTCATTTTCTACAGTCTGTAACATAATTATATGGCAAATAATGCTTTTTTGGTTTTTTTTTTTTAATATTAACTTAAATTAGAATAATACATATTTTAGATCGAATTGTCACAGTTTTATGTTTCCAAACACATAGAAAAGATAGAATAGACAGTTGTTGATTTTTGTAGTTTTTCACACGCTATCTGAATACTTGGAGCGGATTCTTTTATATTAGAGAACGTTTAGCAAAATTGGAGAAGAAACAAAACATTTGGAAGGATAACATTATACTAAAGTAGGTTCAGGTAAATTTTATTTTATTTATTTCTTCATAAACATTTACAGTAATAGTGACTTAGCCTACAAATACATTAAAGTGTTCAGGTTGATATCTTTTACATCTATTATAAAATGTATATGATGTGGTTATAATTGTTTTTATACAAGTTTGACATGTATAAAATGATTTGATATGTATATAATGACTAACTTATTTTATTCTCTTATTTTCTAACTATTTTAGCTTCAACTTCCTAGGTTGTTAAAAAAATTCTATAATTATTTGGGTGTTGGAATGTTCGCATGAATTAATAAATTGTTGTTTGTGTATTTGAATTATTTCTGAGATTAATTTTGTGTTTGAAATTCTGTTTAATGGCCTGGTAGAGAAAGTTCAACTATATAAGAGAAAAGTAAATAATTGGACGAATTCTATTGTAGCAAAGTAGGTTTAGCTGAATGGGGGGGGGGGGAGTTTGAGGGAACAGAATATTAAAAGAGAGTTGGAGGTTACATCGGAAATAATCTTAAAAAGAGATGTTTTTTAAACTGTTGGAAATTGTAGAAGACAACACTATACTGACAGAGAGAAACACATTTGATACAAGAATGTTCTGGATATTAGTACAACGAATTAGTTTTAAACCAACTAGAAATTTCAAATGTGACCGAAATGAGTACTTGTTGTTCCACTTATAGTACTTTGAAATTATTTTAAGGGGTGCATAATTGATTTCAGTTCAACAGAGTAAGTATTTTTATACATTGCTTACAAGATATCTAAATAAAAAATACTGAGATTGCTTCAATATTTCGCAAACTTCATCGAATATAGAACGGATGAGAAGAAGTTTAAAATTTAAGAAAAAGAGCAATTATAGTGTTAATAGCGTTACTGAGTGACCTATTAGGGGTTAGATGCGGTTTTTGATTTTGTCAAGTTAATTCAAAGTAGATTTAAGTACAGTAGCCCATATATGAGAGTTGTACTCCATCTTAGATTGAAAATAGGTTTAATTGACATTAGAAAGATAACTTGTTGAACAGTACAAAAAGATTTGTTCTACAACGAAAAAGAAAACATAAATATCTGATCAATTTAAGCTTTATCAATATTATTTTTCCACAACAACTTTTGAATTTACTGTAATTTGTATATTTTATAAATTTTTATTTTACTTGCATTATTTCATTACCTTTAGATTGAGATTGACTGATTGAGATTAAGATTGTTTGTGCATTTTTTTTTGTTGATTCCTAACTACTTGGCTGCTGACCTTTAATTCCTTAATTGAAGTATATATTAAATATTTGTTAAGAAGAATTTTTATAGAAATGAAAAACATTCTGCTCTTGATCTATAGTCTTAGTCCAATAATCTTGAAATCATTATGATTATTAGATTTACATTAGGAACAACAAAAGAACAACAAATTTGAAGAAAATTTGAATTTTAAACATATTTTTGAATGTCAGTGTACGAACGTCATTTAAATATTAATTATTTTTCTTATAATACTTTAGAACATTTATAAAGGACTATTTCATTTCTATTTAGATCCTTAAAAAATATTCTGATTTAAGAAAATTTAATGTATGAATGGTGATGTCCTTTAAGAAATTATTATTCTCATCTGTATGTAAATTTCTTTTTTTTTTTTCTGTTCTTAAACTTAAAATGAAGAAAAAATTAAGAAAAAGTAATGATGTAACTGGAGAGAGAAACAATAATAATAATTTGAAATTCTTTTGTAACAATTTTTAAATTGCATGCCAAAAATCCGTAAATTTGTCAAAATAATAATAATAATAATGAGAATAAAAAAAAAACAGAAAAGTAAGCAATAAACAAACTAAAGTTTAGAAAACAATGGGAAAATAAGGTTAACGACTTTCATTGTCTCGTCAATATAAATAAAGAAATATTAAGGCTTTTTCTTTTTTGCGTTTTATTTTTCCTCAGTAATAGTGAAGGATGTAAACTTTGTTTTGTGTATATTGTGTTCTATATATAGATTTCTTGTTTAGTACAATAAGAAATTTTATTTTAATTTTAAACTGTCTAACCAATATTATTTTTATAATAAATTACGCCTTAAGTTTTTATAAGTTTAGTAAATGTTCAAAGCTTTATTATTATTATTTTTCTAAGGGGGAATCAAATAGCAAAAAGACTCAGAAAATTCTAAAACGGAATAGAATGAATCTGAGAGTTTTTACGGGAATCAACAGAGGCCATCTGATGCTAAGAGCTCAAGCCGAAAGGATAGGCATATCGGAAACGAATCTATGCAGAGGATGCAAACAAAAAGCAGAAACAGTACACTATGTTCTGTGCTAATGCCCGAACTTGAGATCCCTAAGGCCAAAAACTTTGGTGGAAGAACAATGGGAAAGTTTTTCTGAAGCTCAATGCTCAGAGAATGCTCAATCAGGGAGATATACGTTTCATTAAGGGCATTGATTGGCTCGACGAGACACTGTAGTAAGCGAGCGGATTGTTGAGCAGAGGAGCACAACGGGTTGTAGGGCCTAGGTGTAAGGGAAGCTATAAGCCCCTCTTTCATTCAAACAACAACATTCATCATTTCATTCAAACAACAACAACATTCACATCTATTAATAACAAATAGATTTTTAAAATTTTTTTGAACAAAGTATTTAGCACATTTTCTATGAACCATTTTTCTTATAATTAGAATCTAATAAAACAAAAATTATTGTTAAAGCTAAAAAATGATGTAGTAGCTATGATTATTAGACTTATATTTTTTTCATTTTCTCCTATTTATCTCTTTAGAGAACAACAAATCTTCTTCACAAATCCTCTTCAGTGTTCTCTGTCTATCGATTATCTTTTATTTCAACCTAAGACTTTCTACTCCGTTCTGTCTCACTTTGAATACTTCTTTTTCCAATCCTCTTGAACCTTCCCACATTTCTACAAATCCTCTTCAGTGTTCTCTGTCTATCGATTATCTTTTATTTCAACCTAAGACTTTCTACTCCGTTCTGTCTCACTTTGAATACTTCTTTTTCCAATCCTCTTGAACTTTCCCACATTTCTTCTGCCTTGAGGATTCCAGTTTAATGCCTACCATGCCACTGATGTTGTTAGACGTATGAGGATATAACCGATCAATCTATTAGAGTTACATTAGGAACAACAAATTAAATATCTATATATATGTAATTAGAAGATATTGAGTTCCAAAAATTATTTAATATCTATCTGGACAAAAAGTAGCAGACGGCTTAAGATGCTGGTTTTTCAGTAGATGAGGCTTGGATTATAAGGCAAATTTTAAATATAGATATTTACAAAATAAGTAAATAATAAATAAAATTTATGTTTTGTTTTTGGAAAAACTTTATAATTTGAAGCAAAAGTCTTTCAAATTCTATAACCAAATATTTTTTTTAAGTTTAATTTAGAATTTTCTTTTTGACATTGTTTTCTACGTACTTATAGATGATAAATAGAAATATTAAGCAGGTTGTTTGTTTAATGATGCTACGTGATTTTATAATTGTGATTAATTGCAAAAAATTAAGATTAATATTTAAATGTTAGACAAAAAAAAAAAATGGTTTCGAAGAAATTTTTATATCATTTTTTTCAACTTTAACAACTATTACAAATTGTATAGTAAAAAAGAACTAGTAGTAAGAGAGGATTTTAAGAGTTGTATCTCTGTCAAAATCTTCTGTACAAAGAAACAAGGTAACACATAGATAATGCATTATTATTATTATTTTACATGCGATTCTTAAATGCAAAAATATTTTTCGTTGAAAAATAAAAGATAGTTCCCATTAACATGTACAATGCTGCTAAATAAAACAATTAGATTATTTGCAAATCTAAATTAATGATTATTTAAAAATAAGTTCAAAAATTTTAAAATGTTTTATGGGAAAAGAATATAAGAGGAATATGCCTATGTCTGGCTGTATTATAAAATTTTTTTACATTTTTATCGCCTTTTGGTTATGATGAAAATTGATGATGATGAAGATATTAACTCAAATAATAATTAATACGTCTTCAAATAAAATTACAATATAAGGATCAAAGAACAAAGTATCTATTGTTATCATGATAACGATTAAAAAACTACGTAGGTATTTTATTTCTTGTATAGAAGACTTCATCTTAATAATTTTTTCATTGAATTTTACGAAACAGTATAAAAAATTTTGTTTTTTTTTTATTAACAAATTTAACATTGTATTCATTTTGGTTCTTCTAAAAAAAAAATTGGGAAATGTTATTTTTAATGAAGCAAAAAATATTATAATTAAGTTTTGAAAAAGCAAAGAAAAACCAATTTTTTAAAAATTTAATGAAATCACGAATTTTTTTTCCGTAAAAAAATTAAAGGGAAAAAGAATGGAAAATGTTTTTTTAAAAATTAAATAAAACCACTATTAACCTGTGGGAATCATCGAAAGACACTATAGAGGAGTAGAATGAGCACTAGTCTTTTAAGAGTACGAATACGAATACGAGTATGTAGTATGAGCACGAGTCATACACTCATACACTCATAGAGTAGAGTAGAATGAATACGAGTCTTTTATGAGGGCTTTAAGCCACTAAATACCATCTCGCTTTTTTGATCATACAATAGAATACATATTCTTTACTACTTATGTACTGGTTGGTCAGGGGAGCTAAGTTTGAGGAATGAAAATTTATTTCAAATTGACAGCCATACTGTGGCTACAGTTATTAATGTTTGCCTTGAATCTTTTGCCGTTGTATATGTAATACCTTAGGGAATTTTAGTGAACACAAGAGATAGGACAAATGAGTTTCCATAAGCAGAATTATGATATCTGGGAATTTGAACAATATGTGGGATTGGAAGCTGAAACTTTTCTTGTTTCTCTTTAGAATTTTTTGAATTGACGTATCAAACTTTTAATATCGTCAGAACAAATAACCACTCCAATGACAATTATATCCAATCTCATTTTGATTACCTATGTATATTTTACAGATTAACTTACTTATTTATTAATTTTTTTTTTACGAGGGCTGGTGGAAAACTCGAAAATCACCACGAAGATCGCACGTGCTTCCTCAGAGAAGTGTTAGACTTTAACCAACCTAAACCACTGCCCTTTTAACACCAAACTTTAGGATGGAACCTTTAGTACAAATGTACAGTTTGATTTTAGTGGTAGGGATGTGGGAAGAATAATTGGGGGAATTGGAATTAGGAAAATTGGATTATGGTTGACAGTAGGAAAATTTAGAAGGACATTTTGAAGAAAGATGTTAATGTTCTTCTTAAACTTAAGTAAATCGTACAAATATGAATTACCAACTTTAGGGAATACAATCGATTGATGATTGATGAAAAAATTGATACATTGATTACGTTTAGCAGAATATTATATGAATATAAGACTACTAAAGAGTCCAATGTCTAATCCTTCGACAAACTCGTAAAATAAAAAAAATATGTTAAAATTAAAATGTTTTTTTTTAGAATGATTTAAAAAAAAAACATAAAATAATAAAATAAATTGCACTGAAATAATGAAAATCAATTTATTTAAGGTAAAACCAAAAAAAAAAGTAGACAATGAACATATTTTGGTCTAATAATATGCGTGGTAATGTTTTTTAAAGTTTTTATTATGTGAAAATATTGTGAATGAATAATCGAATGTCCGAAAATAATCTTTTATTTATTATCCTTACAATTTGAATATGAAAAAAAAAAAAAATTAAGATAAAATAATATAAGTAATAAATTATAGTGATAAATTGTTGTTCAAAATTGGATTGAAACAGATTTTAAAAATCAGTGAAATTAATGTTATTTTGAAAATGTAAAGGATGTTATTTATTAAGGACTATTTAAGTTAATCTCCTCTTATTTTACTTTATTTTAAATTTTGTTTATTTTGTAAAATGCATTCAAGCTATTGAAATAAGAATAATGATTTAGGTAGAGGTTATAAATACCTATTACCTATATAATTTATACATGTACAATATATACAAGTATTATATTGTTTAAAGTTTATTTTAAAAGGGTCGTAGACATGAATTTAAAAAAAAAAAAAAAAAAATTTCATTTGCGCACTTCAAGGACAATATAGAAAAAATATCATTTATTGTAAGTCATTAACTCTTTTAAAAATCTCTATTCATTTGTTTTAATTTCGAAAATTTGTTTTAATTAATCAAATTTCGCTCTTTGGTTTAAAATTTTTAAATTTCAGGCACTTTTTTAAATTTTTTATTTGCAAATTTTTGAAAGGGTAGATATTTTAAGACATTTAAAAGCTTATATTTTGTTGAATATTTCTAACAAATGATTTTGTTCTCATGTAACTAATTGCCATATCTTTTTTCCTTTTGCATTTTAAATTTAATTATATTATTATTGGTTTCATTTTTATTCTGACAAGCAATCGTCCTTTGGCAGGTTGTCCTTGAAGGCCTCAGCCTATATTCTATCTTTTTTTTTTTTTTTAATGGATTTCTCTGCCACATAAATGTGGACAGGAATTTACACAGCATGTCCTGTTCAGGCGTGGCTGTAGTGGGTATAACTCTTACGACGTGTGGGAGATTCGAACCCACACTTCCTCGGTGTTTACAGCGTATTTTATACGTTCTTACCCACTAGGCCACCGAGGCCCCTATATATTCTATCTATACAATAAGTGTGTGTTGTCAGTTTATTACACACTTATTATATAGATAGAATACACACTTATTGTATATTGTTTTATTTACAATTAAAGGAAGGGTTTTTACTACAGAGTCTATCAGAAACTAGTACTATATTGCCTTAATTATATTAAGAGTTTGACTACTTCGTTTCTGGTAAAAAATAAAATTTTTTGGATTAAAAATTATAATTTTTATTTTCCTTTCACTTCTCCTTTCTCCTTCCTATAAGGAGCAGAGAGCAGGCATCAAGGCAATCATCAAATTAGACTAAGTTTTAGTTTCTGGAATTCGTAGTTTTAATAAGCCGTTAATTGCTCAGCTGTTTACAAGATTATGAAACACAAATATTTTTGCGCCATCTGTTATCTCATACAAGAATTATTTTTGATTTTTTGTTTTATTGTATGTTACGATATGATATTATTTGTAAGATGTGTTATATATACTTATTTTTTTTATTTATTTAATTATATTATCTACTTGTATATTATCTATCTATATTAAAATCTACATTATTTTTTATTATTCTATATGATTATGTTGGAGTTTAAATCTGAGGCTTTTCAAATAAAAGATTGGTGTCTTAACTATTACACAATGGGCTGCAAAATATTGTTACGAATGTGTTAACTAAAAAAAAAAACAAAAAATTAATACCTTGTGATGCATTTGATTATTTAATTAATTATTAAATTAACTTAGGCTTAGATAAAAATATTAATAGTTTTAAGGTAATAAATATAATTAACAATTTGTTAATCTGTTATTTGAACACTAATGACAAATTAGGTGCAGTTACGATAAAATTGATTATTAGCACAAGTTTATAAAAGAAAGATTGCTTAAAGACTTTTTTTTATAAAAAAAAAGAAAAAAAAAAAAGAAGATAATTTATCAAATTTCTAATAGGCCATTAATAAAATGAAATTTAAAATTTCCTAAAGGGAATAAAATAAAATAGAAGTAATTTTATGTAAATTATAAATTTTGTTTTTATATGAACTGAATTATGAAATAGTAAAATATCTTTTACTAAAATTTAGAAAAATAAATGTAACTGTTATTTTGTCAGTCTGTCAGTTAGAATTAACTTTTATTTATATAAAAATTATCTTAAAGGTGACATAAGTTTCTTTTCCTACTAAGTAAATTTTTTTGTCATAATTGAAAGAAGTGATTTTTTTTTCGTATCATGGTTATGATTAATATGTAGAACATTAGATAATTATATTTTTTTTTTCAAAATAAAATTTTTTAACCATTTAATATTTAACAACGCTATTTTAACACTTTTAACTATTTTAACTTTAACAAAAGAATCTAGTCTCAAAGTTTGCAAATAATATGCGTCAGCAATTAATGACTCAAATAAATTTCGATTTTTATGGAATGGAATGGAAAAAAGCAAAAATCAATTAAACAAGATACTCAATTTCCAATTCAGTTTTTTATTTCCATGATTAAATATATAAATTAGGTCTTAGTCTAGGTTAAGTTAGTACAAATTACTGGTATATTTGACCTTTACTTCTGTAAGTACATTAAATTATTATTTTTGTTAATTCATATTTATTCTTTTTATATTATTTTAAAATATTAGCAAGGAAACGATAGCCTTAGTATGCCTTAGTATTGAAAAAGGATAGCCTTAGTATTGAAAAAGGATAGCCTTAGTGTGTTCTACTTAAAAAAAAGAAACATCAAACTGTTAACTGAATAACTTATTATTTCCATTATTATGTTTTGCCTAAAAGTATGCAAATCAAACGAAAAAAAGAGTAATTTTTTTTTTTTTAATTTTCAAAAACTTTTTATTAAAAAGTGGTTCCGTATATTGCTTATTATCTGAGGGAGTGCTCGTTACTTAGATTATTCTATAAAGAATTTGCTATATTTTAATTTACTGCAAAAAGAAATCGTTTATGAACTTTATTTATTTATATTCCAATATTACAAAAACAACTTAAACAATATTAGTATTACCCTCGGTTACTAAGACCATTATGGGTCTGGCTAAGGATTATAAAATTATTTAAAGTTAAAACTAAGCTAAAATTAAATTTACAATATTCACACATACATTTTTCCTATGTTTACATTTTTTCATAAGGAGTTACTTTTAACAATTTTGTATTCCTGTCTTATACTTTTTCTTTATCTATATACTATTTTGAGTAATGCTGCTGTTTATTATTACATTAGTTATTAGATTAATAGATTAATAGATATAAATAGAATATATATAGATTATTATGTAAAAAAAAAATATATATATACTAACAGTAGCATAACAATATAACAATGTTCTTTAAATGTTTTTGCATCTATAGAAATTGTGCAATTGCACAGGGGATTTTCTAGTTGAAGTGGAAAATATTAGTAGTCCCATATGTTGAAAGCTTTGCAAATTTTTTCAATAATTTTAATATTTTCAAAATTTTGAATTAGTATTTCATTTAAGTTTTGATTACTATTCTGTAATATTGTTTCCGTTAATTGTTGGAACAATTCCACTTCATTTGTCTTTGTCTTACCAGTTTTACTAGTATCTCCTTTTGTTTGATCTTATGGAAATACACACAACCACAGAAAGCCGCACACTTTATTTAATGCTATGAATGAATAATTATTGCAGTTTTGTGTAACATTACAAATATTATAATATTGTAGTAAAGATGTACTCTCTTAATAAACGTAAATTTTATACCTTTAATTAGTAATTATCATTAATCATAGTTAAAGTAAAAATCAATGTCAATTTTAGAATTGACTCTATATAACATTTGTTTTTCATTTCATTTCATAAAAATAAAAATGACTTGTTATTATGACTTATGATTAAAAGAAAATTTTTAAAAGTTAAAAAAAAGGGTTGCCTTTTTTTTTTTTTTTTAGAAATTTTTCCACATGGAAACATTTTCTCAAGGCTATTGGCTTCAAAATAGAAAAATATTGTATAAAAAAGTTGATTATAAGAAGTACTTTAAACATAAAAAACAAATAAATAAAAAAATAATGTTTACATGAATGAATTTTTTTTTTTTTGTTTGAAAAACCATGCAATTCAAAGATAAAAGAAAAGAAATTGCCGCCGGATGTACACCATTACTATTACAAAATATATTAACTTTCATTTAATGTAAAAGTTATCTTAAAGATGACTTTGATTATTTTCTTATAATTTTCTTTTTTTTTCTAGTAAATTCTTTTGTTTTTCATAATTTTTGTAAAATTAACTTCTGTTGAAGGATTAAACATACATTTACATGTATGGCAGTACAAACATTTAAAAGTGTTATTAATCGTTTAGTCATAATTAGGGCTTGGAAAATTATAAAGAAAAAAAAAAAATGTTGAAAAGAAATGAATGATGAATGAAATTAGATTTTTAATTTTTAAATATAACGTAGAAAAAATAAAAATTGTTTTTATTGTAATAATGGCAAACAAACTATTAGTTTTATTTTATAACTTTTATTAACACTTTCTCTTAATAATTTTTAATATTTATTGTTATCGTTAAAATTTTCACATTGACTACCATAAATATACAAGTATAGATATTTTCTTTTTTAATTAATTTACTGACACTAATGCTGGAAATATATCGAGTTATCCTTAGATTTATTTTTATTTAGCATAATAATCCATGTTTTAACTAATTAAAATAAAAATATATATGATATCCAACGATTTATTACTACAGTTTAGTAGTTTTTAGTAAAGATTAAAAGGTGTTAAAGGTTCTTTTTAAAGGTTTATCAACCTTAGATTTTCTTTTGGGATGAAAGTTGTTCAAAATTAAGATATATCTAATTTCTTTTATTTTCAGGAAATCCTACATGTAATTAAAAAAATACAGGTTAATATATAATTTTTGACCATCAATTTTTTTCTAGTTTTAACAAATTTCTAGCAAAGGTGTTCAGATTGTAAAACTTTGACGATCACCATAATATTTGATCGATGATATCTTAAATGAGGGAACTTTTGCTGCGGCAACTTATATTCATTCTTACATGTCTTACTCAGTTCAAAATGACAATTAGCTGACTTTAACCGCTTAAAAGATAGGTGGAAAATCAAAAACTTTGTAAAACGAAAATAATTGGTCTCATATACCGGTAAATTCAAATATTGAATTGTAATATAATATGTTCTTTTTGTTTGCTACAAAATGCATCTAATGCTTAAGACATTTCCTGTTGCTTAGCGTTTTAAGGTTGAATATAAATTCAGTATACCTTCAATAATATCTATTTAAATATATATAGGTTTTTAAGTTTGTAGTTTGAGTTTTTGAGGCCTGTAGTTTTGGATTTGGTGGTATGTGGTTTAAAGCAAATTAGTATTGTCACTTTTTTTAATGAGGTATATACCTACGTTCAAAATTTCAATTTCAAGTTTGTACCTCAAATGATGAGAAATTTTGCAAGACAAATAAACGGAGAAACGGATAAATTGGATTTGCAATAACATTAATATAGTGCTTACTTAAATATGAACTTATACTGGTATAGTTGAATTATAACAAGGATTTGTAATGTTTAAAACATTATTTTTAAGTCAAGATATGTTAGAAGAAAAAGAGGTTTAAGATCAAAATAGTTGTTAAGCTTTTGTACAGCAATAAAAGTAAAAGATTGTATAATAAAACTGTAGTGTAAAACCTTAAATTACCTTATTGTATGTACCATTAGATTAGAACTTAGTTCTTAAAGAAATTAAACTTGACTTGATTTTACCTTTTGTAGTTTATCTAAAAAACAAAAGTATAATTTTCCTGAAGAATTGATGAAATGTTTGATTAGAAACTTACTGTCTAAAGTTTTGTGTTGCCAAATTGATGTCCAATTAATTATTAAAGTCCGAATATTTCGAATTTATAACGTAAAACTAACGAAAGGGAATAAAATCACAGATTTAACTTAAACAATATTCAAGAATTTACGAAATTTTATATTGTACATGTATTTATGAATCCCACTGTCAAATTATTTTCTTATAAAAATTAACTTAAAAATAAAGATTTATTTTATTTTATTTGTTTGTAAGTGTAATTAATTATTAGTAATTCATTTAAACATAATAAAAAGTATTCTATTTTTGTTTTATTATAATTAATGAATTAATTTCGCTTTCATTTAACTTTCTCCTATAGTTTAAAGTTGGTTTCACTTCTGAATTTTGATGGAACTATGAAAAGTGTTCTTTTTTTTTTAAAGAAATCCTTTTTTTGATTTAGGATTTAAATTTAATTAAAAATTTTATTTGCAATTAATTAAATTTTTGAGAAAAATATTTATAAAAACGTAAGATTGTGTTCATCAACCATTAAAAATTAATGCGATTTTCGGCTTTTGATAAAATAAGATAATCTCCATTTTTTTACCTTTTATTATGATGACGTGTTTGTGGTCTTTTTGTTGTGCCCACTTCTTACTTTATTGCAGAGTTTTTAATAATTTTTTCAATGAATTACATTCGCGATAACTTAATTATCTCCGTTTCAGTTATTTCATTTCAGTTAATACAATCCGAGCTCTAATTTCAATATTTAGATTTTTCTATTCTTAATCTTAACAACGATTTTCAATTTGCATTTATTATATCTTCGTTTTAAAGCCTTTGGTTAAAGTTTTTTGTCAATTTGACCTTGATGTTATAGTTTTCAATGACATATTTACCGTATTGTAATTTACCAAAGGATAACAAGCATAATTTTATTAACTTAATGTTGAACTTTGCATGTCTATAGTTGTTTAAAATTGTGTTATAATTTATTTAATCTGAAAATATGACTATACTTAGGTACTTACAATCTCCTTTTAATTTAAAAATTCAGTAACATTCATTATGCGATGATCTTTCAATTAGAATTTGCTTGATTCTATAGGATTTATTTACTGCATTATAATTAATTTTAACAAAATTTCTATGTATTCGAATTTAATTCTCTTTCTTAAAAATTAGTTAATCCAAGTTATGTTTTGAATATTTTTGTTATTCTTGTTATTGTCATTACTGATTAAATCCACCTCCCTCTTTAGCCAGACGGGTTAACGAAGTATATTAACGGCTAGGAAGTAGTGATAGGAAAGAATTGGACAAGGATGCGAAAATATTGAATAATAAAAAGGGAACAATGAATTCGCCTATTATTATTATTTATTACTATTTTGTTAACTAGTGACTATAGCCATCACCAGTTACTACAACATGCAACAGTATATAACACCATGCTGCATGAGGTAATATTTGAAGGCAACCCCACTATCACTGAAGCAATAATTATTATTGGAATAAATTGATATTAGTTATTTTATTAATATTATTTTTATTTACTGCAGAGTTAGAACCATCAGTGGATTACAACGTGCAATAGTTTTTAACACCTTCCTGCATGATATAACCGCATTATATTTTCATTTGTCTGTATGTATTTCATATTATACAAAAATATATTATAAAAATATTTTGCAAAAGGCATAAATTCACTAAAGTCCCTCCTAATCCAGATTCCCACACACACATATATATAAATTTTCTGGAAAAAGCATAAAGCCCTGCTTTTGAATGCAATTCTAAAATCTATCCTAATTTAGAATGAAATACAGGCAAATGAAATACATTTAAATGATCAAAAAATACAGGAAAATTATACTACGAGCAATGAAATACAGGCATATGACACGCTCCCTATTTAAAATCTTAAAATTTTACTTTAACTTTTAATATTATATTGAAATGTATTATAATATTAAAAGTAAAATGATTCTTAGAAATCCTATATCGTTATTATTACCAAAGTCTTCCATAAAAATATAATATTTATTTAAAGTTTTAAAATTAATTTAAATTATAAAAATATTTCTAAAGTCCTAACGTACATTTTTTTCCAAAAGTTATTACATTACTTTGTTTAATTAAATTTATGGAAACTTAAGACCGTAATGACATTTTCACTATTAAAAGAAGAAAAAGATTTTTCGAAGTCATCCAAAAATTTCTAAAAGATAATTCAGAAGTAATTTATTTTAAAAGATTATTTAATGTAAACAAAATGGCTATATTTTTTTTTTTTTGCATTTTAATTAACTTTTTTTTAAATAGACTTTTTACAAAGTTGTACAAAGTCAAATAAAGTCGAGTCCATTATTAAATTTGTAATTTTCCTACTATTATTTATTTTTTTTAAAGTTTTTATTTCTTTATTTTTTTTTTTTTGCAAAAACATGCAAAAATATATTGCAAAAATATTAGATATTAAAAAAATTGCATATTTTTATCTTAAAATTTCTTTTAATTCGTTTTCTTTCGTTTTTCATAGTCAAAGTTTTTTTTTGTAAATGGCAATTCCAAAGAAGTTTATAATTCAATGCCTCCGAAAAGTATGCAATTTTCAAAAAGTAAAGTATTTTCGCTTAAGTTTTGCTGGATTGCTACATAGTTTTGTATTATAATCAGAAGTTGGATAGCTAAAAAAGGCAAAAACATTGATAGGCAAAAACATTATAACTGACTGTTTGTTTGGTTGCTTCAACATTTTTGCTTTGATTATGTTGTAAAATGTATCATGAATATAAATATTCTCTTCACCAAAGAAAACACTAGTTATCTTAAAGAAAATAATTTTTCTATCGAAGAAATATATATATATATATTTTTTTGATTCGAAAATTTTTCGTATCAATTTCCAAAAATTACAATAATTATTTATATATATATGTATATAGTTTCTAATATATACACATATATTTGTTTTTGTTTCCAACACTATAATGCTGTTAAGAATTTATTTTTCTGATGAATCTTTTTGGTAAATATGATCAGAATGCATTATTCGTCATTGTATATTTATTATAAGAACTGTAATGTGCTGGTCAACTTAAAGATATGGTATAGTCATTTTGCTTTAAAGAATTTATTGTATTTAATTGTGCCATCAGTTTTTTTTTTACACGATTGTTCAAAAAGCTTGTATCAAAATGTGTAGTCACGCAAACTATAAGAGTTCTTATTTTTTTTACATAACACTTTATTTGTGAAACCATGATGAGATGAATCGCCTAATGAAAGAAAATAAAACTAGAATTTATTCCAATTTTTTATGGCAGGTTATAGAGCTAAGTTCTTTAATAATTTCTTTAAGAACCATATTAATATTTTGGATAAAAATTCTTTTTAAAGATTGTCCGAATGTGTGTAAAATTTTATAGGAAATATTTTATCAAAAGAGGAACAGATTTCGGATCGCTAAACGTTCAATTCAAAGTTGGTAATTTAATGAAATCTTACGTTCTGTATTTATTAAGTATTCATTTCTTAATTACATTATTTTATAGCTAATACTGACTGAAACATTGGTTTGATTGCAACACAGATCTTAAGTATGATTCAAATCCAGTAAAAATTAGAGGTTTAACAATTATTTTCATTGAAGAAAAAATTTAAAAGCAATTCGTCACTCATGAACCAAAAAGTTTTTCTAGTTTTTGAAAGAATTATATTTAATTTGATAGTCTTAAAATTTTATTTTAAAACCCCACTATTTTCGATATCAAATAACATTGTCAAATGTTTAACATTTGATTAATAAAGAATATGTAAAGAAGAGTCATTTTTTTTTATACAAAAAATTTATCTAACGATTGTCTGTTCCTGAATTTATCCAAAAATTTGGTAAAAAAATACGTTTTACTACGGTTTACTTATAAATATATAAATATTTTTTTTTTTTTTATAAAAATGCATTTTTCATTTTATAACAAGAAAAGATTTTTTTTGGAAAAAATATTTGGGTTTAGCTAGTGTAGATTTATATTTAAGAAAAGTGAATACAATAAAGAGTAAATTCTCCATCATGATTTACTTTACTGGATTTTTGATTTTCTTTTAAAAAAAATCTAAAAACTTTTAATCTTATTTTTGTGGTTTCGTATTTTTAGCACATTTCCAAAAAAATTTTGAAAAAATGTGCTTATTAGTTTCACTCTGTCCGTCCGTCCGTCCGTCCGTCCGTCCGTCCGTCCGTCTGTTTACAAAACTTCTACACCGTTAAAGATAGAGAAAAAAAATTTTAACCATAGGTAGGTCTCATAAAAAAAATAATTTTGTGGAACAACTTTTTCATGTAGCCCCCCTCATTACGGAGCTACACCCCCTCAAACTTTGAAAAAGCCCTATTTTTAAATGCATATATCTTATGTTCTGCTTAAGATTTTTTCAATCTGAAAACGTCATTCGACAGGTATTTCTTTTATCTTTGTAAATTAATATCAAAATTATACAATTTTTTTAAATTTAGTATTTAAATTTACCGTTATGTGAAAACCAAATTTTGCATGATTTTTCTACTTTCATAACTCCGGCACGCTTCTAGATACAAGCTTGAAATTTTGAGGCAAGAAAGAACTTTTAGAATTAGTATAAGTTTGCTCAGAAAATTTTTTCGGACCACCCCCTGTTTATGAGCTATTAGGGCTTAAAAATTGAAAATTTGCTATTTTTAAACACCTGTAACTTAGGAACCTGCACACATTTTACTTCTGCAAGATGTAAAAATTAAAGCTACAATAATATATTTTTACGTGTGTGAAAGGTTTATTTTAATTGTAAAGGGTTCCAAAGTTGCAGCTCTTCAAAGTTGTAAAAAAGCCCCATTTTCAGATGTATATATCTCGGGCTCTGCGTAATAGTTTTGCAATCTAAAACCGGCAGAAGATCGAAAATTTTATTATCTATATAAAACAATATCAAAATTATGTAATATTTTGTAATTTACTATTTAAATTTACCGTTATGTGAAAACCACATTTTGCATGAAATTTCTTTTTTCATAACTCCGGCACCCCTTTAGATAGGAACCTGAAATTTTGAGACAAGAAAGAACTTTTAGAATTAGTATAAGTTTCCTCAGAAAATTTTTTGGTAACGCCCCCTCTTTAAGAGTTATTACGCCTCAAAAATTGAAAATTTGCTATTTTTAGACACCTGTAACTTAGGCACCTGTAAAAATTTTTCTTCGGCAAGACATGAAAATGAAAGCTACAATAATATATTTTTACGTGTGTGAAAGGTTTATTTTAGTTGTAAAGGGTTCCAAAGCTGCAGCTCTTCAAAATTGTAAAAAAGCTCCATTTTCAGATGTATATATCTCGGGCTTTGCGTAATAGTTTTGCAATCTAAAACCGGTAGAAGATCGAAAATTTTATTATCTATATAAAACAATATCAAAATTATGTAATATTTTGTAATTTACGATTTAAATTTACCGTTATGTGAAAACCACATTTTGCATGAAATTTCTTTTTTCATAACTCCGGCACCCCTTTAGATAGGAACCTGAAATTTTGAGACAAGAAAGAACTTTTAGAATTAGTATAAGTTTCCTCAGAAAATTTTTTGGTAACGCCCCCTCTTTAAGAGTTATTACGCCTCAAAAATTGAAAATTTGCTATTTTTAGACACCTGTAACTTAGGCACCTGTAAAAACTTTTCTTCGGCAAGACATAAAAATTAAAGCTTCAATAATATATTTTTACGTGTGTTAACAGCTTTTCTTAGTTATATAGGATTCCGGACTTACGGCCCCTCAAAATCTCAAAAATGTCCTATTTTCAAGTTTTTTCTTATTACATGAAATTTTCAAATTTTTGTGTAAGTCACACTTCTAAACAATTTGTATTGAGTTTTGGAAATGTGCGCTTTTAAAAACCGTTGGTTTACATTCTACCTTGTTTTATGTGTTTTCAACAATTTTTAAAAAAATTTATAAAAAAAAAATTTTATTCGCATAAAATTTATACATAGTTTTTTTTTTTTGAAAAAATTTGGTGCTGTTTACATTTAAAAAAATAAAATTTTTGTTTCAAAGTATATTTATTTTGAAGTGGAAATTAATTACAAAATTTTAACTTTGAAGAAAAAAACTAAAGTACTAAAATAGTGATTTAAAGGATTTAAAAGTTTTTTATTGGTATTTGTTACTAAAGGCTATTTGAACAAAAATTGTTTTTATTTTTAGTTTTTATTGCAATTGAAGTTTTTGAAATTTATTATCTTCTAAGGGAGATTAGCAAAATTTTTGCTTTAATATTGTACTCTTTTATTGTATTAGTGACCATGATTGTATCCAAAGAATTTTTCTTCAATTTAAATTTATGTTTAATTAAGTTTCTATACGTAAATTATTTATTTTTTTCCAGCGAGAAAATTTATAAATTTTAAAATTTATCAAAACATTGCATATTGCAGTGTTCAAATTGTAGTACTTAAATTTTTGATACCTAAGGTGTCCAAGTTACAGGTGTCAAAAATACAGGTTACTAAAAATAGCGAACTTTCAATTTTTGACGCCTAATCATTCTAATAACAACGGAAGAGAGTACAAAATTTTTTTCTAAGGTAATTTATAACTTAATTCTCAAGCCTCTTCCGCTTCTCAAAATATAAAAACTCTTAATACAAGCAATCCGAAATTGCTGAGGAATCAAAATTTTGATTTTGCAAAACTGTAAATTTAAACACCAAATTGCAAAAAGTTAAATAAATTTTATATAGATTTCATAGCCTAAAGAAATTTTTTATCGTTTAACGTTTTTAGATTGGAAAAACATTAAGTAGAACTTAAGATATAAATATTTCAAAATAGGTTTTTACAGCTGTAAGAAGCTATTATTCCGTAATGGGCTTTGGCTTGGCTATATTAAAAAATTGTTCCATAATATTAACTTTTTTTATAAGCTTCATTCATATTCATGGTTAAAATTTCATTGCTTCGACTTAAACTGTGTAAAATTTTAAAAACAAACGAACGAACAGAGTGAAATCAAAAAGTACATTTTTTCAAAACTTTTTTTTTTTTGGAAATATACTAAAAAACGAGGAAGAATACAGTTGCCTTTGTCAACTCTTAGATACCCGTACGAACCGTTAGTATGTTCACAGCCAGTCACTCTGCTCACAATATTATTTTTTTAATATTTTAGTATTTTAAAATAATTTGGGTGAATTTTATAATTTCTAGAACTATGGGTTGTACATATATTCAAACTATATGTTTATATGTACAATCTTCAAAAGCAGATTCTAACCTTTCACATAACGATTATCAATCCAAAACTTTTTCAAATATTCTATAGTACCATTTAATACTAAGCGGTAAATGTATATTAAATTTATTTAGTACAAAATAGTAAATATAATTTTAAATATTATATTATATTATATTTAAATATTCCATTGACAGAATAATTTCTTATAAGTACAATAAAATACATATATGTATGTAAATACGGCGCTATATAATATACATCTATACTCTTATCATTTATTATTCAGTGACATATACGATATGTAAATAAACATGATATTATATAAGTATGTATGTATATCAATATCATATAAATAAAAATTCTTCAAGCAACCGTTATGTTGTTTATTTATTTACATTTTTTTGTACTACGCATTATATCCTCAACAATTTCAAATTATCGAGTAAAACAAAATGCAAAAAATTCGTTAAAGAAATTTGTTAGAAAATTTAAAAAAATCAAGTAACACTTTCGTCAATTATAAAGTAACCCTATATTATTAAAAAAAGTTGTTAACAGAAATAAAAGTATAATGTTGGAGCTTTAATTTTTGTGTATTACTTCAAAAAAATTTGAACAGGTGTTCAAGTTACAGGTGTTTAAAAATAAAAAAATTGTTGAAATGACTCATACTTATTTTCAAAGATCTAATTTCTGTCAAAATTTCAAGTTTCCAACTTAAACCGTTTAGAAGATAGAAGGGTTAAAGGATTTTGCAAAATTTTAGTTTCGCATAACGGTAAATTACGACACCGTATGCCACCTCTATATATTTATTGTATACATACTTTTAAAGCTAATAAAAGTAGTAATCGTTTAGCGTTTTCAAAATGAAGATATACCTTATACAACTTGTGCTATAACAATTTAAATATAGAGCTTTTTTGAACATTTGGGGAGCTGTAGCTCCGTAACGGGTGGGGCTACAAAAAAAAGTTATTAAAAATAAAATTAATATTTTTGTGAGATCTATCAGTAGTTAAAATTTCATAGCTCTATTGCAAAAAAATGTGGGGATCTAAAAGTTAGGTGTTCGAGAGCTACCCTTAGGCTTGGTCCAAAGTCAACCAAAAAAATAGGGAACCTACAAATTACTCCCAAAATATTTTGTGTAAATTTGAAGATTCTAGCTTTCTTAGTTTTTGAGTTAGCGTGCTGACGGACGGACGGACGGACGGACGGACGGACATGGCTCAAAAGTCTTAGAATTTTTTTCTGATCCGATCCATACCTTTGAAGGTATATCTAGCTCGCTTATTTCGAGGTGTTACAAACGGAGGAGTAATTTTATTATACCCGATCCTATCGTACGGGTATAATAATGATGACAATGTTGTTGAATAGATAGTAGGAGATTCAAAAATTAAAATGTTATTTGAATTTCTCTGTTTTATTAATGACAATCAAAAACTTCTTTCCTCTTCAAGTCTTTCATCTTTCGCTAACAAGATCTAAAGAGTTTTATTGATTTAAGTTTTAATTAGAAATATTAATAAGAAGTTTTGTAAATTGACAAATATTTGTTAATGGAATTTTAAGCACATTAATTTATAGTAAGAAAACTTTTATTATTTACTACATTTTTATTAATGGATTGCAGTTTATTAATGAAACGTTGTGGAAATCAGAACTGTGATAAGACAACAAAAATATATTTAAAAAGAACTATCGTTTGTATAATAGTTGTTCGATATTATTTAAGGTTGTATTAATTTTGTTAAGTAATATTTATTTTAAAATCTTAAGTTATAATTAAAGAATTGTTAGATATCAATCAGTATCATATTTTACTGAGGTTTGTTAGGTAAGGTAGCAGAAAATAAGTGGCCATTTCTACACCGTGGAAACTCCTACCTTGGTTCAAAACTGCTTATGGAAATTCTTTTAATATGAGAAGCATTTAAACATGAAACATGCTTCCATCTAATGTGTTCCCTTCTGATCTATTATATAATTTGGAACAGGTTTGTCATCAATAAATTTACCTTCCAATTCTTCTCTTTTATTTTATTTCCTTCCAATTCTTCTTCGTTTCCTAGAGTTTCTATAGGAATATAGCGAACGATGTCATATAAAATAAATTGATAAGTCTATTTTACATTTTCTGAAATATGGAATTTAATTTTCTGCTGAATACATTAATTAAATTTAAAAAAATTAAAATAAAAGACATTTAAGTACACATCAACTTTTTATAAATATATTGTATAAGTGAATATATAATATATTACATTATATAATAATTATTGATTATTTTTTACCTAAAAGTGTTGCAATAGCTGTTCCTCCAATTTTATCATCTTCATCTGGTTCATCAAGATAATCTTCTTCAGTTGTTGGTTGAAATTTGCAACATTGTTCACAAATAGGTAAGTCTATAAATAATTGAAATTTTTTAATTAAATAAATGAAAAATCGCTTAAAAATTTTTTTAACTTGAAATGAAATATCATTTTAAAAATATTTTATCCATGAAAGTCATCAGGCCTCGAAGTTTTCCGGGATATGTATGTATTTGTATAGGCGAAATTCTAGGTTAGGAGAAATTTTCATAGTTGGTTACAAAATCAGGGTTATACGTATGTATTATTATACTAAAATTTCGTATAGTAAAAAATTGGTTTTATAGTACTGATACTGATATAGTACACAGTAGTTCGGCCAGAATTGAAAATGAGCTCATATTGAATAATAAACACTTCATAAATTTATTCGCTGATTTCGTGAAGTAACAGATAGCTTTATTAAAACAGGCTTAAACAACTTAAAAAACAGAAGTTGTAGCATTTTATGTTAAGATCCTTCTATGGTAGAAATAACAGCAAACTCAAAAACTAATAATCCTATTTCAGAGACACCAACTTTTTCGGAAAAATTTATCTTAAAAATATATTGCTAAAATATATTAAATAATTCTTGTTATCAGGAAATAAACTAAACCCAACCATCTTCCAGTAAAACAAGATAATATATGCCATAGAGGAGCATAAAGCCTTTTAACAATTTAGATTGTTGTGACAAACATGTGAAAGTTGTACATTCTGATCCTTAACATAAATGATGTCATACCATTTCATAAGACATAAAAAACCTTCTAACACTTTTACGTAAAATAGAAATATACTATCTGTCGCAATCTTTTTAGAACAAGCCTATTATAGATATCTTTTTTTTTTACTCTTAAGTTGTTAAGACGTATATATTTATATTATATGTTAAGGTCGTTACAAACGCAGAATGAATAAATAAATTTCGGGGAAAAAAGAACTGCAAAATAAAAGCAGTATAAGATTCTTAGTGCAATAGTTTTTAGAACTGCCGAATTTATCTATGGATAGATCAGATTGAAAAATAAATTTTCTTGATTAAAAAAAATGATTTTAAGTTTCTTAACTTTTTGCGATGCCTTGTTTAAACTTAAGTACTTATTTTTAAGTAAAAAAAATTTACAAATTCTTACCATTAAAATCCACTTGAAGTGAGTTCGGCATAGCATCATTATTTTCAACTAATTGTACACAACACCATGCACAATTTTTATATTTTCTTGGTTTAAAAGTTGTTGAAGGCGGTGTAAACTTAGTAACAGCTTCAATTTTGTCATTATTTGCAGATTCTTGTTGTTTCTCTTTATTAAAAATATTAGCTGACATTAAAGTATGCTCTGTTGGTGAGGTTAAGTTTAACTTTTGTAAAATTGTATCATCAGGATATATAATTCGATCAGCACAGTTGCCAAATGCGAAAATCTAGTTATTTTAAACAAAATCAAATTTAAAATATTTAATTATTTATACCGCATTGAATGAAAATTAATTAATACAAATAATATAAAAATAAAATATAATAAAAAAAAACGTACTATAGCAAAATTAAGTAAAAAAGAATTAATATCCCTTGTAAATAACATCTTTAATTCACTAGACGGTCGTTGTAGGACTGATTAAAAAAAAATTGCAATTAAGAGTGAATCCTTAAAAAATATTACTTTAATTTCTAAAAAATTTCAATGTTTCTTTTAAAACATTAAAAAAAAACCGGTTCAAAATTTCAGATAAATTCAAAAAGAGGAAAATAAAAATATTGATCGGTTCTGCACAATAATTTTAATTTTATAATAAATAGTTAGGTAAACTATGGACTCATTGTACTCATTGTACCATTTCGATCGCTCAGAATTGTTTGCCTTTCGAACATCTTGGCCTTTTAAAACTATATTAAAAGAAGTTGTTGCTAATCTATTTTTCAGAATCGAAATTCCGTCAATTCTCCCCAAGCTTATTAAATGCTTACCGTATTTTATTTTTTAGCAGCATCGAACAAATTTAGTTGAGCAGTTGATTTATTAATTATTGATTAATTAATCACATTTTGTTACATTAGCTTGAAGAAAATCTTTTATTTTTGAGTCAGTATAATCACATTTGTATGTTTGTTTTCCAAAGTTCAGTGTAGTAGACATGTTCTAGGGCATTATGGTAATGTTGAGGTGATATTTCAAAATTGATTATGAAACTTGATATTAACAACAAAGTGGTATCCACTATTTAATATTTTTATTTTATGTTACCCCAACTGTTTAAGTTTTATTTTACAGTGCCCCAACTGTTTAGTTTTTACTTTACAATTTGACAATTTATTTTTAAATTGAAAGTACTTTTGTACAAAAGAAAAGACTGTTTCAAGTTATTCTTTTCTTTACAAATATATTCTTAAGTACTCCTATAAATGATACAAACATCTGCTACCACTCAATAAATATTGGATTCATATGGTTTAAAGAAAAAAAAAAAAATGAAATTAAAGTAAAAAAAAAAGAAGATAACAAGTCAAGCCCATAAACTAAGATATTTAATGGTTAAAGAAAAAAAACAATCGCAGACGATAATATTTGGTTAGATTGAATGCAAAAAGTAACAAAAGAAAACAAAAGATGCCAATTAAATTACAATAAAAGGGTTAATACCTTGGCTACTATCTTCAGGTGTTTCATTAATATAATGAATTTTCTAAGACACAAGTCTGAATGTATACAAATTCTTTTTTGTTTTTTTTTTATTAAATGCTTCTTGAAGAGTAATTGATTAGGTTGAAAAAACTTTAAAAATTTTTTTTTTTTTTAATTTTTTACCTATATATAAGTTTACTTTATGGATCAGAATAATAAACAAAGCCAAAGAAAATATTGAACCATATGAATCACAAGAAGAAAATATTGGAATGGGTATTACGAAACAACAGATTTTATTAAATCAGTAAAGAAAAGTTAAATGTTTGAATGAAATAATGAACGAAAATTAAAAGTCATGTGAGACTCTTCAATTGAAAGATGAACACAAGCTTCAAACCAATAATACAAATCGTATTTATAAATAATAAAAAAAACAAAATAAAACAAAAATGTATGACACAAATTGAAAAAAAAAAAAAATAAACAAGGCAGAATGTAAACCAATGGTTTTTAAAAACGCACATTCTCAAAAGACAATACAAAACTGTTTAGAACTGTGGATTGCACCAAAATTTGAAATTTTTTTTAGAATTTCATATAATATCTCAGCGTTAGAAACTTGCGTGCGGGGTTATGAAGAAAGAAAAATCATTCTAAATTTGGTTTTCACATAACGGTAATTATGGAATTTAAGTAGTAAATTGCAAAATATTGCATTATTATACCCGTATGAACTATGTTCAAGCGTTTGATAAATTTGCCAAGGTATGGATCGGCTCAGAATCGAATCGAATCGAATCGAATCGAATCACATCACTTTTGCAAAATTGTTAGTTTTGCTATTTATCTCCAGCATTATCAGCGGCCGGATTCGAGCAGCTGCCATACAACTTCTTTCTTTAAATGGAAATAACTCAGTGTCTATTCAAACTAGGTATCTGAAATTTTGCAAATAATGATCATATTTTATGACCACAACTTCCGTAAAACTTGGTTGTGATGGTACGACAGGTACGGGTAGCTGTCATACAAATTCTCTTTTTAAATGAAAATAACTCAGTGTCTACTGAAGCTAGGAACCTGAAATTTAGTAAAGAGGTGTCGAGTTACATGCCGACAACTTTTGTAAAATTTGGTTGGTCTAAAACAGCCACGTCAGGCTTCTTGCAGCTCTTGGAACTTAATGAACCTAGGGTTTTGAAATCTTACAAATGATGATCATGTTTTATGACCACAACATTTGTAAAATTTAGTTGTGCTGGTGCAACAGGTTCGGGTAGCTGTCATACAACTTCCCTTTTTAAATGAAAATAACTCAGTGTCTACTGAAGCTAGGTATCTGAAATTTAGTGAAGAGATGTCGAATTACATGCCAAAAACTTTTGTAAAATTTGATTGGTCTAATTTTGGTCGGTTCAGGTTTCTTGTATTTCTTGGAATTTAATAAAGCTAGGCGTCTAAAATCTTATAAATAATGATCAAGTTTTATGGCAAAAACTTGTGTAAAATTTGGTTGTGCTTGTGCAATAGATTCGGGTAGCTGTCATACAACTCCACAATTTACATAAATATATCTCTGCAGTTAAAGTCGATACTAAAACATCTGAAAGTTTTTAAAAGATGATCAAGTTTTATAGAAAACGGGATATATTACGTTCATACGAGTATCCCAGAGTTGACACAGTCTACTCTACTGCACTATTCCTCGTTTTTATATTGTTTTATAGAAGTAAGTAAATTTCCTGTCTTCGTTTTTAGGAAAAATTTGTACAGGTGCTTAAGTTACAAGTGTCTTAAAATAGCAAAATTTTAAATTTTTGAGCCCTAACAATTCTTAAACAGGGGTTTTGAAAAAATTCCTGTCGAATGGCGTTTTTAAATTAAAACGAAAATATTAAGTAGAACTTGAGATATACATTTTTAAAAATAGGGCTTTTTTAAAAGTTTGCGGGGCTGTATCTCCGTAATAGATGGAACTACATGGAAAGGTTGTTTTACAACATAATTTTTATGAGATCTACCCATGGTTAAAATCTCATTGCTTGTTCTTTAACGGTATAGAAGTTTTGTAAACAGACGGACGAACGGACGGGCAGAATGAAACTAAAAGGCACAATTTTTCATAAAAATTGTTTGGAAATGTGCCAAAAAGATAAATAAATAAAAGAAGATAAATAAAGAATTTAAATTAACGAAACTTATATATAGTTTATCATGCCAACCCTTTTTATACTTTCTGAAATAATAATGTACTTGTAAAGTTTACATTTTTTGGAAGTTGTCTAGATTTTTAAATTAATGAACCATTTCCTTCATTATACGTTGTAATTGAAGAATAAAATAAAAAAAAAAAAAATAATAATTAAATAAAAACTTTTAAATTAATTAATTTTATTCATTATTGAACGTTTATGTAGAGGTTGTAATTTGTATCTACCTATGTTGTAGAGTTTTATATTATGAATTTTATTTATTTTATATTATGAACCAAAGTAATCAAATTACCAATTAAAATTAAAAGTTTATTCCAAAATTATTTTAAACATTTTTAAAACTTAAAGGATAATTTGAGAATTAAAGTATAATAATATTGAATAATTTTCTTTCTTTAATTTTTTCTATAGAAATATGCAAGACAATAAAATTTTAAATATTTATTAAAGCCGCTTGTACATGTAAATGTAATGTTCCCGATACACCAAATCACATATTGTAGATTAATTAAAATGGTTAATTACTGATTAACAATACAATTGACAATCATTATATCTGTATGATAAGTATCGGGTATAATAAAATTACTTCTCCGTTTGTAACACCTCGAAATAAGCGAGCTAGATATACTTTCAAAGATCAGAATCAAATTCTGAGTCGATTAAACCATGCCCGTCCGTCCTGTAACTTAAACACCTGTTAACATTTTTTTTGAAGCAATACATAAAAATTAAAGCTTCAACATTATACTCTTATTTCTGTTATCAACTTTTTTTAATAATATACGGTTACTTTATAATTGACGAAAGTGTTACTTGATTTTTTCAAATTTTCTAACAAATTTCTTCAACAAATTTTTTGCATTTGTTTTACTCGATAATTTGAAATTGTTGAGGATATAATGCGTAGTACAAAAAAATGTAAATAAATAAACAACATAACTGTTGCTTGAAGAATTTTTATTTATATGATATTGATATACATACATACTTATATAATATCATGCTTATTTACATATCGTATATGTCACTGATTAATGAATGATAAGAGTATAGATGTATATTATATAGCGCCGTATTTACATACATATATGTATTTTATTAAAGTTTTTAGTTTTGGATTGATAATCGTTATGTGGAAGGTTAGAATCTGCTTTTGAAGAATGTATAAACATATAGTTTGAATATGTGTACAACCCATAGTTCTCGAAATTATAAAATTCACCCAAATTATTTTAAAATGACAGTGAGTGACAGGCTGTGAACATACTAACGGTTCGTACAGGTATCTAAGAGTTGACAAAGGCAACTGTATTCTTTCTTCTTTTAGTTAATATTCTATGTCATTTTATATTATATGTAATTTTATGCAAAATAAATGAAATCTTAACAATAACTGATAATGATTGACGGAAAGACAAACGAACAGATAGGCAGATTTAAAATAAGAATAAAATTTTGTTTTGAAAAATGTTCCAAAAAATATTATAATTCATTATGGGAGCTAAAACGCTCGAACAATTTAATTTGGTATAATAAAGACACCATAATTGATAGAGATGAAATAATAAATTATTCAACTAAACATTTTGTGAAACTACTGCAGAGGTTATTAAAAATAAAAGAATATTAATCTTTAGCATATTGGAGAATGTCTTGCCAAGCTACTTTTAAGTTACATTTCTTAGATTTCCTGCCAAGCAACATTAAACCAACATTTCATTTCATTTCTTAACTAAAATGAGTTTTTTTAGAGGCATCCTTTGTAGCATTTTTTAGTAATTGTAAAATGCAAAAAAATAGTAAAATCAAGTTTTTGAGTTCGAAATGCCCTTGATTTGCTTTAGTTCATTTATTCGAAAAATGTTTTTTTTTTTTCAAAAAAAAAACTGTGAAATACCCCGCTTGAGAATTTTAGATTATTACTGACTAAACCCACCTTAGCAATGGAAATTCTTAACTTACTTTACACCAAATATATTGAATGGAGAGTAAGGAAAAGAAAGGATAGAACTGGATGGAAAAAGTTTGAATTGGGAAGAAGACTGTATGTGAACAAGACTTCATGTGAACAAGACTAAATGAAGTCAGTTACAACTTGCAGTAGTACATGGAACTTTTCTGCATGAAGTAATTAATCCAGTGTAGCAGCTATTTTTATTATTATTACTATATATACTGATTGACATTATAATATACATACATTACTACAATATAAAATTATTACTTATTTTTTTGGCGACGTGTCATAATCCCCGAAGTCATAATCCCCCAAAAAAAATTTGGGACTTTTGACTCACTAAAAGTGGGACATAATTCTCGAAAACGTTTGGACTATGTCTCACAAGCAAAGAGACACAATCCCCCAAAAAAAATTGGTCTTATGACCCACCAAATATTGAAATTTTTTTCAAAATAATAGCGACGTGTTATAATCCCCGAAGTCATAATTCCGAAAAAAAATTAGGTTCTTTTGACTCATTAGAAGTGGGACATAATCCCCTAAAACTGTTAGGGCCATACCGAGTTTAAGGCTTTATTATGTCTCAATGCTGGTGAGACATAAGGCCCAAACAGTTTTAGGAGATTATGGCCCACTTCAAGTGAGCCAAAAGACCCATATTTTTTTAGGGGATTATGACTGCGGGGACTATGACATGTCGCCATTTTTTTTTGTATGATCTAAACGGGGTCTGAACCGAAGACGAAATTATTGATGAAATTTTATCAACTTATAATAGAATTCTCTAAATAACTCAACTATGGTAAAGTTGTTTTGTGCAGTTTTTATAAAAGCTTTTTAAAGCCAACCAAATATTAAAAAAAAAAATTAATTATATATAATTATTATAGTTTAAATAATTGGGTTTTTTTTTTTTTCTGAATAAAATTGATGAATAGTTCTATGACGTACTATAAAATTAAAAATGCAAATAAAATTAAGATTATCCAAATAATAATTAACGTAATGTAAATTGCTAAAAAAAAATATGAATTTAAAAAAGCGTTATATGTACATATGTTATAATATTATTTTGAGTATCTAATAAAAATAACTTGTTTTCTTTTCTTTTGTTTTTTTTTTTTGAAATTTTATAATGTAGCTTAGTTACCTACGTACGTATAAAAAAAAAGTAATTTTATTTAATAGACGGAGATAATGAAACATATAAATTCGGATGTTTTAATACAGTATGTTAAAGACCTTGAAAATAATATCTTGTACTGATTTACAATTTCTAAATATATATATATACATTTTAAATGGCAAATTACCATATTAGTGTTTCTTAATGAAATTCCAAGATTGACAATTTTGACATAATTTTTTTTAGCAAATTTTTATATATTCAGTATGACAAAAGCTTTTTCAAAAGCTTTTTCATTCATTTTTAACAAAATTCATTTTATTTAACTCATATTCATAATTCAAAATAAAATTATTTATAGATGTATATTGTATTTTTCTTTTTTGTTAATTAATTAATTATTAATATTTAATTACACGCAGAATTGGTAAATTCCCGGGAATTTTACAACAAAATAATTTTTGATACAAATTTATTTAATTCAATAAAAATTTTCCCAATACCGTAAATTTAAATAAATTTTCCCACATACCTATTTTTGATCTAGTTTTTTTTTTTTTTACAATGTTTTGGTGAAAATTTTTATGAATAATCTGAACAGATGATAAAATATTTCTTTTTATTAATATTACATGTAAATTATCTGTGTCAAGTGTCTGTTTCTTGATTTAATTAATTGGTTATTGAGTAATTTTCAATAATATTTTACAAGTTTATGTTTGACAGCCGCAAGAATCTCTATGATACGTAAAATATTAAAAAAAATTATTAATGATATCTACCTAAAATTTTATAGAAAAAGGGTAGTTTGACTCTATTGGAAATAACCATGTCTTGTCAACGAAGTACAGTTCTTTTGTGATTCCCAAGTGATTATTATTACAGGACATAAATTCCTTTAACAGAGATACCCTAAAAAATCTGTCTTCACCACTAAAAACTCTGTTTGTCTTTAGGACCGTACGGGGTATCGCAATTTTAGATCTAATGATGACTTGAAGTATCTTAATTTATATTAACTCACTTTATCTTTTTGATTACCTCTTATTATAAATTAAAAATGTGCTTATAAAATGATAAATATTCAATAAAATGTTTTGTTTCAGCTATTTTAAGTTACTAAAAAAAAAAATCGGCTATGTCAACCACAGTATCGATCGCAGGAAGAGGAAAACTTAAAATTTGTTCTTTTGATAGGGTTATTTACAAATATTGAATAGACAGTTAAAAGTGGTACGCACACGTTGTCCTAAAAACATTATTCTTGTTTACAAAACAAAAAATTAGAAAATGTCATTTTCGGTTAAGCTTAAGGAAAAGAAAATATAAATACACTCCTCCGCGTAGTATAGGCGGGAGTCGCCAATGGAAGTTAAAGTTTATGGGAAGCAAGCAGCTGTGCGACGGGGAACTTTCTTGTCCCGAGGATGCTGGATAAACTACTTAAATGTGATCTATGGCATATGATCAGGCAGGCAAGGAGAAACCATCTGTTTAAATTTCCTGAGAGTACGTTTTGAAAATGAAATTATGTCACTACGCCCTAAATAAGTTATTAAAAGGAGGAGAAGATATATCAACCTTAAGTAACTTTCATCGGAACTTTGTTAAGCAAGATCAGGAAAATTAACATAATTTTTTGTACAAGGATAGATTGGTAATTCAATTAACTAGGTAAAACAAGTCATTAAAATAAAAACTTTTTATAGATTTGCAGCACTATTCATTATAATGTCAACAGATATCTAACATTTACTTATTTTTGCCTATTTAAAATTTTCATTATTTAAATAATTTAACTTATTTTTTAGCTAAAATGCCTAAATTTGAGGTCATTTCAATATACAATTGAAAAAATGAACAGAATAAAATTGTAAATTTTCAATAATTTATTGTGGGTACAAATTTTGTTAAAATTTATTGTAATTTATTTTATTCATGAAAAGGTTGCTGTCTTCACTAAATATAAAAGAAGAATTTTTAAAAATTGTTATAAATTAATTGAAATAAATCATTAGATAAGAATTTTATTGGTCAGAATCATTAATTCAAAACTAACTTTATCATATAGTTTTATGAAATACCGTGTTCTTAAATTATTCGTTAAAACATAATATATAAGTAGTGAAGGTTGATGGTAATGTCAACGTCTTGAAAAATAAATCTTCCAAAAAATGACTATAATTAAAATTTTAATTCTCAACTCTCCTTCCTTAGTGCCCAGAACAATACAATGAGTAATCGTTCAATAAGTTTTATGGTCAAACATTCCTCTAACCGTACCCAGAACAATGCAAACCTATGAAAACTTCAATCTTCATTTATTTTATTTAATATATTAGCAAAAGAAATATTCATTTAAATACAAAATGGTAACCTTGTTTTTAAATATTGTACTGGCTTTTATATTTTGATTTGTTGTTTTTACTAATAATAAAAAAAAAGAACATTAAAACAGAAAACTAAAAACAAGAGACGCCAAAAATTTGATTTACTACTCATTAAATATCTAAAACAATTTCCATGTTTGGATAGTTTTTGTTCACTTAGTAAAAAAAGAAAGTGAAAATTATTAAAATCATTTTTATATGGGAGAAAAAGAGATATAAAATAAAAAGAATTAAAGTTCTTCTGACATTAAATATGGATTAAATAGAAATGAAAAATGAAAATTATTTTATAGTTATTAATGTTGGTCATTAATGGTCATTTGAAAATTGGAGTGTAGGTATATTAGGTTGGCACATGTTTGAGGTGATTAAACTTAAATAATATGAAAAGATAATTTTGGAAAATTCGTTATTTTTCAATTTCATTTCATATGAACTACAAAATAAAAAAAAAGGTTAGTTGGAAAATTAGTTTTTAAATTTTTTGTTTTTTTTGGAAGATATGTTGTTACCGTCCAATGTAATTGTTTTGAAGGTACCTTTCAAATGTTTTTAGTATATAATATAGTGATAACATAGTGATAATTGATAATGAATGCTAAATTTTTATTTTGATTTAAAAATTAATACATGATGAATGATAATAACGAAATTTGAAATGTTTTACACTTTCAATTGGTATTTAGTAAAATGAACTAAATTAGCTTTTAATGATCTAACACATTTTATAAACTTGATTTAAGATGTTATATTTTTGTAATATCTAATTACAAAATTAATTGTATACTGTTTTCTGCATATAACCACAATTAAAAAGTTGGCGCGCGCGCTAAGGTTTAAAGTAACCTTAAGGTTAAAAGTTTAGAGTTGGGTAAACTTTGTATGGAGTCCGAGTCCCGCCTTAGAAGAACATACATTAGGGTTAAACATTCAAATTCGAGCTATTTAGACATATTTTTGCAATTAACAGTGGTGAATTATTCAATTATTGCAAATTATATTTCTTTGATCATCAGATTAATGGCATATAGGTTAAAAAAACTCTCTTCGGCCTTTCATTCGAAAGGTCTTAAGTTCAAACTCCATTCACGCCCTAACCAATAGTAGTATACTATAATAGTAAACTATAAACGGAAAAGATATGAAAAATATACCATAGAATCATGAATGAATCATAGTAAAAATAAACTAGGAATTGTAACAGAGTTCCTGTTGGGATACTGCCGTCTAAAGAGCTATTTAAAGAAATTTAGAATCGAGAAGAAGAAGGAAGAACTCCAATCAAATACACTGCAAAACTGCGAAGCTTTACTTCGAGCAAGATTTATGTACCTAGGAGCATAATATTTTATCGAAGATGAACTGTTAAATATAAACCCTCTACATATCTTCAATTCTTTAGACATTGTAAGGCTGATGGAACTATTACAATTAGAGGCAAAATTCAGAACACATAGAAAAAAAAGGAGCACAATATAGATCTACATCAAAGTTTATAGTGTTATTTACACCTTTTTAAAATAATCTAATCTAAGTATGTGTTTCATAAACTTTTTACTAAAGCTATAGTCGAGCAGTTAGGCTTAAAAGGGAAAAAAACCTTTAAATTTTTATATTTTATATACAGATATGTAATGCTATAAAATTAATGTATAATGAATTCGGCAAAATTTTCTTGATATAATAATGAATGATACTTTTCTAAGTATTATTGAATTATAATTGGAATTTTTCGAGTTAAATGTTTTACATTCAAAACAAATACTTCAGAATATATGAAGAGACCAGAACAGTTCAGCATTGGGTATTATTTTGTACCATTGAAGTTATCTCTTTCTATACACTTTCAAGGACACCTTTCAATGACGTTTTAATGGGTCTACAACAAAATTGTCTGAAATTATAAATCAACTAAACCAAATTAATATTTATTTTGATTTTGTTTTTGTTAATAATTTATGCTTGTAATTTTGTAAATAACATTATAAAAACCAAACCACAAAATGGATATGGTTTTTGATAAAATTTTAAAATAAATGGAATAATATTTTGATTTAAATTTTCAATATCAAATTGATTTGCTGGAGTTTTTAGAGATCAAATGGAAAATTAATTTCGAATTTTAATGATTGATATTTGATTAAATATTTGTTTAAATATTTTTTTTTTTAATTTTTGGTTTTTACAAAATTAATATATACATTTATCTACATAATATATATATATGTTTAATGTTGTTCATATTTTATGTCAATAAACAGAAATAAAATTTAAAATTAAATTTAAATAAAATAATAAGTAAAAAAAATAATTTTTAAAATACATATGCTTTTATCAAAACCGAATTCGCCCCCTAAAAAGTAGATATTAATTTACTTTTATATTATATAGATGTTATAATATAAAAGTAAATTGCTGGAATAAGATTAAATAAAAATCTGCGAAATTTGAGGTTCGTGTTTCTTTTTTATTCCAGCAATTTACTTTTATATTATAACAGTCCAAAATGCTTGCACTAGCAACTCACTTTTATATTATAACAGTCCAAAAAGCTAAAGTTTTGCAATCAATTTTATTTTCTACTTTTTAGGGGGCGAATTCGGTTTTGATAAAAGCATATGTATTTTAAAAATTATTTTTTTTACTTATTATTTTATTTTATACTTTTTAGTTTTAAATGAAACACATAATTTAAATTTATTATATATTATTTATAATAAATTAGGGATATTTTTACATATTAGGGATATTTTTACATACATTAATTATTGTTTCTGATATAAAATACGTTTTACAATTTTATACCAAATGTTTAAGTAAATTAAGAGACGTTAAATCGATTCTATTACAGCAAGAGTAAACATTTTTTATTCCAGTAATTTATAAATAATGAAAGTACCTCGAAGGGTTAAATATGTACCAAAATACTGTGATTATAAATATTACAATGCAATTTTAGTTGAAGCAATATTTCTAACACGTATGAAAATGATATAGGTACCAAATAAATGTATTTTACTGCATATTTCTATAGTATAGTATTAGTAGCATATCGTATATCCAAACAAACATTTAACCTCGAACACCTACCTACATACCTAATCCCTTAATAAGATCATGCAGTAAAAATTGTTGACAAATATCTTGATTTAAATTATAAACAAATGGAGCGGAACAAAATAATTTAGGAAATTAGTTTAACATAATATTATTTACATACGTACGTACATATTTACATACGTAGTTTTAATTTTTTGTGTTGACAAAATTTTGTTTGTAAATCATAATGCGTAATGCGCAAAAGCATAATTTTGTAATGATCTTTACTTTTTATATTCTTTACTATATACAACAAAAATATATTATGTATGTATGTAGTTTGAATTTGGCAATTGGAATTATTTTGAATGAAATTTTATATGTATATCTATATACACAATCGACATAATAAATGTTCCTAAATAAAACATATAAAACATTAATTTTTAACGCCATATATGCATATTCAATATGCAATAAAGAATGTTGACAACAAATATTCTGATTTAAATCCTAAACAAATGTTTTAAAACAAAATAATGTGTTTTGCTAAATTCTAATACAAAATACATGTGCACATCAAGATTGATTGAACTAAATTATTATAGGAGGAAAGATCAAATAATATGTGTATATTATACATAAAATTTTATTAAAAAAATGTTGATGAATACAGTTAACAAAAAAAAAAAAAATGTACGTACACGAATTGGATTCGAATTCACTTTCAAAACCTGTACACTCTCCTCAAAAATTTAAGTTTCAAATTCATATATACAAAATATATACATATTTTATTCAAAAAATGTTGATGAATAGATAGTTAAAAAAAAAAAAAGTTGCATGTGAACTGGACTCGAACAGACCTCCACTTTTGAAACCTGTACACTTTCCTCTGCACCATACAACACTTACAAATGTTGCTAACAGATTACGAAGATAATAAAAAGCGTGACAGAATGACAAATAAATAAATAAATAAACCGACAGCGACGAGTTAATATAAAAGCATATAAAAATGATTTACATTCATTCCATTTGTAATGTTGTAAGTGTAGGTACCAAGATAAATGTACGATTCTTGTTCTGAAAATTATTAATTTCAATTATAATACTATTGACAACGATGTATTGTATTTAACGCTTTATAAGTTTGTTTTATATTTTTGGTGGGGGTTGGTGGGAATTTCAAAAAACAACAACAAGATCAAAGCGCAAATTCTCTTTGACAGTTTTGGACTTGAATAAACCAAGCGTCATTTCCCTTTTAAATCAAACGTTTGATTACAATTTGCGGTACAATATACTGTTTAATTATGAGGATTGGGGAAAATAGGAATAAAGTTAAAATTAAATTTGAATTTATCTGTATCTCAATTTATAAATATAAGAAAATCACTTTCTAAAGAAAGTCCTAAGATATTTTTAATCAACTGTTAATTTAGCGTTGTCTCTTGAAATTAAAGGCATCAAATTGTTAATAGGGTATCAGTATTGTCTTAATAATGCTAACAATTTGATACTTAGAAAAACTGTTTTAGGAAAATTATTTAGATGTTAGAACAAGTCCGTGTCGAAAAATATATGAATTATTGAAATCAGTTTTATACCATATCCACTTCCAAATATTATTTTGTAGTTTACTACGAAATACTTTGCCAATCAATTTAACTCTAATAATTGTTAGTAATGAATTATTTTCTTTAGTTTTTTTGTTTTTGTTTAACTTAACGTTATTGAAAATATAGCGAATTAATTTTTCAATTCTAAAATTTAAATTGAGAACAGAATATTTTAGCATAAAATTGAAAAAATATAATCCCCATTAGTTATATACCGTTCGTCTGTCTATATGTTTTGCAGATCACATAAAAAAAATTTTATAGATCAATTTGTTTAATTAATCCGACCGACTTACTACAAAACTACAGCTCGCAAAATATTGAAAAAATGCAGGTCTATATTTAAATGGTTAGATCTTGATACTTAAAATTTTTAGAGGAGTAAAATCGATATATTAAACATTAAACATTTGACATATTAAATATTTAATACTATATACTACAATATAAAGAAAGAGGAAAACAATGATGGTTACCTTCAACCGCTGGCTTTCATTTTCATATAATATGAAGAAAGAGAATAGAAGTTTATAGAACTAAGCCAGTAAATGAATGTTTACTTTGGTAACTGAAAGATCTTGATGATCTTTTCGAATAGAACAACTTTTTTTTGCATGTCATATGTATAAATAATATAAGATATTTAAACAGTTATTTTAGTATATTTTTCAAAACAAAATTTTGAAATTTATTCAGGAGAGGAAATTGCAGATTTGACATTAGTTGATGCAGATTTAACATAAGTTACCTCAGAAATTTATTTTATATGTCCCACTTTTTAAAAACAGTACCTAGTTAAAAAAAACCATTTGCTTATTTTTAGACATCTGTAGATATTTTTATAAAGCAAAACGGAAACCTTTAAGCTTCAACATTATAATTTTACATATTCTAACAGTTTGTTTGTTAGAACAGTTGATTGCTTTTTTATTTTTTACAATTTTTTGTTATCTATAAAATTCTAAAGAAAATCCAAAATTTTGGTGCAAGTCACAATAATAATTCTAAACTATTTATATTTTTTTTTGGGAAGAGGGCGCTTTGAAAACCTTTTGTTTTACATTCTACCTTGTTTAATTTATATATAAGTAGTTCTTAATTCTATTCTTATGTATCCCACAATTTTTCTTACAGAAAAATATTCTAATAAAATTTTCAAAATTTTGATATACGAAAATGGTCGAAATTTCCAAATGTTTTATTTTATAGTTTTGAAAATTTGTACCTTTAAAATCCCTTATTTTTCCATACTGCCTTAGATATATCTCTTTTCGTAGTTAGGTCAACTAATTTAAAGTCACAAAATATTATTTAATAATGCAATTTAAAGTATAGTTAATAAATTTTTATTGCCTTTTATGTAACAATTTTAATTGTCACGTTTATTATTGGATTGATTGGGAAAATTTCACTTTAACACGATATTAAAATAATTTATTTTAATATTACTATTATTTATTTCATATCTAATTAAATAAAGAGTCTTGCAATTTTTAAAAATATTTAAGAATAAAATTTGCATTACTAATAATTCTTGCATTTTTAATGATAATTTTATCGTCTCTTTGTATATGTTATTGTTACTATTGAATAGGTATTATACAATTAAGAGCTTAATCTAATAAAGTTTGGTGCAAGTAAGTACAACGTTAAATTTAAGTTAAAGAAGATTTCTAATAAAACGGAATAAGATTGATTAAATAATTCAAGTGATTTAATAGAATTGGAAAGTCATGTTTCAGTTAAAATGCAAAAAATCGAAATCTAAAATTTTATTACTAAAAAAAATGGTGGTCGTTTTAGTACGAAGACCTCAAATGTTCTGATAGTAAGAGGAAATGAAATTTAAACATTTTGAATGGCTACCGAATTTATCAGTCAAGTAGATCAAACAATTAGTTGGGTCGAAAAAATCTATTCTGATTATCCCTTGTTCTTTGCAAATAATTAATTCTTTTGATTTCATTACGATATGCGTACCGATCAGCCTTAACTACTTGTTCAGAAATTCCATGTGAATCATGATATTTAACCTTCCTGTTGTAGAAGAACAGAAATTTTAAGTTTTAGTCTTACCGTTCATGCAAACATATTCTTCTTGATTATATAGTGTATACTTAAGAAGAGCAACATTTTTATATATCTTAGGATTCCTAAGCATAGAAAGTGCGTAGATTTTGTCATAATTTTTAATGCTCTTTTGAGTTAAGCGTACGATGAGAGGAATCAACGGATCAGCAAAGTTTGGAAACAGTATTGAAGAGGAAGTTTGAAGTATAATAATAATTTTGAGAAAAAGATGAAGAAGGAATATTAAGGTGATGCTCATTAATATCGCATTGTTAATTTTCGGCATAAAGGAATTTAGATCAAACAATATAGGGAGTGAACTTTTGTTTATAAAAGAAAAATAAAGTTGGAACTAGAGGAAAGATAAGGACATGATAGGAATAATAATTGGAGAACGAACTGGCAAAAATTTTAAGATCTTGATTGGAAAATTTTTGTATTATATAGAGCTATTTTGTGGCAAATAGAGCTATTTTTTGTATTTTAAATAGAGCCATTTTGTGGCAAATACATATAAATCAATAAATCAATAAATTTCCCAATATGTGTCTTAGTCTATTTAGGAATTTTTACCGTGTAAGAAAAAAAATTTTTAATATCATGTTTTTTTTTTATTAAAGTTCCCTTTTTTTTTTATTTTAGTTGATGATTATCTGATATACATTTTTGTAACTTTTAAGAAACTCATAACGTAAATCAGGTACAAAAAGATCAAAAAACAAAAATCAAAAATCAAAAAACTTAAACAAATTTTAATTTCAGAATTAAATTTTATTACAAAAATCTTCAATTAAATCAAATTTTAAATGAATTCGATTTCATGTTCAGAATCGTTTTTATTTAGAGCTTAACACTTGAATACGGTTTTATACCCTAGTTTGTTTTCATATCACCTACAAATTTATTATATATTTATAATACATATAAGTATCTATAGATATAGTTAAAAATTTTATTTTAAATAAAATAAATAAAAAATAAAAAATTATCGGAATGTATTAATGATTTTATATACGATGTATGGGCCTACAATATAAAATATTATGACAATTACTTTCTATACATAAATTGACTCAAGAACAGTTTTGTATAATAAGTCTCAGATTTAACATAAAATAAAAAATAAAAAAAAAATTATATTTCAATAATAAATCTAATGGTTTTATTTAAGTTAAAATTTTTTTTTTTTAAATAAGAATTTACAAATCTAGTTCAACTACAAAATACAAAAATTTATCGATCTAAATACGAATATTATAAAAATCACATTCTTTCAAATCAATTTACAATTTGATTTGGTATTAGCACCTAATGACAATTAAATTTTTGTTGTTTTTTTTTTTCTTTTTTCTTTAATCTATGTATGTCAATTAACACTTGTAAAAATTCAAAAAAAAAAAAAAAAAACCACTAAAAATTATACACAAAAATAAAAAACACTAAAATATTTACATTCATTCAAGTATATTAAGTAAATTTCCGGGTCTAATTTTTCACCATATATCCTTTCTATTTCATTCACCAATCATTATTTTCTTTCACTTTTACAATATGTATTTATCATTCATAAAAAAACAAAAAAAAAAAAAAAACAAGAATAAAAACCTTTCATAACTTTCATTTCTTTTCAAAGTCCAGTAAATTTTTAGCACATAATTTGTTTTTTGATTTTTTTTTTATTAAATATGGATTGCAACTACTTTAAATTACAAAACGTTAATCATAATCGGTTCTATTATTACTTTTTCAATGAAAAAAAAAAAAAGAAAAAAACAATAATACTATAAATAAATATGCCATACATAAAGGATCTCAATTTTGATACTTTTAAATTTTTTTTTTGCTTTTAGAATAATAAAACCAAAATTACAATGTAATTTTTATTCCCTGGTTAAAAATTATTAATAGAAGGTACTATAAAATGAAGTAAGTCACCTAAATACTCCAGTATTGTAAAACATTAATTTTTTTTTTTTTTGTTTTTATATTTTTTATATTATTATTATACCATATACACTACTAATAATAATCTTAAGTTTGTATACCATGTATGGTATATAATAATTTCCTTTTTTTTATTACCATTTTATTATAAAAACATTTACATACTTTATAAAAAAAAAAAAATGGGTTTCTTTCTACCTATATATGCATTATATAAAACATTCTTAATAGAAATTTTATAGATTTACTTTCGAATTTCATGGTGCATTAGAACGGTTTGATTTGTAATATTTTAATTTAATATCAATATAATGATATTCTAATATTAATGGTATTATTAATTAAAATATTAGATTGTAATGGTTGAAAAAATAAACAGTTTTTTTTCGTTTTTTATTGTATTAAAATTAAACAGTGTACTCTAAAGAATAAATGGGGATTCTGAAGATAACGAGAACCCCATAAGGTAAAGTCAATGTATGTTAACGGTACCATGAAACGTCAACTTTTGGAAAAAAAATATAAGTATCACAATCCCCGCATTTCGTCCTTTAAGTATGAAAAGTACCATTAAGAACATGCTTGATCATTTAATTTTTTTTTATATAAACCGTTATTTAGAAGAAATGATACATCATTTGTTTCCATTTCTCTCTGACATGGATCTGAACATTCCATCAGATTGGTATCATCATGCAATAAATCTATAGGGAGACTTAAGAAAAACTCTGTCCTAATAGGTTCTCCTATGTCTCAAAAGTTACGGACCTAGGGTCTTGTGATTACTGATGCGTTAGCTCAGGCTTCATCAATAAAAAAAATATATATATATAATTCCAAAAGTTAATATCCACAAATTCTATATGACTTTGTTGAACACAAAAAGTTTGCAACGAAAAGCTTTTTTGAAACAAAATTTTCATTTATAAATAATATGGAATTGAGTTTCTTGACATATAAAATTTGTATTGAGAACTTAATGTCAAAACTTTTAACATTTTATTCTGTTTTATTATTGTATAAGATAATAAATGTCGCACAAATGCAGTATTAGTGTTTGATAATCTTGTACAATAGCTAGTGTCGAATCAAAATTAATAGCTTAGTGAAAATAATTATTCAAGAAACTGAAGTTGAATCTAATATCAATAATAAATAAACGACTTGGTGAGTGCTCTATATGCTTCTTACAGAAGTGAAACAGACAGAAGAAAACATTTCAAATATAAACAATAAATTATAAATGTAACATTTCTTCTAGCTTCACTATCCGTCGTCGAATATATGCGATTATTAATTCTTTATATTTGATTTAGTTCAAAAACTCTTTAGAAATATAATCATCCATTTCGGACAATATTCTATATTGTTCAACAAGCTCAGTGAACTAGCACCTAAAAATGTGAACAGCATTCTTCGCTTTTCAAAAATGGTTTTAACCATTGGTTTTAACGAGTGGGATTCAAATTGGTTTTAACGAGTGGGATAGAAAAGTTTCTATGTTGTATCACAATGGACAAAATACGGCGTAAATACGTCTTCTCGGCAGTCATTTAAATCTTCCAACACTCTAAGCAAGTTTTTAATATTGCCTGTTCTTGTCTTGAAGTTAATTGAATTGTGAATTCTTTTTGATAAGTCACGTGTCACCTGTCACTGAAGAATAAAAAAGAAAAGTTTTTCATCATCATTTCTTAACATTCACTTAATTTAGTATTGGTGTACTTTTCAACTAACTAACAAATAAGTCTATAAATTTATCTTAAAATTAGCAAGAGTAAAGATTTTTTATTTTATTGTTTTTCCATTTCATTTTTTTTAATTTGAGCTTAAAATACGAAAAAATTGTCTTTTAAAATTTAATTGAAAAAATTTTTACTACATTTTTTGCCGTTGTAAACTACTTTTATCATAAATAAATAGAATAAAAATTAAAAACTGTTAGCAAAAAAAAAAAAAAAATTTTTTTTTTTTTTAAAACTAAATCAGAATTAAATTTAAACTTAATTGAAATTGAGGTTTTGTTTTTTGCTATCATTAATTTATGTATTTCCTTTATATGTTAGTACCTAATGCTTATTCTATTGATTATATTATATATATATATATATATATACATATTATTCATATGGGTTCACTAATATTTCATTTAACTTTGTAAGCAATATAAAAAGGAGAAGAAAAACAAACAAACAAAAAATAAAGGTTTTTTGTTTTTATTATAGATGTAGGTATTATGTGTTTGCTATGTACTAAGTATACAATATTGGCTAATATATAAAAATTAAAGTGCTAAACAATTTCGAATGAATTGTAAATTTTATGCTTTCACTATCCAATAAGAAAAAAAAAAAAAGTATGATAAAAGTTCAATAAAAAAATTAAATTTAGAAAAAAATGAAATAGCAAAAAAAAAAAAATAATTAATAAAGAAACTGATAATTAACGAAAATAAAATACAAAATTCAATTTTCAATCATTATGGAATAACTTAGTACGATTTTATTGGATGGAGTCAGGGACGTTTCATATTTATATAAAGTCTATACTTATAATAATCTCCATATTTAGGCTTAGGGCCTTTCCGAACCATCACACTAAACATCGCACTTCGCACTAAATACAATTTTATCGCACTATTTTTTTGCCCGAAAACTAGTATCAAGTGTTGTCCGGAATTCATCGCATTTAACACTTGAGTATCTGTCAAAAATTAGTGTTTTGAAAACCACACTAGATGATCGCACTTGCACTAAAAATATTCTTTTTTGTTTTCGTTAAAAGTGAATATAAAAAAACTAATAATAAAAACCTTTTATTAGACACAATATTTTTAAAAACCTTAATTACATTTATACTTACATTTTAATCTTTCTGAAGTCATATTTCTTTTCTTTTTTCGCAACTTTAAAATTTAAATACTAAAATAATAACTTACTTTTTTGACAATTAATGATATGCGCATTTAAAATTTATTCAATATTGCCATAGTGATCATAAATAATTCTAAATATAGTTAAATAATGCTAGTATAAAATGCTTTTTAGCACTTGTCAAAATAAATTTGACATAAAAATGCTATAAAAATATGCATTAAGGTAAGGCTGCTTCTACTCCTAAAAATTTTTAACTATGTCATAAATTTGCGATTCGGACAGAAATTTAGTGCGATAATCAAGTATTTTTGGAAAGTGCAAGTGCGAAGTGCTAGTGTCAAGTACTAGTGAGATGGTTCGGAAAGGCCTTTAGTATTTCTTTTTATATTGTGTTAAATTTAAAAAATGTTAAACTGAAGATATTAATTTCTAATGAGCCTTGTCTTTTATGGATTAGGAGCAAAAAATATTTTTTTTTTATTTTACACAACTGCAAATTACTTATATCGAAAAACGGTTATTACAAACAAAATTTATCGCACTGATATTTAAAAATTCATTTAAAAACAAAACAACGGATATAACAAAATGGTTTAAATAACATTAACATATTGTTGTTTTTTTTTTATTTAATTTTTTTTTTTAAGTTGATGTACAGTCAAACTTCCCTAACTCGAATCTATATATGTACATATATTAATTCAAAAACAGATCTTGGGACAATTTCTTTAGTTTGTATATGATTTTCCAAATTATAATATTATAAAATGTATTTGAATTGGATTTATTTTTTTTTATATACCGCTCTTCGCTATGCACTCTTTGATAATTTCAAATAATCACTAATCAGCAAATAAACCATCAAATATATTCGATATATTTTATTATTGACCAGCAAACCAATTTTGACAGCAGAACCAGCAAACATTTTGCTATATTTTATCGAAAAAAAATTCGATTTATAGAAATTCAATTGTCAAAGGAAATATCTTCGATTTATAGAAAAATTCGATTTATAGAAATTCGAATTATAGAGTTTATTTTGTATGAAAATTGCAAGACACGCAAGGGACTGTAGATTTTGTTCGAATTATTTGACCTTAAGTTTCTCTTGTCAAATTTCTATTTAATCCTTGTTCTAAATTTTTTTTTTTTTGATGGTTTATAAAATTTAATGTTGTATTAATAAAATAATTTAAATTGAATCCATTTATTATATATGAATAACATAAATAATATGAAAATATATCTATATTATGATATAATAATATAATAAAGCAGTTTAAGTTTTAAAAATATTGAATTCTGATTTAGCAACATTGTCAAAAGGTCCTTCTACTATTTCTACCGTTTATAAAAATCGATAGAAAATTGAAAAACAACTCAAAATATTGAACTAAACAATAAAAATTTAATGTTTTCGTTTTTTATGCATATTATTTATCTAATTGCAAATGTATTGAATATAAAATATTTTATTAAACAAATTTATTTACAACTTAAAGTTTTCAAAATATTATTAAAAGAAAAAATTCATTGAATTTTCTGATGCCATTTTATTATAAACAAATTGCTCGTTTGACCTTGGCAGTCGTTCGCTATAAACGATGTTTACTGTATTACGTTTTGTTCAGAAATATTTTTTGAATCGAGATATTAGAATTATGATTTTAAATATGAACTTATTTAAATTGATTTTGTAAGTATTATTGAGGAATATTTCCTCAACTTTTGAATTCGCAATACGCGATACGTAATTTATCGTCAACATCAATTGTCAACCAATTGAATATTGAAAACAATTTATCAACTGTCAATTATGTTCGTAACGCGAATTCAAATTGATAAATTAATTTTCTATCGTGAATGGTTGTTAAAAAAATAAATTTTGACATTTATGAGATTTTTATTTAAAAGAAAAAAATTTAAAAGTGTTATTTACTAAACATAAACAAACTGTTTTGAAAATAAAAAATATATTTTGGCAGCTTAATTTTTAAAAGATGAGGGTGACGAGGAAATAAATAAAATGAAAATAATTAGAAGAAATATTTTATATTAGGGATGTGTTGATCAATCTTGTGTGATGTGATCAATCTTTAGAACTGAATTTTCATTTCAAAGATTCGAATCGTTAAAAGATTACATATTCATTTTATAGTATTTTTGTAGTTTGAGGGGAGGCATAATCGATTGTAGTTCTATAGAGCAAGTGTAAATATCAATTAGATACTCTACAAAATATCTAAAAAAGTGAAATTGCTCTAATATTTCGACGAATGTTGAGAAGATTTGCAAACTAGTATTACTAGCTTGACGGGCTAAATATGCTTAAGGCATGATTTTAGACGTTTTCGAGGTAACTTAAAAATGTTTGATGAAGTTAATTATATTGCTTTAATAACATAAATTATTGTTTTAATGATAATGGTTAGGCCCTTTGGCACAAAATATCTTATACTTCAGATTTACAATCATTATATTGTATATTTGTATATTTGTAAGTGTCACGTCCGCATAATTATATTCAACTCCATTTATTCAAATATGTTTAAATTATTTTATAATTCAATAAAAAAAGTAGTTGTTGTTTTATTTTTAACAATAATAACATAAAAATTACTTTAAGCGTAATAATCTGCTTTTCCTTTTCTTTTGCAATATCTATAAATACTACTGAAACAATTTTCGTAACGGACTTTAACTATTTACTTTTGATAGTAATTTATCAGTAATTTATCAAAAATATTTCTACTCAAAAAATTCCACTAAAAAAATAAATTCTATTATTTGCCTTTTCTGATTTCTATAGCGTCCTATTTTTTATATAGGAAAAGTTATCTATTTGAACAATTGATAATTGAAATTGTTCTAGATGGACAATCTATTTGAAAATATTTCTATCTTAAATTTCATTTGAATTAACAAAAAAGATAAAGAAAAAAATTCAGTAGAAATTACAATTCAGATTTGCAATTTCTAAAAATAGGACTGGATTCTTATTACGTCATACATCATTACATTCTAAGAGTTTGAAATAATTTTAAATTGTTAAGAATAAAAATAAATTTCTAGGAAAATTTAAACTAAAAATAAATTTAGCCAGTTTTTAATGGAAAATACGAATTTTTTTGTATATTAAATTTTATAATGAAAAAATTTATTACCCAAAAAAAAAAAAAAAAACAAAGAATTTTTTTTATCGGTTCAAAGTCTTCCATATTTTTTTTTTTTTTTAATATATACGAAGACAAAAAATTAATCAAGAAGGATGAATATTGTTCTCTAGGGCTAAAGAGAAAAAAAACTAATTAAAAAGTTTTATTAAAAATGTTTTCATAAATAATACAAATAAAAAAAAAAACGTTATTAGTGACATGATCAATTAATATAGTAGAATTTTGTAATATAATAAAACCCAAAAAAAAAAAAAAGATTGTTAAAAAGAGGAGAGAAATATAAAAATATTTTTATAGATAATTAAAATTTTACTTCGTTAAAAATTAAAATACAAAATACTGGTTTGAAGAAAGGATAAATTTGAATACCTCATTGAATGTATTTTGAATGTTTTCCGATCTTTAAATTGGAAAAATGGTCTTCAGATTGAAAAAATATAAAATAGAATTTCAGCTATATCGATTTTAATAAAGAGTTTTTCCTAAGTTGGAAGGCTGAACTAGTTTACTATATAAAAATATTGTTTCGAATTTAATTTTTTAAATGAAACCTATCCATATGACTTAAACTCTTAATTGGTGTATTGTAAAGAGCTGTAGTAGTTTTGAAATTATATTGATGAGCCGATAAAGTGATTGATTAGCCGATAAATTAGAATTAATTAGCACATATTTTCATATCAAATACATATAATGAGCTCAAAAGGAAACAATCAAAATGCATACTTTTTCTCTCTAGACCGCAAAAAAGATAATTGGTTCGTCTTATTACGGGCAATGTGTTATAGGTAGACATGCTAAAAGATTAGGTACGCATGTGGATATGCAACTGTAGATTTTGCAAAAGAATTGGAAGAGCGGCAAAGATCGTAAAACTCTTTCTCTGCACCTGTTTTAGTTTGTCAAGGAAAAGATGGAAATATCTCGGTAGTATCTTTTTCTAAGATTTAGACATGGATCTCTCTGAAATGGATTTGAGCATCTTTCAAAGCATGTTCCTTCAGAGTGCAATCATCGTGGCGCAAATCTATAGAAGCTTTCACCACTATTATCGAATGTATTTTCCTACTATTTGAAGATACACTACCAACCTAGAGTCTAGTGATTGATAGGGCGCATAAGTTCAGCCTTCATTAAAGAACATTCCTTGATTGATCCACCACTGATAATTCGATCTAATATTTGAGAATTAATCTATTTTAACATCATACTATGAATGATTTTTTTTTTTTTTCCTACGAACATTTTCAATTTTCTTTCTTAGACATCCGTCATTCTTCGAATGGTCAAACATGAAAAGTTGTAAATTAACAAACATAAAAAAATAACGAAAACAAAAACAAAAATTAAATTGAAAACCTTTAAAGTTTAAACCTTAAGAAATCGATTCAAATTTCAAATTATATAAAGAAAAAAAAAAAAACAATTTCTGTCACCAGCCAACCAACCAAATCTAGAAATAAAAATTTTAACTTAAAAAAGTTTTTCTGGCATTTTTTTTTGTTTTGTTTTTTAAATTTTTTAGAAAGTGAGATTCTATGCAATTAAATTAAATAAATAAGGAACATAGAGCAAAAAAAGAAAAAAACAAAATAAAGAAAAACAACTTTTCATGGTCGAAAATATTTCAATTTTCTTTTCTTTTCCATTTGCAAAAAAAAAATTTTTTTTTTTTTGGAGGCGACAAAAAATATTTTAAGTTTTGTTTTGTTAAATTTTTTGCGGAAAATTTTCTGGAAAATCAACCACAAAAATACTCTGTTCCAAATGATACATGATGGAATTTCGAAAATTATTTATTTTTAAAAGAAAAAAAAATCTTTTGTAGTAGATTAATAAATTACAATAGACAAGTAAATTAACTTATGCTAAAAAAACAAAAGTTGAAGTTTTTATTTACATATAATTTTATTCACCTGATATCGATTTAATAACTGGAGCATCAAATCACTAAAGATTTCAAAACAAAATAAAAAAAATTTTAATGGATAAAATTAACAAAAAATTCATATCATTTAACATTAGACGCAGTATTTATTTCTTACATTTAGTTTAAATATAGAATAGAATGTTCAGGTACAGAATTTTTTAACTGTACAGAAAAAGAATCAACGGAATTATAAAAAAAAGCAAAGCAAATTATAAAATTAAAGATTTTTAAAGCACAAATTTTCCAAAAGACAAGAAAAACAGTTTACAATATTATAATTTGCACAAAATTTTGAAATTATCTTAGTATTTTATATGTAAGTAAAACTTGTGAAAAATGAAGGAAAACTTCTTTGATTTTAAGGAAACCCTATGTAATTAAAACAAGGTAAAATGTAAACCAACAGTTTTTAAAAGCGCATTTCCAAAATACAATACAAACTGTTTAGAATTGTGACTTGCACAAAAATTTGAAAATTTAAAAAATAAAATTTAAGAAATTTTTTGTAATAAGAAAATATGTGAAAATAACACTTTTCTGGAATTTTTGAGGAGCTGTAAGTCCGGAACCCTTTATAGCTAAGAAAAACCGTTAACACACGTAAAAATATATTACTGTAGCTTTAATTTTTATGTCAAAAATTTGTACAGGTGCTTAAGTTACAGGTGCCTAAAAATAGCAAATTTTAAATTTCTCAGCCCTATTACCTATTAAACAGGGGGTGGTGCAAAAAAATTTCTAAGGAGACTTATACTAATTCTAAAAGTTCTTTCTTGTCTCAAAATTTCAGGTTCCTATCTAAAGGCATGCCGGAATTATGAAAAAAGAAATTTCATGCAAAATGTGGTTTTCACATAACGGTAAATTTAAATACTAAATTTAAAAAAAATGTATAATTAAATTAATAATATTGATTTACAAAGTTAAAAAAAATACCTGTTGCATGACGTTTTCATAAAATCTTAAGCAGAACATAAGATATATGCATTTAAAAATAAGTCTTTTTCAAAGTTTGAGGGGCTGTAGCTCCGTAATGGATGGGGCTGTATGAAAAAGTTGTTCCACAAAATTATTTTTTTTATGAGACCTACCCATGGTTAAAATGTTTTTTCTTTATCTTTAACGGTGTATAAGTTTTGTAAACAGACAAACAGACGGACGGACAGAGTGAAACTAATAAGCATATTTTTTCAAATTTTTTTCGGAAATGTGCTAAAAAAGCTGTTAACAGATATAAAATTATAATTTGCGAGAGTCGTTTAAAAATTGTTAATTTTTTTTGTAATCTAATAGCCTTAAACAAGGCAAGGAATACAAACAAATATTTTGAGGTAACTTATACTAATCCTGAAAAGACTTTTCTTCTATGAAAATTTCAAGGTTTTATTTAACAACGCTATAGAGATATTAAGAAAACTAATGTATGTGTTATAGAAAACGGTAAATATAAATACTAAATTGCAAAATATTACATGATTGGTGAGGCAAAAAAATGTCCTGTCGTTTGGCATTTTTAGACTAAAAGAATATTAAACAGAAGCTAAAAATAAACTCATTTAAAAATAGGGCATTTTTATATTTTCAGAGGCTGTGGTTTAATAATGGAAGGGGATACATAAAAAAGTTATTCCATACGATTATATATAATTTTATATCGTATAGAATATATTCCATACGTTATTCTATACGAGGTTAAAATTCCATTGTTGTATCTGAACCGGTGAAAAAGTTTTATAAACAGGCCGACGGGCTGACGGATAGATAGAGTGAAACTAATAAGCAAGTTTTTAAAATTCGTTTTGAAAAATGTTTTTAAAAAAACGCTTTTAAAAATAAAAATATTAAAACAGTTTTCTAACATTAGAATCTAAATAATGCATTTAATTTAAAAGAGCAATAAAAAAGTTCATTATAATTCAAAATTCACTCATTTTATACCAACTCCATGGAATTAATTTGTAAATTCAGTCAATCGCAGTTTTAAAGTATAAGAGTTTTATGCGTTGTACTGATTTGTAGACATTTTGTCTACATCTCATCTTTATGTTAATTTTTTTTTTTTTTGTAAATCGTTTAATATTACATGAAAAATGACATGTTAAAACTAATGACTTACTGAACAAATGTTACTGTTACAAAAATGTTCATTAAATTATTATATTATATTTCAAAAAGTTATGTTAAGTCGTCTGTTAAGAAAAGATAATTTTAAATTATAGAACTGTTTTTTTTTATTACCTGTGAAAAATGATGAAAAATATATAAGGGGTCCTTATAATAGTTTTTTGAATATTCTATCAATTTTTTTTCTGCAAAGTTCAGAATTTATTGAAAGTGAATTGAGCTGTAATTTCTTACATCATTTATTTTTCTAACAGCTGTTTAAATGAGCAATAACTACATAAGATTATAAATCATAAATACTATTTTTGAGCGGTTTCTTATCTAAAAAAAAATCTTGTTTATTTAATGCAGTTTATGTCATAGTTAGATCGTAAATAGAGCACTTAACAAAATTTAATTGTCATGTGATTAGTTTTAAAAATGGGCAAAGTATCGTCTAACCTGATGCTTATAATATTATTTCATGAATTTAGCCGGTTTGTTTTTTAAGTTACCATGCTAACTGATAAACAGATGGATAAATGTACCAATAAACATACATATAATTAAATCAACTCAATTTTTGATACATATTTAATAATTTATTTGAGTTTATATATCTATCGTGTCTAGATTTATATATTACAGACGGCCGAGCAATTTTAATTTACTTGAGAATTATTATGGGCACAAAATATATGCATAACATTTTTAATCATAATTTTATAAATTTTTAAGAATACCTAATTATTGAAAGTCAAACTTATTCGAACGTCATAAAAAATAGTAAAAGTTATTATCCGAAGCTGCGAAAATCAACTAAAAATCTAATGGGCCTTCATCATGCTATAGTCAAAATTATATCAATTTTACACTTGTTCTAAAGATTTATTGCGGATAGATTTCTATAACTATATAACATTTTTGAGAGACTTAATTGAGTCTTTATCTGTTTGAGCTTGCAGAGAATAAAAATTATATTTTGAACGTTAAATCCTATAAAAAGAAGCTTTTATTTAAAATTTTATTTAAATGTCGAAGACTACGAAATAACTGTACAAATATTTTTAGTAAGATATTTTAGTTTTTTTTTTTTTTGGTGTTACAAATTTTAAAAATTGCATTTCTGGGTAGTTTTTATTTTTTATGTTATCAAAAAAAAAAAATCCAGTTTAAAATTTTCAAATTTCTTTTTAAAAGAAATTTCAAATTAAAAGATTGTAACTTAGATTTGTTTATATTTTATCGTTTCCAAAGAAGTTTCCAAAGAAAAAATTATACTACGAAACTAAATTGAAAATTTAAAAATTGATATACCTTTGCATTTATATTTATAAACAATAATTATATACTTTGTTTTTTTATTTTTTATTTTCTGGATGTTGCACATTTATGTATGTATATACATTTATTATACTCAGGTGAAATAAAGATTCAACATTAATAAAATGTAATCATTAATTACTTTTAAAAGAAACTGAAAATGCTTGTAATCATTTTTTTTTCACGGTTCACCACTTAGAACTTATTGTATTTGAATTCTTTTACAGTATTTATATACATATGTATATACATATACTTGTTTATAGTGATATATATATATATATATATTATAATTATTATTTTATATGTTAAAATAAGTAAAATATCTTAAGATTGTATCATATTATTTTAAAACTGATTTATTATTTTTTTTTTATTTGTGTATTATTTGAAATGGTGAATGAATTTTTAGGTTTAAGAATTAATTTTTTAGGTCGTTTCATATAATATTATGCACTTTTCTGATTATCATTCATGTTTTTAAAGTTTTGTTAGAAGAATTTATATCTCTTAATACCTTAGTTCGAGTTTAATTTGAGATTTATTATTTTTTATAATCGTTTAAATCTTTCCGGTAAAAATCATAAATTTTTCTGATTAATTGCAAAATGATTCAATTAGAAAAATATTTATGTCTTCAATTTTTATTTTTTCTTCAACCTTGTAGGGTTATTTTTATAAAACACGGATATATAAAATATAATAATAGAAGATGTCATTTAGATAATTAATTAAACTAGACGGAAAAACTTGTTTAAGATCTGCTTCAAAAGTCCAGAAAATTCCCATTCTCAACATTTCATATTAATGAAATATAAACAAAAGTAAATAGCATTTAAGATCTTTGAAGTTCAAGAATAGAACTAGAGATTTTAGAGATTTTATTTGAGTGATAAAAAAGATATGGACTGATTAAAATATAAATTAAACAGCATTTTAAGATTGGTAATGCTGTAAAAAGAATTCTTTTTTCTAAAGAGATTCATTTCATAGAGGCTTATGATACCAAAAAAGGTAGAAAAAAGACTGAAAGAAATTATTTAACTCCATATATATAATAAATATTTTTAAATTTTTGTTTACTTTTTTTTTTTTTAAAGTAACAATTAAAAATTATTAAAGATATAAGGTTCTTACATAGAAGTTGCATTTATACTTTTCTTTATTGGAGTGAATTAAAAGTTCCATGAGAATTCTAACTAATTATTACAATACTAACTGAAACAATCTTCCATCTCATGTGTCCCCTAAAATTAGGGAAAATTATATTTTCAATTTATATTAGTTTAAGAAGAACGTCAACGTTTCGTTCATTACATTCCTGCAAACCTTTAACCTATAGTTACTCCATAATGGAATCTTCTCTTGTCCAAATAGTCCAATAGTATACTAAAGGTCCCCTAAACTATTATTTAGTCAAAAAGGAAAATGGTGTTTAGTGTGTTAAAGCTTCATACGCTGATAAAATAATTATCCTCATACCGTCTCTCTTTAGTGTCTTTCGATGATTCTTACCTATCCTTATAAAAAAACATTACTGTACCATAAAAATATTTAATTGGCTTAAAGATATACATAGGTAGCATACTGAAAAACATACATAAGTATAAGTAGCGTACGTCATATACTCTTTTGTCACGAAACAGCTCCACCATAAATAAATTTGTTGATAAGAGGGTATATTGCAAGAATTTAAATCTAAAAAACCCCAACAGATCTTAAATTTAAATATATTGAAATTATGAATGGTAGAAAATGAATTTATGTCTGCATTAAATTAAGATTTATTTCAAAATTATTAAATGCAAATATTTTTAATGATAACTGATATGTTGTCAGGTATAGTGACCTCTGTTTTAATATTATGACAGAGTAAATAGTCTTATGATTATTAAATTGCTGCAATTAAATATAAGTATATATGAAATAATTAGTTATAGTAGTATTTTCACAAACAAAACAACAAAAGTAACACAACAACTTATTTTTTATGAGTCAAATCTTTATATATAAATAATATATAGTGTGGGAAATCCTTTATTTTATCTTATAATAATCATATATATATTATACTTAAAGTATTATAAAATAATGAACTAGTTTTTCTTTTATTTTTATTGAAAAAATTAGACTTCAATAATAATTAAACTTTTTATATTTAGTACAATAATTCATAATTACTCAATTATTATGTTATGCCTTACACATTATAAAATCTACTTTCTTATTTTTTCTTGATATTTTTACTAAGTGTTTACATTTTGGCGGAAAAAATATCAAGAAAATTTTTTTTTATTATGAATTATTGAAATATTCTTAAAGATACATCATCATTGAAATGGAAAAAAAAAGAAAAAAAAAACTGGTTTATTTTTCAGTTAATGCAATCTTTCTTTTATTTATTTTTTTTTTTTGGTTAAGATAAAAAAAAAACAATGTTTGTTTATCTAATGGATAACCATGTGTTGTAAGTTATTTTAAATTACTTTTTAATCAGCGATAAAATATACCTTTTACTTAAGTATAATCTTAGCAATTTTCTACAATTTTTCATGATTTTTCTTTTGTTAGTTTAAAAAATTTTAAATCTGATTTTTATACCCGTACGATAGGATCGGGTATAATAAAATTACTCCTCCGTTTGTAACACCTCGAAATAAGCGAGCTAGATATACCTTCAAAGGTATGGATCGGATCAGAAAAAAATTCTAAGACTTTTGAGCCATGTCCGTCCGTCCGTCAGCACGCTAACACAAAAACTAAGAAAGCTAGAATCTTGAAATTTACACAAAATTTTTTGGGAGTAATTTGTAGGTTCCCTATTTTTTTGGTTGAGTTTGGACCAAGCCTTAGGGTAGCTCTCGAACACCTAACTTTTAGATCCCCACATTTTTTTTGCAATAGAGCTATGAAATTTTAACTGCTGATAGATCTCATAAAAATATTAATTTTATTTTTAATAACTTTTTTTTGTAGCCCCACCCGTTATGGAGCTACAGCTCCCCAAAGGTTCAAAAAAGCTCTATATTTCAATTGTTATAGCACAAGTTGTATAAGGTATATCTCCATTTTGAAAACGCCAAACGATTACTACTTTTATTAGCTTTAAAAGTGTATATACAATAAATATATATTTGTGGTATACGGTGTCTTAATTTACCGTTATGCGAAACTAAAATTTTGCAAAATCCTTTAACCCTTCTATCTTCTAAACAGTTTAAGTTGGAAACTTGCAATTTTGACAGAAGTTAGATCTTTGAAAATAAGTATGAGTCATTTCAGAAATTTTTTTTGTATTACCCCCCGTTTAGGAGCTGTAAGGAGTCAAAAACTGAAAATTTCCTATTTTTAAACACCTGTAACTTGAACACCTGTTAGAATTTTTTTGAAGTAATACACAAAAATTAAAGCTTCAACATTAAACTCTTATTTCTGTTAACAACTTTTTTTAATAATATAGGGTTACTTTATAATTGACGAAAGTGTTACTTGATTTTTTCAAATTTTCTAACAAATTTGTTTAACGAATTTTTTTCATTTTGTTTTATTCGATAATTTGAAATTGTTGAGGATATAATGCGTAGTACAAAAAAATGTAAATAAATAAACAACATAACGGTTGCTTGAAGAATATTTATTTATATGATATTGATATATATACATACCTACTTATATAATATCATGTTTATTTATATATCGTATGTCACTAGTGAATGAATGATAAGAGTATATATGTATATTATATAGCGCCGTATTTACATACATATATGTATTTTATTGTACTTATAAGAAATTATTCTGTCAATGAAATATTTAAATATAATATAATATAATATTTAAAATTATATTTATTATTTTGTAATAAGTAAATTTAATATAAATTTACCGCTTAGTATTAAATGGTACTATAGAATATTTGAAAAAGTTTTGGATTGATAATCGTTATGTGGAAGTTTAGAATCTGCTTTTGAATAATGTACATATAAACATATAGTTTGAATATATGTACAACCCATAGTACTAGAAATTATAAAATCCACCCAAATTATTTTAAAATACTAAAATATTAAAAAAATAATATTGCAAGCAGAGTGACAGGCTGTGAACATACTAACGGTTCGTACGGGTATCTAAGAGTTGACAAAGTCAACTGTATTCTTCCTCGTTTTTTTTTTATTTTTCATACATATAATAAATGGAATATGAAGAAAACCTTTAACATTGAAACTGACTTGTATATCATATGAATCATGGGCTTTGTTTTGTTAAAATTTTACTTTTTGTTTTTTTTAACTGATTTTAAGTGGAGTTTGAATCTCTAGCTATATCTATTCGAATACTTGAATTTCAACAGTGTCATTGTGACATTCTATGATGCAGTAATACATTTTAGTTTTGCAGTATACTGTAATTAGCTGGGTAAAGTGAACCTTAATTCTTGTATGTTATCTGATTTGATCACAAGTAAAACTTAATTTTAAGGACATCTTGTTACAAGTTAAAAAAATATATATTTGATGAATTTTGTAATCGATTTCTGGTAAATATATCTGTTTGTTCAAAGGAATTCTGAAAAACTTTATTAATTTTTTTTGTAGTTTTGTGGATGATAAGTATTACATTTCAATTTGAATTACAAAATATTTATCATTACCCCCATTGTCCTTTTAAGATTTTCATTTCAAAGAACAGTTCTTAATTTAGAGATTGATGTCATTTTTTTTTTTTAAATCAACTGATTTTATTTTCAATGGAAATTTTTTTTTTATTGCAGTTCTTTTCAAAAAAATCTCTCTTTAGAATTTTCCTGGAATATTAAACAGAAAAATAAATATGTCAATAAAATTGTATTTTAGAAATACAAAAAGTCTTATTATAATCTTCAAACTGAAATTGAAAAGGGCAAGTAATGAAAAAAAAAAACATACAAATTTAACAAATCAAAATTCTATTCATAACTTTTTTTTTTATATTTAATGTTAACAAAAAAAAATTTTTTGTACAAATTGAAACGGAAAAACTTTTCAGTTTTTCTTATTCTTTCATCTATATATTGAAAGAAAATTTTTAAAAATGTATAAAGAAGATTGTAGAGTTAATTATGTCAACTCTAAGATACCCAAACCACTTGTGTATATTCTTTTTTGTGAAATTTCATATTATATGTAGCTTCTTAAACTACCATAAGATATAGAATAAATTTCCCAGTTTATCGAACTTATTGCGTTAGATTAGGTAAATTTCACAGAGGTCGTCAGTATAAAACTTAACTTCTTTTGAGATAATTTTAAATATCCAGTTTTTATATACACATAAAAAGAAAGTTGCATGTCAACTACTATAACTCCAATCAAAGTTGTTCAATTTTAATACGGAAACTATTTAACATAAGGATTTTTACATAAGTTGAAATAGTAAAAATTTCAAAATCTTATAGCTATATTATTCTTTGGGCGCGTTATATTATATCTGACATACTACGAACAGACACACTCAGCTAAACGAGTCAGAATAGGATCCTCAGTATACACGATAGACGCAACATAATATGTACTTTTCCATATCTTATCTTGCATTCTTGCATGTGTCTTTAAAGGTGTCAAAAACATAATGTCCGATTTATTATACCCCTTAAACTGTATTAGTATACAGATATAATAAATGAAGAAATAGAAGCTTTATGAAAATTTGACAAAGCATAATATTAAAAAATAAATAAGAAGGAAACATTTATATAGCTGTTTTCTTGCAGTGACTGCATGTATTTTTAGTTTTTAATTAAAGAGCTTTAAGTCTTTACAATTTCCTAAAATGTTGCAATTTACATCTTTAGTTTTTCTTAAAATGTTTGTTATTCAAGGATCAAGGATTTTTGATAATTAAATGTCATACTTTGTTCCATCTTTTATCATCTAATATTCATGATAATATGACTCGAATTTTAGTCACATGGATCAATAGTTAGTTGAAATAACTTATTTCTGTTAATAGCAAAACTTTAGTGGATTTATACAGGTACCATCAAGTACAAAAATATTTCATTCCTTTTTATTGAGTCACTTTAGAACAAAAATAAAAATCGTGAGAGCAATAAATTTAATTAATATTAAAATAAATTACATTTTGGATTAGAATGGTCGCGTTCAGTAGCATCTAGCGCTACAAAATAAGTGTAGCGCTCGATAAAATTTTCTACTGAACGATTTTTTTTATCTAGCGCTACAATTTAGAGCTATAAATAAAATAAAAATATATGAAATGTCACACAAAATTAAATGTCATTTAATTTTGCTGGAAATAGTACAAGCATGTAGCGCTAAATGCTACACTGCTACAATTCAGTATAGCGCTAGATTCTCCTTAACGCGGCCATTGATAATAAAAATTTGTATCATATTGTAAGGCATGCATTATCAAAAAAAAAAGAAACAAAATAGTATTCTTTAGATAATAATTTAGTGGTTGTGACAAAAAAAATTATGATCATTTCACACTGTATATTTTTTTTAACTTTACCAATACACGTTAATAATAAACAGAACATACATGTATAGTAATTCTTTATATTCCACATTTCTTTTAATTCAATATCTACCTTACTTGTTCTGCACATTTTATAATATAGCTATATGTATATATATAAATTTCCGTATATATGAGAACGAGAGGGCTAATATTATACAATGTAACATTTAAGTGATTCTAATGACCTGTTAGATGTAAATATATAGTTCGACGTTATTTTGATGAAAATTTAAATGAAAGTGAGGAGAATACAATATATAAATGCAATTAGGCAGAGATTTTTTTTTTTTTTCACTTTACATTTTGAATTTTCTTTACTTTAATTTTTAGTAATTTTTTCTTTTTCTTATATTTTTTGTTTTTTGTTTTTTACTTTTTTCTATTAATTCTGTTATTTTATAGTAGATAATAATGTTGTTTTTGGAATTCTATATAACATACTGTCCGTTTTTTTTTATTTGTTAATTTTCTTCACCATTTTATTTGGTTTTTTTTTTATTTTAATAAGTCGCTACTTTTCCTCTATTAGAAAAAAAAAAAATAAATTGTATTATTGTACTTTTGTAGAGTAGAAAAGAAAGAATAAGAAGAAAATCAAAATAAAAAAAAAATAAAAAAAAAATAAAATCACATTTCACCTGAGTTTTTTTTTTTTTTACCTTTTCTTTGCTTTTTTAATCTAAAAGAGTAATGTTAATTTTTTCTTTTCTGTAAATTATTATAACAACAGTTAAATAAGTATAAAAAGATTGTATTAATGTTATTCAGTCATTAGTTCAAATCAAGTCGTTCTTTGCGAATAATCTAACAATAATACAAAAAATAAAAAATAATAAAAAAAAAACAAAAAAACTAGGAAAATTTAATTTTATGTATTGAATTTTCCTATAGAAATAAATCCAATTCAAATAAATTGACTTTGAGTGAACATTTAAAAAGGAAAAAAAAAATTGAGTGATTTTTTATAATTTTGTTGTTTATTTTTTTTTTTTTTGTTTAAAAAAAAAGGACATTCTTTTTATTTTTTAATTAAAGTGTTAAATATTAAGGATAACGATTAAATAATTTTTACTTAATCGATTAAAATAATTTCATTTAATTAAAAATATTTTTTTTTTAAATTAAAAATCTACCAAAAAAAAAGTAAAAAAAAAAAATGCCGAAAATTACAAATTTAAATTTAAATACAATTAGTATCTTATTATTATTAATAATTACATTAAATAGTAATGACAGTAATGTATTGGGTAAAGAATTACCAAAGAATCCAAGTATAAGTAGTAGCAGCAGTAGTAGTAGTAGTAGTAGTAATATCATTGACAGTACCAGTCCCAGTGCCATTGCCAGTGATAGTACCAATACCATTACCAATACCAATACCATTACCAATAACAATATTGGAACAAATAGTAGGAGTACACAATTTGGACAAAATTGTAATACTGATTATAGTGTAACATGTATTAAATTAGATATTGTTGGATTTATTGAGAAATTATCAAATCGTAGAGAATTTATAATAATGCCTGGTATTAGTGTTGTACGTGAATTAAATCAAAATGGTCAAAAAACAGCTGATATTATTTCAGGTAATTTTAAAATATTAACAATTTTCTTTTTTCTATGATTAAAAATCTTAAAAAGGATTAAGAACATTTTAAAAGTTTAATTGTAAATTAAGGACATAACGTATAAATCATGATTATTTATTAGAATCTATTCATTTTTAAATGTTGCATATTTAACATATTATTTAACATTTTTCTTTTTGTCCTTTTGACTCCTTTTGAGATCATAAGGCGCATATATTAATTATTCAAATTAGAGTAAGTTTCAGTTTCTTGAGTCATTATTTTCACTAAATCGTTACTCGCTTGTACCTATTGTACAATATTATGAAACACAAACAAATATTTTATTTGTGTGTCATCTATTATCTAATACAAGAATTATTTATTTATTTTATATTACGATATAGACTTTAACGATAGAAACTATTACGATATAAATTACTGCTATTGAATATGACCTGATCAAGATTTGAACTAAAAAGTTTATTTTGAAAGACCGATGTCGTAACAAATGTGCCATTCATTGATCAGAGTTTTATTTAGAATACCAAAAATATATTATATGTAGTATCTAAGTTTTTATTCAAAAAATCGTTAATGTCAGTCTCTATCTGACTTACATTTAACTAGAATTTATTAATTATTCGTATTTTGACAATAAAGAGATACTACAATATACTACAATATCACTGATTACTATAGATTGTTTAATATCTTCTTTTTTTGTTTTTTATATTACGATATAGACTTTAACGATAGAAACTATTACGATATAAATTACTGCTATTGAATATGACCTGATCAAGATTTGAACTAAAAAGTTTATTTTGAAAGACCGATGTCGTAACAAATGTGCCATTCATTGATCAGAGTTTTATTTAGAATACCAAAAATATATTATATGTAGTATCTAAGTTTTTATTCAAAAAATCGTTAATGTCAGTCTCTATCTGACTTACATTTAACTAGAATTTATTAATTATTCGTATTTTGACAATAAAGAGATACTACAATATACTACAATATCACTGATTACTATAGATTGTTTAATATCTTCTTTTTTTGTTGGTATACTTCTAGTTTACTGTAATGCTATTGTTTCAGTGATTGTAATACTAAAATCAATTAATAGTCGTTGTGTTTCCATTACAACTAGATTTTTTTGTATTTTTAAAGAAGATGTAATTAAAAACTTCAGATTGTTTTCGAACTTTTCAAAGTGATGCTCATTAGAACAATATTATTACCCTTTGTTTTACAAAATGACTGAAGTGGTAAAATAATAAATTAAGAAAAAGTATACAGAAAGTTTAATAGATATGTAGTAGCTTTGCGACATTAAGTAGAATCAGGAAAATTTTCAACTAATTATTTAGTTATATAAAAGGAATTTGCAAAACATAATTTTTTAACATATTTTTTACAAACATTTCATAAATAGAAAATAATTATTGACATTTAGTGTTTCGGAAAAATAATTCGGTTTTTGATATTTTTTAATAATTTTGTTGTTTGTCAGTATATGTCAGAAACAGATTTAAGAAAACAATTTAAGATTTAAAGAATTAAAATCAATATTACACTATTCCATGCTTGATTTTGCCGAACGATAAGTGAAGTTTTTAATTTAGTGTCATCCAGTTTAGCTTGACGTAAATATAAAATCTATTGACACCGTGGTTTCATATGGTGTTATATTAATTGTAAATCAACTTTACAATAATTTATACGGGGTTACAAAGTTACAAATTACAAATTGTCAAATTTTTAATCAAAAAATTCATAAAATTTGCAAACAAGTAAAAGGATTAAGAATATTTTTGAGAGAAGGATTAAGCAGTTTTTAAGTTTCTTATAATCTTTAATCTTTAAACATTTAATAATCTTTAAGATTCACTTAATAATTAAGAGAGTTTTTTTTAATCAGGACGATAAAGTTCCTAAGTAAAAATAAAGACGAGTTTTTGTCAATTCTGCTTTATTAATAAAAATGTATAATTGTATTTGTATCCTTGTTAGATTTTGTATACAAGTGGTCGACAAAAGAATTTTAACTAAAGTGATAAAAATTGTTCTTAGGCTTTATGAACATAAGTGTTTTTGAAAAAAAGAGGCGAAAAATAAATCTTTCCTCCTAAACATAAAAACAGTTCAATGCTAGATTTTGTGCAAAAAAAAATAAAGAAATTTGGTGCGAATTAAAAATTTTAAAGAAATGAAAGTTATTTTTATACCAAATGGTTTTTTCTTTTAAAATTTTTCTCTTGTTAAATTTTTTCAACATTTTTAATTTTTTTGGAATGAAAAATAATAGAAAAATTTTTTGTAAAATTACATTTCTTTCAAATAGATCAGAAATGTCTATTTTTTGTTTTGTCATGCCGGATTTTTTGTTTTCTAGGATATACCTTAATTAATTTGGAATGAACAAGGAACCGTATCATAAACTTACATTTATTATTAAAGTCAATGTTTTTAGCACTTTTATAGAGAAGAAAAGAAAAAAGGAACTTTTCAATTTCGTTTCGTTTCCTATCTTTAGATATATTTGTTTTAAGCATTTTTTAAAATATATTTTTTTAAATTTTACTCTCCAATCTCTATTTTCCATCTATACATTTAAATAACTTTCACTTCAAGTATCCATAAGTGATTTTTTTCTAATACTGACATACCTGAAAAATTTATTTAATTGAAAATTAATGAAATTCTTCTCAATAATTTTTCTTTTCTTTGCTCTAAACACATATGCGATATTCTAAAATTTAAATTTTCGCTTTTTTTCTGTCAATTATTTACTCCACACCTAAAAGTAAAATTTTTTTTTATTCTATATTTTTGTCCACTTCACAATATTATTTATTATACTATTGTTAATCACGCAAAAATAATTATTGGCGCGTAACGGCTACCAAAGAAAAAATAAAAATAAATTTTTGTAATATTTTTCAATTAAAAATTTTGGAAAATTTCACTTTTCTGAAAAAGTTTATTGCAAAAAAAAAAAAAAAAATAACTAATAATAAAATTTTACTTTCCCTTCAAAAAAACCTTTTATTTTTCTTCAAATTATTTCACTTTTCATAAACTTTTTGAAGATTAAAAAAGTAAAAAAAAAAATAAATAAAAGAAAAGTAATTATTTAAAAGCAGACTTTTTCATTTCATTCAAACCAATATTCCTCCAAAAGAAGAATTTATAGATATATATTATATATATAAAATAATCCTCTGAGATTTTTTGCATTTTAACGTATATTTTTATCTTTTCTTAATTGTAATCCTTAAATTTGTTCAATTTATTGAATGAGGAAAAATTTTTTGTTTTACAATTTTCAAAAAATTTTCACAATTTTCCCGAATAAAAGTTTTTTTTTTTTTTTTAACTCTTAATTGTTTATCATATCTTTTTAGCTATTTATTACTTTTGATATTTAATCACGAGCAGTGCTAAATTTTTTTTTATCTAAATTAAATGAAAAATCTAGAATACTATGCACCATGCACATAGTAAAAATTCTTTTAAAAATGTTAATTTTATTTCATATATCAATTAAAGATGTAATTCAGTAATCAGATCTCTTAAGTTGCTTTCGTATAAAGTAACCTACAATAACCCAATAAGGGTTAAATATATTTGTTTGACTTTATATTTTTTTTATCATAAAATTTCAAAATTAAAGGAGACATCTGTTGGACACAAGTTATTTCACTTTAAAGACGACAAGAACAAAATTTATTCAAATGGAAAAAAAAGAAAATTCTGTTTAAATAAAGGACAAACATGAAAAAAACTTTAAATTTTTCCAAAATTTCTTAATTTAAAAATCTTTAAGATATAAAAAAAAAAAAAAATGGCTTTTGTTTATTTATTTTTGATTTGCAATGAATCAGTAAGCCAAAAGATAAAAAGAAAAACTTTTCTCAAATTCATCTTTTTTATTTTCTCCATAATACGATAAATTGAAAAATAAAAAAAAAATATAAAAAAACTAAATTTTCTAAAATTAAATAGAAAACTATTTTTATTGAAAATTTTTATAAAATAATGCACAAAAACAATAAAATATTAAATGAAAATGCTTGAAAATGGAATTTATAATATTGTGACGTCCTTTTGAAAAATCTTTTTTTTTTACATTTTCAAAATAATGCAAAAATATTTGAGTATTAAAATTATCGTATCTTCAAAATATTAAATATTTTTGATTGCACTGATAAATATTATTATTAGTCCTTATAAACTGGTAAATAATGTACAATTTTTTATCCTTTCAACTGAATTAAATTTAAATAACAAAAAAAAAAAAAAGGAATGCCATTTGTTCTTAAAAAATTTTCTAGAGATTTGAAACAGCAAATTTTGATTTTCCAATGAAAAATTTGTGTTTTTTTTTTTTCAATTTTATTATTTTAGAAGCTCAATTTTTTGGAATTAAGAAGATAAAATAAGAAAACACAATAAAATAAAAACGATAAAAGTCAGTAAACATAAAGTCATTTGTAAAAAATTATTGTGAAAAAACAACGGATGTCGTATATTCAAGTCACCCGAAAATAAATTTTCTGTAATAAAAATAGAAAACGATAAAGAAAATAACAATAGGTACTATACAAAAAAAAAAAATATTTTCTTTGAAATCTTCCTTGAAATTAAAACTTTATGAAATTTAACATCCTTTCTCAGGTCTATATTGTTGTCTTATATTTCTTAGTATATCTTTTAAGGGTGATCATTCGATATAAGTAATAATCGTTATAATAGTAATAAATTGAATTTCATAAAAAGATTTTTAAAGGATTCGATAATAACAATTAATTTTAGTATTATACAAAAAGAAGCTGAACAAAATATGGAAAGTATCTTTAGATAATGAAAACTTTTTATCCGATTATCAGTATTAGTTATTGCTAAAAATCGGTCTTACTTAATGTATTATTATTTGAAAGAATTTGTAACTATATTAAATTTTTTCGATCCCTTGATTTAGATTACATTAAATTAGATTTCTTAAAAATTGTATAAGTATAATACAGCGACCTTTTGATGTAAATAACTTTTAATACATCTGTTAGCCTTAATCCCTCTAAAAAACTGAAAATCTGTAGAGTTCATCTTCAATAATATGCTACTAGATGCAAATATCTTACTAATATAAAATTCCGCATTTTTTAGTATATGTCTTGGAGATTATTCTTCTTCTTGACATAATCTGCATGTACCGTCATTCTCTATTCAAATTTTTATAAGTGCCTCTTTAGGAATCCGGTCCTCTAAGCTGAAGCCTGTTAAAATTTTAAGTTTGTTTGCACTAGATCCTAGACTTTTTTCATATGTTTTTGGGTTATAGTTTCCAGAAGCTCCTTGAGTTGGAATTTTTCACTCCATAGTTTGCTGTTAAAGTTTTCCTCTTTCATTTTTAGTGATTCTTTTTTGATCTGATTTCTTATTCACCTTTAAATTTAAGTATCCAGGTATCCAGTACAAGGTTACTTTATTGTTTGTTCCCAAGCGGTTTATTTTATCTCTTCTATTAAGATTTTTAAAAAAATATACCATTGTTTACATTTAGCAGAATAAATCTGTTTCTTCTTTTAATATTTTTAGAGCGAATTCTTCTATAACTTTTTCTTTTATAATTTTCGTTAACGAATCTAAAATTCTAGTTATAATCACTATGCATAAAAGTATTTCAATGGAATTCCAAAAATATTTCGTTATTATAAATTATAAAAGCTATTTATTGTACAAGGATAACAACTAATAAACATTTATAAGGTAAAATCATAGTATGTTATCAAAATCCCATTACAAATTCTTCTAAATAATGGATTCAAAGCAAATTAATTTTCAAATATCCCTAAGTGTTTGATTAAAATAAAATTTGCAGCTAGAAAATCCTTTTTTACACATAGGAAGAGTTTATGTTTTTTATTGTACCAATTGTATTTACTAGCATTAATACAATAAAATATATAACCAAAAATATAATAACAATACATACATATTTTATAAAGAATAAAACAAACAAATAAAGAAAAAAAAAAAAAGAGGAAGGATGTTAAAATCTGAATTTTAAATGTTTTTCTTTTAGACTGTAACGATTGGTATAATACTTTTGTTTTTTTTTTTTTTGTTTTTCTTTGAGTTTTATAAAAATTGTGTATGGGTTACTTTATGAAAGGACCCATTGCTAAAATAGCATTAGAAGACGTTTTACAAAAAAATCACTTCGTAAATTTCCCATTTTGCAAATGGAAAAAAAAAAAAATTTAACCAAACTGAAAAAATAAAAATTTCTTAGTAGTTTTTTATATACTGTCCTGTTATATGAAATTATTTAAGGCTCTGTTCTTTATTTAAATGTTGGTTAAATATAAAAGAATTTATAATAGTATTAAAAGTTTAATTTATAATTTAAAAATAAAAGACACACGGTTTTTATGTAATTTTTAAAAAAATTATTAAAAAATTTCCAGTCTACTCTACAAGACTAAAATGGTAAACTGAATAATATTTTAGAATTTAAGAACAGAAAGAAAATAAAATTTTGATTAGATTTTTTTATTATTTCTAAAAATATTGTCACTTTAAATAAATTATAATCATAATATAGATATTTAAAATCATAAGGCTTTTGATTATGGATCTTGCGTTTGGCTATTGGCCTATTAAATTTTGTTGAATGGAGTCCAAGAACTTATTAATATGTTAAAATATATCTGTCCAAGAAATTTAAAACTTTCAAAATTTTTAAAAAGTGTATGTATTAAAAAACGAGTTTTAAAATAATTTTTATTTTATAATTTTATTATAATGAAAATTTCCATAGGAATATTAATTGTAATGTATAGTCAAAGTTCAATATATTATTTAAAGAGAGTTTATTAGAATCCTTTAAAAACTTTTTTTCGCTCATTGTTATTGCAAATGAAATTTAATATTTTCCACACTATTTTATGCATTTAAACTTTGTTAATTTTGGTGCAAATATTTGGTAATGAATGTCATATTTCGCCAATATTGATTGATAATATAATTGGCAACATGTCCCTTAATGCACCAAAAGCATAAAGACTAAGAATTTAAAGAAATTATCCATTTGTTCATAAATAATATAAATCTAGATAATCTCTATATCTATTTGTAGAAAATTAGTGTGAAATGTCTCAAATTTCATATATTGAATCAGTCCAAAAAAAAAAAATTTCTTCGGTAGGTTTTATGCAATCTGACTTGGACTGATCCGATATATTATGTACCTATATATTATTTCTCTTATGACAGAAAACTTTCTTTGATTAATTAGAATTTCCTTCAGTCCCTTTATTTAGTGGCTAATATTATATTTTTTCAACAAGTTGTTCACCATAATACTATATCTGAATTCTTTGTTATTGGCGAACAAATGAGGTATCTATATGGAAAATCGAAAAAACTCAGATCAGTTGAGCTTTTCAATATTAAACATGGCTCTATACAGACTAGGATAAATTTGGACGTATTTCGCGTATAATAAGATAATCCAACTCAATGTCTGATCTCTTTAATATCACTGTTAACAAACTAACACTTAGAGTTAACCTTTACGCTAACATGATCAAAACCCAATAGTTTTCATGATTAATCTTGCATGATTTTACAATGCTAAAGAAATAGAAGTTAGCTTCTTCTCTATTAGAATTTGGTGTGAATTTTATTTTACTGCGATAGTTAATTTGATCACATCTGTCTCTTTTAGATCGTTTAATTCTATGTTAGTTTATAAGTTTTATTGAAATTTTTGTTTCTTGATTATTTTAATAAATATAAATTAAATTTAAACTATTATTTTAATTTTTATATTTTAAAAATAAATTTTTTTTTTTTTTTTTTTAGAAATTTCACGAAGTTTTCCAAATGATGCTGACAAAAGATTGGATGGTTTTATAATTACAAAATTAGGAAATTTCTTGCAATCATTGTCACTACGTATGAAATTATCAGATAATACTGAAGTTGAAGAAGAAAAAAATGAATTTACTGGACGTAGAAGCAAAATTGGTAAAAAAGGTGGCTTAGAAGCAATTATAGCTGCTGGCATGATGATGAAAGGTACATTTTTATTTATGGTTTATATTTATATTAATAATTATGATAGTTTCACATTGCTAGGGTATAAATTGACAAGAAAATGTTGAAATTTTTATAAATCAATTAAGTATTCAATTATTTTAATTTGATTTTTATTTATCAATATGGTTTGAATTTTGCAAAGGTTATCTAAATTCTTTTTGTAAAAGAGAAGTTCTCAAAAAATAAACCATTGTTGTAATTTTACAAATCTTAAATGTAATGCAGTTAAGATTATCAATACTAAATTTAAACTCAAATTTAATCTTTTCTATCTAGATTTATTTAGTACATTTAAAATAAAATAAAATACTACCAACATTCTTGGAAGCGATTTTAATAGTAATTCTTTTGATTTTTTACACATCCTGGTGTGATTCAAATAAAATGTTAAATTGAGGGATCATAATTATCTTTTTAAAGTTGATGTTGATTTAAAAAAATATTTTATCTTAAAACTTTTCTATTTTAGTCTATTTTGAAGGCTAGACTGAAATTCATAAAAGAAAATCGTTGAATACAAAAAAAAAAAAAAAAAATTGTACCCTGATATATGCAATAATTTATAACTGTTTTAAGAAATATAAGGTTTTAATATAACTACATTACATTTATGTATGTAATATTGATATAAATAAATAAAAAATAATATAACTACTATTATTATTTCTAACTATAACAGTATTTATTAGCTATCATATTATTATAAATAATTGATCATTCTTAGAAATTTTTATAGATAATATATAAAATCATAACTCTAACTATAACTCTTAACAAATCATTTGAGAAACACGAAATTACTAAAAGTATGCAATTTTCTCTTGTATTAGTTCTCTTGATTAGTCAATATTTCTTAACGTACAGAATCATATGATATCATATAATAGCTATTGATTGTAATAGTTACAGGTAGCCTAAAAAATTAACTCTAGGAATTTCAAAGCCTGGTTAATGGGCTTAAAATATCCTTTATTAAAAAATATGAATTTGTCAATGTAAGAAATTTTACAATTATATGTAAATTAAGTTTTCGGTTTTGAAATATAAAAATTTTAACTCTTTATACAAAAAAAATTATTTTGAAGATTAAGGCCATCATAATACTCGTATAATTTTTAATTTTCATTTTATTAAAAATTTTTCTTTTTTCATTTTATCCATGTAGGAATGTTATTTACAATAGCAATGGGAGCTTTAGCTGCATTAGCTGGTAAAGCATTAATGACTGGTTTAATGGCATTAATGTTATCAGCTATTGTTGGTTTAAAATCTTTAACATCCGGTGGACATAAATCAACAACATATGAAATTGTTGCAAAACCAGTACATCAAGTTAGTCATTCACATTCAGTTAGTCATGAAGATCTTCATGGTGGACATGGTCATAGTGGTCATGGTTATAGTGGTGGTTATGGTCGTTCATTTAATATTGTATTACCAGATCATTTAAAAGATCCAAATGTTAAATAAATAATTTTTAAAAATTAAGGATAAAAAGAAAAACAAAAAAAATTTAAAACAAATTTTATTTTATATTTATTTAAATTACTTTTATTGTTGTAATTAATTTTAATTATTTATTTATTTATATATTTTAATCTTAATATTTAATTAAACTTTATTTCAAATGTTTTTTTTTCTTCTGTTTTTTCTTAATTTGTTGTTTAAGTTAATTTATTTTTTTTTTATAAAATAAGTTTTTGTTTCTGGAGCTATGTAAAATAAAAAAAAATTATTATATTTTTGTTTCATTTAATTGTTAAAAAAAAATAATTTTTTTTTGTTTTTGTATTAATTTATTGTAATTAAATTAAAATAATTCTTTTTTTAACAAGTATTTTTAGTTTTTCTATAAACTTTTCTTAAACGTTAACAGAAACCAGAAAATTCGAATTCAAAATCTAAAAAAAATTGACTAATCTAATGAATCTATTACAGACCCATTTGTCTAAAACAATTCAACTTATATGTTAATATTTGAACATAAAAGAATTTAAAATACTGACGAATGCCGCCTCCAAAATGCCGCCCTTTTTTCAGATTCCAACTCTAAAATCTATCCTAATTCAAAATCTCGTATATTCCAATATATAAATACTCTGGAAAAAGGGAATACCCTGACTTTGTAACTAATCATGAAATATTTTCTAATTATTTTTTTATATACGTGCTTCAATTTCAAAAAGTTTGAAAGAGGGTTTCCAACCCCCGCTAAACAAATTGTTGAAATCTTGATTTTGTAACCAACTTTAAAGTCTTCTTAATTACTTCTGTTTACAAACGTATTTAAACAACTAAGATTAATTGTTAATTACTTGAATTATTTTAGTCCAATTGAGTTTTAGTCAAATTGTTGTTAGTTGAATGGATGTAGTTGAATGTATGGTTCAAATAATATGCAATAATATTTGAGAAATTTGTTGTTTTTTAATCGAATTCAGAAAGTCAAAAAGTCAACATCTGAAAGGTTTTATAAAATTGTTTGTTGTGGTGATTAGATAGGTCATAATAAGATTTCCATACTGATAAGACCTTAACTTTACAGGGCTGTCGCCCAATGTCTAGACATCTACAATAAGAAATTGTCTCCAGCTTATAAGCTAGTCGGTTCATCAAAAACCTATTTCAACGTGATTCACTTTTTAAATAAATGGTAATTAGCAATAATGATTTTGTTTGAAGAAACAAATAACAAATGTGTTTGTATTGAAATTTTTGAATGGCTTCTTAATGAAAAAAACAATTTTGTTTTAGACATCAACTTTTAAAACAACTTCGAAAAATGTTTACAAAAATTTCAAGGAACATTATTTATGCGATTATTATACCATAAAACGGTGAATCAACAAAATCAAATGACTATTGAACAACAGTTGTATTATACATTTGCCATTGTCAACAGTTAAAACAACATTGCACGGTTGAATAGTTTGAATATTCCACGGCCTCTTGTATACACAATCGTCGAATGGAAATTATATAGTATTTATATATTTTTTTTAATGCATTTCTCTGCCACATGTGGGCAGGAAATTACACAGCCGTTCCTGTACAGGCGTGGCTGTAAATGTCGTAAGGGAGAATAACTCTTCGAACTCTCACTCCATAGGTGTTTACAACGTATTTCGTACGCTCTTACCCAATAGGCCACCGAGGCCCCTTATATTTTAAATTATAGAATCTTGAACCGATTTATTATTAAAGCATAAATATTTTTGTGTACAAAAACTGTCATTAGATTGCATTATGTATTTGAACATTGTCACATCAACACAATATCGTTTCAAAATCTTAGCTCAACGAAAATTGTTTTAACTGTTGAACAACCATTGTATAGTGAAATGGGCGCTTATGTACTTTTATAAAGTTCGATCTTTATGATTCGTCTCGTTTTTTATATTCAGTATTTTCTGAACCATTGAACAATAATTTTAGAAAAGTTTTCCTTGATATTTACTTATTTAAGTTAACCGTACTAGATTTAACATCTAATATATTTTTCATATATATATTCTACGACTTACCAATCTCATTTACTAATCAATATTATCGCTGGGGTTAATTGCTAGTACAAAAATGTTTACACAATATTTAAAAAAGAAAACAATAGTTCAGTTTTTAAGTTGAAAAATTTTATTAAAGACAAAATAATATTATTTTGTTTTTACTATTTCTGTTTTTGTTATATTAAATTGTTATTTTACTATTTTTTTTTTGTTTTTTTTTTTTTTAAATTATTGTTCCTTTAGTCGTTTTCAACAAAATCATCAGATTTTTCAATTCCATAATGTACCTCTTTACCCATTTTATATGCCCATGACATTTTTGTTGTTGTGAAATAAATTCCAATTTTACCATTTCGATCAATTGTTATAGCACCAGCTTCTGCTTTTAATCTATCTAACATCCCATTTAAAATAATTTCTGTTGCTGTTTGAGCATCAATTGATTTCAAATCAATTTGTTGAAGAATTCTTTGTGCAACATTATATTTCATTATTGCTTCACCAAAACCAGTAGCAGATACAGCACCTAAGCTATTATCTGCATAAGTTCCGCAGCCTAAAATTGGTGAATCACCTATTCTACCTAATAATTTTCCAGTAGTTCCACCAGTTGATGTTGCTGCAGCAACATTACCAAATTCTTAAAATATCAAAATACAAAACAATAAATAATAAACATTTTTAAATAATATAAAATATAAAATTAAGCATATCCATCAATTACCATCAATGGCAACTGCTCCAACTGTTCCAGGTTCACCATAATCTTTTTGATTTTTTCGATTTGATTTTTTATTCTGATCAATTTTAATTAAATTTTCTTCTAAATCTTTTAAATATTCTTCTAATGCTTTTCTAGAAGTTTCAGTTACTAAAGAACCTTCTGGTAAAAATGTAAAATTTTCTTTTTTAGCTAAAGTTGTGGCACCATTAGCAGCTAAAAAATTATGTTTTGTTTTTGTCATAACACATCTTGCTAATTTTATTGGATTTAAAATATCTTTAACATTAGCAACACAACCACCATTCAAATTAGATCCATCCATTATTGATGCATCCATTTCAACAGTACCATTTAATGTTAAAACACTTCCGAATCCTGCATTATAATTTGGATTACTTTCTAAATAGCTAACAGCTTTTTCAACAGCATCTAAAACATTTCCAGTTTTTGCAAGTTTTTCATACGCAAGACGTGCAGCTTTCTTAACACCTTCAAGTTTAGCTTCATTTGTGATACCAACACTATTACCAGCGCCTCCATGAACAAGAACAATTGGTATAATTTTTTCCTTTAAAGTTGTTGTAAAATATCGAAATTGTTTAGAAACTGACATTAAATTTTAATTAAAAAAAAAAAAAATTGTATATATTTTTTTTTTTTTATAACAAAAACAAAGATCGAAAAAAAGAAAACGAAATAAAATATAAAATTAAAATTAACTTTTGACAATTTGACAAATGAAAAATTTCCTAAAATTATATGTCAAAAAAAAAAAAAAGGAAATAAAAAACAGAGTAAATAATCTTTGCCAGAAAGTGAGACATTTTATTCAAATTCTTCTTTCTAGCAATTGGTACTGGTCAAAACTAAACCTTCCTTTATATTTAAGACAATCAAATATCAGGTGCTGCAGTTTAATCGTTAAAATATAGAGAACTTCTTGTGAACGAACATACTAAAATATACCATGCCGAAAATAGTTGATTTGTATTACAAAATGTCTAACCTTTCTGAAAAGCGCCATATTAAATTTATAAAGTTATGAAATATGTCTTACTGTAAAACATTAGCCGGCTAAAACAAATAAACAAAATTATATTTATAAAGTAATTACCTTTTTACTTAAACATTCAGCTCCAGTTCCATGTAATATATTGAACAAGAAAACTATTGATAGTAACTGTTATAACAGTAAAATTTATTTTCATTAATTTTTTTTTTTTTAAGAATTTATTTATATGTAATTTTTCTCGGGTGCCTGCTTACCTTTATAATCATTGTGAAATTTATCATGTGAAAATTAAAATGAAACTAATTTTAAAATGAAATCGATTTTAGCTTTGGTTTTTTTTTGAAAATACGTGATTTCAAATTGATTGATAAGATTAAATTGTTTTTGATAAAATGAAGAGTATTATTGATAATATTGCGAGATTGAATAATCTAATTTAATTTTTTTTAAATACTTCAAACCTATATGAACAGTAGCTTAAAATTAAATGTTCGTTTGTAACGTATAGAACTAGGTATAAACACAAATACATTATCGGATTATTACGTGAGTCGATTAATCTTGTGTGTTAGTTCATCTATCAAATATTGTGTGCTCAGCATTATAGTTCAACAATTTAACAGGTTCATACTGGTAGTTTATAGAATTGTATATGACAATTTTATGAACTTATGATAAAAACTACTGACTTATTACACCCTTATGAACTATGTTCAAAGGTATAATAAATTTGACATTACGTTTGTGACACCTTACAGGAGTCGAGCTAGATATAGTGTCAAAGGTATGGATCGGCTCAGAATCGAATTCTGAGTCGATTAAAACATATGTGTCCGTCCGTCCGTCCGCACGATAACTCAAAAAATAAAGGAGATAGAAAGCTGACATTTTTTTACGTCACTTTTGCAAAATTGTTAGTTTTGCTATTTAAATACAGCTTTTTCGGCCGCCGGGTTCGAGTAGCTGCCATATAACTTATTTCTTTATATATATTTTATTATTAATTTTAAATACTCAGTATCTATTGAAGCTAAATATCTGAAATTTTGCAAAATCGTGTTGAGTTACAGGCCATTAACATCTGTAAAATTTGGTTGTGCTGGTCCGACAAATTCGGGTAGCTGTCATGCAACTTCTCTTTTCTAATGAAAATAACTCAGTGTCTATTGAAGCTAGGTTTCTGGAATTTTGTGAAGAAATGTCGTTACATACCAAAAATTTTTGTAAACTTTAGTTGGTCTAGAGCAGCCGGTTCAAGCTTCTTGCACCTCTTGGTACTTAATGAAACTAGGCGTCTGAAATCTTACAAATGATGATCAAATTTTATGGCAACAACTTCTGTAAAATTTGGTTGTGCTTGTGCAATAGTTTTGGGTAACTGTCATACAACTCCACAATTTTCATAAATATATCTCGGCAGTTATAACGTCGGTACTGAAATTGAAATTGACAAACAAACATCTGAAATTGTTTAAAAGATGATCAAGTTATATAGAAACAGGATATATTACGTTTATAAAGGTTTCCCAAAGTTGACACAGTCTACTCTACTGCATTTTTCCTCGTTTTTGACAAAAAATACTCATATTCATTTATTTTTGTTTGGTATATTTAGTAGAAAAATTAAGCAGAAACTATGCCCATCTTTAGTATAGAATAAATTGTTAATTATTTAAAGTAATACTTATGTGTATCTTTTCAAAACTTATCTTTTGCATTTTTTGTTAAAGCTAATCTTTAGTATTATTTTCATAACGGGTTTTAAAATTTTACCTTGACATTTAAATGTTATTTTATATTTCGATTTAATTTTAAATTTCGAAAAGGAATTGAACGCGCTTTGAAACAAATTGCAAAATTTTTACCACACGGTTTATAAAAATACTTGTATAACTTATAAAATAGTATTATTGTAAAGTATTATATAGACTTCCGTTTACTATTTATTTCAAGGATTTATGTCTATATTGTTTTGTATTAAAAACATAAAAAAGAACACTATATTAAATGTAGAATCCGTAACTCATGTTTTACTTAACCTTTTCACTAATAACCGCGTTGATGACCCCAACACGTGATGACCCCATTTGAAAATTTAATTTATTTATTTTTCAGATTTTCCCTTAAATGTAAAAAAAATGAAATATCACATCTGGAAAAAGAGAATTTTTCTTTGTTCAAATGTGTAGAAAATCGAATTTAAAATTTGTGAGCTTATTCCCTTTTTGAAATTATGGACATATATTGGATAACCTTCCGAAAATTTAAATAAAACAAAAAAAATGAGAATTTATTACATTTTATTTTCTGAATTTTGTCCGAAGTTTTTTTCTTATGAAATATCTCCAGAATATGTGACGTATTATTTCATTATTGGATACTGAAGTTATTTACATGTAGTCAAAAAAGATGTTAAACTGAGTCCAGAATATTGTCGTGCATTATCACAATATTTATATAAGTTTTTTAGTACATTTAAAAATAACTATATATAGGGTAAGAATAAAACTATTATAAACAAGATAAGAAATAATATTGTATATATATGTATATATAATATAAATACATAAATGAAGTGTACAATTATATATAAATAGACGATTTATGCTTTTGTTTACAATAGTAGATCTGTGATTAAAAGTATTTTAATGTGACTTACGTGATTGTTACTTATAACTACTTATTTATATAGTAGTTATCTCAAAACGATCAATTGAACTAATTTCCAGCGATTGTAATATATTTTTAATATTTTAATCTGTATAGTACTCATTATTATTTATTTTGTTAATTGATTTTAAATGGCATTTATTAATGGGATTTTCAATGGGACTTTCATATTCATTATCTGTCATTTACTTAAATTTTTTTGCATATTTTTAAAACGATTTAAAAAAAAATTGGCTTTCAGTTTTATTTTGTTTTTTAAAGTTAGTATGAAAAAATTTTGATCTAGTTTCAACGGGTAGCACCTCTTAAATAGCTTCAGTCTTACAAAATCATAAAATAATCTTATATATTTGTAATAACTCAACCGATTATATTTTCAATTTGAAAACTTCAATATTGAAAATCAAATAAATACTAAACTTTTATTTCGGAAGTATTTTTCTTTATAAATGAGGAAAAATGTACAGTTAACTGTGTCACTGTATCAAATCTAGTATAGCTTTAGTGAGTTTAGGATATTATCTAGTTTAGGATCTTATATTTATGTAAATTTTGAAGTTTTATGGCAGTTACTCAAATGCATTGTTCCGAACCAACAAAATTTCACACAAATTATTATCATAAAATTTGATGATCTTTTTAAAAATTAATGTCAAGCTTTATTAAGTACCAAAATATAAGGATATATTTTACAAATTTTATTATTATATTTGATTTATTCCACGGACAGATATTCCTGAGCAAGAATACATACGTATATATATACTTTTCCATATCTATCTCGTTTCTTTTAGGGTGACTCAAATGTAGTAATAAATTTATTATACCCTGAATGCGTTATAAAAATAAGTTTAAAGTGAAATTGATGATTATATTTTTTGTCTAATGCTTTATTTTAAAATTTTTGAAAAGTACCACATTAAAAATTCGTGGATTTTTGAAATCTTTGAATTTCTGAAATTTTATAGAAATAGGATATATTACGTTCATACCGGTATACCAGGATTGACACAGTCTGCTCTACTGCATTCTTCTTTGTTTTTTAATAAATCTCTAGATTTAAAAACTCTAATAAAATACCCATTAATAAACCTGCAGAAATAATAGTACTAAATGCGAAAGTATATTTTTATAGGCGTATGATCATAGTATGAAGAGTATAATAATTTTGCCATTTCTTTATCTCACACATTATATATCTTAAATTTTAAAATTTTGTGATAGAATTTAAGTTTTTGTGGCAACTACTTTTACAAAATTTGGTTATAGTCTAACACAGCAAGTTCAGATAACTGCGAAATTTAAATAATCATATATCTTTAATAGACATCAATGTGGAAAGTGTAACCACTATTTTTGATACCAAAATACCGCTGAACAATTTTCTCGAACGAATTTTCATTAAAACTTTTTAAGCTTAAAAATTAAAATGGGAAAAAAATTAAAACATGGTTATATGTTAAACCTAGAAGTTTGCATAAAAAAATATTGAGAAAATCTTTTTAAACATTTTTTAAATATTTTTTATTTTATTAAATTCTAATCATAAGGAAACGATAAAAATTTTCAATTAACTTTATGTTTTTGTAAATATTTGTAGGTATTGTTCATAACGAAACGTCAATTTATTTTTACATATATTTTTTTTTTCTCTATTTTAATGATTAAAAAAGCTTTTAAATTATAAAGCTTTTAATATTTTTCTTTAGTTTATTAATATAAATTTTCAATGAAATTAAGATTATGACAAAATTCTAGAATATCAACTATATGTTCAGGTTGTTTAAAATCTCTCTGTGTATTTAAATAAAATACTAAGTATTTGGAAGGTTATTTGTTTTTAAAAGACAAATTATCATTTTTAAAATATTATGCTTAATTTTTTTTAATTGAAAATTTTTGTTGAGTTCCAAAATAATAAGGTAAATTTTTTACCTTTTCATTTACATTTAACTTTTATTTAACCTGAAATCGTTTGCAACAGGAATCCGGAACGAAACGTTATTGGAATAGTTCTGAAACGTTCTTTTAGCATTTTGTTCTTTTTGGAACAAAAAAAATTTTTTTCCGATTTTGTTCTTTTTTCATTTGAAAACGAAATCTACGACAATTTATAATAATTATAAACAAGGTAGAATGTAAACCAACGGTTTTTAAAAGCGCACATTTCCAAAACACAATACAAACTGTTTAGAATTGTGTTCTGACTTGCACAAAAATTTGAAAATTTAAGAAATTTTTTGTAATAAGAAAATATGTGAAAATAGAACTTTTCTGGAATTTTGAGGGGCTGTAAGTCCGGAACTTACTTAATAGCTCAGGTTGCAGCTCTGTAATGGAGGGGGCTACATGAAAAAGTTGTTCCCTAAAATTAATTTTTTTTATGAGATCTACCCATGGTTAAAATTTTTTTTTCTCTATCTTTAACGGTGTTAGAAGTTTTGTAAACAGACGGACGGACAGAGTGAAACTAATAAGCACATTTTTTCAAATTTTTTTTGGCAATGTGCTAAAAAATCTAAGCTATAATTATAAAAAGTTTAATTTTATATTTTTTTTTTTTTTTTTATATAATATAGATAGGTAAGAAAAAGGGAAAAACCTTAGTATTTTTTTTTAAGTAAAATTTAAAATTACTCTTAACTTACTCATAAATTGTAACTAAGAAAATTTTTTCTAATAATCTATAAATTTCTGATTAATACATTTTCCGAAAAAGTACTATTTATTAATTAATGTTTCAGTTATTTGAGATATTGTTTCAGAAACTAAGGGAATTTTGAGGTAGTTTGTCAATATTCTCGTTGAATAATAAAACTTAAGTAAAATACAAAAAATAGTTTTAAAGTTTTATTTTTAGTAATTTGTAGTTTTTTTTTTGCAACTATCTGCAATATTGTGAAATAATTGACGAACATAAAAGATAATACTTAGAAATACTACTCTTATTAGATGCAGGACCAAAACTCCCGATGCCAGAATAATTTTAACTAGATAATATATAAGTAATGTCACATTGTATTGACCGCGGAGTTTATGTCATCATTTATATATATAAACGGAGTATACAACCATTCCATATAAAAACGAGGAAGAGTGTAATAGAGTAGACTGTGTCAACTCTGGGATACCCGTATAAACGTAATATATGCTGTCTCTATAAAACTTGATCATCTTTTAAAAATATTTAGATATATTTATGTAATTTGTGGAGTTGTATGAAAGCTACCCGAATCTATTACACAAACACAACCAATATTTTACAGAAATTGTTGCCATAAAACTTGATCATCATTTGTAATATTACAGGCGCCTAGCTTCATTAAGTTCCAAGACGTGCAAGAAGCCTGAACCGGCTGCTGTAGACCAACCAAATTTTACAAAAATTGTTGGCATGTAAATCGACACCATTTCACTAAATTTCAGATAGCTAGCTTCAATAGACACTGATTTATTTTCATTTAAAAAGAAAAGTTGTATGGCAGCTACCCAAACCTGTTGCACCAGCCCAACCAAATTTTACAGAAGTTGTGGCCATAAAACTTCATCATCATTTGTAAGATTTCAGACCCCTAGCTTCATTAAGTTTCAAGAGGTGCAAGAAGCCTGAACCGGCTGCTGTAGACCAACCAAATTTTACAAAAATTGTTGGCATGTAACTCGACACCATTTCACTAAATTTCAGATAGCTAGCTTCAATAGACACTGATTTATTTTCATTTAAAAAGAAAAGTTGTATGGCAGCTACTCAAACCTGTTGCACCAGCCCAACCAAATTTTACTTTGTTGCCATAAAACTTGATCATCATTTGCAAAATTGCAGATACCTAACTTGAATAGATACTGAGTTATTTCCATATAAAGAAATAATTTGTATGGCAGCTACTCGAACCCGGCGGCCAAAAATGCTGGATTTAAATAGCAAAACTAACAATTTTGCAAAATTGACGTAAAAAAAATTTCAGCCTTCTAGCTCCTTTATTTTTGGAGTTATCATGCGGACAGATGGACGTACATGGCTTAATAAACTCAGAATTCAATTCTGAGCCGATCCATACCTTTGACAGTATATCTAGCTCGACTCTTTTAAGGTGTCACAAACGTAATGGCAAATTTATTATACCTTTGAACATAGTTCATTCGGGTATAATAATAAAACATATGTATGTAATATGTATAGTTAAGAAAATTCACTTATAATAAAATTATTAACTATACATACATGTATCAAAAAAATTTTTTTTTAAGTTAGCTTTGAATCATACATAATATATAGATACATATTTTCATAAATACGAGTATAAGCTATTAAGCTATATTAGTAAAGAATATTTAAAGCTTAATTTGTAATATGTATAAACTGTTTGTTTATAGAAATGGTAGATGTTAGTAACACCCCTCATCTTCTGAATTGTTTTTTTTTCTCTTCATTGGTTTAAATGCATCATAGTTTTTTTTTTTTTTTGCTAATTAAATTATTACGAAATATTTTTTTTTAAAAGTCAGGTAGAAAAACTGGTTTGTTTTTTTAAAACTTTAATTTTTTTTTTTTTTTCATTAAAATCTATTACAATTTTTTTTTTTTGTCTAAAAGCTTTTTGTGTGTTTTTTTTCCGTATGAAACAAAAAAAAAAAATAAACTAAAAACTTTGAGCAAAATTTTTTTTATATTAGTTCTGTTTGAGTCAAGCTCACGGTCAATATGTTCTAGTTACTTAATTAATACATATCCATAATATATAGTGGTACATAAGTAAAATTAATTTATTAACCGTGTTATTTTGTTAATATTGAAATATTGTAAAAAGAAAAAAAATTTTATTTACAAATTTTTTTTAGTCATGAGAAATAAATGTGCGTATTTTGCTTTTGCATTTTTGTGTGTAATTGTAAGTTAATTTTTTTAATTAATTTTATTTTTTTTTTTTTTTTATTTTTTCTATCCAACATCGATTATTTGTACTAATTATTATTTTTTTGATATTTATTTTAGTTAATCAGTTTTGTAGCAATAGGTTTTGTTGTTGGAAATTTAATTACAAAAAATGATACTAAAGATTTAATAGATAGACATGCTAAAAGTACTAATTTATTATTGAATCCAGTATTATCATCATCACAAAGTGAATTTAATATATCTTCATCAACAACAAATATTGATGATACAAAACAAAAAAGATTATCAAAATTTTTTAATGAATCAAAAGTAAATAAATTACGTGAATCAATAAAAAAATTACAATTAGAAAAAAATAAAGAATATAATCCATATCATATAAAAATAGAAAAAAATTGTACAAAAATTGATAATAGAATACAAAAAATATTTCAAATATCTGGACAATTTTATGAAGATCCACCAACAGAAGATTCATTATATGCATATGAAATAAATAATTGTTGTTGTTGTAATATAATTAAAAATAAATCACAATATTTAAAAAGTAAGTAGAAAAAAATATTTTTAAAAAATAATACTTTAGAATATTTTTAATTCATTAATTAAATAAATATTTAATTATCCATATACTTAAGATATAGTTAAGTTTTTGCTGTCTTTATGTGATAAAATAATAATCAGACAGACATGCATTGTTTAAAATGTTTTTTTTCTTTTAAATTAATTATATTTGTGTTTTGTAATTATAATCCGACACGATCCGACTTTATACATATATATACATTTATACATATATACCGGGTGTCTCAAAAATTTGGGAATAAATAAAAATAATATGTTAAGTTTGAAAGTGGTAGTTGAAAAGAAAAAGAAAAACAAAAAAAAAAAAAAGGGGGTTTTTACGTTTATCATAGTTCTTAAGGTAATTGAGTCTTAGTTATGCAACATATAAAATGCAACAAGAAAATTATATTTTGTAGTTTTAAAAATTTAAAAGAGTAAAATACACGTGTAAATACTCCTAAAGCTGTAGAGATAATTACGGGTTACTGGACGATACGAACCCATACAGTCGGAATGGATATTACTTACAATATACAGTGTAGAAGTTGCAAAAAAGAAGTGATGGGAGTGAGTGAGACTTTTCATCATTTTCTCTGCAGTACGATTTAGAGTTAGACAGTATATCTGAAGATTTTCTACTTTCTCAGACTCAAATTAGTTATCCAAAAAAAAAAATTGGAAACTTAATTTTATATCTTAACTTTACGGACTGATGATTATAATAAGTTATATAACATTGTTGACAGATAAAAATATCAGGGAATTATATCAAGGCATTTTGTCTGTATTAATTGTGTTCTCTTGATAGATTTCTACAGAGCAGTCATGTAAACCAAATAACAATTTATTAGTATTAAACTAAACTTGAAATATAATTCTAATAAATTAAAGATGTAATTCTAACAATCTACAAAATGTTATTATATTTTTTGGTCTAAACTCTTCAACTTTCAAACTTTCAAACTTTTCAAAGGCCTTACCTTTATTAAATTTATCCTGAAATCTGTATTTTTTTTTTATTTCACCATCTTTATACCTACCATACGTATTATATTATTATTTTTCTTCTTTTGACATAACACCTTATATAAGCATTTTTTTTTTTTTTTATTATATTTTTGAATTTTAATTCAAAATTTTATTACTGGAACTTAAGCTCTTAAGCTCAGAATAACGGAAATTATTAATCAATATTACATTATTCATAAATTAATTTTTCTTTTCCTTTTATTCCTATGCAGTAAAGTTTGTATTAAAGTTTCTTTAAAATTTTAGCTGTCCGTTTAAATAATAAAAAAAAAATATTTAAATATTTTTTTTAAATAAAATTAAAAACTTGAATTTACAAGGTACATCGAAGATTGGACTAAAAATAAATTAATATTTTTCTTATAAAGTAAAAAGTTTATACGTCATATAATGTTTCACGAAATATGTTATAATCAATATTTATAAGGAAATTGATAAGACAAAATGCATAAAATTTTAATATTTTAATGATAATAAAATGCATATATACTTTTAATATTATAATATTATATCATAATTAATTATCACATATAATGCTATAGCAGTGAAATATTGGCTACTAAGCTCCCTAAGAGGAATTTGTTAACAACATTCTCAGTTATTTTCCTTCCAAATGAAAAAAACTTACTACCTATACATGATTTGAACTTGCAGTCCTTCGGTTAATAATGTCAAAAATATAATAAAAGTCAAATGAAAGTAAGTTTTTTTACTAACTTTATATGTAATTTTTTTTATAATCTTTATATAACATTTATAACTTCTATACGATTTTTAGTTATAAAAGACGTTTTCATTATTTTAATTTTTAATATTTAAAAATACTTAATTTTTTTATGTTAATTTGTGTATCTAATTCTTAAAAAAATAATTTTTTAAATTTATTTACTACAAATCAAACCAAAAAATCTAAAAACAATTGTTTAATCCTTTAAATTGTTTTATAAAAACCTTATTCTAGCAAGGAAAATAAGCTTATCCTTAAAATAAATTAATTGCATACTTCTAGGTATTATAGTTTAAACTTTAATCATAATATTTGTAAAAAAAAAACATTAGAATGCCATTAAATTTAAATTTCTAGTTTAGTTATTTAAAAGTTAGTATATAATTTCAATATACCTACTATAAAATAAAACTAAAAAAATGATGTCAAATGGTCCGACAACGGTTGTTGTTTATACTATTAATGACTTAAATTTCAATTTAATGATTTCTTTATATTAATTACGAAAAACTCACTTAGTGAGTGGCATGGCATTCTAATGGCATTTTAAAGTTTTTTCTAATCTTACGTAATCAGTGTAGTGGTTTTAAATCATAAAAATTTCCAAGAGATTTTCAATTATTTGAATTCTTTCACAATTTAATCTGATCTCGCTAAAAGAGCTGGTAGATAATATTGCTTCAAACTACCTGTCGATTTAATCTATCTGATCTAATCTGATTTAATTTACTACATGTCGAGTAAATTTGAACAAATAAACAATTAACATACGAATATAATTTTTATACAGTGAAAATTATGAAAATGAAGTGGGTTTAAATTACAAGAAATAAATTATAAATTCCCGCAAATTGAGAATATTTATTTTTACATGTAACATTTTATAAACTAAATACTGTGATTACAACAACGATAAATATATTTTGCATATAATATTTTATTCAAATCTATTTAGTGGAAAAATTGAATAGCAAATAATATTACTATTAGCTGCTATTTAGTAATAATGATAATAGAAATTTAAAATATTTTAATTAAAAATTTCTCATAGGACCCATTTTATTATGACTGTAAAATTTTTACTGCATTTTTAAAATTTTTACTGTATACTTGTAAAAGTATCTATGTTCAAATGATTATTACGAAATTCCATATAATATATACATATAATATATATATATATATTTATTTTGTTTACTCCATAACTTAGGGCAATCATTTGCTTCCTCCATTGATTGCATGAGTTGTTCTTTATTACCTACCAGTTTTGTTAATTTTTTGCTAATTCTACCGTTATTATTCATCTCCAGGTGTTATTGGGTCGACCATATCATTGGCTTCTTTGGGGATTCTATTTTAGGACATTCCTATATATATTATATTCGCTTAATTTGTGTTATTTCTGTTTCTTTGTCTGTTACTATAACAAACCCTGTTGCTGATGCTATTGGGTCAGAATATTTCGGATATTTTTCTTTTTCACTTGTTCAGAAATACTTGGAGTTTTTTTCTGATGTTGATTGCAGTTAGTGCAGTTTCATTGCCATATAGAAGTGTTGATATTAGTCATGTTTTGAATATTCTAAGTTTTGTTTTTATTGTATATATATATATATATATATATGTTATTACTGTAATAATAAAAAAAAAAATTACATTTTTAGTATTTGATTGCAGATTGATATATGTACCTAATTACCAAGTTTTGATTTTTCTTATGGCTATCCATAAAATTTATTAAAAATAAAATTAATAAAAAAAATTTACAATTAAAAGTTTAAATAAAAATGTAATTAGTAATTCCTATGAATAAATTAGAATATTCTCAAATGTTAACATTTATAATTGTTAATGAGATTTACAAATCTTTTAAGTTGTGTATATTTATATATAATATATATATGAATGTAAAATATATTAAAAATTCTGTTTTTAATTTTTAATCTTGAGACAAACTTAATTATAAATTGTTATTAATTGATGAGATTAATTATTTTATTTGTAATCATTCGTGACTTATTTAACCTTATAAATCATATGAAAAATTTTTTTCTTAAAATTTTTAATTTTAGTGATAGTTTCACAATAGTCTAAAATTAATATTGAAATTTTGGTTCCCTGAAAAAAAGGCAAAATGGATGTTTTTGTCTTTATTTCAATTGCATATTCGAAATAAAGGTGAAATTATATATATTTAACAGGTAGGTATATACTTTGATAAAGTTTTAATTCTAATTTTTTTAAATTTAAAGTTGTTTGTAACCAATTATTTTTTATAGTTTATTTAAAATTAAATTTGTCCTATTCCTCTCTACTATTTAAAATTTCGCATATACTCATATATAAATATTCTGGAAAAAGCGTATAACTCTGATTTTGTGATCAACTCTAAATCATTCCTAATTTTAGAAATTTTTTTTTTTTTGTTGGTAATATTTAAAATGTGTTCTTAAATTTTTTTATTGATTCAAAAGGAAGGTTGGATTTAAAAATATAAAAATTCGGTTCTTGGTTTTATTTCAAATATGACAATGAAATAAAATCAATTGGCTTTATTTTATTTGGCTTTATTTCAGGGAACCGAAATTTTAAAAGTACTTTCTGATTATAAATGATTAAGGGTTCAATATGTAATAAAATATCTATACAATAGACCACAATTTATTACAGAATTAACAATTTACAGATGTTAGAGTACATATTGTATTTTTATGACCTTAATGATGACCTTCATTCAATGTAAATATCGATATAATAAAAATTTAAAAACATAAAAAAAAAACGTTAAAAATATAACAACATTTACGCAATTTTATTTAATTTTTAGCACATTTTCAAAAAAAATTTGAAAAAATGTGCCTATTTTGAAAATTATTATAATACAGAAAACAATAACCATGGGTAGGTTTTATAAAAAAATTAATTTTGTGGAACAACTTTTTTATGTAGCCCCCTCCATTACGGAACTACATCGTCTCAAACTTTGAAAAAGCCCTATTTTCAAACGCGTATATTTCAGGTTTCGCTTAACATTTTATCAGTCTGAAAACGCCATTCGACGTTCGGAATTTTTGTTTAACTTTATAAATCAATATCAAAACTATATATAGTTTTTAAATTTAGTATTTAAATTTACCGTTAAGGGAAAATTTTGCATGATTTTTCTACCTTCATAACTCCGGCACGCTTTTAGATAGGGGCTTGAAATTTCGAGACAAGAATTTTTTCAGAATTAGTATAAGTTTGCTCATAAAAGTTTTTTGTACGACCCCCTGTTTATGAGCTATTAGGGCTCAAAAATTGAGAATTTGCTATTTTTAAACACCTGTACACATTTTTCTTCGGCAAAACAAAAAACTTAAATCTCCAGTAGCATATTTTTATGTGTGTTAATGGTTTCTTTTTATTGCATAGGGTTGTAAAGTTACAGTCCCCCAAAAATTGCAAAAAAGGTCTATTTTCAGATGAATATATTTCAGGCTCTGCGTAGTAGTTTTACAATCTTAAAACATTAGAAGATCGGAAATTTTCTTACCTCTATAAAACAATATCAAAATTATGCAATATTTTGTAATTTACTATTTAAATTTACCGTTATGTTAAAACCAAATTTTGCATGATATTTCTTTTTTCATAACTCCGGCACGCTTAGAGATAGGAATCTGACATTTTGAGACAAGAAAGAACTTTTATTAGTTTAATTAAATATAAGTTAGAAAATTTTTTGCTAGCACCCCGTTTAAGAGTTATTACGCCTCCAAAAATTCAAAATTTACTATTTTTAGACACCTATAACTTAGGCACCTGTAAACATTTTTCTTTAGCATGAGATGAAAATGAAAGTTTCAATAATATATATTTACGTGCCTTAACGGGTTTTCTTAGTTATATAGGGTTCCGGACTTACAGCCCCTCAAAATTCTAGAAAAGTCCTATTTTCACGTTTTTTCTTATTACATGAAATTTTCAAATTTTTGTGCAAGTCACAATAATTTTAAACAGTTTGTATTGTGTTTTGGAAATGTGTGCTTTTAAAAACCGTTGGTTTAAATTCTACCTTGTTATTTTCATTCTGAATATCTAAAAAGCATTTTCATATATTTTATTTAAAAATTTCAAGTGTTACCTTTCAATGATCTAATTCTTATAAAAGTTTGTCCAAATCTTGTTCTGATAATATAATCTTTTATAATATTATGTTTTATAATGTAACGGTATATATTGATCTAGGTCATTTTAAAGTGTTAAAAATGTGTAATATAATAAAATACAAATCATGAATTACAAAATAAAACTTATTAATAAAACTTAATAAACAAAAATTACGACGTTATTATTATAAAATTTGAGTTTTTAAATTTCGTAATTTGTATATAAAATAAGTATATAAAAATATTTTTAAATGTATAATATGATGACCACTTTTATTTGTTTACCTATATCCAGCAATTAAACAAGTAAGGTGTTAAAATATAAAAAAACATATTTTGAAATATTCATCCTACATAGTTAAATATTCAAAAAATAAACAATTTTTGGAAGTAATTCAAAAAATAATTATTAAATAAATTAATTTTTAAAAAAATATTTTTGTTTTATATTAAAAATTAAAAAATTAATTTTTAATAATCGGACATTAAAATTTAATGGTAAAAGAAATATTTTACTAACTCCATTAGAAAACATTTTACGCACATACAAATAAAAATGATCTCTTAAATAAAGGAAGCAAAAAAAAATTAGAGTAGCTAAATCTCGATACTCGATACGATACTAATCACAATATTAGAGTATGTAAAAAATCTCGTGTAATTAGTATAGGATATACCTACTACACCCACACATATTTAACATAAGCATAAATTCAACAGAAAAGATTCTCCTTAGTTCCGGTTTTGTAATGAAATTGGCACTATAAAAACACATTGTACTTAACTTTCCAGAATTATCAAATTACTGTACTTAAGAACTTTCCCAACCCACAATAGCATTGACAAATAGTAACTATGGCATTGCATAAATAAAATAGTAAATCTTTTTAAAAATATTACGGAATACTGAAATTTATGTAAAAAGATATAAATAAACATTCAAAAATAATATAAAAAAGAAAGAATATTAGACTAAATATTTAAATAAAAATTATAAAATAATAAATAACTCATAGAAATGATAATAAAATAAATGTAAATATAGTGAAGTATATACTTATATCTATAGCTGTTGTATTGTATATTAATAAAATAATAATATCAACAAGAAATGTTTTAGAACAAAAATGTTCCATATGGAACATAGTTAAACAAAAGTTAAAGGAAACGAATTAGAACGGTATTAATTAATAAAAGAGAATTGAAAATTGGTTGATTGTAAATCGAATTTAAATTGAAATTCAAAAAATTATGCATTAGTGAAATCTGAATTAATATTGAATAAGAAAAGTACCCCATAGTTATAGAGTCTTCTAAAACGTATATTTGTATTTATAATTTTAGATAATTGAGATGATAGATAATTTTAGATAGTTGATACAATTTATCTAAAAACATGAAAAAAATTGTTTATTTTTTTATATGTGGGATAAATATTTTGATGTTTTTTTTTTCATATATTGACACCTTACTTTTTTAACTATACTGTATGGCTCCGTGAAATAACTCCTAATGAAATAAATCATAAATTTTTTAATGAAATTACTCCTAACATTTTTTCATACAAAGTTAGGAGTTATTTCATAATGAAATTATTCCTAAATTGTTAAGAATTTTGGGAGGGATTTTAGAATTGAATTCAAAATCAGGATTATACACCTTTTACAGAATATTTATTTAGATATATATTGCATATGCGAGTTTTGAATTAAGAGGATTATATACATCCTAAAAATCCACTACTAATAGACAATTATGTCACATATACATATATATAAATATTCTGGAAAAAGCGTATAACCCTAATTTTGAATCCAACTTTAATATTGAATATCAGGGCTTAAGCTAATGTCAAAAATAATTACCTAAAATGAAATAATACCTAAAATGTTAGAGTTTATTTTAATATGTTAGGTTTTATTTCAAAATGAATACCGAAAATGTTAGGGATTATTTTTAAATTAGGAATTATTTCATTTTGTTAGTAGAAGTTATTTCATTAGAAGTTATTTCATTTTCGATTTAGATATTATTTCATTAGGAGTTATTTCACAGAGCCATACTGTATATATTGAGCTAAACAAGTAAGTAGTCATCGTATTATACAACGTATTATATACAAAAAATATATTTTGATTTATAGTTCAAAAATTAGTTTTATTTTAGTTTTTTTTTTTTTAATTTTTATAAATTTTAGTATATGAATAATTAATTGAAACAACACATGAAAATAATAATATATAAGCAGATATAAGGCTTTTTTTTGGATATTTCACCAATAACATTTAAAATTTTTGTTATGGTTATTATATAAAACATGTCAGTTATTTAAGAAGTAAAAAAACGCTTTTATTTTTGGACATCAAAAAAAAAAAAAAAAAAAAAAAACTTCTTAAATCTCTTATTTAATTAGAATGGACGTGACATAAAAAATAAAATAAAAAACAAACCAAATATATTTAATAATAATTTATCAAGTTTTTCAGAACAAGATCTAAAAATGATATTATACATTATATGTATAAAATTTTTTAGATCTTGTTTTGTTGAAAATAAAAATATAGTGAAATAAAAGTGTACAAGGTGTTCCATATATTTTGTTGGAAAATTATACATAATGTGAAACATATATAGGCTTTTTGTATATAATAAAATATAGCTGATTATTATAGTAGAATCAATTTTGGTTCGATTAGAATTTATTATATTATATAGACTAGTATATAATAAACTGATGATATAATGTAATAATTAATTTGATTTCTGTTTTCTTTAAATATTGTCTTTAAGAATTGTGACAATTATTTTCTATATATTTATTTGTTAAAAACATATTGTGGAACATTTCTGATAAATAATATCATTATTTATTTAAAAAATCTAAAAATTGTTTATAAACGATAAATTATTTAAGAACTTATTTAAGAAATTATTTAACCGGTTTATTATTTACAAAATATTTAAATTATTTTTAAAACTAGTAAACTAATTAACACTCTTATTTTTTTATAATCTAGTTTTTAGATTACCATCTAAATGATAATAACTATAAATTATTAGATTTTTATTTTTGTGGCCTATTTATTTACTTTAAAAATTTAATTTTTATCATTTATTTATATGCAATTATTTAGGACGGATTTTAAAAAGATGCATTTCTTTCTTTACCAAATCCTTATACAAATTAAAATCATGCATTACAAAATCTTGCATAATAAAATCTTTAATCTTGCATCAATGTTTTAAATTATAATTGTATTGTTTTTTTAAGGATAAAAATTTTAAAATCAAAAGGATTTAATCTAATCATCTTATAAAATTTTTAAAGTCTTAAATCATCCTTAATATCTTTAATCAACTTTTATTTTGTTGTGATAGGTCAGAATCATCGAAAGACTGCTATAGAGGATTGGAATCAGCACCGAATTTCTCTATTAACGTGTCGAATTTTTACCCACTAAACATTATCTCTCTTTTTGACTAAATAAAAAATTAAGAGACCTTTCATATCCCGAGATGTGTTTGAGAAAAGGAAAATTATTGTTAGAGCATAAAAATTTGTTTAAAATTTTGCATATTTAAATATTAACTGTAACAATCTTTTAAAAATAATATTCTATTTGATTCAAAATTGTTCGTCAATCTATAAAATTAGATGCACCAAATATAAAATTAGAGGTTATAAAATGTAATCAGAGGAATCATTATTTTATTTAGTATTTTTCTAAAAAAAAATTTGTTTAAACAAATCTAAAATTGGGGACCTCGTTGGCTTAGTTGGTATGAACGCTGTAAAAACGCTGCAAACACCGAAGGAGTGTGCTTTCGAATCCTACACACGTCGTAAGTATAATTTCTCCTCATGATATTTACAACCACATCTGGAAAGGACAGCACAACAGTCTAATTTGCTCACACACTTATGTGGCAGGGGAATAAACCAAAAAAAAAATCTAAAGTTAATTTTATTAATACTGCTTTTTTTTAACTTTTGAATTTTAATTATTACTTTTTTTTTTAAATATTAAGGCTATGTGTAATAATGTATAACTTTTTACTTGAGGTGTTGAGGTAGAAAAAAAACCAAAATTTTACTGTGCAAAATGAAAACAAAATTTTGACATTTAAAATTTTAAGGGCATTATTGAAGTTGTAAATGTAATGAAAATGTAATCAGAGGAATCATTATTTTATTTAGTATTTTTCTAAAAAAAAAAACAAATCTAAAATTGGGGACCTCGTTGGCTTAGTTGGTATGAACGCTGTAAAAATGCTGCAAACACCGAAGGAGTGTGCGTTCGAATCCTACACACGTCGTAAGAATAATTTCTCCTCATGATATTTACAACCACTTCTGGAAAGGATAGCGCACCAGTCTAATTTCCTCGTCACACTTATGTGGCAGGGGAATAAACCAAAAAAAAAAATCTAAAGTTAATTTTATTAATACTATTAATAAAATTGCTTATAAATTAAGAAATTGTTTCGAAATGAACAAAAATTTCGAAATTTATAAATACACTTTTTTAAAATAATCAAATCAAATAATATCAACTAACGCTGAGACGATAGTAAAAATAAGTAGATAAATAAATGTCATTATATTACGTAGCCCATGTCATTATGACTAGATAAAATTTTGACATAACTATTCACCACACTTATGTTAAAATTTATCTTCGGTAAGTCAAAATTTTATTCAATTGAGTAAAATGTTATCGATTGGCACACAGCCTAATTTAAAAAAAAAAATTTTTTTAATATTTAATTATGAACTAGAAGAAAGTTCCATTAAATAAAATTCTATTCTATCAAATTTCGTCAAAATTCATCTTAAAATCTTTAATTTAAAATCATAAAAAAAGCGGTTTCAATCAATAAGAAGGCTTGTAAGCGAATAAAATAATTTACAACATATTGCCTGCGGCTATGAAATGTGTTACCGAGAAATTAACAAATGTCATTAATCAAATCATTAGTCTGATTGCAACTGTTTTGTTTCATTTTCGTGTCAGTTAATTTTTCTATTTTTGTAAATCCTTATGAATTGTTTGGCTGTTACAGTTACCATTTGGTAACAGTTACAGTTTAATGTATTAATATATCACCGAAATCTTACGTTCAATTTAATTGGATTATTATAGAGAAGATTAAGAATTTTGGTTTTTTTTGTTAATTAATAATTGCCGGTATCAATATCTTTCATAAACAGGTTGGGGCAAAAAAAAACTCGTTATTTAATAATGATATAATTAATATTTTATGGATGATGCAAAAATTTTTTTTTTTTGTGTCCTGTCAATTATGGAAAACCCAAATTTATAATAATTTTTAATTTTTAATAGATAATATTTAAAAAATAATAATAAATAAATAAATAGATTTTTTAACCGGTATATTAAACCATGTCATAAGTGTATCGTTTATTATTATTATTCCTAACTATTATTATTCCACCCTCAATATTAGGAAATTAAAAAAAAACATATATATATATATATTTAAATCTAAACTATATATCCACATAATTAAAACGATTAATTGATATAACCAGTTGTTATTTTTAATATATATCATTATGATTGTAATAAATGTTCAATTTAGAAATAAAAGTTTATTATCATCTTACGCAGCCACAAATTAATGTATGTATATATGAGTCAAAACAAAATCAAATTCAGTTTTTTTTTTTAGATCAAAATTTAATGGATAATAAAATATTAGTTCAAATCTATATGATATCATATAATAAATTGTAAATTATAAATATATTATAAAAGTCATTTCAATAATATATTGCTTTGATTAAAAAAAAACAAGTAATCGAAAAAAACAAAGGTTTTCAAAAAAGCACATTACCAAAATTAAAAAATATTCCATAATAAGCCTAAAGTAAAAAGTAGATGCATACATTGAAAAATAAATTTTGATAAGAAATTAGTTTTTGTTTGATTTTTTTTTCGGTACGAAAAAATTGAGAAAAATCAAATCACACTTTCGTCAATTATAAGGTAACCCTGTATTATTAAATCAAATCACACTTTCGTCAATTATAAGGTAACCCTGTATTATTAAGAAAAATTATTAACAGAAACAAAAATATAATGTTGGAGCTTTAATTTTTGTATATTACTTCAAAAAAATGTGGACAGGTGCCCAAGGTACAGGTATTTAAAAATACAGAATTTTCAGTTTTCGACCCGTTACAGCTCCTAAACGGAGGGGGGGGGGGCACAAAATATTTTCTGAAATACAACTCATACTGATTTCGGAATATCTAAATTTATAGAACTAGTGTTATAATAATTTAAATATAAAGCTTTATCAGTAATAAAAATTCCGTAGTTAAAATTCCTATCCTATGTGAAAATTCCATTGCTTTATTTAAAACGATGTAGAAGTTTTGTAAACACCTAGACGAACGGATAGACGGACAGAGTGAAACTAATAAGCAAATTTTTTCAAAATTTTTTTGAAAATGTGCTAGAAAGTAAATATTTTCTTAGCATTTAAAAAAAAAAAATTTAAATTTAAATATCAAATCATCAAATCTACTAAATAATAAAAGAATATACGTATGAAGAAAAATGTAATATAAAAGTTGTCTATAAAAAATACGTAAATACAAAGACTATAGTTAAATATTTTTTTTATTCAACTTAAGGTCATTGAAATTAAAAATTCGGTAAATTTTTACAAAAAAAAAAAATAAATAAATTAAAAGATTAATAAAAAGTTTTGGATTATTTATTAAAATAACAGTAACATATTTACGTCAATTACCCAATATTAAATCGATAAGTGGCCTCGGTGACTTAGTGGATAAGAGCGAATAAAATACGCCGTAAATACCGAAGGAGTGTGGGTTTTCATATTCTAATATTTTCAATATCTACAAAGCAAAATATCTTCTACAATGAAGTGAACTTTTGACGCATAGTATAGGTTAATTCTCTTATTCTAATTTACTTATTTTGTTTATCTAGTAGAAGTGGGAGCTTGTATAAATTAGAAGAGTTTTACGTTATACATACGTATATTATGATAGTTTTGCCAAAGGAATGGTGTCGTTTAGTTTTTACATAAATTGTTAAGAAATCCAAAGGAAAGGTTAAAATAGTGAATATTATATTGTTCTTTTGTTATAGATTTCTTATTAACATGTGAATAATCTATGCATCATTTTTACACAAATCAAAATACGAAATTTTTCTAAACAAAAATTTGTGTTTTTTTTTTACTTATTTAACAATTAGGTTGATGATAGAAGAGATAGAGCCTCTTTTAGAAGAGATGAGCTATAAAAAGTTGAAATTAATATGAGAAGTGAGAATATGCTGAGAATATACTGCGTTATTATTGATTATAATAAATTCACATTCAATTAATATGTAATAGTAATATCAGATCTTTTTACGCCGAGGTGATATAATATCAGATCTTTATACCCGTACGATAAGTATCGGGTATTTTAAAATTGCTTCTCCGTTTGTAACACCTCGAAATAAGCAAACTAGATATACCTTCAAAGATACGGATCGGATCAGTATCAAATTCTGAGTCGATTAAGATTCATTTGTCCGTCAGCAGGATAACTCAAAAACTAAGCCTGCTAGAGTCTTGAAATTAACAGAAAATATTCTTTGTTCAACTTGTAGATTCTTTAGTTTTTTACGCATACATTGAAATCGATACTTTACTATTTCTTTATAAATATAAATTTGTAGTAATTTTGATATTAGAATTATAAGATATAATGAAAATTGTTTGTTTTAAGTTTTGGATATTTAAATACGTATTTATTTATTCGTATGAATATCTTGAGTTATAAGGTATATGTGCATAAATTGAAATTGCTGCTTTGATATTTGTTTTAATATGTTGATATTTTTCTATCATCAATATAAATAAAATATTAATATTAATATTTAATATTAATTAAACCCCTATGTGTGACGAATTGCAACTGAATCAGGTTAAAATCCACATATATAGAATTTATACAATCTGAACTGAATCCAATTAGTTACTTTCATTACAAGAATTATATAATAGCATACGATTTCCACTTAAATGTTATTATATTTTATGACTAATAACAAAAATTAATAAATTATCTAATATTAATTATAAAAAAATTTCTAAATTTCAATTGTGAAATAATAAATTTCACAATTTTGCAGAATTAAGTGTTGACGTTTTTGTTTTGTACATTAATATGATGTTTTTATGTAAATTTTAAAGAAAAATATTAAATAGGGGAAATTTTATAAAAGCTGTACAATTTTCATAATAAAAAAGATAATATTAGAGAAAAATCTTAAATTGTTTAACAATGAACAGTTTTGAATTTATTTATGTACATATATTATTATATTAATTATGCATTACTAAGAAAAATGATAATATGATTCTTACAATTTTTTTCAAATACTGTATACAATGAATTAGCTAGTGATTAATACAGTAAATTAACCAGCTACGAGCGAATGTCAAATCCAATTAAAGCCATAAGCATTAAATTAAATATCAAAAATTATCGTCCTAGCCCATAACTAATACTACAAATTATAAGACTAATCTATAGGTTAGTAGATCTATAGATATTAATAGTCACCAAACCCCAGTAAAGAAATGAATCAAACACTAATTTTTTAATTAACTGCAAAGTGTTATATATAATACTACATGTTACTTACAAATATTGATGGCTGCATCATTGATAGGAATATATTAAAAATAATATTACGAGAATTAATTTCGTCATTATAGTCTCACTCCTCAATTTAAAGTTTTTCCCAACCCTATCTATCCTTTCCTATCGCTAAACTCTCCCGGCAATATACTATCCCGGCAATTTACTCTCCCGACAATATACATTAGTAATTAGGGGTGTCATACCATTATAATAGCTAAAAGAGTTGAAAAGGGATGCCTCAGTTATACATCCTAAAAAAATTCTTCTACATCTCTCAGGATATGTCCCTAGTTTGAAATCTATTCAAATGAATTCATGATTCGGTTGCTGTTCCCCAATATTTATAACCATAAGATCAAATGATTTAATATAGGTTTAGATTTAATAGTGATTAAAAGTATTTTGTTTTTTTAATGACAATTGCAAATTTCTTATCATTCAGTCATATTAAATCATTTGATGTTTAGCTATAATAAAATGATAATTCTTGTATAAGATAATATATGGTTTAAAAATAAGAACGTCTTACAGTTTTGTACAATAGCTACAGCCTAGTAATCAACGGCTTAGTGTTGTAATTAATGATTTCCGAAACTGACGCTTGATTAAGATGAATACCAAGATACTTTACAATAATTAATTTATGATAATATTTTAAATTGTTTAAAATTCCACAAGTATACAAAATTTAGTATTATAGTAATTTTAAAGCGAAATAAAAATTTTTTAATGCATTTTTTTTATTTACAGATTACGGGAATTCATTTCCGAATTGTATACAATGCTGTGATCTTGATATAAAACAATATTCTTCAGAATTTGGATTAGTTAACAGATTATCGATAAGAGCAATTACAACAATATTAGGTTAAAATTTTTATAAGTAAATGTTATGTAATAATAATATGTAATTTAATTTAATTTATTTTAATTTTGTAGATTTAAAATCATATCTTTAATATTTTTTTTTTTTGTTTTTAAGTTTTTTTACATTAAAGAAAATTTGTTATTTTAAATCTAAATTTTTTATTTTTTTATTTATGAACTACTGTCGCATAACTTAAGATAATATTCAAAAAGAAAACATTAAAGTACAAAACATTAAAATAATTAAGATAAAAACTTGAAATAAAATATAAAAAAAAATAAATAATTAATAATAGTCTTATATAAAAATATCAGTGATATTATACATTAACCCTTTGAGACTTAAATTTTTTTTTTTTTTTTTTGCAGAAGAATTTTCATTTATTAGTTTTCCAAAAAAGAAGTTCAAAATTAAAAATTTTCTAAATTTTAATTTTAATTTTAATTTGACCATTTTAATATTATTAACTCAGTTGGCCAAACTCAGTTATGTTATTGTAATTTGATCTAATATCCAACATGAGGAATTCAAATACGAAATCTATTCATTGATTTAATTTTTTCAGATTTATAGCTAAGATTGCAAAAAAAGGTTTTCTGGGTGAAAAAAGTCCCATTCTAGCAAAAATCGAACATTTCCAAAGAAGCGGTTCAAAGTTTTGTTTCCTTCATATTTACTTCATATTGTAGGTATATAACTCATAATTGGTTAAATCACTGTACGCTATTCACTGTATTATAATTTATTTTGCAAAAGTTGTGGAAAAAGCAGATTTTTTTTTTCTTTTCAGCAGATTTCATATTTATTGGGAGGACTTGGAATTATAATAATTTGTTTAGTGGGGCTTTGGGACAGGAGCTTCGTTTATTTTGTTTTGTACTTTTTTGCTGATTTATTTAAAAAAACAAGTTAAAAGGAATTTTTAAAGTTTGTTATAAAATTAGGTCCAGATTATGTTTATGTGATTTCTTTTAGATTTTTCTAATAAATAACTTAAAGCAATAATAGAATTTTTTCAGCATTGCTTTTAACAATATAGATTATAGTTCAACAAAAATGAATTTTCACCACAGTCAATTGTTCAAGTAAATTTTCATCAGAATTAATTGCCCGCAATATAAAATATACTTTGAACTTGTTATGTATGTATTATATAATAGAGAAATATGAAAAGATTACAAAAACATTGGTACACAATTAAAAATTTTCATAATTAACACTTTGGCAAATGAGAAGTTAAAAGAATTGATAAACATCGATATTTCCATTTTTAAAATTTTAATATTTGTACTAACTTTAACTTAACTTACCTTTATTAATTCTTATATGTTGTAGCTACTTCTTCGAACAATGTGAGTCAATAGGTTTAAAACTAATATAAAAATATTCATAATAGTTTAAATGCTTGCAAATAAAACTTGATTTTAAATAATGAGTAAATGATACTAAAGCTTAAGATATATTTGTTAGTTATTAGAGCTGCAGCTAAACTCAATTAATTATTATTAAATTTTGTAAATATTACAAAAAAATTTAATTATATGTAATTATTTATAGGTATAATTTTTAAAAATTTTAAAGTTTTTTCTCCTTGCAGTTGTAATTAATCTAAAAATGTTTCAACTGAATATTTAATTTCTACTATTGCGTTAATTAAGATTCTTCTTATTAAATATTCTAAGAATGTTTGAATCAAGAAATACAAAAATTATAACTATTCTAATAACAAATAGAATTCACACTTAAATTCACACATTTCTTTATAAACTTTGCAAGAAGATCTGTTTGAAATTGAAATTTCAAAAGAAGAAACATTGAAATTTGCTGAAATTCTGGAGAATGAAAACGAATGATTCTAAATTCGTACATACATCATCTTTACTAACCGTAAAGCAAACGATTCTACAGAACAACTTAATAATACTAATTCAGTATATAGGTAGTCATTTGAGGAAGCCACTTTCCTGATAAACACATCTCATAAAAATAAAGGACTTAGACTAAAACTTCACAAACTATACTGGGTGGTTGTAGAAAATCAAAACACTCACTAAATTGTAAAGAAATAGTAAACCAATGTGAACTTATGGACTAAGATTATTGCAATTTTAGGATCTGACAATTCGAGAATGCTTCGATTCTACTGTTATACATTTACAACGTAAGTGCAAACTTTCGTTGCAAACTTTTATTGCAAATTGAAATTGCCAATAATTTATTTTGAAATGTAATTTAAGTTTAATATATTTAATTAATATTATCGATAACTTTGTTAGAACAGATAGCGATTCATATAAAATAAGATATTATAAGATTCATATAAAATAATAATTTGATATATATAATGTATAATTTTATTTAATTTTATATCATTAAGATGACAACCATGAGTACATTGACATCTGTGTATTCAATTTTCTATATGATTGTACTCCAGGAGGGAATATTATGGAATAGATTGCCTTATTTAGCTCCCAAATACTTCAGCTAAAAACTTTTAATTTTGGGACGCGATATATCTTTAAAAATAGGCATGTTCTAGAACAAATTGTTGTATTATGTTTAAAAATTACTGAACATCCCAACTTGAAAATTAGCCCTTAGTAATTTGTTGATGTTAGTAATTTTTTACCACATTTCCAAAACAATTTTGAAAAAATCTGCCTATTAGTTTCACTCTGTCCGTCCGTCTATCCGTTCGACCCTTTACAAAACCTCTACACCGTTAAAGATAGACAAAACAAATTTTAACAATGGGTACATCTCATAAAAAAATTAATTTTGTGGAACAACTTTTTCATGTAGACTTATCAATTACGGAGCCGAAGCCCCTCTAATTTTGAAAAAGTCCTATTTTTAAATGCGTATATCTCATGTTCTACTTAACATTTTTTCAATCTGAAAATCAATATCAAACTTATACATTTATTAAAAGTTATATTTAAATTTACCGTTATACTAAAAGTAAATTTAAATAACTCCGGCACGCTGTTAAATGGGGACCTGAAATTTTGAGGTAAGAAAGAACTTTTAGAATTAGTATTGGACCACCCCCTCTTTTTGTGCTATTAGAGTTCAAAAATTGAAAGTTTGGTATTTTTAAACACCTGTAACTTAGGCACCTGTACATTTTTTTCTTCGACAAGACATAAGGATTAAAGCTCTAGTAATATATTTTTACGGGTGTTAACGGTTTCTTTTAATTATGTAGGACTCCAGAGTTATAATCCCTCAAAATTGCAAAAAAGTCCTATTTTCAGATGTAGATATGTATCTCAGGCTCAACTTAATAATTTTACAATCTGAATCAGCTATAAGACCGGAAATTTTCTTACCTGTATAAAATAATATCAAAATTATGCAATATTTTGTAAATTACTATTCAAATTTACCGTTATGTTAAAACCAAATTTTACATGCTTTTTCTTTCTTAATAACTCCGGCACTCTTTTAGTTAGAACCTTAAAATTTAAAGAAGAGAAAGATCTTTTGGAAATACTATAAATTGTCTCAAAATATTTTTTTTAAACCGCCTGTTTTTGCTATTTTTAAACACCTGCAACTTAGGCAAGTGTACAATTTTTTTCAAAATAAAAAGCAAAACTTAAAGCTTCAACTTTGTAATTTTACATGTTCCTTCCTTTAAAAGTTCCTTTAAAATTGAAGTAAGTGTCTTTTACACATCTTTTCTTATATGAAATTCTAAGAAAATTTTTTAAATTTTGGAACAAGTCACAATTCTAAACAGTTTGTATTGTCTTTTGAAAAATGAGCGATTTCAAAAACCGTGTGTTTACATTGTTTTATTTTATTTTCAATCAAATATATTATGTGCATACATAAATTTTATTTATTTATTTATATTAATATTACATACATAAATGTAATGCAATATTATATTATTAAACCATCGGCTACCAAGGCCATTATAGGTTTTTATACAATTATTAATTATATAATAATATTATTTATTTTGTTTGTATTATATACTATATATTTACATTATATTTGGTCGTAAAGGGGGTATGTAAAGAAAAAAACATTTACGACCTGTGCACGGATCAAACCCACACTCCTTCGGTTAATACGCCACACGCCTACCCACTAGGCTACAGAAACCCCACACAAATTTTATAGAACCATTCAAATAAAATTAAAATGTTTGCATACTTTTAGGCGACTTAGCAAAGAGTTGGCAATTAGACCAAATTAATTAATATTTCGCCTATCACTTTATACTATTAATATTTTCAACAATTTAATATGAACATTATTTCGAAATATTGAAGAAAAAGTTGAAAGTTGGATTTATTTTGAATAATGTGGAATCTGCAAAATTTATAAGTGTATGGTAAGATAAAATTGCATAAAATTTTATTTATATAAAAGAAATATAGGTAAGTACCGCATAAATAAATATGATTAAATACTTTGAAATGAAAATAAACTTAGTATAAATTAAAATGAATTTTTATTTTTTGGATAAATTTTGTTTGATTTTGAACGCCTAAATGTAGATACGTAATAAAATTAGTTTTTTAGTTTGCTTTTTCAACCTTTATATTTTATAAATAATAAAAGTTTTATTTATATAAATTTTCTATTATTAAAAATAGTTTTTTTTTTAAAGATTTGCTTGTGATGTTTATATCATTCTGTAAATCCTTTAAATTAAATTTTGTACCAAGTTTAGTTTTTGTTAAAATCTTCCAATATAAAGTAAGAGTTGTAAATGTTAATTATAAAACATTACCTAAGTTATAATGTCATATAATTCAAAAAATTAGAACAAAAATTAGATTCGCTTATCGTTCGAAACACTTTTTATCTGTTGCAATTATTTATATAACTTCCTTTCAAAAGGGGCGCCACACATAAGGAAATATATATAAACAAGATGACGTGTATATTCAAATTAAAAAGCAAAAAAAAAAAAACAAATACTTTATCAATCTCTTAAATTTTATTTAAAATTTTTTTTTAATTATTATTAAAGAACTTCCACTTATAATTTTAAAAGTGAATTATTTTTAATTTCTTATATTGTTTTTTTTTTTAATTCTGAAATATAAGATTATTTAATTATCTTCAGTTCATAAGGAAGTGCCGATATAATCAAATATTTTCTCAGATTAATTAAATATATTTTCCAACAAAAAAAAAATTAATCAAATTAACCAAAACCGTCATTGAAGTTTATTAAAGTTTTATTATAAAAGTTTTGCTTCTATAGCAATTGGACATTATGTAAAAAAATTAATTGATTTACAGGATTCATAATTAGTTTCAATATAATTAAAAGGAGTATTTTTATTTTCGTATATTTTCGTTTTAACAAAATTAGGAAACTTATTGTACGAAAAATTTTGATGAAACTTTTTTCCAAGCATCTATTGATTAATGTTATATTTATTTATCAGAATTCTTTCATAACTAAACAATAATTTAGAATTATTTTATTTATAGAAAAATATAAAATTGTGAAAAGCAAAAAAAAAAGCACTAAGATTTGATATTGAAAATATATTCGGAAAATTTGATTAATTATGATTTTGATATCTTAGATATGATTTTGTGTTCATAATTATAAATTAAAAAAAAATTTAAAGGGACCTTGGTGGACAGTGGGTAAGAGCGTATAAAATACGCTCTAAACACCGAGAGAGTATGGGTTCGAATTCCACACATCTCGTAAGAATAATTTCCCCTTATCTCATTTACAGCCACCCCTGAAAAGGAAACGCTGTGGAATTTCTTGGGAATATACTAAAAAAAAAATTAAAAACAAAGAAATTATAAAGTCTACAACTACTTTTTGAAGTTATTTCGGACATTGCCTTAATAATAAATGATCTTCACAGCTTTTGAATGAAACGGTTCCTAATATTTATATCTTTAAGTCAATCTAAAGCGATAAAAAGTCTACTAAGGAACTTTCAATAATGAAGTGTTCGCGACATTTAACCTGTCATTCTTATATATTTACATATATTCTATGTATGTTCTGCAGAGATCATTTGAATTGATGTCAAAAACTTTTTGAACATGATACTTGCTATACAAACAAATCTTTTAATTTTGAAGAAGTTTGTTAAAATATTTTTATTAAATCGAACGAACACGATAACGAGCGGATCGAACACAATAACAGAATCAGAAAATATGAATGTCACTTAACATGATGGCAAATTTATGTAAAGTGTTAAATTAATCACAAATTATTTTTTTCTTTTTAAATTGTTTCTTCTTTTAATTAAAAATAAAAGAAATAAATAAGAAGAAAAATGTATACTTTTTTTTTTGCAATACTTTTGAAAATTCTATTTCTATTTATTTTATTAATTTTGTTAACTATAAAAATATGAATTATTTTTTATATGAGGTTTTTTAGCTTTTCTTTTTATAATAAGAGTGAAATGTACCACCTAAAAAAAAAAAAATATTTACACTTAAAATGAAGAATCTCTTTGAATGCACCATTAAACTAAGTTCTCCCTTGTTTAAAATTTATACTTGTTATATATTTTTATAATTAGATTATAGGTTAAAAAGACACGTTCCATTTGAAATGATTTTTTTTTTTTTTTTGAATATTGGCTAAAAAAGAAAAAGTTCTTAGAGTAGTTTTTACAGTTAACAAATTAATAATATTTGATTTATAAATTTTTTTATAAAGGCAAAAGTAAAAGTAATTTAATTGAGGTAGGTAAGGTAAGTAGGTAGGTAAGGTGATGACCTTAACAATGCTGTGTGAATGCTTTTATTAGCACTGGGCACTAGGTTGTGTCATTTTGATATAATGATTTTGATATATTGATCTCTGTTTTTAACACAAAATACCCGTTCCTTTGATAGATAAATAATGTTTATTTATATTTTATTTTCAGTTATTTAGCTATTTAGATAACACAGTCTTTGAATGACAATCTCTAATTTGGCGGCCTAAGTTCGAATCGGGTAAACGTAAAAATCTTTTTTTATTTAGTTTCTTGTATAATTCATGTATAAGATAATAGATGGAAGAGAATTATAAATATTTCCGTTTCATAGTTGTGAAGAATAGTTACAGTCAAGTAATTAATGGTTTAGTGAAACTAATAATTCCAGAAACTGAAGTCAAACAATTAATAATAAATTACTTAGTGAATGTTACGTATGCTCCTTATAGGATTGGAAATAATAATATTACGCAGGTAAGCTTTCATACAAAGTATGTAAAGTGTTGTAACAAACAATGATTTTTTCAAATTAATTTTTTTATAGTTCTTGAGTCTTGTTGCAGATAGAAGGTGACCTATTAATTCTTAACTTGAAATATTCGTGAACATAATGGAATTTTATTTCACACTATTTTTTTTTAACAAAGTGAATTTCTTTTACATTAAATCGATGATAAAAGGTTGTAGCCGCAGTGTTATTATGTCATTATGAATTGATTTTAAAAACCTTGTACGAAAATTTATTAATAACATAAGCTGGTATAATTTTAACAAATTTATTTAAAAATATATTGTTTTATATTGTTCGGTATCAAGGGAATAAAAAAATTTGTTCGAATATATGTTAAATTTTAAGTCGAAATAAAATATAAATACAATAATTTTTTTTTTTTTTATAGAAAGTTTATTTTTATTAGGAATATATTATAAGATGGATCAATAAATAAATAAATTAAATAAATTATTTACAAAAAATTTTTGGTTTACAAAATTCGTTTCGTTTGTTTCATTTTTAAATTAATATAATAAAAATTATTTTCTATTTTAATTCGGAAAGTAAAATTAAAGCTAAAATTTTTAAGAAAAAAAAAAAATTAAATACATACTTAAAATAAATAAGAAAAAAAATTTATAAAATATTAAAAAATTTTAAAAAAAATTTGTTTTTAAAATTAAAAAGTCGTTAATTAATTAATATTGATCTACACTATTTTTTAAAATCCTTATGTTTTTAAGATTAAGCGTAGAAAAAAAAAAAAAAAAATCAAAATAATTCCTAATAAACTGGTTGAGCTCCAGCATAATGATTGTAAGCTAAATCTTGTGCTGCAGCTTGACCACTTCTATGCCAATCTGAGTGTACAATTTCAGCTGCTGGTGCACCAGCAATATAAGCAGTTGTTACATGATCTTGTTTTTTTGCTAATAAATCTTTGAAAAGTTGAGAACCTATAAAAGCATAGGAACTTAAGATGTTTAAATGGATAATTTTGCGAAATTATTTTTAAAGCATAATTAATTTTTATTTATAAAATGTTCAAAATTTTCTTACCTGATATAATTAAAGCTAAGAAACCAACAGCTAAAGCTTTAAGTGATACGAATTTTACAAGTAATAACATTACTTTCATAACTAAAGCCATTTTTAATTTTAATGCCAACAATAATGGTACTAACATTTTCTTGACTTTCTTTGAACGTGATTCTGTAATTTGTAAAAATAAAAAAAGAAATTTTTAAAAATTTATGTATAAAAAATTAAAACCTTTTCATGATAACAATATTTTTTTTTTACTATAAAAGTTTCATAAGTTTCTTATTAAAATTTCTAAAGTAGAAGAAAAATTAAATGTACACAGTACGTCAAGTTGTAAATAAAAAACAAAAAAAAAAATTAAAATAAAATTCAATCGTATTTATATGGTAAAATACGACCTTCTATATAACGGTAAAATTATTTTCTCATATTTTTTTTTTTTTGTTTTTGTTATTTATATATTTGTTTCATTTTAACACATTCTGTATTCTATGTATTAAAAAGTAAAATAGCAACAAAAATAACAGAATTAAAATTTAAGGACTGAGTAAAGAGTAACTGAAATCATTTTTATTTTCGGCATACGACAATACATGAGATTTATTTATACATATATGTCAGGGGCTTAAAGTGAATTTATATAGGTACATGATACAGTTAAGCAATTTTAAAAATGGTAAAATTAAAAAAAGTTGGATAAAAAAATATTATATTAAAGCATTTAAATTTGTTAACGTTCAGTTTTTGCGGAAAAGGAAAAAAACATTATTTGTTTACAATTTTTTTTCTTTTTTTTATCATTAAATTTATCTCTCTCTAACATACTTAAGTATGTACATATAAAATATATACTTTGATAGAATATTGACATTTTATATAACTTTGAAGGAACAGGTAAGAATGAGTAAAAGAAAGTGTAGGTATGTAAAAAAGAAATAGAAAATATAAGTACATATGTATATACATATGTATATAAAAAACACGCATCTTCAATTAGCAAAAACAAAAACAAAAAAAAAAGCTAAAAAACAAAATACTTTTTGACTTTCATTTTTCACTTTAAGAAATTTTAAATAAATACATATTGTATTGAGTTTAACTGCAATAGTGCTGACTGAACAAAAAAAAATTGTAAAAAGAATGATATTGATAATAATGACGATGATTGAAATGATGATATTTTTGCGGTTAAAGACCTTTATTAAATAAATATAAGTAAAAATAGTAGACATTAAATGTATACTTGATGTATTGCGATGAATGTGTATAAGAAAATTCTATATTCACAAAATCTAGGTTTGTATGTGTTTAGATATAACATTATAAAGTAAGTTTAATATTATATTCAGGTGTATCAGTTCAGTTTAGTTTTTTTTTTTTTTTTTTTTTTCTTGGTTTGTTTGCTTTATTTGCACAATCTTATGGGAAATCAAAATCTAAAAGAGATAGAAAGAGACAGAATAAAAAAGAAATGAAAAAGAAAGGTGAAGAACTTTCTCTTTTCTTTTTTGATTTTTTTTGTTTTTGTTTTTATGTAAACCCAAATTTTTTATGCTATGTATTTTTTTAATTTTTGTTTTTCGTTTTGGTTGTTAGCCTTGTAATTATGTATGTTTGGTTTCAAAAAAAAAAAAAAAAATTACGATTAAAAGATTTTCTTGTTGGCTGCTTTGGGGGAAATTTTTTTTTTAACTGTTTAACAGCAAATTCATATGTACATAATATATTTATATATTATTATGTACTTATATAGAAAATAACTTGTTTTTTTTTTTTTTAGTTTTCTAACACACGTTTTTAAAAAAAATTTTTTTTTTTTTTTATTTCTTTAGATATAAATTGAATCAAAAAAGAAAAATTGTTTTAAATATGTTGTCACATTTAAAATAGAAAAGGATGCTGTTCTTTAACAAATTCGTATAGAAAAAAACAAAATTGTAGTACGTACCTTATATTATTTTTTTTTTTTTTTTTTGATACTGATAAAAATGATGATGTTTAAAAAAGGTTAGAAAAAGTACATTTGTACAAATGTATTTTATGTTTGGCATATATTATAGATGTATATACGTATATATTAAGTATAAAAAAAAAAAAAGTTCTTGTTTATTTTTTTAATAAAATAAAAATAAAATTAAAAATGAATGAAGGTAAAAATGTAGTTTACATTTTTTTTTTTTTTCTTTTTAAGATAAAATATTATAAACATTGAAAAACAGAACTGATTGCAATTTAAATAAGTATAGATACATTTGAAAAAATTTATTTTTTTTTTTACATATTGTGGCATATGTACATATGTATGTATGTATGTATTAATTAGAACTTTTTGAAATTGAAATTATTTAGAAATGATTATAGTATTGATTTTCTTTAATTTTCATACGAAGTTACAATTATTTTAAATTTAATTAATTAAATGTTATATAAATGTGAAATAATTTAATTTAATTTGATTAAACATTTTTATATTTAAAATTAAAATTAAAGAAAATCAATAATATATGTAAAAATGTTATAAAAATACTTCAAAATAATTTAAAATAAAAAATGTATGAAAATTTATTAAACCTTTCAATAAATTTCTATTCCAGTTAATATTTCTTTCATTTGTATTAAATTAAATTAAATTATAATTTTTAAACTTTTGAAATTGAAACTAACTTTGAGAATTATATTCATCATCAATTAAACAAATAATATTTGTTTAATTAACTCTTTAAGATTTTTGACATGAAGATTGGACACTTTCAAGTAAAGTCCTTCGTTTACATAATACAAAAATAAAAAAAATAAAAAATAAACCTTTAAAAAATTAATTTGCATAATAGAATTTAAAATTCGAATGAGATTAAAAATTATATTAGAATTGATACTTAAAGGATAATTATTGTTTTTAATTGATGTAGTTAAAGATTTCTAATCAAATATTAAAAATATTGTTGATTTTATGTAACTTTTTGTTATTATATTAGTATTTGAGATTAAAATTTAAGAAAAAATCGTTCTAGAAAATTTTTAAAACAAAACCAAGCTTTTTTTTTTTTTTTTGTATCATTAATTTTTTTGTATTAGAAAGAATTTAAAAAAAAGAAACATTGAAAAAAAAAATTAATTTTTTCTTATAATTTATTTTTAGTCCTTAATTGCTTTTTATATCAGAATACATTTTATGCGTCACATTTCACAAATGAAATTGCCTAACAATAGGAATAACTACAATTACTTTTCTAGAGTTCAAAGAATAGATTTTCAATAAAGTTGAAATTATAGTTAAATCTATTTTTTCAAGTGAAAATATAAAAAATTTTTTTTTATTTATAAAAGGTCATTTATTTACATACAATATCTACCTATCTATATCTACCTGTAATGTAATTGAATCGTATAAAAAAAAAAAACTGAAAGATTCATATTATGAATTCACTATAAATTCACTTTTTAGCAATAGTAAAATAACACATATGTATATATACCGGCCTATGTATAGTTCGTTTTTTTTTTTTTTAAAAGTTAAAAAAAAAAAAAATGTCATACAACAATTTACTTTCCTTGTAAATACACAAAAAAAGTTGAATACACATGGACATACATATAATAGGTACAAAATATTTATAAATGCCAATCTATCTATGAAACTATGAAACTTTATAAAGAAAAGTTTTTTTTTTTTTTTATATTTATTTTCACTTCAATGACAACATATTTCCGGCTGAATTATAAGAGGAAACTTAAAGAAGTCAAAGTAAAACAAAAAAAACAAACAGGAAAAACAAAAAAAAAAAAAAAAAAGAAAAGCTGAAGAAAAAAAAAACATAATGAAAATCTCGTAAATGTATATAATGCAATATGCAATACCTATATATATAATGCAATAATACAATAATTTAATTGCTAGTTAAAAAATGTTTATAATTATTTGTACATTTTATTAATCTTTAAAAAAGACAGTATTCGTATACTAACTGAGCCGATATTTATGAAAATTATATTTGATATTTTAAAAAAATAAATCAAAATCAAAACTCTTAAAACGCTTTTCTAAATTATTTATTTGTAAAAATGTCTACCCTATCTGTTAAACAAAACAAATGACTTTTAAAAATTAAGGTTAAAATATTTTTTCTTTTTTTTTTTTAAATCATAGCATTTATAGATTGCATATAAAATTGTTCAATACATAATTGTTAAAATTGCCATCAAAAGTTTTATTAATTTCTAATCAAACTTTTGATTTTCGCAGATATTTTAAATTTTTTCTTAAATTTTCTTACAATCAATTTTTATTTAGCATAAAATTAAATTATTAAATTGCATATACAACATAAAATAATTGAAATTTAAACCCGTTTGTTCAACAAAATTTTCATTATTAAAATAGGAATAATAAAATAACAAAAAAAAAAAAAAAAACAAACAAAACAAAAAAAAAAAAAACGTAAAAAATTATTACCTTTTCTTTCTTTTTTAGCTACAAATTACTGACAAAAAACATTAATAACGCAGCATATGAATAAGAATATTATATAAGTACATACATATATAAGTATAATAAGAGTATATATATTGTATGTAATATGTACATGGTACATACTATGTTTAATATAGTACTAAATCAGAATGGTAACCTGTAGAGTGCGTACGTGCGATTTTTTTTTTTTTTAATCTTTTTCTTTTTTTCTTTTGTTTGTTTGTTTGTTTTTTTTTTTCTTCTTTTTTAGGCCTAAATGTGAATAAACTTGATATCAGCAGAAGAGTTAAAATTTTTTTTTTTCTTATATTTGTTGTTTTAGGTCCGGTTCGAACAAATTTTTTTTTTTTTTTTTTATTATTATTATTATTGAGGTCAAATATTTGATCATACATGAAACATCCGCAATATACGATACTTTATTTTTTTTTTTTATTTTTACTTTTTCGAAATTATAATATGCATATATGTATGCATTCATATATATATAATATAAAAATATGCATAGTAGCATGCACATATGAGTATAAATAAATATGTATGACCGTATAAATATAAAATATAATATATACGTAATATAAATATCAGGTGAAAAGAAAAGAAAGTTACCTATTGGCAGTTTTATTTTTGTTTTTTTTTTTTATTCCTTATTTTTATAATTGTGTTTTTTCTTTTTTTTTTTTTTTTTTTTAGCTATAGTTAAGTATGGTATGAAGATTTTATAAAGTTGATGATAATAATAATGATTAATATTTGATTTTTTTTTGTAATTGATTATTAATAATTGTAAAAATTAAACCTGAAGTAAAATATGAAATATTAGGTAACGGTAATTTTTCGTTAGCATTTAATATATTGTATTATAAATAAATATAGAAGTAGGTAGAATACATAATATGTAACATGTATCTATGAATGTTTTATGATTATGATGATTTCATATTAAATCATGATATATAGCTGATAAATGGAATCTAATAATTGTAATAATAAGAATCGAATTCATTGTTTTTAGTAACACTTATTTGATTTATTATCAATTTTAAATTGAAGTAACGGTATTTATTTGAAAATATTTAATTATCTTTTTGTTTCTGCTTTTAGCCTAGTATAATTAATATATATATATATATATATATATATATACATAATATACATATAAAATAATATCTTAGTATGTATGCTAAAAACTAACTTAGAATAGAAAATATGGTAATTATTTTCAAAATAATGAAGAGAAGAGTATTATATTTTTTTTTTTTACCATCCATTTTTAATTAAATTTTAATTTTCTTTTTTAACCATTATCAAATTGTTGACAGTACAGACAGATTTAAAAATCCCAACGAAAAAAAAAAAGAAAAACAATGAATTGCTTAATTTTAAAACAATAAAACTTTGATTTTTTGCTTCAGACACAATATGAGATTTTAGAAACTCTGATGGTAATGGAATAACTCAAGAACAAGAAGTTTTGGAATTAAAATTACGAAATTTCAAAGTTTTCTAATACAGTTACAGTTCGAATGTTATATTTTGTTGTTGGTAAGGAAATGGAACAAGAAGTTTTTATAGTATGTTAAAAATTTTCTATATAGGTATATCATATTGTGTTAAATTATAAGAAGAGGAAACTCCAAAATACATACTAAAAAAACTACGGTGCTTTATTCCAAGCCAAATATGTGCATATTGCTTTGTCGAAGATGAAGTGCCAACAAAAAACCCTACATAGATTTTTAAGAGGCTGTAGGACTGACAGAATTATGCATTAATTTTATCAAAGATTACATTAATGCCATTACTGTACTTACTGTTATTATTACATTTTTTTTTTGGTAATTATAACTGATATAAAGATATTTCATCTCTTATTTTAATTAACATTTGATACATCATGTGTTTTTATATCCTTTCTGAAGACTGAATTAATTCCAGAAATTTGAATGAATTGAAGACGTGACATTGGTTTATTTTTATGAGTTAGATAATTTTGTTTCTATAACTTTTATTTTTTTTCTTTTTGGTTTTGGATTCTACTTTTTAATAAAAGATTTTTGGATTTCATCATGGAGAAAAAGAAAAAAAATATTTTGATAGGATCAGTTTAAATATTTATATAAAATAATGATAATAATGATGGATTCGTGTGATTTATTAAGTTGAATTTTTTTTTTTTTTGAAATTTTAATACACATACGGATTTTTGTTTTTCCGTCATTTTATTAAAATATTGAAAGAAATTAACAAAAAATTTTTAAAAAATAATTAATACATATATCAACTTCAATATAAAATTGAAGTATTGAATGAAATAATGAATCATTTTTAAAAATATTCAGAAAATTTAATAAATTTTAATTGAAGAATCTTTATTAAAACTAATTTTTTATTTTAATAAAAAATTGTATGGTAATATAATTTATATTTTGAAATTTATATGAAATTTATTTGTTTGGCCTAAATTACATTAATTTAATTCAAGATAAATTTAACACCTATACATAAATTTCTTTCATTTGTTTGATTCATATATTTTTTTATACTTAACGATGTGATTCAAAAAATAAATTGAAAAATTGTCTAGTTGTATAAATCATTTGGTTTAAATTGATTTAAAAATTAGTTATATAAAATACAATGAACAGATTCATAATACCTTTTCATGATACAAATAACAGATTCATTATATTTTTTCATTCATCTAATGATTCTAATTGATTTTTAATGATTTTTTTTTGTGTATTTACTCTAATGAGTCTGGAATTAAGTTTCGTTAAACAAAAACGAAAAACCAAATACAAAATTTACTGATTATTTTTAAAACTTCTTTGTTCCATTATTTAATAGTAAAAAAAACTTGAAAAAATATTAGAATTAATTTAAAATCAATATACAGTAAAGATTAAATTGTATTGCATTTTATGTATTTTTTGACCAAAAAATATTTTGATCAATTATTTTTTTAAATTTCAATTCCAATGCAGATTTTAAGTCGTTTTAAAATTTTAACTTTGGTGTTTTTTTTTAAATTTTAAATAGATTCACTTTCTAAACAATATATCATATATTTTTTTTTTAATTTATGATTTGAATTTGGTTATTTTTTTAAGCTTTTTAGATTAGTAGAATAAAAACTGTGTTTTTATCTTAAAATCTTGGAAAACAAAACAAACGAGTTTCATAAACATTTATAAGGAAAGTCCCTAACATGATTGAATTTCTTGAATAAAATTTTATAAATAAAATTACAACAATTAATTTTTAATTGTAAATGGAAAGAAAATTAATTTAAAATGAAAAAAATGAAAAATATTCGGTAAATTGAATTCTACAGCTAATTACGAAAAATTTTTGTTGACTTTTGGAACATGAAAAATTAATTTTTATTGTATAATAATAATGTTGTAGATATAATAAAATATTTTAAAAAAATATTAAATTTCAGTAAAACTTTTAATTAATATCTCAGTATTATATTCATGATATTAATACTTTTAAGATTTAATTATGAATTTTGGAAGAGATTCGTTATAAATTAGCTCTTTAAAATGTAATTTTCATAATATTTATTATTTAATAAAAAAAAAAAAAACAAGAAAGAAATAACTATGGTATCTACAAAATTAAAAAGCTTCATTAAATTTTCTTTTTGTAGCATCATATTTACCAGATCATACTATAAAAACTTTTATCTCAATATTCTTTAAAAAATTGCATATATTTAGGAGAATCTTTATTTTCTTTCTGTACATAAGAGCAGAACATAAAAGAATGTTATTATTTCTGTTATTTGTTTTTCAATTTAAATTTAAATTCTAAGTATGATTTTCATAAAATGTATGTTTCTTCATATTTTTAAAATAATAAAAAATTAGATAAATTAATAAAATTTAGTCAATTTTTTTATGTTTCTTATTTAGAAAATAAAATATAAATTGTAACTTTACTCCTTTTACAATTTGTTAATTCCAAATTTTCATTACTATTGATTTTATAATATTGATTGTTTTGATTATTATACATTTTTATAAATAAAATATACCTTGCATTGATCGTCCTGATTCAAATTGATTTTCATCTTCAACACCATCAAATGAAAAATTTAATTCATGTGTTTGTAAATAACGTTCAGCACGATTTAATAATGATTCTGAATGACTAGATGAACCGAATGAACGACCATTTTCAACACGATCAACAGTTAATCCACCAAATAATGGTAAAGTTTTTTCATTATCAATTTCATTGATAAAACTAACAATATCCTTTTCAGTATCGATATCCTTGGTAGCACCGTTAACGGCAGCAATTAAACACAATGTAAATACAAATAAAATTTTAGCGTACATTTTTAATTATTATTAATTTTTTATTTTTTTTGTTATTATTTAATTTATTTAATTTATTTTTATTTTGTCCTAGGACTATAATTATTATAACACTAGAACCGTTTAATTTATTTGTTTTGTACACTGAAAGTACTAATGAATAATTGTGATTAAACAAATAATTGTTAATGCTATTTATTAGATTTTTTTTTTTTTTTAATTTTTGTTGAATTCAATTTCAATACATTTTTTATTTTTTGATTTTGTAATAAATATGTATAAAAATAAATAAAATCATATATAAAAAATAAAAAATTGTAGGTGAGAATATGGTAGGGGTTCAATAGTATTTTTTTTTTTTTTTTGTATTTCTATCTTAAGAAACCTTAATTAAAACATTTAAAAAATATATTGAAAAAGAAGAAGAAGAAAAGTAAACCTAAGACCATAATGTAAAAGAAAATATTTTCGGAAATAAAAAAAAAAAATATTAAAATATATCAAACGGTTTTTGCCCTAAACGATTGACAAAAACGCATAAATAATTATTTTTTAAAAACTCAAAACACTATCTATTCAATTATTTTACACCTATTTAAGACATTACAATAAAAACTATAATACAAATCAATTTTTTTTTTTATTTTTCATTTTGTCTTGTTCCAAAATAAAAATATAAACCAAAACAATAAATTGTATGTGTTGTGTGATACCCTATAATTAATTTGTATTCTAAATGTTATTTCATAAATGTCACTTTTACGTGACAATTTTTCTTAAAAATCAAAATTCCAAACTACAAACTACAAAATGTTACAAAAAAAAAAAAAAAATTATACAAAATTTTAAAAAAATTTCTTTTTAATATTATATTTTTATTTTTGAGTTAATCCAAAAACCTGCATACCTTTATTAAAAAAAAATTGTGTCCCATTCAATCTTTTCATTCACTTATTCATCCATAATGTATTGTAAACCGCAATTATTGTTCCGAAATACCAAAACAAAAAAAAAAAAACAAAAAAACAAATAAAAAACAAATAAAAAAAAAAATTTTTATTTTACGGGCCACATTTAAAAATTCACCTCTTGATAGAGTGCCATCATTAAAGAATATTTAGGTTACAAATTCTCATATTAGGTATTACATATTGTTGGGTACTGGGTGTGTTATACATGCATTCATATAAAGTAATCATATTCTCATTTAACATTTTAATATCACTATATTATTAACAATCAAGAAAAGACTATACGAACGAAAGAGAGATAAATACAAAAAAAAAACATGATTTTTTTTGTAAATGTCACCCACTTTTAGTTTCGTTTTCATTTTCATTTTCAATTTTTGTAAATTCAATTTAATTTTAGTATCAATTTGTAATTTTTTTTTTTTAGAAAAATGTGAGCGAAAAATACTCAAAATCAGTTATAAACTTCCGTTTAACATAAAATTTTTACTGATATGTTATCGAAAATGTTAAATGAATTTAAAATTTTAGTATGCATAACTTGTGCGTACCTCTTTTGTTATTACTACTAATAGTTTATACATACTACATTTGAGTATACAAGTGTCTACCGTTTGGTGGTTGAACTCGAAAATTGTTTTTTTTTAAAATTTTTTTTTTATTTTATTTTATTCCTTTTCTTTTCCGTCTTCATTTTCTTCAAATTCAAAGGAGAATGTGTATATGCTTTTTTTACAGTTTTGTTCAATTGAATATTTTTTTTTTGGGACAATATATTGGGCGATCTTCTATTTATTGTGAAAGAAAGAACGAGTCTTCTAGTTTTTAAGTTTAAGATTAATCAAAATTAAATTTATTACAACGATTTTAATAAACATTACATAATATAAATAAACATAAAGTTAGAAAAATTGACCATTAGTCTTGCAAAGGTATATAGCGATAGTTCAGTCGAACAGCTGTTTATGCGCCACCTGTTTTCTGTCAGAAAATATATTGTTTACTTTTATGTATATGGTGACTTTTTATATGTATATTGAATATTTGTTAATATATTTTTATTTAATTATTTATATTACATTCATTTTTTTTTTTTCATTTTTTATGAGCCATGAACGAAAAATAGATTATAATTTATTTAATTCATTTAATCTTTCCATTACGAATTAAATTTGTAAATGATACAACAATATCGTCATATAAATAATAATAATATAATCATTAAATGATATATAACCTTGTCAACAGCAAATAAAACGAGGAAGAATACAGTTGCCTTTGTCAACTCTTAGATAACCGTACGAACCGTTAGTATGTTAACAGCCTGTCACTCTGCTCACAATATTATTTTTTTAATATTTTAGTATTTTAAAATAATTTGGGTGAATTTTATAATTTCTAGAACTATGGGTTGTACATATATTCAAACTATATGTTTATATGTACATTCTTCGAAAGCAGATTTTAACCTTTCACATAACGATTATCAATCCAAAACTTTTTCAAATATTCTATAGTACCATTTAATACTAAGCGGTAAATGTATATTAAATTTACTTAGTACAAAATAGTAAATATAATTTTAAATATTATATTATATTATATTTAAATATTCCATTGACAGAATAATTTCTTATAAGTACAATAAAATACATATATGTATGTAAATACGGCACTATATAATGTACATATATACTCTTATCATTCATTCACTAGTGACATATACGATATGTAAATAAACATGATACTATATAAGTATGTATGTATATCAATATCATATAAATAAAAATTCTTCAAGCAACCGTTATGTTGTATATTTATTTACATTTTTATGTACTACGCATTATATCCTCAACAATTTCAAATTATCGAGTAAAACAAAATGGAAAAAATTCGTTTTAAAGAAATTTGTTCGAAAATTTGAAAAAATCAACTAACACTTTCGTCAATTATAAAGTAACCCTATATTATTAAAAAAATTTGTTAACAGAAATAAGAGTATAATGTTGAAGCTTTAATTTTTGTGTATTACTTCAAAAAAATTCTAACAGGTGTTCAAGTTACAGGTGTTTAAAAATAGGAAATTTTCAGTTTTTGACTCCTTACAGCTCCTAAACGGGGGGTGATACAAAAAAAATTTCTGAAATGACTCATACTTATTTTTAAAGATCTAACTTCTGTCAAAATTTCCAACTTAAACCGTTTAGAAGATAGAAGGGTTAAAGAATTTTGCAAAATTTTAGTTTCGCATAACGGTAAATTAACACATCGTATGCCACAAATATATATTTATTGTATATATACTTTTAAAGCTAATAAAAGTAGTAATCGTTTGGCGTTTTCAGAATGAAGATATACCTTATAAAACTTGTGCTATAACAATTTAAATATAGAGCTTTTTCGAACCTTTGGGGAGCTGTAGCTCCGTAACGGGTGGGGCTACAAAAAAAAGTTATTAAAAATAAAATTAATATTTTTGTGAGATCTATCAGTAGTTAAAATTTCATAGCTCTATTGCAAAAAAAATGTGGGGATCTAAAAGTTAGGTGTTCGAGAGCTACCCTAAGGCTTGGTCCAAACTCAACCAAAAAAAATAGGGAACCTACAAATTACTCCTAGAATATTTGGTGTAAATTTCAAGATTCTAGCTTACTTAGTTTTTGAGTTAGGGTGCTGACGGACGGACATGGCTCAAAAGTCTTAGAATTTTTTTCTGATCCGATCCATACCTTTGAAGGTATATCTAGCTCGCTTATTTCGAGGTGTTACAAACGGAGGAGTAATTTTATTATACCCGATCCTATCGTACGGGTATAATAAACGCCACAATTATGATTTTAAAATTCAAATTGGATTTAGACAGCTACAATAATGTTGATCTAAATTTCACAATATATTGTCTTCCAAAGAAATTGACATTTACCTATTCTGATTAAATACATATTATTTATAATTTTTTTTATGTATTTTTGATGGTATATTTGGTTGTATATTTGGTTGTATTTTTAATATGTATTTTATATCCAATACTAAAAAATACATACAATACTATTGCATGTATTTGCTGTAAAATTATTTTAACTTAACCTTAAAATTTTTTAAAAAATTTTTTACGAAAAATTATTCGCAAAACAAATTTAGAATATAAAAGTGGTTTACCCATTTAATACATATTTGGCAAAAAAAAAAAAAATATTTTAAAGAGAGATTTCCGAAAAAAAAATTTTTTTTTATTTTTTAATATGGATTATAGAATCTCGTTCTACATTCCAAAATAGCAGTTATTTTTTTTTTTTTGTATTCTATAAAGATCAACACAATTACAAACATAGTTCCCGATTAAGTATCGATTAAAATTGATTTCAAGTAAAATTTGATTTAAAATCAAGAAGAAAAGAAAAAATTTTTTTTTGTTTTTTTTGAAAACGTACTGGTAGCATTGGAATTGCGAGAAAGTATTTTACGTTAAATTCCAAAACGATTTATTATTTCATTCATTTCATTTCATTATTATTAATTTTTTTTTTTTTTTTTTTTGTGGATTTTTAATAATTATTATTATATTGAATTTATAATAATATTTTAATAGTATTTGTCGTCATTTTAATTATATTGTGTTGATAGAATTTTTGGGATTATCCTAAATATATGAAGCTTTAATCATTCAACTTTAAAAGATTTTATTTTACAATTTTCTTTTTTTTTTTTTTTGTGTTATTTTAGTAAATAATTTTATGATACATTATTGAAAGCATGTATAAATTTAAATAAATTATAATTGATTTTGTAATCGATTATAATTTTATTTAAATTTAAATAGAATTAAATTTTTACGAAGTAGCATTATAATAATATGATGAATGTGACTGGAAAATGCCAAATAGAATGAATGCAGATAGATAATAGATATTCTTATATATGCTGTTGGGATAAAAAACTTAATACATATTTTATTTATTTTCGAATTTTATATTACATTTCTGAAAACGAACAAAAGTAACTCCAATTTGGTTATACTTCCGAAGAAGGGTGATCATCGATTTAGATGACGTCATCATATAACGGTAGTTTGTAAGTCTAAGTTTTCGTATATATATGCCATTAGTATCGATGTCGCCACCTAATGGCCAAAAATGCATTACAAAATTTTCTTAACATTTGGTACTATTTTAATTAAAGCATTATATTTTTCCCATTGATTTAAATTGAAAATTGTTAAGAAAAGTTTGATTGGTGATTGGTACAGGAATGATTTTTAATTATACGGGGTCGATGACATGTTATAGCCCCACAGGTCATAAGCCTAATATGGGGTTTTGTTTCACCATAGTATAACACCATAACTGCAAATATATGTTATGATCCACTACGGTGGATTATAAATCCATACAAAATTTTGGTGGGTTTTTGACTCACCAAAATTCATAAAAAAGTTGTGGTGTTTTGACACAGTGTAAGTGAGTTATAATGCCATAAAATATAGTGTCATACTTCCATAATGTTCAGCCAAAAATTTATATTATGTAGACAATAGGATATTATCTAGCTATTATACAAAAATCAAAGGGACAATTTTAGATTTAATTGCGAGAGTTAGTTATGTATGTACGAGATTCAGGTCTTCAAGAATGCTTTGATACATCCTTGATGCCAATTTTAAAAGAATATTCCAGTTTATAAATATTTTAAAAATATGTAAACAAAATAATAAAAAAAAAAATAAAAGAATACATTTTATTATTAATATTTGAGAGGAGAATATTCACGTTCATTAATAGATTTTCTGAAATAAATATGCAAACAATTGAATTGTCTTTTTCCGAAATTTTTTGAAAAGTAAATTTAGAAGAGTTTCTATATGTTACATATAAGTATTCTGGAAAAAGGGAATAGCCTGATTTTGTAACCAACTATAAAATCCCTCCTAATTATTTTTTTACATATCCATGAAAAATGTATGTAAAATATAATTAGGGGGGATTTTAGCGATGGCTACAAAATCAGAGTAATCCCCTTTTCCAAAATATTTATTGATAATATGTATTTGTGATGTTTTAAATTAGGATGAGAAAATGAAGTGAAGTGAATTTGAAGAAAGTCCTTATTTTGTTTATTATTTTTTTAAATTTAAAAATTAAAAATTCAAAATAAAAAAATAAAAAACCGTTTTAATTTATTTAGGTTTTTTTTAGATGGGTCACACTTCCATCAAAACCATCTGTGATCTTATAACTCACTACCATTGGAACACAACACTACAAAAATTATTGTGGTATAACCCACTATATGTGGGCCAGTGGCCTTTGGGGCTATGACACGTCACCTATGGAGTTATACGAAAATTATTATAGATACTTATCACCAAATAATTAGTTGTGAAAATTTATAAATAATAAAATTAAATATTAGGAAACATAATTTTCATCTTTATTTTAAATAATTTAATTAATATTTTATTTCCTTTAAAATTTATGTAATAATTAGAAATAATAAAATGTTTTGTTCCATTATAATTTCTGTTTCATCTTTTTTTCTACTTGCTATTAAAATTTAATTTATATAATGTTAAATAATAAAGTAATTAAATATTCTAAAAACAAATTTTCTGTGAATTTCATTTTTATTTATTTATTTATATTAATATTACAAATCACATAGGATATTGCAATATTACAAAACCATCGGCTACTAGGGCCATTATAGGTCGAATACTATTTTTAAATTATATACTAATATTATATATTTTGTTTTATTTTATATATTTACACTATATTTGGTAGCAAACGGGATTTGTTTTCAATTAATAAAACTTGCTACCTTGCAGGATTTGAACCCGCACTCCCTCGATTAATAAGCCACATGCTTAACCAATAGACCACCGAGGCCCCTTTTAATTTATCAAGAATTTGTAGCACAAAAAAAATTGCATACTTTTAGAATTATTCAGTATGATTTCAGTACAAGTTTTCAAAATAGATATACAATATATTTTTAATTTTTGTCAAACTTATGTTACAAATAATATTTTTATAAAGTATAAAAAATTTTTTTGTGTGGCTGAAATGTTAAAATGTCAGATTGATTTGAAAAAATAATAACAATTTGACAGATTAAATTTGACAGGTAAGGTAACAAAATTGACCGTAAAAAGATATAACGAAATATTGACGTAATATATAGACAAAAACTAATTTATACGTCATCATCAATATTGCATTACATATATTATTCAATAAAATTTTCTAACATCTATATTATGACATATTTGGAAGCGTACCTGTTCGCAAAATCTATATGTCAAATTTCCATTTCACCTAATGTTATTTGGCATAATTTATTATTTCACAAATTTCATTTTAGAAAAATTACCACATTGCAAATAGTTTATTTATCAAATAGGACTCTTTGTAACTAACACTTTTCACAACAATCCACTTATTTTAATTCGTTATTAATGATAATAAAAAAACGAATTAAAGGTAACGGTATTATTTTCTAATTTTTGTTGTTGTTGTTTGGGATATAAGTAAACCACCACTATTTTTCCCAACTTTTTGGAGTTGCTTTGGACTTTTCCCAACTTTTTGAACTAGACCAAAAAGATATTCCACGAACACAAAATTATGTAGAATCGTGGCATCACAGAATATTTGCATGTCAGACTTTATAGAATTATGGACGTGTTAAAAAAAGAAATTATAGATTTGTAAAGACGGAAATGGAGAAGTTTGAGATTGGTTGTGAACCTATCGTAAAAAAGAAAAAGTATTTTTTAAAACATAAGAAAATTAAAAGAATTTTTTTTTTTTTGTGCTTTTCGCTGCCACGTAAATATGAACAGGAAATTATACAGCCTTTTCTTTCCAGGGGTGGCTGTAAATGTTGTAAGGAGGAATAACTTTTACGACGCGTGTAAGATTCGAACCCAAAAAATTTTGGGGAAACATTTTTCTAAATTCCAAATACTATTTGCAAAACTTATGTTTGCCAAATATATTTTTACGAAGTGTCTCATTATGCCAAAGAACCATTTGTAAAATATGTCAAATGGAAAGTTGCAAAATATCCGTTTTGTCAAAAGATAGTAGGCAAATTGGTATTTTGCAATTTAAAATTCAGCTAATGTGTACAAACCGATATATTTTTACTATTTCCGATAGATAAAAGAAAAAAAAAATCATAGATAAAAATATCTATATAAATACATTTATTTATAAAATTTAATTTTGTATCTAAACTAAACTAGATACAAAAAACACATACATAACAACAAAATAGTCATAAATAGCACAACATAGAGAACAATCATTTGAATTTTATAAAATATTATCCAAAATTATTAAAAAATGTCAATAACAACAATAACATAATAAATACATGGACAACAATCTAGGTCCTATTATTTCTTTTCTATATTTTAATTATTTAGTTAATTTAATTTTCCTAGCTTTGTTTTAAACATTTTTTATTTTATAATATTAAGGATCAATTGTTATCTATAGAAGCTTTCAATACCAATTAAATAGAATATTTTTTTCTAATTATAAAAAAAGTTTACTGCAGATGATGCGATATCTGCAATGAAATGCATACATTTTTTTTTTGTATTCAATTCAATTCAATTCAATTCAAAGAAAAATAATTTTTTTTTTTTTTTTTTAAATTGAAAAATTTTTTAAAATAATTATTGTGATAAATGATAATATTATTAAAGGAAATAACAAAAAGTTTAAGAATTTTTTTGAAAAAAATTTACTGTTCATAATCTATTTAAGAATAATTCAAATTATAAATCTACAGAATAAAACAACAATGTTATATTCCTATATATGTATATAGTTTTTCTTTCTACATTCGTATTTAGTATAATTCATCTTTTAAAAATTTATTAATACTAAGTAAATTTTCAAACTCATTCTTTCAATATAATTATAAGAGTCCTTTTCAAAATATCTGAAAAAAAAAACAAAAAAAATAAAAATTAACCTATAGAATTATAAAGTACTGGACTCTTCCTATTAACATAAACTTTTTAAATTATTGCAAAAAATGGTTTCTATAAAATAATACTTTGTTTTTACAAAATTACTGTAATTTCATTTCAATTCACAAAAATTCACAATAGCTTAATTATTTTGCTTTTTATTTCCGTCCGAACATTATTCTAACGGTATAATAAATTTGTCATTACTTTTATAATATTATATTCTTGCTCAGAATTAAATTCGGAGTCGATTTAACTATTTGTGTTAATTTGTCTGTCCGCACAATACGGCAATTACAAAATAATAATGTTCCAGTTCTTGCAATTTTTACCATTTAATTTTTTAATATATATACTAATATCACCTTTTCCATGAAATTGAATAAATTCGACTGATGAGTTCGAATACAAATTCCAACTTTTCATTTTTATATGAGCATAACTTAACGTCTAATTATGCTGAATGCTGCAATTTTCTCAAAAGAAATTTAAACTTCTGGAAAAGTTAGTTGGTGAAATGAAATAGTTTCTGGAAGCTGTTATAAAATTTGCTGTTCATATCTTCGTATTTAATTAAGCTATACGTCTGCAATTGTGTCAAAGATGATCAATTTAATGTAATAACTTCAGTAAAATTTGATTAGTTTACCAGATAGTAGAATCAAATTGGTGTCAAACAATTCCAAAATTTACATAAATAATATATATATGAATTTTTTTTTTGAAAAATGATTAAATTTTATAAAAACAGTACATATAAATGTTTGTACTGGTATCCTACTGTTCCTGTACACAAGAAAGATATTATACAGTCTTACTTTACACAAGAATTTCTATTAATTTTGTAATTAATTTCCAATTTTTAAACGTATCTATTAAATTGAAATTTTATCAAATAGATACTCGTAGGTTATTACTTCAATATAGAATTCTCTGCGGGAATTAAAATGAACCAGTAATAAATATGTATGCATGTACCTACCTATTTTAAAATAATAATAATGCAATATATTCAAATACTTGTGCTGATGACAAGTTTTCATTTAAATTCATTGATTTTCAAATTTTGTTTGTTATTATTTTTAGGATCTAAAAATGAGTTTTTCATTAAATTTTATTTTGACTCAATGTTTTATATAAGATTTTAATTTCCAGCATTCCATGTCACAAAAAAAAAAAAAAATTTATCTAAAGCAAAACAAAAAAAAAGGATACTAAATATGAGATTTATTGCTTTGCCTATAAGCCATTATTAACCGAAAAATCATATAGATAATTATGGGTGTTTCTATACTGTAAACAGTTTGAATTGAATTGCATTATTATATATGTATATACAAAGACAAGGGTATTATTTATAGTAGGAGAGAGCTGGTTTTTGTAAATTCTGAGTAAAAATTTAATATCGTAAAATTTGAACATTATTATGTATACCATATAACTATAAGTATGTGTACAAGTAGGTTGTTGTATATAATATTAGAATTCGTTTAAAATTTATACGCAGTATATAATTCGGGATGATGTCATAATTCCAAAAAAGAAAAATTCCACAGAAAAAATTCTATAAGGAAATCTTCTATTCTATAGACGATTTTATATAGTTACATATTATGCGTGTAAAGAAATAATTAGAAAGGATTTTATTGGTGATTACAAAGTTCCCCTTTTCTAGAATATGTATATACCTATATGTGTATGCGAGCTTCTGAACTATAGGAGGAATTTTAAAGTTGAATTCAAAATCAGAGAAATAGGGTTTTTACAAAATGTATATATATGTATATATATATATATACATGTATATGTGAGATTCTGAATTAGAAGGAATTTTATAGTTGGTTACAAAATCAGAGTTTCAATAATTTGTTAAGCAACCCGTCACTATTTAAAGAGCTTGCCATTAAATTTTGCTTTTACTATTTTTTTTTTTTGGATTTATTTTTTTTTTTAACGTTTTTTTTTCGGTAATTTTTTTATTTGGGATTTTTTTTTTTTGGAATTTTGTACCTAATCCGATCATTTCTAAAATTTTTTCTAATATTTTCATTTAACAAAGAGATAATAAAAATAATGAACTTTCAGTATATAAACAGTTATAATGCGATAATTACTAAGTTTAATATTAGTTTTAAAATGTGAAAAAGGCAAGATAAGATGTCAATAGGTACCATACTTGTATTTTACAGTAATTATATTTAATTTTAATTAATTTTCGAATTTGAAGAAAAATTTTATATAAGGTATATAATAATTTTTAAAAAAAATCTGGCTAGGTACACATATAAAAATATATTTTGCTTATTTATTAAGTGGAAAGTTAAAAAAAAAAATGTATTTGTATTACAAAATATTACATATTATGCAAATTAGGTATTAATAAGACATCAGGTTTTTTTTTGGAGATTGGAGATAATGTTTTTGCCAATTTGTAAAGTATATGTTTCATAAATTTAAGTACACGCGGGAGAATTAAATTGGTAGAGTTGAAAGTAAAATTTCGGTAGAGAGATCTACATAAGTGTCAACAGTCGTTAAGCTCAGTACACAGAGGCGAGCTAAAATTGTAAGGTTGTGAGAAAAATCTAGTTAGAGTTATGGATATGTCTGAATATTTCTATCTTAGAGCTCTATATCAATTGTACACTCAATACAAGAGATTTTTTGCTAGAAATAAAACATTTTTAACTATAGAGAAATTTTTGTATCAACGATGACTCACTCCACAGATCTAAAAACGTGTTTGAAGATTTGTAGAATTTAACCGTAACTTTTCATGTAATTCACGAATTTTTATATATTATGACATTATTTGAAGTATGTGTGTTTGTATGTATGTTTGTGTACAGTGTAAGTAATTAATAGTAAATATTTTGTTTTATAAAAAAACGGTTTTCTTATCAATTTATACACCACGAACTACCACTGATAAAACTATACTAAACAACTACGAGAAATTTCACTATACTTAAGTTTTCGTAGAGCAAATTTTCTGTAAAGTTACACTCTCGTGTAAACACATTTGGTACAGAAAGCTTTTGTTTCCTTAAAGCTTTACCAACTTTAATATCCAGTGTGTACTTAGCTTTAGAGTAAAATTGTCTTTTATTTCTACAAAACTACAAAACGTAAAAACCTTAAATATGAAATTTCAAACAAACATCGTACGCACGCACACACACCCACACACCCACACACCCACACACCCCACACACAGGCAGACATCACGCTAAAAATTTTTTTATAGTCTTCTACGCACCGGAGTAGTGCATTTTTGCCAAAATCTTGGGCACAAATTTTTAGTATGAAAACAATACCTACTCTATACATGATTGTATGCGATCGGTAAAAAATTAATAGCTGAGGTTTGTTAATTTACATATATTATAATATTATGTATGTTTCATTATAAAAAAATAAATTTATTTATGTTTTTTTAAGAACTGCTCTTTTTATTTAACAAAATTATTGTAAATTTACATACAAAATAAGTTTTAAACAAATTAAAACAATAATAACAATATATAAAATTAATAAAATAAATAATTATTAAAATAAAAATTAATTAATTTAATAGATATTATATTAATTTTAATAAATATGAAAATGATTTTAATTTGATATATTAATGATTTTACAAAAATTTTAAATCTTTTAACTTTTATATATTTATAATATTATGTATTTTCGAATTTCGAAAATGATTTTTTTTTTTTATTATATAAATAAATTTATACTATCGAAAAATTAGAAAATCAATAAATTATATAATATTCTATTAATGACTTAGTGATTTTTTTTTTCTTTTTTCTTTTTAAATAAAAACAAAGTATTAATTAATGTTTATTTGCTAATTTGGTATTTCTTTTATGCATTTAATTTATATTTAAACATATTGACTTTTCATTTACTCTTTTAATTATCACTAACTGTGATAATTAATATTATTATATATTATTATTAAAATTATCTTAAGTTTACTTTTACTTTTAAATTATATAAAAAATAAATAAATATTAAATATTTAACATATAATTTACTTTTTTATTTTTTTTTTGTTTGTTCGTTTGTAGCTTGTATATAAATAAATAATATTATATTATATAAAATATTTAAAATTATTATTATATAATTTAAGCTTTTTTGTTTTTTTTTTTGTTTTTATTAAATTTAATTAAAATGTATCTATTGTTGTTCGATTGGAGCTTGTCCTCTATAAGCAATATCTTGCGCTTCTTGTGTATCATAACTACGAGCATATGGATAACCGGCAGTACCAGCTGCTGTCCATCCAGCATTACCATTTTGCCATCCGGCATTATTATAACCGGTGTAACCACCACCACCAACACCACCTAATTTACCACCTAAACCACCTAAAACACCACCAGCTCCACCAGCACCAAATAATTTTGATGCACCTAATAAAATGGCCATAACAAAAGCAATTTTAGCAACAACAACAGCTTTAATAGCTAATAAAGCCAATCCACCAAGGAAAATTGGAATCATTGCAATTAATTTAGCACCAACAGCCATCATTAATGGTCCCATAAGTTTTTTCATTTTTCCACCGCGTCCTATTAAAAAGAAATTTAAAATATAAATATAAAATATTTAAGTTTACAAGGTAAAAAACTATATTTTTGCAGATATTTTTATAGTAAAATTAACATCATTTAAAGTTTAATTAATCTTATTACTAATACTTACTTCCTTCCTCAATAGCACGTGCAACTTCTTCTGTTGTTTCTTTTGGTACTTTAACTTGTAAATTATGTGTTTTAAAGAATTCAATAGCAGAATCCATTGCCAAATCTAATAATCGTCCAGTTTTTTCTTCAGATTCTTTTGGTAATTCTGTCATAATATCATTTTCAGATAATGATTTACCATTGCGAACTGATACACTTTGATCTCTATATAAACGAAAGTTAAAAAAAAAAAAACACAATAAGAAAAAAAAAAAAAAAAAAACAATTTAAAATAAACCCAAATTTCTAATATTTATAAAAAAAAAAAGCAAAACAAAAAAAATTAGCAAAACAAGAAAAGCAACTTAATATCGTGCTGACATAATGACACAAAATTGAAAACAAGTGATTCTTTTTTAAAAAGTAATAAAAACAATAGTTCAAAGCTATAAAAAAAGTTCAAAACAATTAATTTTGAGCTAAAAAAATCAAAAGCATTCCCAAAAAAAAAAACAAGTTTTTTGGCATTTTTTTTTTCTTATGTGTTTTTAAGAAGCGCGCGTAATAAGTTCGCATACAAAACTCTCATTGTCATTCTCATGTATAGTAAAAAAGTTTTTGACTGTTATCTCAAAACCGTAATAATAAAAACAAGTTACATTTAACAAGAGCAACAAATTTCATTCATAAAGAAAAAACACAAAATTTCTCACTTTAAAAATTCTGCTGTTGAACTTCGTTTGATCTTGGGACAAAAACGAAAAAAAAAAAAAAGACAACAGATAAAAAAGAATTCAAAAAAAAATCTGTGTTAAATTTTATACTTATCAGATATGGATCTTTCCGATGAAACAAACCATTGAAAAGAGTTTTTTGGAAACAAAATAATTTTTTTTTTTAATACCATTATCCATCTTGAGATCACTATTAAATCATTCATAAAAATTTATTCGCAGATAAGTGAGCGAAAGAGATACAAATACATAATACATTTCAGTGAATGAATCAATGAAACATTTTTTTTTTTTTGGTATGCTGCGGTAAATTGTTGCCGACGACAAAATGTGTTATGAAGACGATAATAATGTTATGCGATGATTTATAAACCAAAAGAAAAAAAAAAAAAAAAAAAGAAAAAGAGTTATAAACTGACGCAATAATGTCCATTTTTAAGATAAAAAAAAACAAAACAAGAAAAAGAAAGAAAGAGATGAATAAAATAAGAAAAAAATAATTTTTTTTCTTTTAAATTTTTATTGCACAATATACCAAACCATATATTGTAATTTAATTATTGATATTTTTTTAGTAAAACTGTAACTGGTTCTGCATGATTTTGTTTTTTTTTTTTCTTCGTGAACTTACTGTTACTTTCATGGAAGCACAAAGTTTTTTCTTATCATTTCGGAAATGTTTTTTTTTTATTTTTATATTTGTTTTTATTATCAAATTATCATCAATGAACTTAATGATTAAGTCATCATTAATGAAAATTTACAAAAAAAAAAAAAAAAACAAAATGGTGAGTCAATTACTATACAGTTATACAGTTAACCAACAATTATTCTCTCGTTTTCACTCATGGATTATTGGATTATTAAAGTATTATGATCCCAATCGAAAATAAAAGCTGTTAATTTACAAAAATTAAAAAAAAAAAAAAAAAAAATCTTGTTTGTAATTTTATCGAAATCTTTAATAGGTAGGTACCAATGTACCTAACTAATCTTTAGTGTTTTTTAATGGATTTTTTTGTTATAACATTTGAAAACTCGATTAAGTAAAGGCGTTTTTTTTGTATACCCCTTTATTATTAACTAAACACTACGAATTGGTTCCTTTATACATAATATGTAGATTTAGTTAAATGGGAGGGAAATAGGATATTAAAAGGAAGTTAAGTGATTGAATGGAAATTAACCTATAAAGGTTCGTTTTAAATTTTTGCAAAATGTAGAATGCAAACGTTTTATACAGAAAGAGGGAAACACCTTAGATGAAAGCATATTCCACATCTTAGCAGTTCTTACAACCAATGAAGTTTCTGTGCTCATTTTTAAACCTTCTGGGATTTTTTTATTGATTGTATATAGAAATGAGCAGTTAAAGCCTCTTTGGTGTTACTTTGGAATTGTTTGAGAAGAGGCATAATTGCCTTAAGTTCAATTGAGCAAGTGTCGTTACCTACAAGATATCTATATAACAGAGAAATTGCTTCAATATGATCAATATGATCAAAGTTAATAGTCTGTTGAATGCCAAAACACCTTCTTCTATAATAAAAATAGAAAAGTAATGTTTCAAATTTATATAGTTTTCGTTTACCGGAAACTATTAACTTTTCGTAAATTCGGGTTTTTACATGTGAAAGATTGGGTTTTAACATGTTTATTTATGCTAAAAATACAAAATACAAAAAATAATAAAAAACGATTCTATTAAAAATATATCATAACACCTTTATTAAAAAAGGTGTTTACTAAATTAAAAAAAAAAATGTCTTCCTTTCTAAAATTAAAATTAAATATAAGATACTGTAGGAGCCGCGGTGGCCTAATGGGTAAGAGCATATAAAATACCCTATTAACACCGAGGAAATGTGGCTTCAAATCCCACACATGTCCTTAGAATAATTCCCCCTTACGAAATTTACAGCCAGGCCTAAAATGGAAAGGCTGTGTAAATTTCTTGTCTCATTTATGTGGCAGAGCAATAAAATAAAAAAAAAAAAAATATACAGTATTTAAAATAGAATGTTCATGATTTTTGAATGGTTTAAAATTGAAATGAAGAGGTTAAAATTTTTGGCTTAGAAATATGTATATGAGAAAAAATTAGTATGAGAATAAAATTTTCATTACTATTAAAGCAAAATTCATTACTAATAAGCCAAAAAAAAAACAACCTAGTTTTATTCATTAAATTAATAATACACCTCTTCAATATGATATTTCATTAATTTAAATATTTTTTAATAATAATATTTATTAATATGATCTGATTTATTTATTTTTTATAATAATTTTCAAAAGAAAATCAAAAATTTTTTTTATCATGCGATATATTTATAAATTATAATTATGGATTATTTTAGTCTTGATTTTATTTTAAATAAACACTTAAATACAATATAATTCATCATGATGATATTTAAGATTCATTTAAAAATATTGATTTGCTTTATTTTAGTTTTTTTTCTCCCCATTTTAATATTTCAATTTTTCAACTTCTTGAGACTTAAAAGTAGTACGTACTTAAAAAATTCAATAGAAAATTGAATGGAAAATAAAATATTTTTACATTATGTTAAATATGTATATATAAAGTATCTATATCTATATATTGATGAAAAAAAGAAAAACAAATTAAAATAAAATTATAGAATTTAATATTATCTGAGTTATTGTACGAAACAATAATACCAACTGAACAGAAAAAAAAAAAAAAAATAAATTAATGCTAAATACGAAATAAAATGATTTTTAAAATTAATTTTAAAGCTAAATTTAAAATAAAATGTTTTTGTAAAAAAAAAAAAATAGGATATTATAATATATAATACTTATGTCTTTAATATTAAATTGAGTTTTTTTCAAATTGATTGGCTTAGCATAAAAAAAAAAAAAAAACCAAAAAAAAAAGAATAAGAAGTTGATTCGTAATAAAATACTTTAAATTTAATTGATTTGATTGAATTTAAAACAAAAAAAAAAAAATCGATTCAATGGAAAACAATTAATAATGAAAAAAAATCGATTATCCTTCAACTTAAATCATTAAATAATTATCTCTGTATTTTTAAATTTATAATTTGTCGATAATATTTTATCTTTTTGAAATGCTATCAAGAATTTAGGATTATACTTATACGTCTTACAATTATAGATTTTAGTGCATGTAAAATTAGGAAAACTTGTAAAAAATTAAATAAATCATATTACAATTTTGTAACTAATAAAGAAAAACTATGGGTGAGTCCCAAAATCCACAAAAAACCAAAATCCATAATGATTTTTGCCATAAAAAAACGATAATTATTTTAAATATTTAGTTGTTGAAATATGTATGTATGCAAGTAAAAATAATAAGAAAAAACTTTAGAGTTGATTATAAAATCAGGGTCCAAAAATTTCTTTAGTGGGAGCTTGGGATCGGCAGCTCCTCCTTTTTTAAATTATTTGTTGTGTAGGTATATTGATATGTAAAAATGATAATTAAGAAGGACTTTTGAGTTGGTTACAAAATCAGGGTCCAAAAATTTCTTTAGTGGCAGCTTGGGAACGGTAGCTCCTACTGCTTTAATTTTTTTTGATGAAATATGTATGCAATAAAAATAATTAGGAATAAATTTAAAATTTGTTACAAAATCGGAGGTTTTTGCCTTTCCCAGAGCATTTTTTCCAAATTTTTTTTTTTTTTTTTGTGGATATTTGTCTTTTGGATTTTTATTTTTGGATTTTGTTTTGTGGATTTTGTGGTCCCCAACTCAAATATATATATAATCCAAATTGTATAGAATTTGAAATAAAGTTTAAATTAACCTTAAATAATTTTGGTCTTTTTTTTCTTTTTATATACATATAATTAAAATAAATATTTGGACAGAATTTTATAGGAACAATAAAAAAAATGCACTTAAGGAATGTTATTAAATCCATTTAATAAGTGTTTTTTTTTAAAAGGTAAGAAACAAAAATAATAATATTTTATTCTAGTTTTTATTTTTTTTTTTTTCTTTAAAATGTTTCACAAATTTCTTTAATAAAACGTTCTGTCAATTTTTGAATCACTATTTTTATTATTTTATATATTGATTTATTTATTTATTTGTTTTTTTTTTTTTTTTTTCAATTTTTATTTATCCACTTAAAGTATTTAAATCCACATTTTTTTTGTTTTATTTTTCATAATTAAACCGTTAATTCTTTTAATATTATAAATCATGCAAAAACTAAGATAATTATCTAAAAACTTATTAAATAATAATTTAATCCATACCTTGTAAAGGTAATTCCTGGTAAAATTTCAATATTATTACTTCTAGCGGCACGATTTAATGCTGTTATACCTTTAATAGCTAAACATGTTCCCATATCATCAGTATCAGCACAATGACCGATAAATTTAGCAACACGTGAAAAACTATCAATATCACTATTATCAATTTTATTATCAGCGATACCAGGTGCTCCGTATACTGTACTTAATACACCAAATAAAACAATTACAACACAAGTGAAAGATTTCATTTTTATAATAGTTTTGATTTTAATTTAAATAATTATTAAAAAAAAAAAAAAATTGATATAATCCTTAAATTTTTTGTTTGGTTTAGCTTAAAAAAAAAACGATATTTTTTTTTTGTTAAGTATATTCGCGAGCGATAGTCGTTTACACTTGAAAAGATGATTATGATTTGATGTGTTACTCAGTACTCAGCCACCCTTTTATACAATAAAAAAAAATTTGAAAAAAAAAGTACTGTTTTTCGTACTTTTTGATTTTCTTTTTTTTTTTTTTTCTTACACTTTAAAAAATAACAAAAAGAAAAAAAAATCTTCTTAAATAAGAGATGATGATAACTACTCCCTATTTTTTTTTTTTCCAATTTAATATGTATTTTTTTTTTATTCATTTGTTTGATTTTTTTTTTTAACTTTATTTGTTTGCTTTTTCTTGTTGTGTTTTTGCTTTTTTTTTTTTTTTTGACAAATACATCGCTTATTATCATAAGCCACAATAATTGTAATAAACGTCATTTTCAAAAATGAATCGCGGAGAAGAGAGATGCGATGGTGGATAATTTTGTTTGTTTATTCTCTCCAATTTTTCACTTACATATATATTTTTCAAGTGAAATATAAAAAAAAAAAAAAAAGAAACAAAAAATGAACTAAAAAGAAAACCTTTATTTTTTATTTATACGCAAAAATAAATAATTGTGTAAACATTGCACACATCAACACGTGTAAAATTAATTTAAAAAGGCAGTGAATGATCTATTGTGATCATTAAAAGTCGACTGCAAATGTAAACAAATTACACAGCTCAGATAATAAAAGAAAATCAGTAAAAAAAAAAGAAAAGAAATGCATAGTACAAAAAAGGTAAGAAAGAACAACATGAGCTATACAATATACAGCAGCCGTAATAGCAGCAGTCATTACTTAAAAAAGAATTCAGCTTTAAAATAGCTTAAAAAAAAAAACAGTTTTATTATAGTTTTTGTTTTTTTTTTTGTAATCAGAGTGGTATTTTTTTTGTGCAACAATCCGGAAAAATGGTAAGAGGAGGTGAATTGCAAAAATGTAAATAAAAATTAAATTATTTTGGAAAAAAAAAAGTAATAATATAAAAAAAAAATCATTGTTATTTTTTTTTTATTACTTTTTTTTATGTTTTGAACCGAGTTCATTAATATTAAAAAGAGCTATCATAAAAAGCATTTATGTGTTTGTGCTTCTATTTGGTATGTGGTATTTGTGGATTATGGAATGAGGGTATTTAACACAAAATTAAAAAAATGCCCATTAACATTAATTTTTTTTTTTATATGTATATATAATGTATACTCAAAACGTATACATATTAATATTGTATTTTGTTTTCATTCTTGGTTTTCCTTTTTAGTTTTTAAACGTTTTTTCAGTTTTTTTTTTTTTAAACATCACGATGACGATTGATGTGAGTGAGTGACAAGGCGGAGCTCTATATTTAACCATTTGAATGAAAATTCATTAAATTGAAAGTCATGTAAAATTGTAATTTTTATGTGCACAATTCAATAAATTATTGTTTAATTTATTGCATGTTATTATGTCTTTCGTTAAGGAGCAATCTCTAAAAATATAAACTGAAATTATAGGAATTTTAAAATGAAGATTGAGAAATAAAAAGGAAAATTTTTAAGCAAAAGTAAGGTAATGTATTTTATTCCCTATCAAGTCTTTTTTAATAATATTATTATTATTATAGCTTAACTACAATCAAAAATTGAATACCCAAATATTTAAATATATTCCAAGAACGAGCAACTTGCATCTTGTAGTATTTTAGGAAGGAAATTATTTTAAAGTTATAAATTAATTACAAAAAATTATTAAAATTTACTTAACATCTTTGTGACGAAATGGACCAACTTCAGGCGAGCCGTATAATTTTCCAGTTAAATCGCAGGTTTCGAGCAGTAGTACAAATGGAAGTCACGAATCTTCACAACCAATTACTCCTTATACTTCTGCCGTTAGAATCAAGATTATTGTTAATGTAATGATTGCTCCTTATATCTTATGGATCATTTGCACGTTTTTATGATTTTCATAATGTTTTTGACGATAAACTTATTGAAGAAATATGTTATGATGAAGAAATTGTCATAAAACCCAAATCTCTTTACGCGTGGCTTTTGAGGTTACAATATTACAGAAAAAGTAATTTTAACCGCCGTTGGGTTGTAATAATAGTTAGTGGATTACACACACGTCGTACAAGTTATTCCTCCTTACAACATTTACAGTCACGCCTGAAAAGCAAAGGCTGTGTCCACATTTATGTGGCAGAGAAATGGAAAAAAAAAAGAAAACTTTGCAACAGCAAAGGTATTGATGACAAAAGATACAGCAAAACAATTGTTAAAGAAATGAATGGAAGTACTCTTTAAATGTGATTGTTGGTTTCTATCTCCTTATATAGTGGCCTAATTTTGCAGTAAAAGGGATAGGTAGTGGTATTTAGAAGTAAATCAAAACTGGAAATTAGTTAATCAAATATAAATTAATTAAAAGATACTAAATTCCTAAAAACGTGCAGGTACATTTAAAGTAACACTAATTTGAATCTTTTAAAATATTATTGTATTAAATTATTATTGTATTAAAAGAAATTAAATTCGAGGGGCCTCGATGGTCTAGTAAAACCTTACGAAATACTTTGCAAACATTAAGAGAGTGTGGGTTCGAATCCCACACTCGGCGTAAGAATAATTTCCCCTTACAATATTTACAGTCACGCCTGAAACGGAAAGGCTGTTTAATTTCCTTGTCACATTAATATGGCAGGGGAATATACTACAAAAAAAAAAAAGAATTTCGATTAAAGAAATATTTCATTGCCCATGGATCATTAAAATATTTTTTCTTTAAGTCTTAATGAATTCCACATTTATGGATGATTTTAATATGAATTTTTCAAAATTTACACATGATTTAATAGGTAATTTTCGATTTAATTAAGAATTTCTGTCATTAGCACTATCTTCACATAATATAAAATTAAAATAGAATTCGTTGTTTAATACATAAATTACTTATCAAGATAAACAATGAAAATTGTTGCTGTGTCAAATTATTATTTTAGGTTATTTTGTCCATCTAAATTCAAATTCGGCATAAAAGTATTTTACTGTGTGTAAAGTAATTTAGTTGTTAAGAAATCACATAGATTATAAAAAAATGAAGCTAGGATCTAATATCTATTAATTTTTAAGATAATTTATATAATGGATAATATTTACGAGTACAAATGCAATGAAAATATGAATTTCGTAAGGTTCGTATAATATGGTCTTTTTTCTTATCCATTATATCTATATAGTTGATTTATCTTTTATTCATATACTTATTTTATATAGTCTCAAACATAGCCACCATTTCTTACTTGAAATTTTGAGTTATTTTCATATATAAATCATTCATATAAATATAAAGTATATATTGTATGATAAAAGTATTTGAATCGATCTGATGTGTTCTAAGATTGCCCTCTAACAGTTTTGGACCTACACTACAATATATCTTTAATAGTCGTCATGTACCAAGAGTTATTATTGTTTTTCTGATTCGTTTTTTTTTTTTTTTGTCTTAAATATGAATTTTGAATTTGAACCGAACCGCAGTTAATTAGTTTTACTTTTTTTCTTCTTCCTTTTTTTTTTTTTTCATTTTTTTTTCATTGTTTTTTCATTTAGTTACAATGCAATGAAAATAAAAAATTTTCCATCTTTTTCTATCTGAAGTAATAAATTTTAGATATTTAGCATTTCCAATGAATTTAAAGTTATTTAAATAGTTTGTTGAAAAAATGACTATTGTTTTGTTTTTCTTTTTCGGAAATTGTTTTTGTCGCACCCAAGCATTTTTTTTTTTTTGTTTTTTTTAATGCATTCAAGTTCGTTTTTGTTATTTTTTTTTTTTAATGTTATGGTGTTAAAAAACCTGGTGGTAATTTAAAGTTTCAGGTAAAACAACTTGAGTCATATAAAAATTATGTTTTTTTTTTTTTTCGTTCTTTTTTATTGAAAAATGTTTTAATGTTAAAAAAAAGAAAGAAAAAAGAAATGTCTGCAGATGAATCATAATATAATATGAGTGTTTTATAATTTATTTCTATAGTAAAGGAATTCAATTTAGTGAAAAAATTTATGTCCGCTTTCTTTGAATTAAAAGTGAGTATTTTTTTTTTTTTTTTAATTGATTTGTTACATATTATTTAGGATAAGATGATTGATTTTTTTGTAAATTTAAGGTTAAAATGTTGTAATAATAGTTATCAGATCAGTATAAATATCTATTATATAAAAGAGAAAAAAAGTTATTAATTTTTAATTAGATATATTAAATATTATATAGTGATTTATTAATTTTAATTTAAATATTTTATTAAGCATTTGACAGGTTAACTTTTAAATGGTATAATAACAAATAATAGGTGTATAGATTTAATCTTAGAATTTCTATACATTAATATTTTATACATTTGAATTATGGAATTATTTCACATTTAATTTGATTAAATAATATTTTATTTGTTTTGTTTTAAAAACGATTAAAATTTTGTTCATTAATATATCGAATAGATAAAAAACAATTTTGATTAGTTTTTAATATAGTGGTTAAAGGTTATAGTGATATATCTAGAAATTCTGGAGATAATTCAGTTTTAATATTGTAAAACTATTATATTTATAACTATTATGTCTATATTTTTTTTTAAATAAATTGGCACTAATATTGATCTTACGGATCGAATGCATAAAACTCTGCTTTAACTCAAAACAATAACTTTTTTATGCAAAGTCTACGAACTACGAAAGTTCAACCGGAAGTTTTGTTTAAAAAAGTGAGATTTGAGTTTAAAGATCAGTTTTATGCATTCGAGCCTATATTTCAGTTCGAAACATAATCGAAAATATGGATATATAGGACTACAAAAAAAAAAAAAAAAAAAACAATAATAATAAATCCAGAAATCTTTAAAGTATGGCTCTAAGAAAAATCTTAATGAAAAATTATTATGTTAAATTATTGTTTCGTAAACTTCATAGTTCAGCTTTAAACGTTTTAATAAAAAATTTAATATTTTGATTTTTCATTTTAATTAACTTTACGGAATGGAATTTTTCATAATTTAAGAATTTACAGACAAATTATGTATACGTTTTCTTTTATTTTTACTAGACTAGATATATTGTATCTGTTCCTTATAAGAAGAAATCCAAATTAAATATATGAAAGTATATGTATGCAATTTAAAGATAATATTATTTTAGTAATGATTTTTTAACCACTAAATTAAAATTTTAATTAGTTTCGTTATTTTTGTATTATTTTTTAATGAAAAGGGAAAGCTATGAAAACTTTCGTAAAATTATTCTCTTAGTAACAGCTGTAAGAAAAATAAAAATTTACAAAATTAAAAAGAAATTCCAAAATTTCCCAGATATTTTTATGCAAATAGAAAAATAACTATATATCCAATGTATACAACAATAATAAAAATATATATATGCAATATACAATAATATTAAAGACAACAATCAATAAAATAGCAATAATATAAAATAATAAGATTTTAAACCAATTTTATTTAAGGTACTAAAAAAGCAAAAGAGTACATTTAAGAAATATTTAAACATAATCCATAAAAAATAAAAAAAAAAAACAATTTTTTTTTTTGGACGAACAGATCATAAGAAAGTAAAAAAAACAGCATAAATAGTTTTTTTTTTTTTTTTTAATTTAAATTTAAAGAATTTACTTATAATAATATAACAATAGTTGATGAACTGACATTTGTAAACAATTTCACTTATAAAATACACAAAAAACAACAAATATAAAAAAGAGGAAAAGCATAAGAAAACAATATTTTATTTATGGTTTTTTTTTTTTTTTTTTTGGTTTTCCGTCTTCCTAAGATTCCCTCCGTTGTTTTTTATTTTTGTTTTTATTGTCTTCAATTCGTTTAAAATGTCACACCTTTAAACTGTAAGTACATATACTGTGCTGATATTTGCAAAGTGTATTTGAAAGAAATATACAACTAGATACAATATCATAAACAAGGGTAATTTGAAAAATTTATTTGTTTTATTATTTTTTTGTAGAATCTCTTATAACGTGAATTAGACTCATTCAGTTGTTCATTGATAGAAAAAATGTTAAATGTTTATTTTAAAATGTTTTATTGTCATCTTCAACTGTATGCCCACTTTTGAATTTTAGCGTTAGATGGTGTTAACTGTATATTAGCGCGTTAGCGTTAGCGTTAACTGTATATTATATGATGTTATTACCTTTCTTCTTTGTTATGCTTTTTGGAACACTTTTGAATTTTAGCGTTAAATAGCGTTAACTGTATATTAGTGCGTTAGCGTTAGCGTTAACTGTATATTATAGATGTGATTACCTTTCTTCTTTGTTATGCTTTTTGAAACAGTTCTATAATCGTTTAATTTTCTAATATTACAATCCTACCGAAACATTATATTTGTTTTCCGTATGCAGTTTATATTTTGTTTCACGCATATAATATAATAGAAGTATGCAGCATTTTGGAATTCGAATTTTAAGTATTTTACGATAAACTCTTCCATTATTTTTACGATTTCAATATATTTTAAATATCTTCAATTTATTAATATAATCGGTTCGCATTGACCATATCTTAGTAACATATTAAAATAATATTGACTACATTTACATAACATTTAAAAAAACAAGCTGAAATTTAAATGAATTTTTTTTAATGCATTTCTATGCCACATAAATATAGACAGGAAATTACACAGCCTTTCCTATTCAGGTGTGGCTGTAAATGTCGTAAGTGGGAATAACTCGAACCCACACTCCCTCAGTATTTACAGCGTATTTTATACGCTCTCACCCACTAGATCACCGAGGCTCCTTTAAATTAATTTAAGAACATTTTTAAATTTCATAAGTAAATGTACATTAAATGTAAATGTATCAGTGTACATTTTTAAATCCTATTTCTTATGAGAATGGAGATTTTAAATATCTCTATGAAGATTTATAGATAATAATCATACATAGATTATTGAATTTAGTAACTGTTGCTGCAAGTCTTCTATATTGTCAGATAAAAGATTGTGTCATCAGTTTTATAAAACTGATTATACCTATATTATGAAAAATTTGTAAAAGATTAATAAATATCAAAATAATTATTTTATTTATAATTTATGATATAGGATAGGTTGATTTGGTTGATTTGAAATTTTCTTGTGAAATACTTTTCACCATGTTATCTAATGAAATATTAAATTGGAAATTTTAAAACTTGCAAAGTAGTCCTAAACTGAGATTTATTTTGCTGAGATTTTTTTAAAACGTGTGTTTTTTTAATATTTGCAGTACACGTACATATATAGTTCCGATTCACCTGTACATAATGTGAAGACAACTTCCTCAACATTTAAAACAAATACATTGCTATTCATAAATCATAATTGTATGAAATCAATTAGAAATTCTTCTATTTTAAATGATTTTACTGAAATAGCGTATTATATTAAACGGGTATATGAAAATTGTTTGTAACTTATAAAACTGGGATTAAAAGATTTTTCCGTTTGTATAACGTATACAACTAGAAATAATAGACTCAGGTGTATACATAGTTCGTATCAATAGGAAAATTAGTCGATTTAGGCACATTTTCTTTGTAATATTAAGCAGAATAATAGTAAGTTGCATTTTAAAATTATAACAGGTCCGTGTTATTATTTTAGAGTTTAGAAAGTCAAATATATTCTTCCTTGATTTGAACAAAAATAGTAAATCAATTTTCATATTTATAAAACATCACTTGTTCTTTGTCACATTATGTTTTATTAAATATTTGGATATATAGATATTTATATATGAATATTGAATATATATATGTATTATTATTATGTATTCAGTCGTATTGTAAATTTTTATTTTACCACCTTTACGCCTATATTCATTTTTTTATTTTATGATTCATAAAAAGACAAATTAAATGTTAAATTGACCAATTAACTATACAATGTACATAGCTGATAATTAATATGTAAAATATTTGGAATGCAAATTATTTTGTAGCATGCGGTGATTTTGTTGGTGCATTGTTAATAAATACAATAATTTATTATAATTTATTCATATTATTGTCTATACACAAATTATTTATAATAAAATTTGTTTGTATCCATTAAATACATCTAAAATTCTAATTAATTCTGGCATTATACATTTAATATTTATTTATAAACGTTACATTTTTAACTAATCTTGTATATATGTATATGTATATTTATTACGAAAAGGTTTTAAGGCTTTTTAATGTCAATTAAAAGCTTTGAAATGCAAATCAGTTTGCAATTAAAATAATTTGATGGGTTGTTGAATAATTATTTACAAGAGTTAATGTTTAGGTGTTATTGTTAGGTTTATCGTTATAAAAGTTTACATAATATATATGTATAGGTATATATGAATAGTAATTAATTTTTTTATTAATATATTTAATTAGATTTTAATGTTTAATATTATAAATATTTAAAAAAAAAAATTTTCTTAGCCATTGGCTATTTTAAGTAGGGTGTATCATATTAGGTCAGAAATATTTTAATATTTCGTTTTAGTAAACCCACAAACTAGTAAAATATTCCAAAAAAATTATCACTATATTTACAACAACTTTCCATATTATTTAGTTTAAGATCATAAGACGATTTACATTGACGAGTTTTAAAGAAAACAGGTTTTTCCAAGATTTTAAAAAAATTTGCAGATCTCTGCTTTAAATTATATTACAATTATCATATATCTTAATGTTCTCATTGATGAATGAAATGAACTCAATTCAATAAATTCTCCCATGCATTCTCCCATTCGGCCCATAAAGTTTTATCTTTTCTTTTAATATGTATGAAATACTTAAATCTTAATAAAACTTATTATTTCCGTTATAATGTTAAAATATAACATACTATTACTGTGTTACAAAAATATGTTGAATGAATTTTATGACTTAAACGCAATTGGAAGATTTTATTTCCATATGGAAGACCATTAAAAATAGACTTTCCATTATAGTGTCCAATAGAACCCTTAGAGCCCATAGAGAACCCATAGAGAATACATTTGTTTGTTTTTCAACCTCATTTATACCACAAATTACATTTTTTACTATTAAACGAATAAAACTAGGAACACTCAGGTGTACAGTAAACTCAAAACATCTAGTTTTATGATTTTTATAAAATAATTATAAATTTTAAATTTGTCTTCTTCAAAATATTCATTAATTTATAAAGATAACTTAATAATAATAATATTAATAATGATATAAGAATATGATACAGTAAAAAAAAAATTAATATTCAAAAACCTATTTTCGTAACACAAATGATCATGATCATTTATGTTAACGATGAATTAATTTCAAAAATATTGTAGGGGCCTCTGTGGCCTAGTGGGTATAAGAGCGTATAAAATATGCTGTAAACACCGAATTAGTGTGGGTTCGAATCCTACACATGTCGTAAGAGTTATTCTCCCTTACGACATTTACAGCAACACCTGAAAAGGAAAGCCTGTGCAATTTCCTGTCCACATTTATGTGGCAGAGAAATGCACTAAAAAAAAAAAAAAAGAAAAATAATATTGTAATACTTACTTGGTTGTTGTCGGATCCTTTTTAAGACTACTATGACTGTCTGTCGACTCAAATCAATCATACTGTATTCTTTAATAGCTCCGATAAATAGTCGTGTGATAACCCGAGTTTCTTATATTGTACAATTAGTATGTTCTGGTTTCAACCTTTCGTAATAATTCTCGTAATTGAGATTAAAATTAAATCATTGTACTTTTAAAAAAGGAAAGACTAATAAGTTAGTATTTTAGTTTTAACTTTTACATCGTTTACTTAGAATTTTGAATTTTGATGACAGTTAAATTGTTTCTGCATTAAAATGTTTACAAGTCAATATAACCAAAAACCCTATTAAAACTTTTATATTTATACTAATTTACATCTATTCTACTCAATAGTAACATTTAATTCCTGTGTAGAAAATCTTGTTTAAATTGAATTGTCAGACAATACAAAATCATACAACATCTAAGTTGGAACGATTATGACAACATCTTGACAACGATCTTGAATAGAAATAGACAAAAAAATTAAGATATGAGTTAAATTTATTTTGGTTGTAGGTTATTACAGGAGCGGCCTTTATTAAAAAAAAAAAAGAATACTCTAAAAGTATTGAAAAGAAAAATACTAATATAATAATATGTAACCTTATTCTTTTAAAGTGTTCTTTTGCGTGGGAGTAAAATTCAAACAACTTTTATCTATTTTTTTTTCTGTTATCTTTCACTGTTATTTCGATAATTCAAATTATCTGTCATTTTTATTACAAACTTTAATTTTTTCGTAATTTTAAATTTAATATTTTATTTTTTAGCAACTTTTGATTTCATAAACATTTCATTTAAAAAATTTCGTTTTTTAACTAGATAAGTTTACGCTGCAATAACAGATATAATAAAGCAAAAATAGAATTAAAGTGATATAAGTATTAACGCACTACTTAAGCTGTGAAGATTGATTTCTCTATTAAATTTCCATTCAATTAAAATCATTTATCATATTATATTATTTTTTTTTTTAAATGAATATGAAAAAAAATCTCTTTTCAATTTACATACTTGTATAACTACTTATATGTATTAATAATGAATGAATGATTCGGTAAAATTCTCTAATGATATGACATTTACACCTTTCAAATATGATATGAGAATTTATAAAAAAATGAATCATTTAATACCTATAATTTAGAATTTAATTGAATTATAAAATATGTATAGTTTTAGTTTAGTAAAGCTTATTTTCTTTTAGTTGTCGTTACTATTTTTATAGTTCAATGATTTATGTATAAAAAAAACCTTGACTTAAAAAGTAGTTTTTCTACGCGTAATGATTTCACAGTTAAACTGCTCTGATTAAAATTTTTCATGATACTACAATTTAGTTTTGCGTTCAATTAATTTATAATATTTATAACAAAATGCATATATATATTTTTTAAGTTAAATTTTTGGTCTTACTTAATATGCTCTGTAAACTTCAAAGTTCTTGAGGCACATGTTGAGTTATACATGCTTTCATTTTTTACGAGTTCAAAATTGGAAGTTTATTTATGTCCGACAATTTTACATCTATACCTTACGCAAAATATTATGGATTCGAAGTTCAATTTGTTCGAGCTTTATGAAGCCTAGATAGTGAAAATGTCTCAGTTTCATTTTTCTACCTAGATTGATGAAATTTATTAGATTGACTAAGAACCATAAATACGACAAAGTATTTTACGCCTAAAGATATTAAGTCATATTATTCTACACTTACTATTAGTATAGTACACAATTTCTGATTCTTACTTTAGTTTTTTTTTTGACTGTAATGACGTTTGTTTTTCTGCTTAAACCTCTAGAAGTCTAATATAATAAGAAATGATCGAATTATGTATAGGTATGTACAAATCAAAATTTCTTATTGACGATATTTTTCAATTGCATTTAAATTTTGAAGCAATATTTACCCTATATTGTTTCATTTCGTGTTGATACAACTATTTCTTTCATTGCTCTCGGATTTTTGATAATGTTGTGTAACCAGTACATAATTTTAAATCATGATTAAAACTCAAAACCTAAAGTAATATTTGAATAATTTTGAAGTAATGAGAATATGCCAAATACTATAAGTTAAGAATGTCACTTTTTCTTTTCTAAAAGATTGAAATTAAATTATACACATTTTTTTTTTTAGCTATGATCTAAATTACTTGAAGACTACAAAATGTGTTTTAAGTTTAAGAAATGGAATTTAGAAGTCGCACCTCGTAATCTAATCAATCGATTTTTATGCCAAAAAAAGGCTTGTTGAAAAATGAATTGTTGTCTTAATTTTTAAGATATGATTTTGTTTGTTTTTTATTATTATAATTTTTTTTTTTTTTGGTTTTAATATTGTCACTTTGACAATGCGATTTAGCACAGAAAACTGATTTCTTTTTCATTTCAGATAATATATTGTGTGTAAAAATTATTAAATTTTTTTTCTTCTTTTGTCTCTTTTACTCTTTAAATCATGATTAATTTAATTGTCATTCTTTTTATTCAGTTTTTTGATTCAATCTTTTTTTGTTTAAATTATTTGAAGTGTGCCTTATGTCTAATTCATGTAATTATTTTTTATATTACCTTTTAAATAAATTTCTACTGAATTTTACAGTATTCTTTCGTTTTATATTATAGTATTTTTGTCTGTCTAACTGTTATTTTCTTCTTAGTTTATTATATTATATTTTTTTTCTTATGCCGTGTGATATGAAAGCAGTATTTTATAGCGGTATCAGTGAATGAGTCAAATAAGCTAAGGTTGCTATTATCGTATTAAATTAAAAAACAATGCTAGAATTTTTAATTCAACTTGAGGTAACAACGATTGCTTTCGAACTAATAAGGTTCGTTTTACATTTATAAAAGAAAAACTTCTAAAGTCAAAAAACAAATATATATGTATACTTCAAATGATACGAAAAGAATATAATATATTTTATTTCATTATTCAATTTTATTGTTTAAGAAACAGTAATTATTGGAATGCCATCACAACCACTTAACCACGAAACAGCGGAACGCCATAATTATTATAGTCAATAAGTTTAAAAAAATCCTATGAAATTAACACTAAAAAGAAACTACTAAGAAATATGTCTGCATGTATATGTTATTTATATCAATTTATACTGTTATTGTGATAAAGGTAAACATTTTATATTTAGCTATATATCTTACCATTTTTTTTTTTTTATATGTACATAAATGTGTTTTATCTGAATTTTTTTTTCTTCTGTTAGATTAATTCACTTAGCCACGATAATGACATTTATGTTTGTTTGTAGGTTAGGTAGGTTGTGGTGTGGTTAGATGGTTTCTACTTATGCGACGATTATTATGTTATTTTTATTATTCTTCTATATATATGTATATGTACATTTTGTTTTTAGGCCACTATATTTAATTTAAATTTGTTTTCCTTTTGATTATTTTACTCCAATAATGGTAATAAATTAAAAAAAAAAAAAATAGTCCAATAATGCTAATAACTTTGAAAAAAAAAAAAATACAATAGAAAGAATGTCCGAAATAAAAGGTGCAAATTTAAATTAATTTTCAACATACCAAAAAAAAAAAACATAATTTACATATTGATTATTATCACATTCATATGAATTAATAATGAGTATATATATAAGTAAGTACATTAATAATAAGTAATTATTTTATTTTAAAAGTAAGAAAATACAAAGATAGATATAAACCTACAGAGAAAATAATTATAATTTTGCTACTTAAAGTTTTTTGGAATTTATAGATACATAGATATAAATTTGAAGTGATTTTATGTTTAATTTTTCCTTTCAAAGAGAATAAATTAATTTAATTTAAATTGATAATTTATTTCTAATAAATTTCTAATAAATTTCATAAAATCTTTGATTGATAAGGAATTAAATTAAATTACGAGATTTAAGGAAAGTAACATAATGTTTTTTTGTGAGGGTAGGTGGGAATCATCGAAAGGCACTATAAATGAGTGGCACGAGCACAATTCCTCTTGAACTATATAGCACTTTAACCCACTAAACACCATTTCCCTTTTTTGACCAAAGAATAGGTTATACGACCTTTAGTACTCATGTTAGGAATGAGTCAGTAACAAAAATAAATTAAAAAATAAAAAGGGTAGATAGATATAAAAATTTCTAAAGGAGGAAAAAATAATAAAGGAAAGGAACTTGAATCAAATAAAATTTGAATCTAATTGTAATTAATATAGATGTATCTAAAAATATGTATAAGTACTGCAATTTTCACACCATTAAATAAAAAATGTATATCATTAAATTTGCTTAGTCAAACGAAGTTAAGTTATAAAATGAAAATTGATTTAAAATTCTCAGGCATATTGTGTGGAAAAATGTCAATTTTCGTCTTGAATATATGTATATGCACATTGTATAATATGTAATCATCGGCAATTTGGAGGATCACATGAGGTGGGAGATGGTTTCACATTAACGATGTTTGTATCACAAATAAAATTCCATGGGCCGAATTATGTGAACTAGAAATTTCAATTACATAGAAATGGCAGCAGATGCTCTCCTTGTTTGTCTTTCGAATACTTTCAGAAATCAAACTTTTAATCTCATATTAGAACAAGAACCAACTCCTATAAGGTATTTATAGGTGGCTGTTAGGTGGCGAAAGTTAAGTTGTGAGAACATTAAGGTGACATTGGCATTTTTTTATTAGACGAATTACTTTGTTTTATTACTAAATTATAAATTTTATTTAATATTTTCTTTTACAGGTATGGTTTTAATAATATTATATTGATTCCAATATTATTATCGTGTTTTATTAATATTATGAAAGTAAAAATAAAAATTCTTTTCGAAGTGAATTTTTATTTAAATTTTTGAAATTTTATAAAAATCTAATATAAATTAACCATAAATATTAAAAATATCTAACCAATAGTGTAGTTGTTAAGACACCGGCCTTTCATACGTAAGATCTTGGGTTCAAACCCCGGCTGGGTCATATAGATTAATAAAAAAAATAATATAGATTTTATTATGTATATAATTAGTAGAATATAATTAAATTAAAAATAAGTATATATGTCCTATAAATTATAATTACTATCATATTGTAATAGCTATATAATAAAATAATAATAAACATAATTCATGTATAAGATAATAGATGGCGTAGAATAAAAAAGAAACTTCTTAGTCTTGTACAATAGCTACAGCCGAGTAATCAACGGCTTAGAGAAATTAATGATTCACGAAACTGAAGCTTAGTCAAATATGAATAATAAATACCCTATTTACTCCTCATTGGAGTGGCAAGAAAAAAAAAAATTAAAAATAGATTTTTAAAAATTTAATTAAAAATTTTAATTAGAGTTTATAGTAAAGAAATTTTAAATATTTCCAAAAAAAACATTCTATTCAATACAATTAATTAAATTGTTTAGTTAAATTTAGATTTATATGCCATATTGAAATTTTAAGACTAAATTGAAATATATTCAAAATTTTACAGAATCTGATAACGAAAACAAAAAAAAAAATTATTTTACAAAAACATAGATAATATTTTTGGTTAATTTGAAATATGGAATTTAAGGATAAGCTTAAAATCAGTTAAAATATTATAAAATGCAAATGTATTTTTATACCCGTACGATAGGATCGGGTATAATAAAATTACTCCTCCGTTTGTAACACCTCGAAATAAGCGAGCTAGATATACCTTCAAAGGTATGGATCGGATCAGAAAAAAATTCTAAGACTTTTGAGCCATGTCCGTCCGTCCGTCCGTCCGTCCGTCAGCACGCTAACTCAAAAACTAAGAAAGCTAGAATCTTGAAATTTACACAAAATATTTTGGGAGTAATTTGTAGGTTCCCTATTTTTTTTGGTTGAGTTTGGAGCAAGCCTTAGGGTAGCTCTCGAACACCTAACTTTTAGATCCCCACATTTTTTTTGCAATAGAGCTATGAAATTTTAACCACTGATAGATCTCGCAAAAATATTAATTTTATTTTCAATAACTTTTTTTTGTAGCCCCACCTGATACGGAGCTACAGCTCCCCAAAGGTTCAAAAAAGCTCCATATTTAAATTATTATAGTACAAGTTGTATAAGGTATATCTTCATTTTGAAAACGCCAAATGATTACTACTTTCATTAGCTTTAAAATTATATATACAATAAATATATAATTTTGGCATACGGCGTCTTAATTTACCGTTATGCAAAACTCAAATTTTGCAAAATCCTTTAACCCTTCTATCTTCTAAACGGTTAAAGTTGGAAACTTGAAATTTTGACAGAAGTTAGATCTTTGAAAATTAGTATGAGTCATTTCAGAAATTTTTTTTGTATCACCCCCCGTTTAGGAGCTGTAAGGGGTCAAAAACTGAAAATTTCCTATTTTTAAACACCTGTAACTTGAACACCTGTTAAAATTTTTTTGAAGTAATACACAAAAATTAAAGCTTCAACATTATATTCTTATTTCTGTTAACAACTTTTTTTAATAATATAGGGTTACTTTATAATTGACGAAAGTGTTACTTGATTTTTTCAAATTTTCTAACAAATTTCTTTAACGAATTTTTTCCATTTTATTTTACTCGATAATTTGAAATTGTTGAGGATATAATGCGTAGTACAAAAAAATGTAATTAAATAAACAACATAACGGTTGCTTGAAGAATTTTTATTTATATGATATTGATATACATACATACTTATATAATATCATGTTTATTTACATATCGTATATGTCACTGATGAATGAATGATAAGAGTATAGATGTATTTTATATAGCGCCGTATTTACATACATATATTATGTATTTTATTTTACTTATAAGAAATTTTTCTGTCAATGGAATATTTAAATATAATATAATATAATATTTAAAATTATATTTACTGTTTTGTACTTAGTAAATTTAATATACATTTACCGCTTAGTATTAAATGGTACTATAGAATATTTGAAAAAGTTTTGGATTGATAATCGTTATGTGGAAGGTTAGAATCTACTTTAGAAGAATGTACATATAAACATATAGTTTGAATATATGTACAACCCATAAGTTCTAGAAATTATAAAATTCACCCAAATTATTTTAAAATACTAAAATATTAAAAAAATAATATTGTGAGCAGAGTGACAAGCTGTGAACATACTAACGGTTCGTACGGGTATCTAAGAGTTGACAAAGTCAACTGTATTCTTCCTCGTTTTTTTGACTAAATATCAAAAGATACAAAATTATTTTTTAACAAAATTCATATTTTGCTATGCTTTTTTACTTTCTTAATTATTAGGTTAAATGTACATAGCTGTTCTGAATCAATTAACATCGCAGTAATTAAAATTCTTAATTATTTTAATTGAAAAAAAGCAAATAATATTGCACTAAAGATACCTACAATATATAATTTCTGTTTTTTGTTTTCATAGATTTATTCTATTGTAACTGACATTTATCCATTTATCCACAGTTTCATTAAGTTGATGACGGAACAAGAGTTCGATTTATATAAACACATTATATGCGATATATTGTCCTATAAAAATAAATTATGAGTCATCTGTTGTCTGATACAAGTTTTATTAATATGTTGATATTTCATTTATATTATTTTTACAAACATTTTTTTTTCCTATTTAAATTGTAGATCTTCAAAAGATATCAAGAAAATATAAGCTCCTTGGTAGTGTGGAACATTCACCCTCTAAAACCATCTTCTCCCGTAGCCAATATCGTGGGATAATTATCCTAAATATTGTATCCTAACAGTGTAATGGCTAAGAAATATGATGATAAAAGGAATAAGGAGGATAAATTTTGAACTTTAATTGTAAAAGTGGGGTTAAATGGGAATTCAAGCAAATGTAAGATGTCTGATTCCTTCAACTGATTATATTATACGATTATATTATACACAATGTATTGAACGATTTGGATGTACAAACAAATCTTTTCAATTTCATTGTTCTAGTTCAAGTAGACTACATTAAGTGTATTACGTCTGATTGGTTGGAGTTTGAGTATGATCATTTTAATTTTGCCAGTGCTGTATCATTTTAATCATTTTAATTTTGCCTAGAAGATACTTTAAAAAAAACGTGTAGCTCTTCATTTTGACGCAGCTTCTTCATTCATTTCTTGATGACTTAAAGACTCTTTTTGTAATTTCAAATTTGTTAATGCTATTAAAATGAAAATTTTTTGTATCTTGTCCGGATAATGTAGAGCAGTACTGGACGACACAGCAAAGATGTGGAAATAAATTCAAATATGTGGACGAACTTACATTTTGTATATGAGGAGCAGATCGGAAGATATAAAATATTTTTTACTTCTTGTTAACGCCAACATGCAGCACCTAAAATTAAAAATAGGAAACGGCCTGTTTAAAAATCCTAAATATTTTGTGGCATCTTTAACGACCCAAAAAATATGGTCATCTTTAATATTAAAATTTTCAAAAGCAATATTTAACAGAACGAAACTTCTTTTTGTTGATATTTTGTTTTGTATTTGTGAATATTTAAAATTCATATATTTATAAATTTTTTTTAAATAAACCACTGATGGGAAAGAAATCCGTAAAATTTTGATTAGAAATTGATTACACTGATGTCTTCACTGTTTAATGTATACGTTTAATATTATTAAAATTAACTGGATTAAACTGAAGCCTTAGACCGTATAATAGTGATTAACATTAGGTATACATATATACATTTTATTTAAATAACTAAATTATTTAAACAGAGCATCACATCAGAAAAAAAAAATAAATTAAAAAATGTACTTAATTTTTTTGAAAACCTACACAATTTTATCCGTATTTTAAATTTTTTAAAGTTAACTAAAGTTAAATATCATTAAAAAAGTGAAATTATATTTTGTTTTAGTTTTTTTTTTTTTTTAGTTTTAATTCATAGAAAAAAAAAAAAAAAACAGAATTAATTTTGTATTCAATTAAATTTTAAAATTTTAAACTAAAAGATACTTTTTTTTTTTTTGTACTATTAAAATTAAATATTGATTTTTTGAGAAAGTTGTGGTATCTTTTTAAAATGAATTCACTAGATATTTATTCACATAATATATGAATTATTTAAACGCCTAAAATGTACTAAATATTTCTAAACTTTCATTGATAAATACTTAAGTATATATAAGATACACTAGTTTTAAAATAGAGATAACAGTTTTGTTTTTTTTTTTTTTTGTTTTTGAAGATGTTTAAATAATTAACACCTTTTATATTATTTGATCTCTTTTCAATTTTAGTTTTTTTTTTTTTTTAAGCTTAACTTTTTATAAAGGCAACAAAATAAAAAAATATTTTTTGATTATTATTTAGTAGATTTATTTAGTGGATATTTATTTACTAAAGAAATTCCTTGTTAAAAAGTTGATAATGTCATATCGTTATGAGTTTTTACTAAATTTCATATTTTAGAGAAGAGAAGACTAGGACCCTAAAGAGAAAAAAAAAAAATAACTAAAATTACCGAAGTGAAAGTGTTTTTAGTCTTTTGATTTTTTAAATATTTTTTTGTTAACTTATATATTAAGAAAATCACTGTTTTATAAATTCTTGGAAATTACTTAACAAAAATTCAGTTTGTGGAGGCATACACACTTATTATAATAAACTTAAAAATTTATAAATTAGGAAAAAAAAAAAAAAATATAAAAAATTAAAATATATAACTATGTGAGTATACACATTTATTTTTACACATGTACAGGTACATGCAGATAGCACAGGTAAAAACAAATATAAAATAAACATATACTATAAAATTCATTGTTGATATTTTATTTTTATTTTATTTCTTTTTTAATTTGTGGTATTTTTGAACTTTAAATATTTTTTTTTTTATTTAAAATTCTTTACAAAAAATTTTCATTCATAAATTATTTTTTAAATGAATTTTAATCAATAATATGTATTGTGTTCCATTATGCCTTTTTAAAGTATATTACAGTAATTCGGAGTAATTCGGAGTAGGTACTGTTAATTAATATCTATACTATACCATTTAGTTCAAAATGATTACATACTTAGATTATATATTTTTAAATTGATACTTGATTTAAAAAACAAAGCTTTTAAAATTCAGCTTCTACGATTATGAAAGTTGGATAACGTGAAGAATGTTTAATTACTGAATTATCGTGGTTATTCAGTCGAGCCTTAATGTCATAAAATAATTTAATTTAATTTACAGTGTTAAAAAGAATCTTTCAGATCTAACTTACACAATTGGGAGAGTTGGATAACGTGGAAAAATGCAATATTATAAATTTATGAATCCTCTTGGTTATTCTGCTAAGTCTTAAAGTCATAATTTACAGGGTTGCCAAATCTAAGGTAATTACCCAAAACTGAGGTATTTGTAATACAATTGGGTACAAAATTGGTAATTTTGGGTAATTCAAACTAATAATAATAAATTTCACTTAATATTGTCTAAACAAAAATTGATTTTAAAAAATTTATTATAAATTTTTGAAAAAAAAATTTGTTTTTTTTTCTTTGAAAATTTTTTTTCATATAACGATTCACTTTATGTAAACAGAAAAATTTCATGTAAATTTTATTTGTCAACTGTCAATAATCAATTGTCATTTTTATACAAATTGTTTAAAAAGTTTAAAGTGATTTCAGTTAACTAAATTTATAATATGGATAGATTTTTGAAATGAATATCAGAAAATGAAACCATAAGTTCTAAAAATTTAATTTTTTTTTCGTATAAATTATATTGTCTACCCTTTTAGAGTAAATCAACTGAAAAATATACAGAAAAGCAAAATTCTACCAACACTAAATATATTAGTAAAATTTAAAATGAATTGGTTGGAGTTGGATAAGTTCAAAATCTGGTTGAGAAAAGGTAGCAAATGCCATGAAATAATTTGGTACACACATACATACTTTGTTAAGATCTATTATTATTTTTTATACCCGTACGATAGGATCGGGTATAATAAAATTACTCCTCCGTTTGTAACACCTCGAAATAAGCGAGCTAGATATACCTTCAAAGGTATGGATCGGATCAGAAAAAAATTCTAAGACTTTTGAGCCATGTCCGTCCGTCCGTCCGTCAGCACGCTAACTCAAAAACTAAGAAAGCTAGAATCTTGAAATTTACACAAAATATTTTGGGAGTAATTTGTAGGTTCCCTATTTTTTTTGTTTGAGTTTGGACTAAGCCTTAGGGTAGCTCTCGAACACCTAACTTTTAGATCCCCACATTTTTTTTGCAATAGAGCTATGAAATTTTAACTGCTGATAGATGTCACAAAAATATTAATTTTATTTTTAATAACTTTTTTTTGTACCCCCACCCTTTACGGAGCTACAGCTCCCCAAAGGTTCAAAAAAGCTCTATATTTAAATTGTTATAGCGCAAGTTGTATAAGGTATATCTTCATTTTGAAAACGCCAAACGATTACTACTTTTATTAGCTTTAAAAATATATATACAATAAATATATATTTGTGGCATACGGTGTCTTAATTTACCGTTATGTGAAACTCAAATTTTGCAAAATTCTTTAACCCTTCTATCTTCCAAACGGTTTAAGTTGGAAATTTGAAATTTTGACAGAGGTTAGATCTTTGAAAATAAGTATGAGTCATTTCAGAAATTTTTTTTGTATCACCCCGCGTTTAGGAGCTGTAAGGGGTCAAAAACTGAAAATTTCCTATTTTTAAACACCTGTAACTTGAACACCTGTTAAAATTTTTTTAAAGTAATTCATAAAAATTAAAGCTTCAACATTATTTTCTTATTTCTGTTAACAACTTTTTTTAATAATATAGGGTTACTTTATAATTGACGAAAGTGTTACTTGATTTTTTCAAATTTTCTAACAAATTTCTTTAACGAATTTTTTGCATTTGTTTTACTCGATAATTTGAAATTGTTGAGGATATAATGCGTAGTACATAAAAATGTAAATAAATAAACAACATAACGGTTGCTTGAAGAATTTTTATTTATATGATATTAATATATATACATACTTATATAATATCATGTTTATTTACATATCGTATAGGTCACTAGTGAATGAATGATAAGAGTATAGATGTATATTATATAGCGCCGTATTTAAATACATATATGTATTTTATTGTACTTATAAGAAATTATTCTGTCAATGGAATATTTAAATATAATATAATATAATATTTAAAATTATATTTACTATTTTGTACTAAGTAAATTTAATATACATTTACCGCTTAGTATTAAATGGTACTATAGAATATTTGAAAAAGTTTTGGATTGATAATCGTTATGTGAAAGGTTAGAATCTGCTTTTGAAGAATGTACATATAAAGATATAGTTTGAATATATGTACAACCCATAGTTCTAGAAATTATAAAATTTACTCAAATTATTTTAAAATACTAAAATATTAAAAAAATTATATTGTGAGCAGAGTGACAGGCTGTGAACATACTAACGGTTCGTACGGGTATCTAAGAGTTGACAAAGGCAACTGTATTCTTCCTCGTTTAATTTAAATTTATATTTTATACTCTAAATGAAAAGTTTAATTTATAAATTTTCTTATTAGAAATGTGTGTTTTCGGTAATCAAAACCTGGGGTGCCTGTCAGTTAACAAATTTGTTTTTTAAAATAACCGTTCGATTTTCAATACCTATACTTCAAACTACTTTGAAGCACTTCAAAATACTAAATGGAACACGACTACTATATTTATTCAACGGATAAAAATATTATTGTGGTTTAGTAAAATAAAATATTAGTTGAATGCAACATTTACTTTAGCGGTTTATTTAATTAAAATGGAAGTTGAATTATTGAGGTAAAGTAAAACTTGTGTATTGCATTATATTTCAGTTTCTCTTACAGTTTTATTAATGATGGATTAATGATATTATCATATTGTGTAGACTTGCATTTGCATTTGTCTGAATAAACTAAATTCTATCAAATTGTTTTTTATTGTATAATATATAATGGTTTTCTTTATAACAAAAAAAAAATTATTTAATGCTATACTAATGAAAAATCGAACCTTTTTAAAATTTCTCTAATCACCATAATCTTAAGGGAAGCGCGTAATAAACTTTATGGTTTTCTTAAATATTATTTGGTACATTTCTGGATTCGTTATACTTTTCCACAAATTTTAAAACTCCAAACGACGGTTTTTTTACACGCTAGCAAAACTCTAGGAAAGGATTCTTTTATTTATTGTTGATTTAGATTTGATTAAATTAGAGAGGAATTAGTGATCGAGTAAAGAAGAAATTGAAAAGTAAATCTGATACGAACTAGTTACGTTTTGAATAAGTGCACATTGTTAAATAGAGTATTGCCAACAAACATTTTATGGGAGTATGTTTAAAATTTTAACAATTCTCAGAACAAATAACCATATAGGAATTCCTACACTGTAGAGTTAGGCACTTGTTCCTTCTTGATATTATTTGTAAGAACAGTGCCAGCATTTTTCATCATTGGTGTTTTTCTTTCTTTATTTCATTTTTTTTTTTTTGATCATATTTGAATGAATTTTTAACGATTTAGTGTTATTTAAAGGTTTTATTTATTTGTTTGTGTTTTAATCTTTATGGTTTGTTTTTTAATCTTTATGGTGAGTAGTTTATAAAATAATTTGGTATTATTGAATTTTAAATGCTAAAACAATAACTATCGTTTTTCAGTGCAACCAATGAAATGATATTAGCAATAATAATAGATGACAAACATAAAGGATGCAGCACCTAAAGAAGAGAACAGAAATGATTTTACACTTGTTATTAAACAGAATTGTTCTTGCTTTTTTTGTATCAGATGCATCAAGACCTAAAATTTTTAAATTCCTTAAAAATTTTTTCACTCTTTCGATTATCTAAAAATAAAATCCAATGTTTTGATTTTATTTTTTTTTAACTGAAATTTACCTCCAAAAATATATATATGTTAATTTTGTAGAAATCTTTCCACAAAATAGTTTTATTAAAAAATAACTTACTAAAGCATACAGGAAACCTTTTTAAATTCACTTGCATTACTGCTACCTTAATTTGCATAATTGCTTGCATTTTAATTTGAAGTTAAAACGAAATAAAAACCATAATTAAATTTTTTTTATAAAGAAAAATTGAATTCATAATATTTGCTGATTTATATTTCTTATTAAAAATTTTCAGAAAGTTTTAATCCTTTATCCCACAACAAGAAAAATATATTGAGTTTCATTGAATCTATAAAAACTTCCAAAGAAAAATATTAATTTTGCCAACATTTTTATTATTCAGATATTTTTCATCTATTATAACCAAATTGTCTGATTAACATAACATTAATTATATTATGACCAATATATTTATATTTGTAATTGTGATTAAATTTTTTATGTTGTCAGAATTTACGAAAGTTTTTAGCTTATTATTTTGAAAATACATATCTACAAAGGGTTTGATGTTTCCCAATGGTTCCTTACATCGATTTTTTCTTCTACTTTATTAACTTTCAATTATATTGTCTTTAATTAGATTACCCAATATGATTAGATATTTTCAATATGAAAGTGTTTAGTATAACCCCCATTGCCAAAAACCGAAGAACCAGACTGCTTCTAAAATTTTGTTGTATATAAAAGCAGATAAGCCAATACAAATCCATATCATATATAGTTTTAAGGCAGATATTGGAATAAATTGGAAGCGCAAGCTCAAGGAAGAAGTTATTAACAAAAACTAGCGTTAAAAATTGGTATGCTTTTCCTAAAAATGTAAACGAAGAACTTGTAAGTAAAAATGTAATAAATAATTTATGCATTCAATTGTACATAAGGAGGCCTTGGTGGCCTGGTGGGTAAGAGCGTATAAAATACGCTGTAAACACCGAGGGAGTGTGGGTTTGAATCCCACATACGTCGTAAGAGTTATTCCCCCTTACGACATTTACACCCATGCCTGAAAAGGAAAGGCTGTATGTGTAATTTCCTGTTCACATTTATGTGGTAGAGAAATGTACTAAAAAAAAAAATATAAATAATTGTACAACACAAACCAATATCGCGATCTCAATTCTCTGCAATCTATTACATGAAGAACGAACTACAGTATTATTTTAAATGGAAGATTAAATAAAATGAAAATTGATTTGTGTTGGTAAGTGTTTATTTTATGATTGAGAAATTTGGTATTTAAAATTTGGTATTTCTAAATTTATTTTTTTCTTAAGTATTTATTTCTAAATGATGTATTAGAATAAATATTGAATATAAGAGAACAATGAATTCGCCTATTCTTACTTTTATATTATTTTATCTAGAAATATTACAACTTGCAATGAGAATTCTAATTATTTTACTTTTTTTTTTTTTGAATTTGTCTTTAAATCATAGAGTAAACTGACAACTTTTTCCCAAATTTCATTCATTCTCAATTTTTAATTCTATACTATAAAAAGGAACAATAAGGATTATTCTATTAAGGATCCTTAAACATTTTTTTTTTTCTTTTAATTTTAGAAGAATAATATGATTTTAGATAATTACAATCAAAATTCAGTTTAAACAAACAACACTATATTAAGTGTCTTCTTAGATTTCTGACAACCATTGTATTAAAATTATAGAACAAAATTTCGTTATAAATACTTTAATTTAACAAATTTTAGGAGAAAATTTTATTTTTAGTTATGTTTGCTCTATAAATAATCTAAGATTTGCTTCTAAAATACTAATTAAATACAAAAAATACTTTTATGATTGAAATAATCTTCTAAGTTGCTTGGATACCTTTAACCATAATGAAATATTTCTGTAAGTACTTTTCAACATATTTTCATATTCATATATTATGTACTATGTAATTGGAATGGAAACAATAATTTACTAGGGGTCTTGGTGGCCAAATGGGAAGGAGCTTATAAAATACGCTGTAAACACCGAGGGAGTGTGGGTTCGAATCCCACACACGTCATAAGATATATACCCCTTTACGATATGTACAGCCACGCCTGAACAGGAAAGGCTGTGTAATTTCCTTGTTACATTTACATTTACCTATAATAAGGATGTCTGGAGCTGACAGTCTTACTGTTATTTATTTATTATTTAAATAAATTTTCATTTATTTTTGTATTTATTTATTTATCTAATGCGTACATTTTTTTTTAAGGGGGGTGAGAATCTTTTAAAGGCCCCAAAAAATCTGGCCCGATAATATAGTATCAGAATCTTACTGAGTAAATCTGCCACCCTCTTTAACCAATATAAGTATAGGAAACGGATGCGGAAACGTTGCATCAGGAAATTGGTTGTAAAAGAACAATGAATTTGCCTATTATTATTTATTATTACTGTTTTACTATTACTATCAGTTACGAAGCCATTGAATATTACAAAAAGTAATAGTATATATAATGCCTTTCTTGTATATGAGGTTATAATTGAAGGTATAAGTGAAGCTTCACTGTATAGGTGCTATCATTGTTAATATTAATATTATTATTGGTATTAATATTATTATTTTTATATTGAAAAAAAAAAAAACATACAAAGGTATGATTTCAAATATAAAAATATTAAAAGTAAACATATCAAAGCTGTCATTTCCTACTGTAAGGTAATGTTTAGAAATGAAAATAATGAAAGGTATAATATCAAGACATGGAATAAATAAGATAAAATAATGTTTTGTAAAACAACATTACGACAATTTTAGCAAATGTGCTGTATTTAATTGACTTTAAATAAATTTTATCATGAATTTAAAAACTTTGATGTTTAATATTAAATTAAAACAGAAGAGGATTAACTTTTTGCTATTTCTAACCACAAAAGTATTTCGGGTATTAATTGTTTTTTTTAATTAAAAATGTTTTTGGTTTGAAAATTAAAATTTTTTTTTTTTTTTTTCTGATATATTCGTAAATAATCTGAAAAAAAAGAGGTTTAAAAACTAATCTTAACAGACAAAACTATAAAAAAATGTCAACATACAAAACTATATTAACTGTCATTATTAGGTAGTCATTTCTATCGACTATTTTTCTAGTCTTTATGAATGTTTAGATAGATTCACAGAAAATAATATTTGGTTACCGCCAAGTAAAAGACGAAAATCGGAAGAAAATAGAAAATGTATTAAACCTAATTCTCTAAGTACCCAGTTATTAGAAGCATGGAAAATCTTTCATTCCATATTTTGTAAATTTTTTGCAAGACTATAACTGATCCAAGAAACAAATATTTCCTCCAATTTTTTTTTTTTTTTTTTTTGAATAAAAAAGGACATTAAAAGCTTACCAGAATTATTTTTAAAATATTAACTTTAAAAGTTATTAATAAAATTTATGTAAAAATTTTTAAGATAAAAAAATAAATGACTTTGGATTAAGTCACAAAAATGTGGCAAATATGACATCTTGATCACATCTCATAGAGACATAGAGTAATATTTGAAATTTTTTTTAGATTCAAATAATATTTCTGATAATGTGGATTAAAAACAGCATTACCTCATCACCTTAAAATTTTGAGAATTACAAATATAAATTCACCTCATTCATCCTAGTAAAGTGTTAAATTATTTTAATCAAGGTTATATTATTGAAAAAGGATAAGATTATCAAGGATATCTTATTTTAAAAGGGCAAACAGACTTAAAACTTAAGTAAATCATATGAATTTTACACATTTATTTCCAAATTTTTTATTTCCTAATTCTTTTTCTGCGGTTAAATGTCAGAATTTTGGAGAAATATCTTAATAAGTCTATTTTTTTTTTTTTGTGGTATGATAATATAAAGTTAATTTTTGCTTTAAAAGTCTAATCGTTTGATTTCTTAGAATAAATTTCATTTCTTAGTTAAATTTTTGGTTTAAGTTTTCAATTTTCGAAGAACATAGAATAATCCTATATTATGGTTTTAGTATTTCAAAAGTTATTTACAGTAATCTGAATTTTGTACCAATATTTGTAGAAGCCCATATTAATCCGTTATAATGGCTCAATTATCCGAAAGTTGCCAAAAATTCATTATTTTAGCTATATTTTCGTTGTGCAAAATTTGATAAATGTCAGGTGTGGCAGCCATATATGAAAGATGAAAGGTGCAATTTTTTAGAAGTAATGATACCATTCTTCTTGGTTAAATACTTTTTCTAGATATTTAGTTTGTTTGGCGAGAAAGTGTTAGTTTTGTCGCATTTTTTTTTAATAATAAACTTATTTAAATATTGCAATTTCATGGATGTAAAAAAAATATTTGTCATTAATATTTTAAGGAAAACCGAGAGTCTTAGCAAACTTTGGTTTGTCAACTTAGCGATAATCATTGTACTTTGAACAGGTATTATAAATTTGTACCATTTTTAAAATCTAACGGTTAAATTTTAGAAATTGGTTTTAAAAATGTAAAAATAGTGGGATGAAATATTCACCGACTATAAATTTTAATAATTTGAATTATAAACTTATAAATTTTATAAGTAATATATTTTTACAAAGTTTTTTAGATTAAGTCAACTTAAACAAAAAAAAATAAAAAAAATAACCTTGAAAAGATTGAAAACAAAAAATTTTAATTATATTTCCCGTAATCTTGCATAATTTTTTAAAGAGTTTTAATAGATTTAAATGAAATCCATTAACAGTTCAATTAAAATTCCACAAAATTTTCTTTTACTAAAAATTTTCCTCAAAGAATTTGAGTTAAAAGGAAAATGAAATAACGAAGAAATTCAAATTGGCATATTTAAAAAACTTTTTCAGATATCTTATAAATCCTTCAAAGAATATTTTGGAAAAAATCTTCTTATTATAAGTAAATTTAATGATGTGTCTTTAAAAATTAAATTTAATTGTAATGACATGAAGACTTAATTATCAGAAACAAAACAAAGAACAACTGCTGTGAAAATTTAACAAAACAATTTTCCCTTCCGTTTTTTTTTTTTGCTTTTTATTTACATTTTTTTTTTTTTTTGTTTTTCTTTATTTTGTTTTGTTTTTTTTCTTTACATTATTTTTTTTTATATTGATTTTTGTTCTTTTATAATAAATTAATTATAATATCAAAACAAGAGGGAATTACCTTGACACTAATTTTATATTGGGAAATGTTCATTTGTTTTTATAGGGTTTATTGTTTTTCACAGGTTTTGTAAAAATTTTCTAAATTTTGCTTATGGCTTAAAAAATGTGTTTTTGTTTTTAAAGTGCGGTCCAAAAATTTTATATTCAAATAAAATCATTTTTATTTTTTTTATTTTAAATCAAATGTTTATATGTAGACAAAGAAAATGTGAAATTAAGTTTTATGAACTTAAATTTTTAAACGCTCAATCTCAAAAAACACATATTCAGAGTATTCAAATTTTCCTGAATAAAAGTGGTAAGTGGTACTTGATACATACGAAATTATGATTTGCATAGGAATCTAGTCTAGACAATCCTTGTGTGAACGAAAAAAAGAAAATATGTATTAAAACATAACACAAAGGCATTAAACTCGAACATTAAAAAAAAAAAACGATTTATGAGAACTGGGCCGCCAGAATTAACCATAAACCAGGAACACGAGCTAGTGAAAAAATTAATAGTTAGTTATTAAGAATACTTTTAATTCATTAAAACGAAACTGGTGTTTTTAATAATTTAGTTAAAGTCTCACACAACTGTGTTTTGCATAGAGCATCTTACGATGATTCTCACTATCTTTATTCAAAGAAAAAAAAAAATTAAATATTTTAAAAGAATTTGTTTTATCGATTTTATTGATTTTAATTAATTAATTAAATTATACAATCGGAAATGAATATTATCTAAACAAAATTTATATGATCAATCGCAAAACTTGAACACGTTAGTCATGAATAAAATTGATAATATTTTGGAACGAAGCTGTCTTGAATATTTTAAATTTCAACGACTCCCGTCAGTGAGCACATAATAACGAGTATAACTACTATAGAATATTCTAATTTATTTTTATTTCTGATTGGGACTTAATTATATTTTTAACAAAAAGTATCTTTATCTTTTTTTCAAATCGGATTACCCAATTATTTTCATAAAAATTCAAGATGTTAATTTTTTACACCTAACTTTTAATGAATTTATAATTAAATTACATCAGGAAAACGTAACAATAAACCAGCATTAAAAACACAAAACAAAAATAAAAAATAATAAGGTAATATATAAAAGCAAAAATTTTTAAAGGTGGACATTTTTAATGTCTTAAAATTTGTATCCTGTGAAAAGTATTGCGAAAAATTAGTAGATTCTTTGTTCAATTTTAAGAAAACCCTGTATAATTAATTGTAGTCGTTATTACTTATTTATTTTACTTGTTTAAAACAAACGATTCACAAAATAATAAAAATCAAAAAGAAAAAAATAATGAGACTATTATTTTGATTCATACATGATTCATACATGTCATAATTGGTTCTGTGACAGTTAGGAGTGAAAAGATTAGAAAACTGAAAGTGAAGCCAGCAAACTCACCTTATAATCAATAAATATGAGTTTAGATTCATAAGATGATAACACTGTTAGATTTGACTAGGGCAAATGATGAAAAGGAATCTCAAAAAACCTGTGTTTGAACTTAATTTCAATTTAAACTCCAATCCCCAATGTTTCAACTTAAATTCTGACACTTTAGCTTTGTAAAGTTTGTACTGATGTCCAGGTTCCATTTGAATCAAATTTTTAATCGTCGATCCTTTATTAATAACTCTCTAACAGTTGGTGCAATATAAAATATATGTATGTACATATATATATATGTATGTATATATTATATATGTTCTGCAGCTGTTATTTTTTTTATTTTATAAGATTACTTCCAAAATTTCTTTTCTTTATTACAAATGATGTAAAAGTTTTGTAAACAGACGGAATAACAGTGTGCTAATTTAACTTAGTTTGGAAATTTTTTTAGAAAATTTGCTAAAAATCAGAAAAAAAATAAAATGATAATCCTTTTACTTTGACTGAAATTAAAGCAAACTTTATTTCTTTTTTTTTCCTTTCTGTTTTTCCTTTCCAATTTTGCTCTTTCTCTGTTGTTTTTGGAGTAAGTTTTTTACAGGAACAATGAATCATTTGTAATAAATAATAATGTAAAAACTAACATTGAAAAAAAAAAAAAATTTTAAGATTCGATAAAAAACGGTTCACATACAAAGTGTTTTAATTTTGGGTAATGAATTTAATGGATTTTTGCATTAAAATTAAAATTTCGTTAATGTTTAGTTGAAATAATGTCAGTTTTTTCGTAAATGATGGGACAATCTTATACCTATATACATTTATTTAAGATAATTAAAAAATCTTTAACATAACAAAACAACGAAAATTATATATTATATAAATGGATAAAAATTTTGGAGAGATTTGACTCATAATGCATTTAAAGGAAGAAAAATGAAATAAAAGGATTAAAAAATAAATAACTCCCTAGCTGCAAGATTTAATAATTTTGTTGAATATACATTTTTATTTTTTTTTTCCTTTCTCATTTACGCAATAGATTCGAATATCAAACTTGCGTGGTCCTAATCATATAACATATAGATGACCCACATAAGAACATTACGCGCTCTGAGGTATCTGAGGGAAAATTTATTATTTTGATTTTAGAAGCTATATAAACAAATAATTATTATTTAAAATTATAAAAAATTGTTAAATAATAAATAATTTGCTTACAAATGTCTTGACTTGAAGTAAAAAAATCTTCAGTTAAAGTAAATTATTATAAGGGGGTATATAATTATTATATAAGGTATATTATTATAAAGCCTAATAAATTAATTTTTATATATCATACAAATTTAGATATTTAAATAATATATGCACCAAATATATTTAAAATATTACATAAAGATTTTCCAAAAATATGTTTAAACTTAACATACCAAAAAAAAAAAAAAAAAAAAAACACGAAAGAAAAAAAGTGTTTTGTCATTTTTATTTTTTTTTTCCAATTTATTTTTCTTATAAATTTCTCTAACATTACATAAGACAATTTCCGTTATAATATTCACACATTAACAGTTAATTAAAATGCCGACATTTGAATTTTGTTCCGGTTTTATCATTTATTTGATTTGCCTTTTTTATTTAATTAATATTTCCGTAATGTATTAAACCATTATTGTTATATTAAAAGGCGCTTTTATTTCTTAATTTCATTTGAATTCAATTTATAACATGAAGGTGTTAATAATAAAAAAAAAAAGTATGCTGGCATAAATTATTAATAATTTATTATATGAAATTTATTAAACATTAACTAACGAAAAAAATGGTAAATAATGCAGACATGATACTTATACATATAAAACGCCATCATTACGTAAAATGTCAATAAAAAAAAACAAAGCTGCCAATTAAATTAAATATAATTTACAGCTAAATGTCTATAAAAAAAACGTGTTTTATTCAATGTTTGTATTATGCAACTACAATTTATCATTATATGATTGATTAAAAAAAATATTGTTAATTAATAGGAGATCCGAGTTGTACTGTGTCACTAAAGGAACTTAAAATACAATGTAAAAATCGTAAAAAAAACAAGACATTTTCATTATTATATTACTAAGAGGAAAATCAGGAGATACATATTGCATAAAACAAAGACAGTTCAAAGTTATACTCTTGGAAGCTTTTGAATTAAAAGAGTATTGGAAAGTCTAAAATAAAAATCCGAAAAACATACAGAGGTTTGCAAAAAATGCAAATGTATCATAAACATAACTCTTATAACATAATATATATTTTGTACTAATCTTAACGAATTTAATTTTTCTAATTGTTAGCACTCGAATGTAGTGGAGTTCAAGTAAATAGCTAATTTGTCATCTAGAAAGCAAGATCCATTTTATTGTTTATTAAGCTTAAGATTGTGCTAATAAAGATTGTTCTTATTAATTGCTATTTATTAGGATATTTCGAAAAAAAATTTCATATGTACATAAATCAATAATTTAGTATTTAAATTTACCGTTATATAAAAACGAAATTTTTAGAATTAATATAAGTTTCTTTAGAAATTCTTTTGGACCACCCCCTTTTTATGAGCTATTAGGGCTCAAAAATTGAAAATTTTTCTATTTTTAGACACCTGTAATTTAGGCAACATGTATAAATTTTTCTTCGGCAATACATAAAAATTATAGCTTTAGTAATATATGTTTACGAATGCTAACGATTTGTCTCAGTTATATAGCGTTCCGAACTTACAGAAACTGGAAAACTGGAAAAAAGCCTATTCTGATATATTTTCTTATTATATGAAATTTTCAAATTTTGGTGCAAGTCACAATTCTAAACAGTTTGTATTATCTTTTGGAAATATGCGATTTTAAAAATCGTTGGTTTACATTCTGCCTTGTTATTATTTCTTATGCCAAAGTTATTATTAAAACTATAATAATATTTAAATATTACTAATAAATTAAGATTTAATGTGATGATTACTAACCCCTGATTCTGATTAGTTATATTAATGTTAAATACAAAATTAGCAAATTTGTACTCGTCACAGCTCATTGCAAACAATTTTTTAAAAGTATACAATTTACATATTATTACTTTCTGAATTTTTAATTAAAAAATTTTAATTAAAATTCAAAAAATCATAATTTTCAAAAAAAATAATTTTTGTTGTTTTTTTTTTTTTAATTTTAATTAAAATACAAAATTAACACTTTTTCAATAAAAAAAGTGAGAGTTTATTTTTAATTTTAGTACACTATGTATTTAGGTTTTTTTTCTTTTTCAATTTTCAAAAATCAATTTTTATTGTTTATAATTTTGAAACCACGTTTATGATATGGCTTTAAACATGTTTTTAATATCTATTCAATTTATAAAAACGTGTTTATCATAATGAAAATAACTGTAATAATAATATTGAACTCATGTTGAACTAATTCAAAACATAAATTTAAGCCCAGTTTACATAATTACATGACTACATATTATTATACTATAGATATTACATATATATACACATATATGTCATATCTATAGTATATTACATGTATATGTACATATATTATAAATTCATAATCTGTTTTTGTTTTCATTATAAGCATGCATGGTTTATTGAAAATTTAATGAGGTTCATAAAAACAAGGCAGAATACAAACCAACAGTTTTTAAAGAGGCACATTCTCCAAAACACAATATAATATAGTTGTTTAGAATTGATTTGTGACTCGCACCAAAATATGAAAAGTTTTCTTAGGAACTTTATATAAAAAGAGAAAATTTGAAAAATAAAGAGGCATTTTCTTCAATTTTAAGGGAACTCTACATAATTATGAAAAACCATTAACACATGTAAAATTATAAAGTTGTAACACTTTTTTTTAACGTAACACATGTAAAACAAAATTTGTAAAGGTCCTCTAAGTTGTATATGTATGTATATAAAAATTGTAAAATTTCAATTTTTGTGCCCTAATAGCCCTTAAACATGGGGTGTTACCAAAAAAGTTTCTCAGACAATTAATTGTAAAAGATCTTTTAGAATCTAGATCTCTTTAGAAAAAGATTAAATCTCTTAAAATTTTAAAGTTATGAAGCAAGAAAAATCTTGCAAAATTTTGTCTTTTACCGGTATGCGGTAAATTTTAATATTAAGTTCCAAAACAATGCATAATATTGATATTGTTTTATAAAGGTAAAAAAAGACTTTAAAATTTTAAGATTTTAACTAAAAGTAATCCGGAGTTATGAAGGAAGGAAAATCTTTCTAACTAAATTTAAAAAAAAATCTATATATTTGATATTGATTTATAAAGGTAAAAAGAGGTTCCTATCGAATCCCGTTTTTAAATTGTATACGGTTTTGTTTGTTACGTTGAATAGTGTTAATAATCCTGTCGAAAAGCGTTTTTATTACGTTAAATTGCTTTTACGGTTTAAAAATGTTAAGCAAAACTTAAGATATACACATTTAAAAATAAGGGAGTTTTAGAGGCTATAGTTTCGTAATGGATGCATGACTACATAAAAAAGTTGTTATACAACATTAATTGTTTTTTTATGAGACATATCCATGGTTAAAATTTCATTGGCTCATCTTTAAGGGATTAAAAATTTTGTACACAGACGTAAGGACGGACGAATAGAGTGAAACTAATGGGCACATTTTTTCAAATTCAAATTCAAATTCAAATGTATTAAAAATGAAAAATTTAAAAAATTTTAAGGTGTATAGAAAATAAAAAAAAAGATTTTCTTTCTTTTTTAATTTTTTTCTTATTTAAACATTACATTGTTAAAGTAGTTAAACTATTTAAAGTTTTTTCGATATGAAAAATTAAAAATTTTTCATTTTAAATTTTTGTTTGAAAAAAAATAAAACTAAAATGTTGTTTAAAATAATAAAATGTATAATCAGTATTGTCTGGCTATAGTGAATTTCTTTTCCTGTTTCATTTTATTTAGGTGAGTTTCGCTATTTCGTATATAGGGTTTTGAGCGACAAAGTCATATTGCATTTGTTTGAAATTATTATTTATTTTTCCGATTGTAGTAGATTGTAGATTGTATTCCGATTGAAAATCTCGAAAGACACCAATGAGATCAACGTGCGAATTATTTTTGGTAATGTTGAACTTTAACCAACCTTTTAAAATAAATATTAGGTTAGAATCTATGGTACAATGTACCTACTGCTTGGCTTGGGGATAAGGAAATGATTATCTTAATGTTCTTTCTTTACAAGATTATAAAATAAGAACACTTTCCAAATTTTAGTGTGTGCCATCTATACTCCAAAAAGAAAAATATTATAAAATATAACTATGTCAATGAATACCCATATTAATATATCATAAAAGAGACTTTCCGTTCATATAACATGATTTGTTTTATTTTGATTTAAAAATGTATGTAAATATGAACAGAATTTTTTTTTTAGATATAAATATACTACGATAGTTAGGTTTTCAACATAGGTCAATTCATCAAATACTAATACTATCTTACGTGTTCCTGAAAATTTACGACTTTAAGGTAATAAAATTCAAATTAAATTAATTAAAATTGAAATTAATTTTAATAAGCTCGCATTTTTAAATTTTACTTTAAACTTCCTTAATTTCATTATTCTTTATATTTTTCTCTTCAACAATTCTGTTGAAGATATTCATCTTCTGGATAATATACCTCTTGTTGCAAATACAAATATTATGATTAAACTACAACGAATTCAGCTTAATTCATGTTGTTCCTTTTAGCTGACTTGTACAAATTGATTTGGTATTAAAGTTAGCACCTTCAATTGTAGAAATATTGAATTATTTTAGTTCATACTTTCAAGTTATATAGAACAAATTTCAAACGCACATATTGTGCTCTTCTATTCACATAATTTACAAAAATTCCAGGCAACATTTCCTTTCCTTTCCTTATATTCCTAAGCTATTATGGTGTTTTACAGTTAGGGTACCCATTTCATAAGCATATTTTGGTTACGAAGGGGAAAAAGTTTTAGTTGGTAAAAGTCTCACACTATGTACGAGGATCTTAGGTTTTCGTGGAATCATTTAAAGATCTGGAAGAAAAATAAAAAGCATCTCGCTACAATCATATCTGCAGAGTAATAGAGGAATCGTTACTTAGTAGTTTCTATAGTAGAAAAATCCTTTCTGTCATTTTGAATTTAATGTAAAGAAAAAAAGAAATAGGTGACAAGGATTTTTAATATGGACTACTACTTAATATAAAAAAAATTTATATTTGGTATACTCGTACACGCCAAAAATTTATATTTAAATGAATATTTGTTTAGGTAGTATTAAAGGAAGCTAGATCAATGTAGTATATATCACTAAAAAAAAATTAAATTTTACTTAGTATATTGTTTCAAAATGTTCGGTCACTTAAAACTATATTAGACTAGATTTTTTTTTTATTTCTATGAAAATGAATTATTGATGAAAGTATATTAATATTTAACTCATTAATCACCAAACATAGGCAACTTCCTTTACGGTATCAATGCAATAGAAAAGTAAAAAAAACAATTTAATTGCTACCAAATCTATTCAACATCATGATTATAAGGTGTGATATTTTCAAAATGTTAAAGATGCTTAAGTACTTTAGTGTTATTTATATTTTGTTTTGACACGTATCGATTGCATACTTCCGTTTTCGATTCGAATTAAAACGTGAATAGTGCACAATTGAACTATTTTATAAGATTTTTTTTTTTTTTTTGTTTTGTTATTGTTTGCATATTTTTTTTTTTTTTTTATAAAATTACACAACAAACTTTCATTCATATTTTTACTATGTATTTAATATATTTATTTAGATATATGAACTTTGGTCTATATATTATATTATATATATGTTAAATTTTCTTTTACGTGATAACATGACTTTTAATTTTTATTTTTATTTTTTTTTTTTGGGTCTTTAGATTTCAATTTTTGTTTATATAAATATTGTTGACTAGAATAAGTGTGTAAACACTTAAAAACAAAACCACAAGCGTCTATTTAAGAGTGTGAAAGCATATAAAACGAGGAAGAATACAGTTGCCTTTGTCAACTCTGAGATACCCGTACGAACCGTTAGTATGTTCACAGCCTGTCACTCTGCTTACAATATTATTTTTTTAATATTTTAGTATTTTAAAATAATTTGGGTGAATTTTATAATTTCTAGAACTATGGGTTGTACATATATTCAAACTATATGTTTACATGTACATTCTTCAAAAGTAGATTCTAACCTTCCACATAACGATTATCAATCCAAAACTTTTTCAAATATTCTATAGTACCATTTAATACTAAGCGGTAAATGTATATTAAATTTACTAAGTACAAAACAGTAAATATAATTTTAAATATTATATTATATTATATTTAAATATTCCATTGACAGAATAATTTCTTATAAGTACAATATTAAAAAAAGTTGTTAACAGAAATAGTATAGTGTTGAGTATAAAATATATACTCAACACTATAAAATAGTATAGAGTATAATGTTGAAGCTTTAATTTTTGTGTATTACTTCAAAAAATTTTTAACAGGTGTTCAAGTTACAGGTGTTTAAAAATTGGAAATTTTCAGTTTTTGACCCCTTACAGCTCCTAAACGGGAGGTGATACAAAAAAAATTTCTGAAATGACTTATACTTATTTTTTTCAAAGATCTAACTTCTGTCAAATTTAAACCGTTTAGAAGATACAAGGGTTAAAGGATTTTGTAAAATTTGAGTTTCGCATAACGGTAAATTAAGACACTGTATGCCACAAATATATATTTATTGTATATATATTTTTGAAGGTAATAAAATTAGTAATCGTTTGGCGTTTTCAAAATGAAGATGTACCTTATACAACTTGTGCTATAACAATTTAAATATAGAGCTTTTTTGAACCTTTGGGGAGCTGTAGCTCCGTAACGGTCTTAGAATTTTTTTCTGATCCGATCCATACCTTGGAAGGTATATCTAGCTCGCTTATTTCGTGGTGTTACAAACGGAGGAGTAATTTTATTATACCCGATCCTATCGTACGGGTATAAACATAATATTAAAGAAAAACATATTACATATTACATTAGATGCCGGTTATATTATATACATATATGTATATGTACCGCAAAAACTCAATAGAATATTTTTATAACCTTTTGCAAACAACAGATGTTATTTTAATGTCTACCAATAAAGAGTCTACATATACTATAAACTAAAGGTATGCCAGTTCCAATGCAATATTTTTACTTTTCTGATCATTTCAATAATGATTTAAAGTTTATTTTTTAACCTGTTATTTTTTTTGGCTGGTTGGTTGATACTATGGTTAAGTTTTTTTTTTTTTTTTAATTTTTGTTTTTCTTAGATCTTATATGCTGTCAAATATTTTTATTTAACTCTAAAGAAAGTTTTCTAACGAAATTATATCATAAAACAATATGGTTTATGGTTTTGGGGTAAGAGTCACCATATATAAAAGGAATAAACAAATTGTATTTTGTTTTTCATTGAATGATAAATTAGAAAAATATTTTTTATCATTAAAATTGAAAGTGTTTTTTTTTTTTTTGTATTTGAAGACTTTTTCAATGGGTATGTTTTTAAAAAGAATTCTTAGGTTTGTTTATATAAATCATCCTTAAGATGCATTATAAAATATAAATATTATATCTAATTTAAAGAAAAGATTGTAAAATTAATTTTAAAGAACAATCTAATATTTTACTAGGATATTTAATCTTTATGTTCTATGGTAAAATATTCGAGTAAAATCAAAGAATATAATATTTATTAAAACTAAATTCTTAATGTCACAGGGTTTTACATATTTCAAAAACTCATGCAATTGAAGATATAAATTGCTTTAATCGTTCAATAATTTAAAATTACAGCAGTTTATTTGCTCTAACTATATTTTTTATTTTATAAATGAAGTTGGGTTAATAAATGAAAGCCGAAACCGAAATATCAACGTAAATTTCAGGAAAAAAATAAGCATCTGATGTCATCAATAATTATTTACATTTTTGCTAACCAAATTTCTTTTTAGAAGATTTTAGAATAGTTTTAGAAGAGAAATTAGCTATTCACTTTTAATGTTATTGTATCGGACTTTGCCACGCTCATTGATTGGCCTTTACTTGTAAATGGTATAACATTATTTATCGATATTTTTAACATATCATTTTTCTCTTTACGAATTAGAAATTTTAGATACTTTAAATATTTGTGTATACGGGAAAATTTTCTATTAAATCCTGCTTATTTTATTTGTTAGGTTAGTTCTCTTCTATACCTTCTTCTTTTTATAAGCAATTTAGTTCTCTTACTTCCCTTCTCTTCATTTTAGAAGCGATTTTTTTTTGTATTAGATGTAAAGCATTTGAACGACCAATGTTAAAAATTTATTATTCCTGATATTTTGTTTGATATTTCGGTTTAGAAAAGCTTTCATTTATTAATGCAAGTACATTTTGAGCCAACATTATATTTTCGTTTATTAATTTACTATATAGTCTCCCTGTTAAACTTTTCCCAACAGTTTAATGTGTTTAAGAGTCATTTTAATAGTGAATGATGTTTGAGAGTCATGTACGTGTGTGTATCAAATGTGTTTGAGACGTATTTTGATAGTGTATGTAAACTTCAACTGTAATTTGATTTGTTCTAGTACTTATACCTAATGTTATTTTTCCAGAAATTTTTGAGAATATTATTTATTTTTAGATATTATGTGAGTTGTTACAACAATAATTATTATACCCCACACCTAAAGTATAGGGTATATTAACTTTGGTATTGTATTTGTAACCACCAAAAGGAAGCGAGTTAGATATGGACATGTATATATATTCTGTCCGTCCGTCCGTTCGCACTATATCTGCAAAACTAATAAAGCTATCTTGATGAAATTTATATAGTACATTACTAATTACGAAAAAAAGGCGGGGGATTACATTTGGACAAAATCGGTCTATGGATTCGGATTCTGGGAGCTTCCGAAGGAGCTCTACAGCAAACGAACATATCTGCAAAACCAATAAAGATAGAACCTTCAAAATTAGTACAGAGTGTTCTGTAATGTTTCCTCTATGCCCCTGAAATTTAAGATGAATTGGAGTGGCGGTTCTTTTAGCTGACACACGTTTTCCAACTTAAACAAGCATATCTTCGAAATTAATAACGATAGAAACTTGAAATTTTGTATAAGGGTGTTAAAGCATGCCTCTTTTACGTTCTTGAAATTCGAGTTAAATAAGGAAGAAAAGGGAAGCGGTTCAAGCAGCTGGCGAAAAACTGATGAATTTTTAATTTAATTCGAATTATTCAGGTGTAGGGTATTAATAAGTCGCTTGAATCGACTTACTGTTCCATTTACGTTTTTTTTTTTTTTTACTTTACTTTGAACTATTTATTTTTCCTATGTATTATATGTTGTAGTTTTTCTAATGAAAATTTTGGTTTTACTTAATTTAAATATAATTATAATTTAAAATGAATTTTTATATTTTTTTGTTTTTATTAAAAGGAACTAATGGACTCGTCTTTTCTTATTATTAATATGAACTAATTGAGTTAATTCTAAAAAATTTAAAAAATATGTATGTAAATTTATTAAAAAAACCATTCATAGTTTAAATCGTATACAAATGCAAATATTAGAATATTCTTTACATCATTTCTGTATAATTCAAATATACAGAAATGACAACATTTTAATTTATTACCTATAGCTATACTTTAAAAAAAAAAAACAGAAAATTTCAAAATATTTTTAACAAAATTTATGGTACGCAGTTTAAATTTCATTATAATTTAATAATTTTGTTTAAAAATTATTAAGTGAATATTAAAAAATTAATAATATAACAAAAGTTTTATAAAATCTGTTTGAAATGTTTTATAATTTGTCTTCTTGTCATTTAAAGGAAATACCATATGAGTTATTTTGCACAATGCATTTGTACGTTTTGTACTTCTGCAATCGATGAGACAAAAATAAAATAACAACATGAAAAAAAAAAAAAAAATACTTTCTACAATTTTTATCATGATTTAAAAAACAAAAATGGTTAATCCAAAGTTAAGAAATTAAATTATTATAAATTATGTTTTAAAATTTTTCCACTGGATATATCTTTATTCGTAAACATCAACATTGTATTCAACATTAAGTTTTCAAACATCTTCTGTAGTTAGTAAAAAAGTATCTTGAATTGCAATACAAAAGTTTCGATATAGGAAGCCCTGTTTATAAAGCCACAGGAAAATGTATGCATATAATTTCCAGTTTCGATGTTTTTGATTATAGAGTTCTATAATAAATGGATTTCAAAAGTTCTTTTTTCCCCTCCTCTAAACAAAAATGTTTACTCTTTATATCGAAAAAAAAATTGCTTTATATCCCTTATCCTATTTTTAGACATATTATAGCTATTATAAAAGTTTTAGTAGTTTTAAAGTGGTTGTTTTAATAGTTTAAAAAGTTGAAAAACGTTGAAGCCTCTAAGCAAATGGTAATTATTTACAAGATAATGGCCCGAATGCATAAAAATGAGCTTGAACTCAAATCCCACTTTTTAATAGAAAATTTACGCTAGAACTCACATTTTTGTTTGAAAGAGTGAGGTTTGAGTTCAAGCTCAGTTTTATTTATACGACCAAATCTCTGTCTTCATAAATCTGTTGTTTTTTTTTACTATAGTAATTATTAATTTTTTTTTTTTTCCTTGCTACTTCCATAAGGAGCATAGGGTATCCACTAAGTCATTTATTATCAATATTTGACTAAGGTTCAGTTACGTGAATCATTAATTTCACTAAGCCGTTGATTATTCGGCTGTAGCTATTGTACAAGACTAAGACGTTTCTTTTTTTTATTTCTACGCCATCTATTATCTTATACAAGAATTATGGTTTATTATTATTTTATTATTGTTGTTTTTACTATTACAATAAATTAAAATATGTAATTTTCTCTTTTAAAAAATTCAAATTTCAATGTATACTATGACGTAGTATATAGTATGCAGTTATGCACTTATGGCCAAGGCCCATGAGTATGATTTATAGTACGTATTATTTATTGTTCGTATTATCTATATTATTTTGTCATTGAAAGAGTAGCACAGTACAGTACTAAACTAACCAAGTACTGACTTACAGAGTACAACCAGATAACAGACATGACGTGTGACATAGCAATATTAACAATAACAATATGAAAATTTAAAAGACAGTAAAAAATGTTTGTTTCTTTATTAATTATAATTTATAGTACATATATACATATATTTTTAATTTAATTATATTCTACTAATTATATACCTATTATAAGAAAAATCTATATTATTTTTTATTAATCTATATGATCCAGACGTGGTTTGAACCCAAGACCTTTCGTATAAAATCCCGTTGTCTTAACCACTACACCATTGGCTGGATATAGTAATTATTAATAATTGGTCAAAATTTGAAGACCTTTTTCACTTTAGATGTGAATTTTTGAAATATACCATTTATACTTCAAAATAACTTTTCAGAGTGAATCACAACTTTTTCAAAGTCAATTACAACCCTTTTAAAACCAAACAAATCATTTTTAGAATGAATCGTAACCTTTTCAAAATTATTAAAAACCATTTCAATTTCAAGAACAATATTTTAAATTTCAAATAAAATTTTTTCAATTTAAATTACAACTTCCACCAGAATACTGGTCATGGGTAATTTAATCATCATATTCATAATATTATAGTTATTACAATCCATTGTCATTATCGTCCCCCCGCTTTATTTTATAATATCTTTTAGGGCCGATGTCATTGAAATATATGGGCCATATATGACGCCACGTCAAGTTCGTTAACCTTGTTTTTACACGTACGTACGAAAAAAAAAATAAAAATTTAGATAGAATTTAGAAACTTTAAAAAACAAGATGTTGCATTGCATATTATTTTCTTTGACCATTGCATGGAACTTGAATTTCCAAAAATTAATTTTTATAAATTTTTTTTACATTATGTCGTATTTATTTTAATTTAGGTTGTAATTGAAATTGGAAAAGTTTTATTTGAAATTTAAAATGTTGTTTTTGAAATTGAAATAGTTTTTAATAATTTTGAAAAAGTTGTGAATGCTTTTGAAAAGGTTGTGCTTGACTTTCAAAAGGTTGTGATTCACTTTGAAAAGATTGTTTTTGAAGTGTAAATTGTAATATAAACTGTTTAAAATCTTTGAACAGATTTTTTTTTTCTTTTCAGTATTTAGTCTAGACATGTTTTTAAAACAAAAAAAAAAAAAAACACGACGCTTTAAATACTCCTTAATATTTTCAACATTATTTAACCTTATTGCAGTTCATTTTAGAAAAGTTTTGTTAGTTTAATTGAAAAAAAAAAATTTTTTTTAATTTATTATAGAGTCTTCTTTAAATCAAAAATGGCCATATTCAAACGATATAATGAAAGTCTGTATTACATATACGGATTGACCATGAATTATATTGTAATATAGAATTTGGTAAATTTTTATCCTTTTAAATCGTGTTGTTCAGTACACTGATCCGGTAATGAAATGCTGTTACAAGCAATTGTGTCAAATTTGAAGAATTTATGAATCATTTTTAACAATAAAAAAAAAAAAAAAAAGAAAAAAAAAAGTCAAAATGATGAATTTATTGTATTGAAATAAAAATCTCTACAATATGAAGATGCAACAACATTATTTGTGTGTCCAGTTGCATAAAGAAGATGATGATAATTTTACAAGAGAAATTGAAAAAAAACAAAAAAAATCGTTTTATTTTAACTTTTTGTTTTTAATTAAAGTGACGGTTTAAATTAATCAGTTTTAAATTTCTAGAATTATTATTTATGTTATTTATTTTTTGATTTATATTTTTTAATACAGTATAAATCCAGTTTTAGTTTTAAAACAATTGACGTTTTTTGTTTTGACTTTTGTTTTATTTGTTTTTATAAAATGTATGACAAGTTTATCTTACAGCAGATATAATAATGATGCAAATGATGATATAGCGATGAATAATTTCACTTTTTAAATAATTACATGAAAAAAAAAAAAAAAAAATTGAAATTGAATGTAAAATTAAATTTTAAAATTTATAGTATAGTTGGAAATTAATTTTCTTTAACTGTGCAGTAATCGTTTAAAGAAAGTTTAGATTTAATGTTATTAAGAAAATAGTTGCATCAAAAAAAAAAAAACAGTATTCAGATTTAAATAAAAGTAATATGTTTTCGTGCGACTGGAAAAAATCTAAAGAAAGGTTTTGAAATTAAATAGGGCAGACCTCATATACTATATACTGAAATCAATATATCCATCTCATGATGCTAAAGGAACATGTTTATAAAATAAATAGAGCCAATATATAGAGATTGTGGGCAGGAGTCAGACATGTTATTATAAGTGCTTTGTCAATGTCTGATATTGGAAACCACAAAGTAGAAAAACCACGGGAGACGGCTACTGAAAAGATCTCTCCAAAGTGAAAGTATTTGACCAGTGTACCCTCATTCGATTCTTTAGAGGGAGTAACTGGTTTGATAAGCCGTCGTGATAAACGAGTCTAAAGTAATGTTGAAGTTTGTTGCTTGTTTAGTATTTAATAAATAGTTTTCATAGTGATTATATTTTCAATTACCAAATTTTTCCTATATCACAGATATATGTGTACGATCTGAGTAAAATTTAACAAAAACAAAAATGTTACTTCCTTTTAAGTTTTCCATACCATTCTATATCATTTGCTTTTAAAAACTTTTTATTAATCTTTCAATCTTTTAAATTTTATTATAATTCAAATTACTTTATAACCTGTTATCATATGATAAATTCTCTACATAAAATATCCAAATCCTAGTAAAGTCTTATATGTTTTTGTTTTCTATTATTATTAATTTAATTTTCCTCAGTTCTAAATAACTGAAGAAATTTTCGAGATCTGTTCCAGTAGGATTTCGTCATCTATTTTGGATGACATAATCTGATTTTTATTCGAGATTTTTCGTCTGGAATATCGACGTCTTAAACCCCATTTCATTGAACAGACAGTTTCAAATTATTATCTTGAGTTAAAGTTCATTTTACAAGCATATGTTTTTTAAAATTTACTGTAAGACATTTTTTTTTAAACTCAAACTCAGGCTGGGTGACATAAATTAATAAAAAAAACGCGTTTCAGTCTTGTACAATAGCGATATCCGAGTAATTTACGGCGTAGTCTAACTTATATGTTCAAAAATTAAAGCTTAGTCAAATATGAATAACTAATAAGGTAACTAATAAATTTCTTAGAAGTTACCTTATGCTTTTTATAGGAATTGAAAGGAAAAAAAAATCTTATGAACCATTAGAATAGCAAAAATGCTTTTTTTATTGAACGATTGTGAGTTGTAAGGTACGAATTTAAAATTTATATGAAATATAAATTGGAGTTCATAATATTTCCCATTTATTAAAAATTAATTGCAAATGGCAATCTCAATTGTTCAATTGATATTACATTTATAATATTTTTCAGGAAATTTTCTGAATTTTCTGGATTGTTCTGTTTTATAATATTAAAAGCCTACCCCTTATATAGTCCAACATACATATTATTATACATACTTTATATAGATTAATTTAACTATGAACAGCAATATAATTTACATCTAAATGTTTTACATAATAATTACTTACACATACATACTCAAAAAAAGAAAAATTTTCCCTAAATTTTGTCAATTTTGATTGAATTATTTTAATATGTTCGATAAAATTTCAACTGGCAGATTTTCTTATTATAAAATTATAAAACGATTTCATAAATAAGATTTGAAAATAAATATAAAATTGTATAGAATTTACATTTATGAAAATTTGAAAAATAAACCAAAAAATTAAATCTCCAAGAAATCTGAAAAAGAGAAAAAAAAATTTTTTTTTAAATATTTTGTATAACTTATGAGAAAAACATTCTTGTCCTTGTTGAATTTAATTTATTCTTTTTTATTCAAAGACATTTTAATATTGTCATGTATTTCAAATAAAAAACAAATATAAAATTTTCCAAGAAAAAAGGAAATAATAAATTGGAAAAATTTTCTGATATTATCGACTATAAGGTATTTTAAAAAATATTTTTTATTTTTCGTTTTAATAATTTTTTTTTTTTTTTGATACATTTCTCTTTAATGCAATGTGGCCAGGAAACTACACAGCCTTTTCTATTCAGGTATGGCTGTAAATGTCATAAGGGGGAATAACTTTTACGATGTGTGTGGGATTCGAACCCACACTGCCTCGGTGTTTTACAACGATATATTATCTTGAGTAATTGAGATGCTATAAGAGAAAAGGATAAAAGTTCTCGTAGTATAGAAAAATAATCCTAGAAAAGAATGTTGGGATAATCTAAATTTTGCAATATTTTATTGAATAGACTGATGTTATAAACGAATAATTAAATTTATATTAATATTATAAAAATATTAAATATTTAGATAATTTTATAAACAGTATGAATTATTTATTATTTCCTGTTTTTTTTCCTATTATATTGTTAAATTTATTTTTCGTTTTAAATTTTTCAAGGTTACAATTTTTATTATTGAAATTTTAAATTCGGTTTATTTGGGTATCTATTCGTTCGAACTTGATAATAGTTTTGTAAAAACTAGGTATGACAAAATCTTAAATATTTAATTTAATATTTTAAATGATTTTAAATTTAAGTTATTGCAAGAAAATAATAAAAATATATAAAGAAATTTTATTGAAATGTTAAATACGACAGAGAAACTTCTAAAATATATAACCTAACCTAAAATAAATTGAATTTTTTTGATAACATTTTGGTAAAAACTTATTTATGTTACAACTTCTTTTTTTTTTTTTTTTTAGTGCATTTCTATGCCACATAAATGTGAACAGGAAATTACACAGTCTTTCCTGTTCAGGCGTGGCTGTAAATGTCGTAAAGGGGAATAACTCTTACAGCATGTGTGGGATTCGAACCTCTACTCCCTCGGTGTTATCAGCGTATTTTACCACCGAGATCCCCTGTTATAACTTCAATTTTAATATGAAATGGTATTGTTTTTTTTTTTTTGTTTTTATTTTACATTTTTAAGAAGATTTAAGGATTTTAAATAAATATATTATACAGTAACATTTTAATATTTCATACAAACAAAATCTGTTAATATCATATTATTGACATTCCTATTCTTAATTTCCACATAATGTATACATTGTACAGAGTCTTTTGGCATAGAAATATGTAAATATTTCAAATTCTTTATTACGGGTTAGGGTTATTTAGGGACTAGGGTTAGGTAGCCTTTAAAAAAGTTGGAGTTTTCCTGTTAATCAATAAGCGTTAAAGAAAATTGATATAATTAATATTTCAGGCTTTAGTTTTATTCTATCGATAGGGCTGAAATTTTTAGATAGTTAAAGTTCTACATAACTATATATCATTTCATAGTTCCATAGTATCATAGTTCCATTTAACTATCATAGTAATATGTTTCAATGATCATTACCTCACTCAAAAAAAAAAATACTTAATTGTATTTTGCTTCTTTTATTATTATAACCCCACTCGCTGAAGTTTTTATATTTCTTTGGAATTTTTCTGAGTATATATGAAATGTATTATTTATTTTTGCCCATCTCCCTTGAATTCCTTTAAGTGTTTTTTTTTGTTTTTCATTTTTTGTCCAATATTGATTTTTGTCCAATTACCATGTTTAAACAACATGGGATTGTGATAATGTGAGATTAAGGATAATGTCGGATTAAGAATGATAATGGCGTAGGAGAATTTAAGGAAAATTAGAAATATTGTTGATATAATAGTTATATGTATCTCAAATATTTCTTATTAAAATACATGCGACAGGATTATTATAAGTCTTATCACATGTAAAATTTGTTAAGGTTACAATAGATACAAATTCTACTTTTATTATATGTATATTTTTTATATAATTTATATTTATTTATTTATTTATATCCAGGTACCGTGGTACATAAATGTAAATTGAAAATTATTTATATTAGATATTGATTATTATATAATTAATTTTATATTTCGATATTATTGATACATAAGTATTGATTAATTATTTGTCATTAATTAGAACCCAATATAGCAAGTGGTTACTGAATTGGGTTCAAAAACTCTGCGAAAAGGTTTACACTTTTATGATGAATTGAATGAGAGGTTGACATTTATCTGCTAATTTAAACTGGCCTAATACTTTTATGATTAAATTTATAATTTTTTCTTCATTATTTTGATTACACTGCAAATTCTAAGATCACTACAAATTCTATCACTATTAGTGGTGTTGTCTTCAATTAATTTTCTCGTGCAGGAGAGTGTTATATACTACTGCATGTTGTGATTATTGATGGCTATGGTCACTATTAGGAAAATAGTAATAATAATAGGTTCATTCATTGTCTCTACAGCCTCCTACAGTCCCACAGTCCCAATTCAATATTTCCGCACCCTTGCCCTATCCTTTCCTACCCTATACTTCTTAGCCAATATACTGCATTAGAAGGTAGAGGTTTCATTCCATTATATTGGCAAAATGGTAAGGTGGGTTTAGTCAGTAAGAATCTGACACTACCAAGAGCGAATTCTTGGTGCCTTTGAAAGATTCTCACCTCCCTTGGGAAAAAAACATTGTAAATATGACAATTTTGAAAACATACTGAAAAAAAATCTTGAAAAATAAATTCTTGAATCTAAATATTTTTCAAAGATTGAAATATTTTTCAAGATTTTATTTTGTGTTAAAAAAAAAAAAAAAATTTTTTTAACTAAAAAAATAACAAAATCAGGATTGTTTCTTTTTCCGAAATATTTATATATATCTATATGCGAGATTCTGGATTAGGACGGATTTTGGAGTTGGATTCAAAAGCAGAGTTATACGCTTTTTCCAGAATATTTATTTAAATGTATATGTGGAAGATTCTCAATTAGGAGGGATTTTAGAGTTGGTTTAAAAAATAGGATATTTTCTTTCTGTAGAGTATTTATATTAATATATTGCCGGATTTTAAAAGTCGCGATTCAAGAATTTTAGTGACGTGCTTAAATACTTGATATGTAAACTCTCAAACGAATACGTTTTCATGATTTAATAAAAACTATATTTTTATAGGGAGCGAGAGCGTATCGAAATCTCGGGTATCAAAATCTCATGTCTTAAAATCTCCTGTTTCAAAATCTGGTGTTATATATATAATATATATGTTAATATTTCAATATTGAAATATGTATGCGAAAACATAATTAGGAAAGAAGGAGCGGCATCCCTCACTATTTTAAAATGTTTTTTAATATTTTAATATTGAAATATGTATGCAAAACCATAATTAGGAGATATTTTATAGTTGGTTACAAAATCAGGGTTTCAGTAATTTGTTTTCGTTTGGGGCCGGCAGTCCCCATTGTTTTTTTTTTTTCAAATAATAATTTCCAAAAAAAAAATTATTTTAATTCAAGATTTTATTTTCAAAATTTTTTTGTTCAAGATTTTTTTTTTTTCACTTCAGGTTTTTGTTCCAAGATTTATTTTCAGGATATCGTTAGGGATCAGTTCTAAAAACTTATTTTAATAATATATTTTGCTTTAATTTAATTACAAGTTTTATATGATATACGTATTGGTCTGTTTTCTGCAACCTCATACAATTAAAAAAACAGGTATAGAGGTATATCATATAGACTAACTTATTCGATTATTTTCTATCAACAATCTTGAGTTTTTTTTATTCTAGATAAGTTAATCTTGACATCTAGCATTGCTTATGTTTTTTGTTTATGCTTTTATGAGGGAGTTTTTGTGACTTTATTTACATTGCCTTTCCATTCAAGAGTTTTTCGTTTCTTTTTTCTGGACTACTTCATACTAATAATAGAAAAATGAAAAATCGGTTTTTCTGTTGATGGATATGTATATTTCTTTAAAATGGCTGCATTCAGTTGTTCAGTTGTTTCGCTGCAAAATTTGTAAATTGATTTATTTAAGAGCTTATAGAAAACGTTCTGTAAAAAATTCCTTAAACCGATTTAATAAATTTAAAAGACTTTATTTACTCAACTAAATTAACCCATTAGATAATTTTTTTTTAAATTGTGTTCATTAATTTTTATTTAAATGATTGAAAATTATCCATAGTTCTGTTGTTAACTGTTGCGATATTTTAATAATAAAAAATGAAATATTTAAATAAACTTATACTTTTTATTCTTTATTATTTTCTACTATTTATGATGCTTGGTTAGATTACAATAATTTTATTAAAAATTCTAAATTTCCTACTCATCCATATACCAATATCTTAATAATTTTTGTATTCCCAAGACTTTACACAATTAAAGTTTTGTTTTTTTACTATACAAATTTGTATAAACTGTACAAAAGCATGTTTTTGTTTAAATATTTTTTTTTTTGTTTTATATAGCATTTAAATTTAAAAGTTTTTAATTCAAACAGATAATACCTACGCGCTTTATTTTTGGCTTTAGTTTTAATTTTAAGAAATTAAAATACAATAAAGTATTTAAATGTATATAATAAAATGAAATTTATGAAGTCGTAAAAATGTTTTCATGTACCAAATAATAAACATCAAAAAAAAAAAAAAATTAAAATAAAAGTTAACTTTATTCACAAGTTCAACCAAACAACTTATTCAACATCATTGTTTTAATTTTAATGCAAAAGGATCCATTTTTTTTATTTGAAAACATTTTTAACTCGATTATCTTTCAGTTTAATGGTGGTAACAGATGGCCTATATAGACACCAAAATAAAAAAAAAGTCTTGCATAATTAAAATAAAATATATACCTATACTTGTTTTTTTATTTTAATGATTAAATCAGGATTCAGGAAATTCAAGTGAATAAAATTGAAAAAAAAAAAAATAACGCACAGTTTTATTGTCCTTGTTTGCATTCCATTTTTTTAATTTTTCATATTTTTTAATACATACAATACAAAGAAAGTATTGCAATCATAAAAAAATAAGAATCAGTTTTAAAAATTTCGAAATTTAATGATTTTAAAAGTTTTGAAATTTCAAAATTGTTTCAACTTTAGGGGATAAGAATGTTTTAGTAGATATGCAAAATAATAATATGTAAAAACGAGGAAGATTGCAGTAGAGTAGGCTGTGTCAACTCTGGGATACCCGTATGAACGTAATATATCCTGTTTCTATAAAACTTGATCATCTTTTAAAAACATTCAGATGTTTTAGTACCGAACTACAGAGATATATTTATGTAAATTGTGGAGTTGTATGACAGCTACCTGAATCTATTGCGCCTAGCTTCATTAAGTTCCAAGAGGTGCAAGAAGCCTGAACCGACTGCTCTAGACCAACCAAATTTTACAAAAGTTGTTGGTCTATAACTCGACACCTCTTTACTAAATTTCAGGTTCCTAGCTTCAATAGACACTGGGTTATTCTCATTTAAACGGAGAAGTTGTATGGCAGCTACCCGAACCCGCGGCACCACCACAACCAAATTTTACAAAAGTTGTTGCCATAAAACTTGATCATCATTTGCAAAATTTCAGACGCCTAGCTTCATTAGGTTCCAAGAGGTGCAAGAAGCCTGAACCGGCTGCTCTAGACCAACCAAATTTTACAAAAGTTGTTGGCCTATAACTCGACACCTCTTTACTAAATTTCAGGTTCCTAGCTTCAATAGACACTGGGTTATTCTCATTTAAACGGAGAAGTTGTATGGCAGCTACCCGAACCCGCGGCACCACCACAACCAAATCTTACAAAAGTTGTTGCCATAAAACTTGATCATCATTTGCAAAATTTCAGAAACCTAGCTTGAATAGATACTGAGTTATTTCTATATAAAGATAGAAGTTGTATGGCAGCTACTCGAACCCCGACCGAAAATGTTGGATTTAAATAGCAAAACTAACAATTTTGCAAAAGTGTCGTAAAAAAAATTTCAGCCTCCTAGCTCCTTTATTTTTTGAGTTATCGTGCGGACGGACGGACGGCCACAAAGAAATTACGAATATAAAATTAAAAAAAAATAATATGTGAGATTGGCAATAACCTTAAAATATTTCCCCAGATGTTTCAAAGAAATTGATCAATTTGTGAGTTGAAAGAATTTTATCAAATTATGTATATCTAAACATATTTTATTAGAATTTAAGAAATATTCATCTTCATGTAAGTTTAATTAAATTAAATTAGCTTTATCTTACTGATGTTCATAAAATATCCAGAAAAGTTAAGAGTAGAATACTCGCAACGTATTTCAATTTCATTTAGATTTCAGTTATTTTAATTAGTATGAAATTACATTTTTATACCGCATTATGGCCAATCTTTGAAGGATTTTTTGTAGTTTTTTTTCACCATCATTTGGTGGGAATCTTCAAAAAATATGTCGTAACACAATGCATGCCACTCTTCTTCTATTAAAACTAGTCGAATTGACTAGCCATTTATTTTTGGGTTTTTTTTAATGTATCTTATGTACTTTCCCTAAGGAAATCTGTATATCTTAAAGGCTAAAGACTCCATGATTTTTTATAAGTAGAGCAGCTCTACATTTATATTCCTTTCTAGATGATCTTTATGGTTTATAGTATATCTCTTTATTTCATCTATAACTTTGACAATTGATAAATCTCTATGAATATAATAATTATACGCGCATACCAGACAGCAATTACGACATTAGGTAGGATTTGTAGGATTAGTATAGCTATGCCGGTTTGACTTCAGAAAATGACGTTATGACCATGTAGTATCAAAGTATGGGTATGGTTGACTACAGGAAATAACAGTATTGGAATGTTAAAGTAATATGTGAATTTATTTACAAATGTTTATTTAGAAATGTTTGTATTTTTTTAATATGTATTTGTTTGGTACAACTCCAAAGTTGAATTGTCATATAACCATAGCAAAAGTGACCAAATGCTATTTATTCAAATTTGTCATATTTAAGCTTTTATTTTAAAATTCGTATTTGAGCATTTTTACGTAGAAAGAATATAGCGTAGAGTAGAACTGATGAACTAAATATATATGTCAATCATATTTCAATGGCGTTTGGTCAGTTTTACCCGAACACCGACGTATGTTAAATTATTTGATTGTAAATTAACACTTTATTATAATATATCGTTAATGTCGACTTACCTATGGCAGCCAATAACACACTTTGTATACAAGTGTTAGTATTTTCCATTAGTATTTTTATCTTCTCTTAAATATCTTGTAATTAAGTCTATCAAAAACACAAAAATCGGAAACATTTAAATTGATTTTACCAGAAACACAAGGGTTGAAAACAATTAAAGATTGAAGAAGAGTAGTGCAAGAGAAAAATTACCCCAATCTCTATGACTCTACAAAAGTTAATAATTTAAGAATTTTAAAGACTTTAGTTTAACAATCAAAACATAAATAGTACTTTTAATAGAACATTCATTGATGATTCATTGATGATTCATTGATGAAAATCATAGTTTTAAACTTTAGAAGAATATTTTCTTCAATTGCCCACAAAACAACAATTGAAAATGGAAATATCCAATAATTTTTTTTTATAATTTTAGTTCTCCTTGTTACTTCTATTAATTATAACTCAAATTGATGGTGCTTTTTAATAACTGTGAAGGACATATTTTTATTATTAGTGTATATTTAACAAAATTCGCAGTTATCATTTTTCTTTTTCTTTATAATTATTTAAATTGATTTTTTCTTTATTTTTTTATTATGTTTTTTTTTTGTTTTTTTTTTTAGTTAATCCACATATATACAAGGAAATTACACAGCCTTTCTTTTTTAGACGTGGCTATAAATATCGTAAGGAGGAATTATTCTTACGACGTGTGTGAGATTCGAAGAAATATTTTATAAATTGACAAAACATTTATTTAAAAGTTTTTGGAGCATAAAAAAAAATTTGTGAAAATATTTTATAAACTTGAAAATCCTTCTAAATAAAAAAATATATTTTTAGTTATGGTGATTTTTTTACTAAAAAGATATGTTTTTTATGATTATTTTAAAGATAAATCTAAAAATTGTTACTTTTTAAAATCAATGAAGTGATGATTGAAAAATGTGTTTTAGTAATACATTTTAAAGTAGGTATAACCGATTATGAATGGTCTTAAATAGCTTTAAATAATTTTAAATAATTCTTTTTTTATTTTCCTTTTTTAGAGGTTAAGTCCAGATGAGGTTATCAAAGTATATCATAATAAACTACATTGTTCAATATCGAAAGGTAAAAAAGGTAAATAAAAATGGCATTTTCAGATTGAAAAAATGTTAAGTAGAACATGAGATATAGGCATTTAAAAATAGGACTTTTTCAAAGTTGGAGGAGCTGCAGGTCCGTAATATATGGGGCTACATCAAAAAGTTGTTCTACAACATTAATTTTTTTATTATATCTACCAATGGTTGAAATTTTTTTTTTCTCCATCTTTAACGTTGTAGAAGTTTTGTAAACAGATGCACAGTCGGAAGCACGAACGGATAGAGTGAAAACTTTAAAAAGAGAATTAGTGACCAATTTTTGTTTAATTAAAGAAAAGAAAAGATATAAAAGATATATGTGTATACATTTTGTATTGATTGCACTAATCATATTTTTAGATTATAAGTAAAGAAATGTATAATAAAAACATACTTGAAGAATTGTTGAAAAAATATTTATAAAACGCATATACTAAATTATACGACCGCACAGCTTAGGCTAAGGTCTTAATTGTTCAAATTACAAATTTATATATGTAAATTGTAAACTATCCTGTAAAAAAGATATTTAAAATAAAAATAAAAAAAAAAAACTCAGACACATTTTTTCAAAATTTTTCACATTTTTGCAAAATTTTTTTGGAAATGCACTAAAAAGGGACTAAATGATGTGATTACAACTTTAAATTACAACTTGAAAATCCTGCTGAATGTGGATGATGCATTATGAAAATGTTGCTGAATTATATTGATGCATCATTAAAGTGCTGAATGATATTGATGCATCATGAAAATGTTGCTGAATAAAATTGATATATAAAGAAAATATTACTAAATGATGTAGAAAATATCTTGCAGATGTTAAAAATATCAGTAAAATTCAATATGAAAATAAAGTGTTGATACGGCCAATTGCAAGTGGCACGATAGCCTAATATAACTTTATAGTATAAAACATTTTTTTAATAGGTACCTTTAGTTTCTATTACAATTTTTAATGAATTATATAATTTATGTATATTTTAGTCATATTATGATAAATTTCAAATTTTAACCTACTTGTATTTTGCTCTGAAATTTGATTTTGTCTTTGATAGGGTATTTATTAGTTACTTTCATTTATCATTTAATTTGAGTTTTAAGATTCAAGTCTTATGATTTCTTTGGCTTTTTATTTTGTTCTTTTTTTAATATTTTCCAGTTTGTTAAATATTTCTTTAATAAATCATTAATTATATTTAAAACTATATTATAATATCATATTTTAATTATATTATAATTCTTTTATATTTCAAATATTTTTTTTTATCAAACGCTGTTGTGTTTTAAGGTTACTGAATTATATACTATAATAATGTAACAAAATATAGAATTAAAAATTTTAAAGAAAAATGTTATGATTCCTCGTATAAATACTCATTTGTAATTTAACATAAAAAAATCAGCTGTCTCCATCACAGGACCGACCGCCACTTCACGAAAAGTACAATGCCAAAATTTATAGATTTTTTACATAATAATATCAAAGCAAAATAACCTCTAATACTCTAACCTCTAACCTTAAACAATTTATCGTTTTATTTCTCAACCAAGAAACTTCACGGTCTGTCACGAGTTAAATATTTATATGATTTAATTAATATTTACACCATTGATTTCAATATTAAATATAATAATTCAAATAACGTTTAGTTTAAAAACAAAAAAAAACTTATATAAAAACTTATATAAAAATTTTAATTAGAAGATTTTGTTTTGCCATTTTACTTTTGCCTAGTCGAGTTAAATAATTATAAGATTAAAATGTTTAGTTTCACAATTCAAAGTACAAAAGATTCTATAGTTTGTAAAGGATTTCCTGTATCACTATATTAAAATGTCAAATGTAAAATATAATTTGAATTCGAGGCAAATAAAATAAATAAAATAAAATAAATAAAAAAAAGAGATATACGCACACTTTTATTCAAACCAATGAACATTATTAATTTTTATACCCGTATGAACTATGTTCAAGGGTATAATAAATTTGCCATTACGTTTGTGACACCTTAAAGGAGTCGAGCTAGATATAGTGTCAAAGGTATGGATCGGCTCAGATTCGAATTCTGAGTCGATTAAGCCATGTACGTCCGTCCGTCCGTCCGTCCGCACGATAACTCAAAAAAAAAAAGAAGCTAGGAGGCTGAAATTTTTTTTACGTCACTTTTGCAAAATTGTTAGTTTTGCTATTTAACTCCAGCATTTTTGGCCGCCGCGTTCGAGTAGCTGCCATACAACTTCTTTCTTTAAATGAAAATTTGGTTGTGGTGGTACGACGGGTTCGGATAGCTGCCATACAACTTCTCTTTTTAAATGAAAATAACTCAGTGTCCGTCCGTACGCTAACTCAAAAAATAAAGGAGCTAAGAGGCTGATATTTTTTTTACGTCACTTTTGCAAAATTATTAGTTTTGCTATTTAACTCCAGCATTTTCGGCCGCCGGGTTCGAGTAGCTGCCATACAACTTCTTTCTTTAAATGGAAATAACCCAGTGTCTATTCAATCTAGGTATCTGAAATTTTGCAAATGATGATCCAGTTTTTTGGCAACAACTTCTGTAAAATTTGGTTGTGATGATATGACAGGTTCGGATAGTTGCTATACAACTTCCTCTTTAAATGAAAATAACTCAGTGTCTCTTGAAGCTAGCTATCTGAAATTTAGTGAAAAAGTGTCGAGTTGCATGCCAAAAACTTTTGTCAAATTTGATTGGTCTAAAGCAGCCGGTTCAGGCTTCTTGCATTTCTTGGAACTTAATGAAGCTAGGCGCAATAGATTCGGGTAACTGTCATACAACTCCACAATTTCCATAAATATATCTCTGTAGTTCGGTACTAAAACATCTGAATGTTTTTAAAAGATGATCAAGTTTTATAGAAACAGGATATATTACGTTCATACGGGTATCCCAGAGTTGACACAGTCTACTCTACTGCACTCTTCCTAGTTTTTATTTGAATTAAAAGTTCATTTTATTTTTATTTTCTATTGCACTTTATTTATCCATTTTCAACATTTTCAATTAATTATTTTTTATTTATAGGTTTTAATAATTTTTTTTTTGTTGGAAGAAGTTCTTTTTTTTAATTTATATATAAAATTGTAAAAAATTTTGCATTGATTATTTGATTTATACAATAAAAAAAATTCAATAAAACGTTTTTTTTTTGTTTTGTTAAATAAAATTAATACAATATCTTTTATTTAATTTTTTCAATATAATTTAAATGGATTTGTTTTTTTTTAATTTAAAATCCTGAAATGAACATTTTATTTAAAAAAAATTAATTATTAAAAAACCAACTATTATTTTAATTAAACCAATTTAAAATATTTTTCTGAAAAAAAATAAAATTATTTAAAATATCTAAAAATAAATACCTACCAAAGAAAATCTATATATGCATATACCTATATATATTTTTCGTTTAATTTTTTAACCTATAGATAGGTTTATTATTTATTTTTTTTTTTTTTTATTTTATATAATTTTGTTTTTAATTTTTATTTTGTACGTGACACATTAAGAAGTAAAAATTAAAAAAAAAAAAAAAAAAAAATTGATGTAATTCCATTTTGATCCTACAATAAAAAATAATTAAATATTAACGATCCCCCTTAAAATGTAATGATTCTGATTTAAGACTCATAACAGCAGCAAATAATGCAAAAAAAAATCCAGCAGTTCCAGTTGCTCCAACTAACAATACCAATCCACCAATTAATAAAGGTATTAAAAGAAAAAATTTTAATTTGTATGCTAAAAGTAATGGTATTGCTAATTTTTTTAATTTCTTTTTTAATTTATGTTTTTTATATTTATGTTTTCGTGCTTCTTCATCATCTACTGAATTCATAAATTCTGAAAGTAATTCTTCACCTGCAATGAAAAAAAAAAAAACAAAAACTTAATGTATAAAAATATGAAAATAATTAAAAAAAAAAATTAAATTATTATAGATTTATAGTATCTTTTTAATTATTTAAAGTTTCCTTTAAAGCTCAAAACAGTTTAAAATCGATTCTATGAGTAGATCCATCCACATTAACTTTTAAAAATGAGTGATTAAAATCATAAAATATACTAAATTGAAAGATACTTCTTAAAGATAATAAGCATATATTTTAAAAGATAATTTTTGAACTAAAACTATTTTACTTATTTTCCAAATCCAAATGTATTATGCTTAAAAATGCTTATAATTTTCTTTTTGAACAGAACACTCAAGAACAAAAATTTTAAAAATTTTACATTTGAAATATCAACTAAATAAAATCGTTAATGATTACTTTTTTGCAAAGCATTATTTTTATTCTCCTAAAAGTAGGCAATACGATTCGTCTATTTTTGCTTTTTAGTATTTTTATTGCTCAAAGATGTTTAACAACAATATTAATTTGACAATACATAATTTAAGTAACGTTCTTCAAAATAACCTGAGAAATGACTATAAACTCGTCAAATTTAATGACCAATTTCAACCACATAAACTTACAGTCAACCAAACTAAAAGAAGCTACTTTACGACAATGAACAATCTAAAAGAATTTTTTTTAAAATCTAAATAATAAAACCTTCGCAGGTTTGGGTAACATACCAAACATTGTATTAAAACATTTACCTAACATTCTAATTGAAAAATATTGTATATTATTTAACAGGTGCTTAAATAGAAGCTATTTTCCAAAAACTTGGGACAAAGCAAAAATAGTTGGAATAAAAAAGCCAGGTAAAAAATAGTAGCGATCCTAATGTATACAGACCGATTAGACTTCTATCAAATATCAGTAAAATATTAGAGATACTGGTTAACTGGTATCTCATTATAGAAACCGAAAAAATAAAATGTAATTCCCCTAAATCAATTTGGTTTCTGTTTTAAACATAGAACTACATACACCACGACGAAACGTTTATCGGACATATGTAGGCACATAAACGCTCAAAACTGCCAAACAGTATGCTTTACTGATTTAGAAAAGCATTTGACACTGTTTGGCTCGATGTTTTGGTTTATAAAATGTTAAATATCCCTTACATATCTTGTGTTTCCATTCAATGATATAATTCGATATAGAACTTTTAGAGTAGCTTCTTCAAATAAGAAATACTCTAAAGAGTTCTATATAGACAACGAGCTTCAACAAGGAACTGTAAATTCGCCGATATTATTTAACATCTTTATAAGATAACTTGTGAATTTACACTATTGATTTCAATATTAAATGTAATAATTTAAATAATATTCTTATAAAAGATTTAGTTCGTTTAGTACTGTTAGCTCATAGTATGCTTTCATTTAGTTTAGTTTAGTCTAAGCATAGGTAAATATTAGAATAAGTCTTTATAAGATAACTTGTGAATTCCCTAAACATTAATTTAGGGCCTAATTACAGTATTGCATTCGCAGATGATCTAAAATTTAATAAGCGTGCAGTGTAGTTTACAGTAGAAACAATTCAATAAAGTTACTATACTTAGATGCTGTAACAGATAGAAACTAAAAATAAAGTACGGAAAATGCGAAGCAATATTGTATCGAAACACATATGTAAAGGTAAATAGCATGCGTAAGGAAAAACTGGAGAAGATTTAATACTAAGACTCCAAACGGAACCAAAATCAAAAATTCAAACAGTGTCAAATACTTGGATCTACATTTTGATTATCTAATGAAGTTTAATACTCATATTCAAAGTTTCTTTGTAGCAAAGTAAAAACTATATGTTACAAAAGTTTCATAAGACCTATATTAACGTATGGTTCTCCTATATGGTGTAACATAAGTGGTTCAACAATGCAAAAAATGCGTGCATTTGAACGAAAATGTATAAGAAACTGTAATAACTTATACAGAAAAGCTCAAACAAACTGTATACATTTTCTCTCAAATAAAACTATTTATCAACACGCTAAATTAATGATAGAATTGATAACTTTATAATTCGGTTAATCCGAAATCATATTGATAGAAGTAGACGAGTAGAAAAAAAATCTTTGATATACCTGCCATGTTATGAAAATGACGAATACCTAATAAAAACTTTAAAATCCGGTTTTAGTCCACCCGTGAGCTTCATTTTTCTATAGATAAAAATAATTTAATAGAAAATACGAATAAAATACCAATAATTTATCATTACAATAGACATTCTCTAATAAATCAAATACCAATAGATTTAAATAAACTTAATATTAATGGAAACTATATATTACATTCTTGCTTAGACTCGAATTCTGAATCGATTAAGCTGAGTAAATGCCTTCAAAAAATATTGAAACTAGAATTCTGAAATGTTCACTATTTAATTTTCATGTAAATGCCTGTTCCTCTAACCGCCAGGTTAGAATAGTTGCCGTACAACTTCTGTTTTTATATGTACTTCATTCAGTGATTATATAAGCTAGGCATTTAAAATTTTGTCAAAAGAAGTTAAGTTTATTGTTGTTTTGATGACAACAACTTTTGAAAAATTTGTTTAGCCTAACATAACAGATTTGGGTTGCTGTGAAATTTATATGATCATATTATCGTGGTAAGTATTTAATAAATTAAGATATATTTGCAATTTTGTAAAAGATAACGAACTTTTATGGCAACAATTTTTGTAAAATTTGGTTTTTGTTTTAGAGCAACGACCTCAAGTTACTATTTAATTTAAGTAAAACATTTTAAATTTTTTTAACAGATGAAATAAATAGCATTTCTAAATTTTATGAAATAGCATCTTATACTATGTTCGTGCTGTTATAATATTAGTAGAAGCAGTCTAATATATATTCTTCTTCGTTTATAATGCGTGTAAGAAAAGTGCATAACAATAACATAAGTGCACCATCGAGTTAATACTGTGTTTTTGGGCAATGGAAAATAAATAAAAGTGAATATACCAAAAAAAAAATACTGAATATTTTCATGATTTAAAAGTATCGATTCTCTAAATTTTGGCAAAATAGTAAGAACCGTTATTTCATTTTATATTTTATAAAACATAAGATTTGAAAAAAAAACATTTATAAGAAATCTAAATAAAGAATCTAAAGAAAATTAGAAGAAGATTTTTAGTTTGAATAATTTAAAGTAAATTAACATTTTTTTTTTCGCCACAAACTATGCAATATTATTTCGTTAATTTTACGGTATTTTGGTTTTTTTTTTTTGTATTTTGGTTATCGTAAATTTTCATTTCAAAGCACAGAGAACAAACAATATTGAAATTAAAAAAATTAAAATTTAAAAGACATTTAAATGATAAAAAATTAAAGAAATAAATTAAGTTTTACATTCTCTTCTATTTTAATTGTCCACAAACGCAAATATAATTTCTATACTGTTCAGTGAACAAATTAAAAATTTTTAATTAGTTTTTTTTTTTTAAATACATTTGCTGTTACATATATTAAGGATTATTTTTAATAGCAATATAACTATTTAAGTATGTATATTAAATAATTTAATTACAAAAATCAAGGGAGGAGTTCGACTGGGTTGTATATATCTTATCATCGATGCTTTTCAATCTTTATGCAGAAAAAATCTTCCAAGAATTGCAGTTATTGAAATAGGTATCAAAGTAAACGGCACCTTCATAAATATCATCAGAGACACTGATGATACAACACTATTGGCAGTTAATTTAAAATATTTAAGAGATAACTTAAGACATTATTAATATATAAAGTTAATCATCATAGCATAAATCTTGATCAAAATTAATACCACAAAAACTAAAATCTAGCTACCTTGTCTAGCTAAATTTTTTTTGAGTATTGGCAAATAAGTACAAAAAAGTGTTTTACAGCAGAGATTTTATGAAATGTTCTCTGAAATGCTATATATGGTCAGTTCTGTTATATGGAGTAGGAACTTGGACCTTGACATCCACCCAGATGAATAAACTCGAATCCTTTGAAATGTGACTCTATAGAATAATTCTGAAAATTTCGTGGGTAGTTCGTGTTGCAAATGCTGAAGTTTTTCAAAGAATAAATAAAAACCGATAGCCTTTAACAATTATGAAAATAAAAAAAATAACATATTTTGGGGCCTCTGTGGCTTAGTGGGTAAGAGCTTATAAAACACGCTGTAAACAGCGAAGAAATCTGGGTTCGAATCCCATATACGTTGTAAGAATAATTCCCCCTTATGACATTTACATCCACTTCTGCAAACGAAAGGCTGTGTAATTTCCTTGTTACATTTATGTGGCAGAGGAAAGCACTGAAAACAAAAAAGAAAAACATATTTTAGACATGTGATGAAGGATCAAAAATGCGATTTTTTACAGCTTATCGTGTAAGGCAAAGTCGAAGTTGAAAGAGGCAGTGCTGGAAAACAAATGTCATGGTTATAAGTAAGACTAGGAATTGAACAGCTGTATTAAATATTGGTGATTTAGTACACATGACAATAGATCAAAATGAATACAAGAGCACTTTATCATAAATTTAACTCAACTTCCACGACATGATTATTATCATTAACATTTAGTAATGGATAGGTTTCGAAGAGAAAAAATTATAAAATCAACAAATTCGACTTAATTTTGAAAATTTCATCATACATATACTTCCTTCCAAGATTTATTAATAAAAAGAGATATTTATATGAAAATAAAAGTTCATATACATTAAGGATGATAAGAAAAAAATTAAGCAATAAGGATAAACTTTTTAAGAATCTTTGTAAGGAAACGAAATAGCAACCTAATAACATAATATAAATAAAATTAAAAATAAAAAAAAAATTTAAATATTACAATAATTTATAGCATTATAAAAAAAATAACTTACCATTATCAAAATTCGGTAAAAAATCCATTAATGATATTGATATACTTCGTTCCTGATTTAAATTTGTTTCATTTTTATGCCTTTCAGTATTATTTGTAATATTATTTTCAATTTGTCCATAATTATAATTAATTTTTTCATTTTCTAACAAATCCCTAAAAGTTTTTATACTTTTACTATTATTTCGTTGTTGTTGTTGTTGGGGTTGTTGTTGATGTTGTGATTGTTGTTGAATTAAATTTTTTAATTTATTTAAATCAAATATATTTTTATAATTATTTTTATTATTATTATTATTATCCTGAATAAAATTTAATGATGTGTATAATAATGATGGCATTGTTGAACTTTTTAATTTTACTGGATTTAAATATGTTGTAATACCATGTTCTAATTGTTTATTATTTTTTTTATCATTTAATTTTTCAATATCATAATAATATTTAAATAAATTTTCATTATTATTTGAATTTGTATTTAAAATAAGATTATTATCATTATTATTAATATTATTAATATTATTATTAATATTATCATTATTAATAGTTCTTATTAATGGCAAATAATTATTATAATTATTATTATTATTATGTTGTTCTGATTGATATATTTGACTTTTTATATTATTTTGATTATTTCTATTAAAATATGAATGAAATTTTCTTATATTACTATTGTAATTATTATTATTATGATTATTAATATTATTATTAATATTGTTGTAATTATTTAAATTATTATTATGATTTTCTATAAACATGGCAAAAATTTGTTGTATTCTTAAATAAATTAAAATTAAAATTATTAAATTTAAAAATTTCATTTTTATCAAGGACATTTTAGTAACATTTATTTATTTATTTATTTTTTTTTTTGTTGTTTTTTTGATTTATTAATTACTATTAATTTTTTTTTTTTGTTGTTTTTTTGATTTATTAATTATATTAATGTTATATTTTATTTTCTCCTTTGTTCCTTAATTACAGATTTGAATGGTTTTGTTTTTTTTTTACCACTCTTATTTAAATTTTTAATGATGCATAATTAAAATACACTTTTGTTTTAATTGTTTTTTAATAATTTCGTTTTTTTTAATATATATTTTTTTTTTAATATAAAAGTTTTTTGTTTTGGATATTTATATCGAATTGATATGATCAAATATCAACAACCGATTAAAAAATGATATCAAATAACTTGACTTTATAAAAGATTTTTTATAAAATTTTTCATAACTATTATTATAAATATAGGTACGTATATATATATATACATAATACATATATAGATATATATATAAATATAGATAGAAAGCTTGTTATTTATTAAGATTTTTTTTTTTTTTTCGTACTTTAAATTTTTTATATTTGATTTTTCACTTTTTCCTGTCTGTTTTTCTTTTTATTAACTTAAATTATATATATTTTTCATTTATCTGTAACACAATTTTTTTTTTTTTTTTTTTTTAGTTTTTCTTCAGTTTTGCAAAAATGTTATTATTTTGATTTTGTTTTTTTTTTTTTTTTTCTCTGAAAAGAAAAGTAAATTTTTTAATCTAGTAAATATAACTTATTAAGTTTTTATGTAAAATAGTTCAGGTGTAACAAAAATTATTATTTTTGATTAAATAAAATGCTGAAATGATGAATTCAGCAAAAGAAAGAGACAAAAAATAAAATAATAATATTATGATGAAGTTAAAACGTTTAGTAAAGTGTGTAATTTATTTTGTAATTCCCTCCCATTTCAGTATCACTTGATTTTTATTATCATTATCATTCTAACAATCATTTATTCGAAAATATTATCAATCATTGATTGATGATTAGGATGATAATAATGATGATGATAATCTTTAATTTTTATTATAAAATACTTATAGTTAAATGAATCCCAACAAGTGATCTCTTTACTTTGATATTTTGAAAGAAAAAAATGTAGCGTTTTTTTATGGATTGTTTTGCACGTTTACATTTTTTTTTTGTGGTATGTGTTTTTTATTTTATTTTTTATTTTTAATAATAGTTTAAAAAATAAAAACTTAAGGTAAATTATATGAATTGGATTTAAAGTATTTTTTAAATTTTTTTTATTGTTAGTTTGATTATTTTTCGTGATATTAATTTACAAAGTTAAAAAAAGTACCTGTCGAATGACGTTTTCAGATTGAAAAAATGTTGAGCAGAACATGAGATATATACGTATTTAAAAATAGGGTTTTTCAAAGTTTGAGGGGCTGTAGCTTTGTAATGGATGGGGCTACATGAAAAAGTTGTTCCACAAAATTAATTTTTTTATGAGATCTGCCCATGGTTAAAATTTTTTTTCTCGAACTTTAACGGTGTAGAAGTTTTGTAAACAGACGGACGGGCGGACAGAGCTCATTTTTTCAAATTTCTTGGGAAATGTGCTAAAAACATAGTGGGCCCTAATAGGTGTCAAAATGTTAAGTCAATTGAAAAATCGAAATTTTATTAAACAACTTTAGAAGATATTAGAAGATAGACAACAATATTAAAGTTGTTAAATAAATGAGTTAATCAAAAAATTATAATGTATTCGTGAACAAAAGAAATTTTCAAAGTGTCTTTAATTCATCTTTATTTTATCGTATCCGTTTACCTATTTATGAAATTTTTCATATCCTTTGAAGTAAATTTTTATGTGATTTTATGTCCTAATCTGGTTTTGCAATATAAGAATTATAGAGTATTAATTAAATGAAAACAGATTCTTTCTATTTTCTGAAAATATATGTAGTAAAAATATATTTTTAAATTATTGGTAATTATAAAGACGATATTATTATTTACTATTTAAAAATTTAGTTAAATTTTTTTTTTTTAAGTAAAAAGATAATTATATTTTATTTGATTTTATTAAATTTTATTTGCATCGAATATGTTGTTTTTTTTTTTGTTTTTTTTTTTAATAAATTGAAGTACTTTCGCTTATATATATGGCCCAATTGTCAAGTGTACCTAAACAGCCTATATGTATAAGTACATATTAACATACCAATACTCTGTCTATTTAGTTGTTTAAAAAATTAAAAACAAAACTGACATTAAAATATAAAAAAATATAAATTTGAAAAAATACAGTAAAAAAGGGAAATGAGACTTTTCTTATTGTATATGAACATTTTGGATGTTAACAACATCTTTTGTTCCTTTATTTATAGTTGATAGTTCTATATTTTCATATCTTCAGATATGAATATTAAAAGATATTCTTATTTTGATGATTGGTTTATAATAAATTAATTTGTATAGAGAAAAATATTTATATTTTTTTTTCATTATATATTTTCAAATTTAATAATTTGTTTAATGTTAGTTGTGGAAAATATTTTACAGGTTTCCAGTCTCTTATAATACATGAGTAAGTAAATTTGGTGCAAGAATTATTAATAAGTAAAAATAATATGAATAACAAAAAAATTAGTTATAAAGTACCTATTAGTGAATAAATTTAAAGTTTTAAAACAACTGAATTAATTTAAACAGGAGAAATTGTATTTTAATGTTTTTTATATACACATCTGTATAATTTAGAATATTTTATATAATTTTAATTTTTAGTAATATAATAATAATACGTATCAATACAAAAGTTTACTCTTACTTGTTAGCGTAACTTTTAAATTTAAACACCCTCTCTGCTTTAATTTGCTTAAAACTATTATAATCAGATGATGATATTAAGTATTTCGTTGCATTTCTGTATAGTTAACCCTTCATAACATAAAATATTAAGTTTTGTATTTATGTAAATTTGGGAAGGACATAATTTGAAGTTCTTAATTTTGCTGATTAGAAATAATTATTAGGTAATAATAGCAATTTGATTTAATTCTATAATGAACGGCAAAATTTATGATGTTCGTTTTTTTTACGAGTGACAGTGGAAAATATCAAAAATCAATGAAAGGAACTTCATGAAGTTCATCTGAGTAGTGTTGAACTTTAAACAACCAAAACCATCCCCTTTAAAACCAAACTTTAAGACGAGTCTTTTAATATATAAAAAAAATTTATTGTTTGGTTTTACGGATAAGAATGTGGAAAAGATTATTTGGGAAGTTAGGTTTGTGATATAATTAAGATTATGGAGGATGAAGGGGGAAATTTGGAGAATTTTATTGAGGAAAGATGTTAATGTTATTATTAAATTACGTTGAATATAAATTACCAACTTACCAACACATGTGCTGGCATAAGGTTCCGTAAACACAACTTGCGCATGACAAACGAATTTCTGTATGCTGTATTAAGTTATCTTGACAGTTCGACAGTATAGGGGTGGGCATCTGTCATATTCCTTGTTTCACTTTGGAAAACTTTTAGCGGAGGTATTAAATGTTTTTTTTTCCTTTATAACAGATGTTTGCCCCTACAACGTATCTATAAAATAAGGTCAGTGAAGTGAACAATGAAGTAAGACTGGAAATGACTTTGCCGATTTCTGTAATGTTTTGAACCAAGTTTTTCAAAATAACAAATTTGTTTTTTTTGTTTTTTACCTAAGAAAAGTGGGAATTTTCAAAAGACACCAAGAATTTCTCCTCGGTAGTGTCATATTATTACTGACTAAATTTAACTTTAATTGATTGTGCGATTTGTATAAAATCTAAATTTAGAAAATTTAATTGAAAAATTTGCTTGAAATTGTAATGAAAGCTCGCAAACAAAAATTTTAAAGCCCAATCATAAATTTTGTTTTTTTGTAAATGCATATCTATAATATAATACACAAGATGTTGGCGAGACCTTGCCAACATGTAAAAAAATATATTTTATATCTATAATAAAACACTCACACTGAATGTAAACTAAACTGGCAATGATGATATTTCTGTATAGTTATTTAATAAATTAAAATTTTATTACCAGAGACACAAATCTTTGACTCAAAGTAATATCAAGAGACACAAACAGTTCATTAAAAATATAAATAAATTTAGTAAATATTATTACCGGAGACCAAATTTTCCACTAGAAGTATTACCAGAGACACACACCGTTCATTAAAAGTGAGTACAGTCAAAAAAGGAAAAGTACATACTTGAAAAACACATTTTCAATCAAAATAAATTCAGCAAATTTTTAAATTTGACCACCACGTCCATTATGAACTGGTCGCAGCGGTAAATTAAAAATAAATTATTAATCTTCTGTTGGCGTTTTCAATCTATTGTTTTGAAAAAAATAAAAATTGGTACTCTTAATAAAATTAAAACGTCTGAAAGTGAAAAAGTGAGAGTGAACAAAGTTTATAGTAAACCTCATATTTATAAGAAAAAAATAATAGGCCGATTTTATTCTTGATTTTGTTTTCATTAGTATAAAAGCTGGTAAAAGCTTCGTAACATACTTTAAAATAGTTTTGTTTATTTAGGTTGAAATTTGGATTTTTAAGCTAAATTTTCTGGTATAACATAAAATATTCGGAATTTTTTTATTAATATAAAATTCGGCAGACTTAAATAATTATATTTCATAACAGAAGTCAGAAAATTACTAAATATTATAGAAACGGATATTTTTCTTAAAAAAAAAAAATAACATAAAAAATATCATTTTAGAAGCCTTCTCTCACAAAAGATTCATAATTTTGTACTAATTTATTATTAGACCATTAAATTAAAAAGCTGTCGAAAACGACCGTCACAAAAAACAGGCCCCGAAAATTTATGAAATTACATTATCATAGACATGAATCTTTTATTAAATATACCATAGACCATACCATATAGACCTCTTCTAAAGTATCATATAGACCTCTTCTAAAGTACATTTAAATAAAATAAATTCAGCAAATTTTTTTCAAGCAAAAAAAAATAAACGCAAAAGACTTGAAAGTAGTTTTGGTAATTAAAGTAATTCGCGGCGAAAACAACTGTTTTTCATCGACATAAAAATTTTTTTTTAAAACAAAAGAAAAATAGAGAGTCTGGTAAAATTTTAACAAATATTAAAATTATTTCGATTATTGGTATTGTTTTAAATGCAACAAAAAAAAAAAATGTCGTAGCGGTTGGTGTTGGTTGGTTTTTCGCCGGTTTTTATTGTGCACTTTTATACATGTGTTTCAAACAATTTTTGAGATATCGGCACGAACTTTTACCCTGAATGTGTTCTTAGCTTGGACCATTTTTTCTCAATGATTAAAAAACTGACAAAAATTACCGCCACGAAAAAACGGCGAGCAAAAATGAATAAACTGTACCTAACATTTTTAATTTTATGTGTTTAGATTTGTTTTATGTTTTTTTTCTATTACAAGTAAGTAAGTGATTTCAACATTTTTTTAATGGTGCTGATGTAAAAATGAAATTTTTAGGTAGTTTATTAAGGGAGTCAGAATGCTACCGTAAATGTTTTTGATGTTCTATAGTAAATGTTCCGTAAATGTTCTATAGAAATTGTGCAATTGCACAGGGGATTTTCTAGTAATATTATATTATAATAAAGTTGAAATAAAATCGCATTTTAACAATTTTACTCTTTATGCATTTTGCTAAAAATTAAAGGAAGAATAGAGGATGCAAAAACTCAAAAATAGTTCGCTTCAAAAAAGGTCTTGAGCCAGCACTGTCTACATAATATTATATTTAAAACTAATCTGTAGAAATATACGATGTTTTGGTATCCTCTGTATGAATACAAAATTTTTGTTTTACAGTTAAACAAAAATATTATGAATAAAGGTTTTCCGCTTGAATTTTAACTAAAAAAAATTCAATAATTTCTAATTGTGTTTATTTTTATTTAAATTTTCTATATTTTTATTTTTTTGAACCCATTTAATAAAAATAATTCTAATAAAATTATTATTACAATCGCCTAAAGGATACCGTATAGACTATAGTTATGTATCTATTAATTCCATGTATTATTATTTATAGAATAATATAATTTTATGAGGTGTAAAAAAACTGAATATGTGAACATTAATAATAAACAAATTTTTATTTAAAAATTTTCTAGCATTTTAATATCATATTAAATTTTGTTAACATTGTTTTGGAGTTTAAAAATTTGAATGCAGTACATTTTAAAATTATATACCTATACTATGTACATATTTGTTAAATTTTTGTTTATATAATAAATATTTCTTTAGAATTTTAATTATCCTAAGGCAATTTAAATTTTTACACTATGTTTAGTTTAAATTAACTTTTTTAAATAATTTTTAGATAGTGCTTTTTTTTTTAATGGCTATATGTGTAGTTTTCAAATATGATAAAATGTTAAACTTGACTAAAAACAGTTAAATGTTATTATTTTCAAAGTAGACTACGAAAAAGGTAAGTGTTCGGAGTGGGGTAGGGGTAGATGCAAAAATTCAAAAAAAATCCATTATAATTTTTGCCACAAAAAAGAAAAATCAACAAAAAACAAAATCCATAATCAGGAGCCCCACTTTGTTTAGGAGCCCCACTCTTGAATTTTTGATTTTGATTTGAAAAACAATGAAATTTTTTGATATTGAAATATATATGCATTAAAATTATTTAAGAAAAACTTTAGAGTTTATTACAAAATCGTGAGTTTTTGTTTTTTTCAAAAAATTCTTTGCACATCTTTGAATTTGTGAATTTTGATTTTTAAAATTTTTGTTTATGGATTTTTGTTTGTGGATTTCGTCACTAACTCGACAATTTCAACTACGAAAAATAAGATAAGTAAACGATAAATTTTGTAAGGATGGAAATCTATTTACCTATTCTAAAATATTCTATTTTTATGACATTTGCAAACAAATTTGAAAAATTTTCTTATTAGTTTTACACTGTCCGTCTGTTCGTTCGTTCGTCTCTCTGTTTATACAATGTCTACAGCTTAAATATAACTAAATGAAGATATAGAAATTATATTTTAGAACAACTTTATTAAGTAAACCCAGACTCACGGAGTTTCCTTAAGAAAAACTCTATTATAAAATGGTTATAAATGCAATTCTCCTGGATTCTTTTTTAATCTGAGAACGCTAAATATCAGAAATTTTTATTTCTATAGTCTATAAGAAAATAATATAATTTTCAAAACATTAAGTCCCCGGCAAAAAATCGCCAAAAATATTGAAAAAAAAATATTATCAAATTATTGTTTTGGTATAACATTGTAAAAATCTATTGTATATTTTAATGTTCGAAGATCGATTTGACCTATGGCTAAAATATTTGGAAACGCTTTTTCATTGTTTAACAAATTTAAAAGACAGGCAATGTGGATTATGCATTCGAAGTAAGTAAGATGAACTGCATGAAATTTTTGCTCAAATTATATGCTACAAGACCAGACAAAATTATATGCTACAATATCAGATCAGACAGGAGTAAACTTTAAAGGCAGTAGTAGCAATTTGGACGACATCATGATACAACAAAAATTCAAAACTTTACAGAAGACAAGGAACAACTATACTAGATTAATTCATATCTAGAAAGTTTATGTGACAAGTAGAATAAATACAAGATAGTCTCTGAAAATATGAGACTGCTAAAAATTTTTTTATCTTATATCGAAAGATTTTTCAGATAGAATCTTTTTAAAATAAACCGCCAGTTTTCGGCAAAATTAAATGCAAAAAAATCTGCTGTCTCCATATAAATTCATATTGAGTATGAAATTTGGACTTTGGAAAAATTAAATAAAAGTTAAAGTTAGTCGGATCAAAAAATGTTCTATGGCAAAGTTGTTGCTCTTTACTTGTGTAACAACTTTTTCTTAATAATTTTTCTCATAAAATTTTTCTGTTACGAAATATTCGAAAAAACTCAAAAAGTACACTAGTAAACTACCACTTGTGGTTGTCCGATTTGTTCCCAAAGCTTATCAATCCGAGATATTTACGTCAAAACCTTTAATATTTAAGGTTTTGACGTAAATATCTCGGATTGATAAGCTTTTGCAAAAAGCTTATCAAAAAATTGCAAAAAATTCCGCTTTGTCGTTTAAGCTGTACACGTGCCCACAGCATTACCCACACACGCACCCACACACACACCCACACACACACTCAGACAGGCATCATGCTAAAAAAAAATGTACAGCCTTCTTCACATCGGAGTAGTGCATATTTGCCAAAATCTTAGGTACAAATTTTTAGTATGAAAACAATACCTATACCTTATACATTAATGTACGCGGTCGGTAAAAATTAACTGTTTATATTGAGAAATTAATTTAAAAAACAGATATAAATGACATCTACCTAGAAATTATTATATAGATATCGTAAAAACTACATAATATAGTTAATTGTGAAATAAATAAAATGAAAAACAGCAGTTTTAAACGGTATTCAATCGGTTGTCATAATTAATGGTTATTTTTAATTAAAATGTAATTTTCTTTTTAATTTTTCATCGTGTTAAAATATAATATTTCATTATTAACTTATAATTTTGTATTTAATATAATATAGCGCATTATAATAGATCGTTTTTATCCATGATTTATTAAATAAAAAATTATCTTATTGTTTTAAAGTTTCATTATTCATACTGCGAGTTGCGAACAGTGAATGTTACCTACCTACACAATTGCCCAAACTTAAAATGCCTAAAAGTTAAAAAAAAAGAAAATCGTCTAAAACTAAATGATGGAAAATCCAAAAGGAATAATGAAAGTACGTTGACAAATACTGAATAATTTTAAAATACAAAAAAAATGAACCAATTCATGATATAAAATAAAAAATACAAGATTCAAATAAAGATATAACTAACTTTATAGATTAACTATACTATACTCCTTTAAATCATGTAGAAATTTGATGATTATTTACAATATTTTCATAGTAACATAATCTCTTACTTATAATCTCATTTTACATTTCATAAACTCCCACTAATCAATCCATTGAAATTTTAATTTTCTGTCCGGACTCTGATATGCAAATGTTCAAAGTGTATTATAGGAATATTGAAAAAAAAACTGCACCGAGCGTTGCCAATAGTCCCACGGATCATTTGAATGAGACGATGATGGGCTTCATATTACCTATATATTCTGGAAAAAAGGTACGTTATATTCTTAATTCTAATTTTTTTACTTAAATGAAAAAATTTGATTTTAAAAATATTTCTATACATATAAAAAACAATTCTATAAAAATGTTTATTTAACTGAACCATACAAAAAAAATTTTTTTTGGGCCTTATTTCGTGATTAAAATTTACTCAAAAAATTGGTAAAAAAAAATTCCGGAAATTAATGTCTAGGTTGTCTAATTTTATGGAAACCTTTTTTTATGATCATTTTTCACTTTTAGTTTTTTGGCCGATTATCCATATAGTTATAAAAGTTTTAACACCTCTTTCAATTGTATAACTGTATTTATTAGTAAGTTTCTACTCCATTTTTTTGTTTTAAATAATATAATTCAAATAATTAATTATGGTTTCAAATAAATTATACGTTCAAATCTTAAAAACTTGTTAATTTATTAAAGTAAAGTGTTTGATTAATCATAATTTAATATCTTTCGTTATATATATATACATACATAATATATATATATATATATTTTAATATTATTATTCATATATTTTGTACATTTATATTCGTTTTTATAGCTTTAAGATTTATGTAACCAATAATTATTTAAATGAGAAATTTTAACGAATTTCTTTAAAAGGACTTTAAATGTATAGTAGTTTAACATTTTATCTATAAATTCGAAGAAAATATTTTCTTTTTAATAAATAAAGAGGCAATTTACTTGTTATAGACATTAAAAAAATATTTTAAGAAGGTAGAATAAAAATTAACGCTTTTTAAAGGCGCACATTTTCCAAAAGATAATATAACCTAGTTTAGAATGATTTGCACCAAAACTAGTAATTTTTCTTAAAATTATTTAATTAATTAATTTAGAAACGAGGAAGAATACAGTTACCATTGTGATTTTTAGATATCCGTACGAACCCATTATTATGTTCATAGTCTGTCACTCTGATTATAATATAATTTTTTTAATTTTTCAGTAGGTAACTACCTACCTATTTTAAAATACTTTGGGTGATTTTATAATTTCTAGAACTATGTAGATTCTAGAACTAATTTCTAGAACTATGTTTGTACATATGTATGTATATTCAAACTACCTACATATAATATGTTTATACATTCTTCTTAACGATTATTAATCCAAAATTTTTCCAAATATGATATATGTATATAGGTACCTATAGTGCTAACTGCTATTTAATACTAAGCGGCAAATGTATATTAATAATTTATACTAAAACTTAACTACAAAAAATCTTATATGTATATGTATGTATGTTAATATGCATATATATTCATATATATATGTATATATTATTATCGCCATGTACCTATATTGCGTTATTTCTTTAAAAATATTTCATTCATGGAAATATTTATAAATACAACAAAATACATACATATGTCGCTCTATATATATATATGAATATGAATATCACTATTCATCATTCATTCATTAGTGACACAGGTATACGATATGTGAATAAACATGATATATAAGTATGTATACCAATATCATATTATAAATATAAATTCTTCAAGAAACCGTTATATTTTTTATTTATTTAATTTTTTGTACTACGCATCATCGTCCTCAACAATTTTAAATTATTGAGTAAAAAAAAAAAATTATTCAAAAATTTGCTAGAAAAATAAAGTCACAGTTTCGTCAATTTTAAGGGAACTCTATATTATTAAGAAAAGTTGCTAACAAAAATTAAAGTATAATGTTGGAGCTTTAATAATTACTGTACAACTTTTTTCTGTAGCCCCATCCGTTACGGATCTACAGTCCTTCAAAGTTCGAAAAAACTCTATATTTAAAATTTTTTAACACAACCTCTATCAGGTATATACATATCTTCAATTTGAAAATGCTAAACGATAACTACTTTTGTGAGCTTTACAAATATACATAATATATGTATGCATACGTACATACATACATACATGTAATAAATATATAATTTTGCCATACGATGTCTTAATTTACCGTTATGCGAAACTAAATTATTGCAAAATTCTTTAACCCTTGAAATTCTTTTAACCTTGAAATTTTGAGAGAGGTTATATATTTGAAAATAAGTATGAGTCACTTCAGAAAATATTTTTGTATCGCTCCCCGTTTAGCAGTTGTAAATGGTTAAGGAGAATTTTTATTTATATGATCTTGATATGCATACTTATATAATATCATATTTATATAAGTAATATATACTTATATAATATCATATGTCCCTGATGAACAAATGATGTAATAGTAAGAGTACATATAGATATACTAGTGTATACATAATATGTATATGTTTGTATATAGTAGCGTATTCTATACGTGTTTTATTATAGTTTAAGAAATTATTCTATGAATGAAATTCCCTATTTTTTTTGGTTGAGTTTGGACCAAGCTTTAGGGTAGCTCTCGAACACCTAACTTTTAGATCCCCACATTTTTTTTGCAATAGAGCTATGAAATTTTAACTGCTGATAGATGTCACAAAAATATTAATTTTATTTTTAATAACTTTTTTTTGTATCCCCACCCGTTATGGAGCTACAGCTCCCCAAAAGTTCAAAAAAGCTCTATATTTAAATTGTTATAGTACAAGTTGTATAAGGTATATCTTCATTTTGAAAACGCCAAACGATTACTACTTTTATTAACTTTAAAAGTATATATACAATAAATATATTTTTGTGGCATACGGTGTCTTAATTTACCGTTATGCGAAACTAAAATTTTGCAAAATCCTTTAACCCTTCTATCTTCTAAACGGTTTGAGTTGAAAACTTGAAATTTTGACAGAAGTTAGATCTTTGAAAATAAGTATGAGTCATTTCAGAAATTTGAGCTGTAAGGGGTCAAAAACTGAAAATTTCCAATTTTTAAACACCTGTAACTTGAACACCTGTTAGAACACCATTATTTTTTTGAAGTAATACACAAAAATTAAAGCTTCAATATTATACTCTTATTTCTGTTAACAACTTTTTTTATTAATAATATAGGGTTACTTTATAATTGACGAAAGTGTTACTTGATTTTTTCAAATTTTCTAACAAATTTCTTCAACAAATTTTTTGCATTTTGTTTTACTCGATAATTTGAAATTGTTGAGGATATAATGCATAGTACAAAAAAATGTAAATAAATAAACAACATAACGGTTGCTTGAAGAATTTTTATTTATATGATATTGATATATATACATACTTATATAATATCATGTTTATTTACATATCGTATATGTCACTAGTGAATGAATGATAAGAGTATATATGTATATTATATAGAGTCGTATTTACATACATATATATTGTACTTATAAGAAATTATTCTGTCAATGGAATATTTAAATATAATATAATATAATATTTAAAATTATATTTACTGTTTTGTACTTAGTAAATTTAATATACATTTACCGCTTAGTATTACATGATACTATAGAATATTTGAAAAAGTTTTGGATTGATAATCGTTATGTGGAAGGTTAGAATCTGCTTTTGAAGAATGTACATATAAACATATAGTTTGAATATATGTACAACCCATAGTTCTAGAAATTATAAATTTCACCCAAATTATTTTAAAATACTAAAATATTAAAAAAATAATATTGTAAGCAGAGTGACAGGCTGTGAACATACTAACGGTTCGTACGGGTATCTAAGAGTTGACAAAGTCAACTGTATTCTTCCTCTTTTCTAGTAAGTTTAGTATACATTAATTATGTACATTTGCCGCTTAGTAACAAATGGTACCTAATAGCATATTTGGAAAAGTTTTGAATCGATAATCGTTAGATTTAAGACTAGAATCTGCTTTTGAAGAATGTTTAAACTTGTGGTTTGAATATACATACATACATTTTTTATTGAATTAGAACTCTAACAACAAATTTTATAAGAAGACATCAACAAAATATGTCATAGAAGATATCTATAACAGGTTAGAATTATAAAAGTGCTATAAGTATGACCAAATAGGAATGTCCTGTTGATTTCCTTATAATAGTAATAAAATAATCATTTAATGATTTGCTTTATTTAATTATAAGTGCAGTAACGTCTATTACTATAATATTATCAGTAGTAATAGCGGCTCTCATAGAAGACTATAAAATTCAACTTAAAGTTTTGGTAAATTAAAAATCTTCTTTAAAATAAAGAATGTAAATGGTTCGTATGAAGAATGGTTCTATTAACTTATTCCTAAAATATATATAAAAGATTCAAAAGAAACGATTTGTTAGTGTTCATATTTAATGAACTGTTGGGTTTTCAATCTCAACGGCATTCTATTTGAAGATTTAAAGTCCTTCAGTTCTATTATTTGAATTCTTGGGTTAGAAATATTCTATTTTTCTTTCTGTATCCCTTTAAGTAAAGTGGACATTTTTTTAAAGACAAATTACATTTAAAACTCTTATGGGTACCATAATTTAATTTTATAATGTTGAGTTGATACATTGTACTTCATCACTTATCAAAATACATTTCTATAAAAAATTATTCAACAAAACTATTAATCAAAATAAACTGAAAGTACACTTATCTTAACTTTTCTCGTACATATTCAACAAGTAATATTTTTATGGCAAGGATTGATTTCGAATTTATTTTGAATACATGCCAAAGCATTTGATTTTTTTTACTAAAATAATTTTAATATTTTTTTCTGTTAGAAAAAATGAATTTTAGGAGTTATAGTAAATCATAATAGATTGTTGGACCTGCCAAAAATTTGACAGAAATATTATTAATATAAACCATATGTTTTGCCGAAATTCTTTATCTTCGAAACGTTGTGTTCATATATTCATTTCACATTTGATTGTACACATTTTTAAACTCTTCAAAAGTCACGATCTTCACGACTTCACGATCTAAGAATCTATGAAAAGTGTTGAAGAATGGTAAAAACCTTAAGTTTTCCAAAATTTTTCATATCTAAGTTTTGAACAATTTCCATTCTTTTTTTATACTGAATATGAAAGAAAGTAAAAAAAGAAACATACTGACAACAAAAACTTTGTAATTTTTGTTTTATTTTTTATTTAAATTATTTTTATTTACAGATAAACTCCCTGGAGATTTACTCAATAATGTGAAAACAAAAAAAGAAAAACAGTTTAACTTAAAGTTTTAAACACTTTTCTTTTTAAATTTTCCTTTTGTTTCATATTGATTTTCATTAATTTTGTGTTCATATTCATAATTAAAATGCATATCTATGGCAATACAAGTAAATAACTGTATGTATCTGAGATATTCATTTTGCAGAATCAAATTGCATGAAAATAAAAAAAAAAATGGTATTTTTAGAAATAAAATATCATGAACAAATGATTTTGATTTTTAAAATAAATATATTTTCTAAATAAATATAATATTGCTTGAATTTAAAAAAAAAAAATTAAAATTAAAATTTAGATACAAATATTTAAGTTGAAATATTCTGCAGGGTCTAAGTTTGAAGGATAATTAACATTACAAGTAAATAGGTAAAACAAAAAAAAAACAAAAATAATTTCCTTTAATTTTTATTTTAATTTAAAACGAGGAAGTGTAGAGGTGACAGTGTTAAATTTGAGATACACACAAGAACATAATAATATTATATATGCTGTTTTCATAAAACTTAATCGTCTTTATACCCGTATGAACTATGTTCAAGGGTATAATAAATTTGCAAATAAGTTTGTGACACCTAAAAAATTGTTAGTTTCGCTATTTAAAACCAGCTTTTTCGGCCGCCGGCTTCGAGTAGATGACATACAATTTACAAGCTGGGTATCTGCAATTTTGTGAAGAAGTATCAAGTTACATGCCAAAAATTTTTGTAAACTTTGGCTGGTCTAGAGTAGTCGCCTCAGGCTTCTTGCACCTCTTGGAACTTAATGAAGTTAGGCGTCTGAAGTTTCACAAATGATTATCAAGTTTATGGCAACAACTTCTGTAAAATTTGGTTGTGCTGGTGCAATAGGTTTAGATAGCTGCCATACAACTTCTATTTTTAAATGAAAATAATTCAGTGCCTATTGCAGCTATAATAGGTATCTGAAATTTGATGAAGAGGTGTCGATTTACATGCCAATAATTTTTGTAAAATTTGGTTGGTCTAGAGCAGCCGGTTCAGGCTTCGCACATATCTTGGAACTTGCTGAAGCTAGGCGTCTAAAATCTTACAAATGATTATCAAGTTTTATGGCAACAACTTCTGTAAAATTTGGTTATGCTGGTGCGACAGGTTCAATTAACTGTCATACAACTCCGAAATGTACATAAATATATATATCTGTACTAAAAGATTTGAAATTAAGTTTTATGGAAACAGCATATTTACGTTCATACGGGCATCCCAGAGTTGACACAGTCTACTCTACTGCAGTTTTCCTCATTTTAATTACAAAACTGACATTTACATAAAAATTAAATGATAATAATTTCCGAATTCTAGATCAAATATTTTTTTAAGTTTTAGAAAAAGTTTAAAGTTTAGGAGGTTTAACAGTTTTTAAAAAATTTCACATACCACATTCACTTGTCTATATACGTACTACTTAAATATTTTTTAGAAGATTTTATTTAATTTTATTGAATTGATTCCCAGATATCATTATAAATGTGATAGTAAATTTTCGAAGTAGTGAAAATATCTAATTAAAATTAATTTTTATTATATTATTTAATTGTCATAATTTAGAAAATAAAAAAGGAAATTTTTTTTTTTCTTTTATTATTATAATTTTTATTGGGAATTTAAAAAAAAAACCTAATTTAATTTTTATCATTCCTTCTTTTTATGCATTTTGAGTAAACTGTAATCTTAATTCCAGAAATATGAGAATTGCTATGGTTTGCATCTCCAATAAATTTCATCGAAAATTTTTACCATAAAACTAAATCTTAATTACCAACTTTTGTTACTGCAATCTTTAAAATCGGCGCTATATAATATAGATCTATACTCTTACCATTCATTCATCAGTGACATATACGATGTGTAAATAAACATGATATTATATAAGTATGTATGTATATCAATGTCATATAAATAAAAATTCTTCAAGCAGCCGTTATGTTGTTTATTTATTTACATTTTTTTGTACTATGCATTATATCCTCAACAATTTCAAATTATCGAGTAAAACAAAATGCAAAAAATTCGTTTTAAAGAAATTTGTTAGAAAATTTACAAAAATCACGTAACACTTTCGTCAATTATAAAGTAACCCTATATTATTAAAAAAAGTTGTTAACAGAAATAAGAGTATAATGTTGAAGCTTTAATTTTTATGTATTACTTCAAAAAATTTTTAACAGGTGTTCAAGTTACAGGTGTTTAAAAAAAGGGAATTTTCAGTTTTTGACCCCTTACAGCTCCTAAACGGAGGGTGATACAAAAAAAAATTCTGAAATAACTCATACTTATTTTCAAAGATCTAACTTCTGTCAAAATTTCAAAGTCAAAGTTTCCAACTTAAATCGTTACGAAGATAGAAGGGTTAAAGGATTTTGCAAAATTTTAGTTTCGCATAACGGTAAATTAAGACACCGAGTTAGATCTTTGAAAATAAGTATGAGTCATTTCAGAAATTTTTTTTGTGTCACCCCCCGTTTAGGAGCTGTAAGGGGCAAAAAACTGAAAATTTCCTATTTTTAAACACCTGTTAAAATTTTTTTGAAGTAATACATAAAAATTAAAGCTTCAACATTATACTCATATTTCTGTTAACAACTTTTTATACCCGTACGACAGGATCGGGTATAATAAAATTACTCCTCCGTTTGTAACACCTCGAAATAAGCGAGCTAGATATACCTTCAAAGGTATGGATCGGATCAGAAAAAAAATCTAAGACGTTTGAGCCATGTCCGTCCGTCCGTCCGTCCGTCCGTCCGTCAGCACGCTAACTCAAAAACTAAGAAAGCTAGAATCTTGAAATTTACACAAAATATTCTGGGAGTAATTTGTAGGTTCCTTATTTTTTTGGTTGAGGTTGGACCAAAACTTAGGGTAGCTCTCGAGCACCTGACTTTTAGATCCCCACATTTTTTTTGAAATAGAGCTATGAAATTTTAACTCCTGATAGATCTCACAAAAATATTAATTTTGTTTTTAATAACTTTTTTTTGTAGCCCCACCCGTTACGGAACTACAGCTCCACAAAAGTTCAAAAAAGCTCTTTATTTAAATTGTTATAGCACAAGTTGTATAAAGTAAATCTTCATTTTGAAAACGCCAAATGATTACTGCTTTTATTAGCTTTAAAAGTATATGTACAATAAATATATAGTTGTGGCATACGGTGTCTTAATTTACCGTTATGCGAAACTAAAATTTTGCAAAATCCTTTAACCCGTCTATCTTCTAAACGGTTAAAGTTGGAAAAGTTGTTAAAGTTGTTAAAGTTGAAATTTTGACAGAAGTTAGATCTTTAAAAATAAGTATGAGTCATTTCAGAATTTTTTTTTGTATCACCCCCCGTTTAGGAGCTGTAAGGGGTCAAAAACTGAAAATTTCCTATTTTTAAACACCTGTAACTTGAACACCTGTTAAAATTTTTTTGAAGTAATACACAAAAATTAAAGCTTCAACATTATACTTTTATTTCTGTTAACAACTTTTTTTAATAATATAGGGTTACTTTATAATTGACGAAAGTGTTACTTGGTTTTTTCAAATTTGCTCACAAATTTCTTTAACGAATTTTTTGCATTTTGTTTTACTCGATAATTTGAAATTGTTGAGGATATATACAAATTGTACTATGTATATACATATATACATAGTACAAAAAAATGTAAATAAATAAACAACATAACGGCTGCTTGAAGAATTTTTATTTATATGATATTGATATACATACATACTAATATAATAACAAGTTGATTTACATATCGTGTATATCACTGATGAATGAATGATAAGAGTATAGAAGTATTTATATAGCGCCGTATTTACATACATGTATGTATTTTATTGTACTTATAAGAAATTATTCTATGAATGGAAATATTTCTAAAGAAATATTGCAAAATATGGCGATATACTTATTACAATGTAAATATACTATGTGCGCATTAATATAATATAATTTTTAAAATTTTATTTACTATTTTGTACTAAGTAAATTTAATATATGTAGGTACATTTACCGCTTATTATTGAATGGTACTATAGAATATTTGAAAAAGTTTTGGATTGATAATCGATATGTGGAAGGTTAGAATCTGCTTTTGAAGAATGTATAAACATATAGTTTGAATATATGTACAACCCATAGTTCTAGAAATTATAAAATTCACCCAAATTATTTTAAAATACTAAAATATTAAAAAAATAAAATTGTAAGCAGAGTGACAGGCTGTGAACATACTAACGGTTCGTACGGGTATCTAAGAGTTGACAAAGGCAACTGTATTCTTCCTCGTTTTTTGTAAAAATTATTATTAATAATATCCATTCAAGTTACATTTTTCTTTGAAGAATATTTAAAAAAAAATGTGTGGTTCAGTATTTTTATTATTATCGTACAATTCCATGGAAGGAAATCGTACTTTTTATAAATAAAATTTCAGTGGAAATGATATTTTCAAAAAGCAGATATTTGTTTACCTTTGTAAAAGTTTCATTATAACAAGAATAAAAATTCAAATAGCAAAAATTGAAGAACTCAAAAATACAAAATTATAAGTTTTTTTTTTTTTTTGTGGAAAATTAAAGATTTAATAAATAATTACTTCTTATTAAACTTAAAATTTTCTCAAATATTTGATATTATGGGATGTACATATTACACATTATATAGATATCCATATGTACATATTAGATAGATATTTATTAGATTTAGATAGATATATATATTTTATTGATTCCAAATAAAAGATAAAAAATTAATCAAAATATGCTATCAAATGTTAGAAGAAAGAAGAAAAGAAGAAAGAAGAATGACAATTAAACTCTAAAATCAAACAAAAAACAGTTATAATGGGAAAGTTTTTTTAAACGGTATAAAAAATTCATTAATATATAGTTGTTTAAGGTTATACTTCAAACTATATGACTTCTATATCATATGACTTTTTGAAATGTATTTGGAATAAAAAAAAGATTTTAAATATTTTATAATATAAATTAAATAATAAAATTGAATATTTATATATTTTTTTTTATTTTTAATCATTATCATATGACATTTGACAATACAAATGGTTTTCAAAACGATCCGTAAAATGAAATTTTGTCATTTGAATAGATACTCGAATGTTACATAACATTAGGATTAAATAACACTTTTTTCAAATGACACCTTTTGTATTGTGAAATTTTTAAAATACACGCATTCCAAGCCAAATAATATTACAATAAACATAGTGTGAAGTAATATCCTTTAGAATTTAGATGCACTAACGAAGCCATTGTACAAAATATTATAACAAAGTCATAACTTAACGGAAAATTAAGAATGTTGTAGGTAAAAAAATTAGATGAGAAAATTTAACAAGACAGAATGTAAACCAACGGTTTTTAAAAGCGCACATTTCCAAAAGATAATACAAACTGTTTAGAATTGTGATTCGCACCAAAATTTAAAAATTTCATAAGTATAAGAAAAAAATGTGAAAATACGATTGTTTCGCAATTTTGAAAGGCTGTAAGCCTGGAACCCTATATAACTAAGAAAAACCCTTAACACACGTAAAAATATATAACTGAACCTTTAATTTTCATGTCTTGCCAAAGAAAAATTTGTACAAGTACCTAAATTACAGGTGTTCACAAATAGCAAATATTCAGGTTTATATATACAGGTTTAATTTTTTTGTCTTGCTAAAGAAAAATGTGTACAGGTGCCTAAGTTACAGGTGTTTAAAAATAGCAAATTTTCAACTAACTAATTAAATCAACTAATTCTAAAAGTTTTTTCTTACTTTAAAATTTCCGAAGTTATTAAGATAGAAAAATGCCGCGTGTGCGGAGTTATTAAGATAGAAAAATCATTTAGCTTTCACATAACAGTATATTTAAATACTAAATTTAAAAACCTATATAATTTTGAAATTGATTTATAAAGGTAAAAACTAATAAATAATTCCAGTCGAACGGCGTTTTCAGATTGAAAAAATGTTAAGTAGAACATGAGATATGCGAATCTAAAAATAGGGCGTTTTCAAAGTTTGAGGGGCTGCAGCTCCGAAATGGAGGAAGCTACATGAAAAGGTTGTTCTACAACATTTTTTTTTATTAGCCTTACCCATGTTTAAAATGTTTTTTCTTTATCTTTGACGGTGTAGAAGTTTTGTAAACAGACGGACAGACAGACGGACGATCGCACGGACGACCGCCGGACAGAGGGAAACTAATAAGCACATTTTTTCAAAATTTTTTGGAAATGTGCTAACAAATCATAAATTATTAATATGGTTTTATTGTTTTTTAGGAAAAATATCTATTTGTACCTATTTTCATTTTAAGTTTTCGTTATGGAATATTTACCCAAATATGCACAACTTTACATTACAGAATGAGAATTATACACATTAAAAGAGCTTTAAAAACTGTTTGTAAGAACCTTTTTTCGTGGAACAGTAGTTTGGAGATTTAATAATGCATAGCTAGCATAGCTATTTATGAACGAAAAAATTAGCTGTTCAAAACATTTTTTTCACTAAATGTTATAAAAACGATGGAATCTTGTATAAAATTGAAAAAAAAAAATGAAATCTTGGATAAAATTGAAAAAAACAAAATTGTAGTTTTGTATTAGTTCTACATTTGTAAAGGTCTTATTATATTTTTCGATACGACAAAATGTACATACTATACAGCTTGCCTCTCACAGTGACACTGCTTTTATTATTGTACGTAATGACTAATAAGTTAGAGTAATCATTTTTAAATTTACAGATAAATAAAGAAATAAATAGGTCGAAATAAGACCTACATCTTAGTTGTATAGTACCGTAAGAATACATCCTTCTTACGGTACTATACAAAAAAAATACAAGACAAACATGAATTTTTAGTTTATTTGTTGTGCAAATTTATTTCTAAAAGACTTAAATCCGACCTAATTGTTAATATGGTGTGAAGTGATTACTACAACGACTCTATTAAAATAGTATGACATTAATATAGTGATATTTAACTAAAATACGAAATATAATTACTTTTGGAATAATTAAATGATTTCTAATAAATCGCACTTTGGTACTATACAAATATAAAATTTTAATTTTACATCAAATATCAATAGGGGTCTATCAGTATCAATAGGTGACCTAGTGGGTAAGAGCGTATAAAATACGCTGTAAACACCGAGGGAGTGTCGGTTCGAATTCCACACACGTCGTAAGAGTTATTCTACCTTACGACATTTACAGCCACGCCTGAACTAGAAAGGTTGTGTAATTTCCTGTCCACATTTATGTGGCAGAGAAATGCATTAAAAAAAAATTAAATTTCAATATTGTCAGAATTGGTATCAAAGTTTTTGTCGTTCATTCGTATCAGTGAGTAAAATAATGTCATAAGGAAACATTATATAAAATTATTAAAATGAAATATGTATATAAGTAAAGTATATATAATTTAATTATTTTTTATACACATGTGAACGTATGTTCAAGTGTATAATAAATTTGTTATTACGTTTGTGACACCTTAAAGGAGTCGAGCTAAATATAAATTCAAGTGTATGTATCGCATCAAAATTGAATTCTGAACCAATTAAACCATCCACGTTTGCCCATCCGTCCACCCGTCCGCACAAAAACTCAAAAAATAAAGGATTCTGAAAGTTTAACCACATCATTTTTGTTAAATTATTGTTTTTGCTGTTTAAATAAAGCAAGTGCGGTCGGCGGGCTCGACTAGCTGCCACATAACTTCTTCTTTATACAGAAATAAATCAGTATTTATTGAAAATAAGTATCTGAAATTTTGTGAAAAGATGTCAAGTATGCCAACAACTTCTATAAAATTTGGTTTTGCTAGAGCAGCTTGTTAAGATAGTTTGATTATCTTGGAATTCATTAAGCTAGGCATCTGAAATCTTGTAAAAGATTATCAAGTTTTATAACAATCATTTTTGTAAAATGTGGTTGGTTTGGGACAACAGATTCAACAGGTAACTCTCATACGACTCCAGAATTTACATAATGATAGTAACGGTACATAATTAAGTAAAAAATTTTAAATTTTGTAAAAGATTATCAAGTTTTATAGAATCGTCATATAATATGTTCATACCGGTATCCGAGAGTTGACACAGTCTACTCTACACTCTTCCTCGTTTTATATCTACATAATATAATATTACAAAAAATTCAAAGAAAATTTTCTTTCTTTATTTAATTAGACAATATTGTTTTATGTTATTTTCAGAAGAAAAATATTTACGTAATTAAAAGAATCTATAATTTGTTGCTTTTATTTTGAGAAAATTCTGCATGAATTAAATATAAAAAATTTATTTTAATAAAATTTAACATTTGAATTTATTTATTCAGTTTATAGTTTAATTTTATGTTCTTTAATTAAAACTTAATTAAAAATATGCTTGTTTTTGTTTTTATTATAACTTTTTATTCGCATTTTTTTTAGTTTTTACTTTTTATAAATCCGATTTTAAAGAAAGTTTTTTTCTTTTAAGATACATTAAAAAATTTTTTAAAATGATAAAAAATTATCAAATAAATAAATTCAAATAGAATATAATATTTTTAAACTGGTGGGACTTCTGATGAAATAGAGATTGAAGATTCAACTAAGCGCTAAGTTACATACTGATATTTTTATAATTTATCATACCAATGAAATATCAAAAGACGCTTGAAAACAATATATCTTTCTTTTCTTATTGAAAAAACTAAATTTTCAAATTTTACAAGAAATCAATTTTTTCATGAAGAAAATTTTGAAAAAATAAGAGATTGTTTATTCAAAGTTAATTGTTGCTTAAAACTAGACAGAACGGTTAACCAAGGACGCACATTTTCCAAAAGATATTTATATTATCTTAGTTTAGAATATTGTTACTTGCGCGAAAATTTGTAAATTTTCCCAGAATTTTATATATAAGAAATAATATGAAAAATAAATTGACATACTTTCTTCAATTTTAAATAAGCCCTATACAATTAAGAAGAACTGTAACACAATATGTAAATATATGTATATAATATTTTTATGTTTTGCTTTGGAAAAAATTATACAGGCAATTAGCAAATTTTCAATTTTTCACCTCTAATAACTCTTAAACAAGGGGGTAGGATTTTTTCTGGTTCTTATAGATTTTTCTTATCTGAACATTTCAAGGTTCTATCTTGAACTATTACGGAGATATAAAGGAAGCAAAATTTTCTTTCTCTTAACGGTAAATCTAAATACTTTTTCTAAAAAATTGTATAATTTTGACATAGATTTATAAATTCGTTGTCGTTTTTAAATTTTAATCTGTTTGGCGCTTACAAATTACAATGTTTAAATTTAAATGGAAATAGGGCTTTTTTCAACTATGAGGAGCTGTAGTTTTGTAGTCAGTAGAGCTACATAAAATAGCTCTTCTAGTTCTAAAATAGTTCTTCTAGAATATTAAGTTTTTTACGAGATCTATAACTTAATGATTAAAATGTTCTTGTTGTAGCTTTAACCGCATGTTTTTCATCGTTGTAGCTTTAGATGTTTTTCATCGTTGAAAATACCAAATTTTTAATTTTGAAAAATGACAACTAATTATTTGTTCGAACAAAAATTTTTTATCGTTTGGCCTTTTCAAATTGCAAAAATATTCAGTAGAATTTTAGTTATAATTGATTTGAATATAAAATTTTTTTACAAATTTTAGGTAAATGCCACCGTCTCTTGACCAGCAGAGCAAACCGAAAAATTTAAAAGTAAATCTTTTATCAAATTAATTTTTTAATTAATCAATTTGTTTGATTTTTACTCAACTAGTGTAAAAATTTCAGACAAATTGGCAAACAGACATAAACTTTAATAAGCACATTCTTTTTCAAATATCTGCAAATGTGCTCAATATTGATATTGACTAATAATAAAATTTAAGCAGCTAAATAACATTGTTTACCTTATCTTTACCTTACCGTACCTTTAATACAAAAAATGAATCCAATCTCATACAATAAAAAAATATTCCTTACTAAAAATTATTTGTTTTTTAACTTTTAATTTCTGATCCCTAATTAGAATAACTTCTTTTTGTTCTAGACTCTAAAGCTAATTTTGTATTCAAAGGTACAAGTAGTAAAATTTTTGAACTAGAAAAACTATATTAAAAAAAGTTAAATTGTGTTTAGTTTTGTACGTGTTAAAAATTTTAATCAAAAAAAAAAAACAACTTGTGTTAAAAATAAACTGATTAAATACTAAAAGAACAGATTTTTTTAACGATTTGATTAACAACAAAAATTACAAAGATGAATCAAATGAAAAATCATTTGTAAAATATCTTTTCTATATTAAAGGATCAGTTATTTGATTGATGTCAAGATCTTAATAAAAAAATTATTAGCATTAATACAAAAAAAATATTAAAAACCTTATGCCCTCTGGTTTCCAGCAAGAAGGTACTTTATGCCTTTTCTACTGCACTTTTAACTATAGCAAGCAACAGACTAGGGGTTTACTTCAATCTAAGAACTCGCAACTAAAGTTGTGTTTTAAGATTTTGTATAGAAGACGTAACACATCAAATAAATACCAAAAAAGAAAAAAAAATTATAAAAAAAGAATCTATGAAACTAAAGAGAAACTTTTTACATATAATATTAATTTAATGATGATAAGAAATTGATGTAAACTATCAGTTGTTACAATAAAAACTCCTTTTATTTATTTTTTTTAATTCGTTTAATCCTAATGATAAATTTTAAAATAATTCATATATAATAGAAAAAAATAGCACTAAAGACTAAAGACATCAAACCAACACGAATACAAAAATTTGTTTTAAGTTTTTTTTTTTTTTTAAATTAATTCAAAACATAAAATGTGGTGGGTGTAAATTTTACAGGACTATTATATTTAAAAACAAATTTTTAGTCCTTAAATTGTTAAGTTTTCTTTTTTTTTCTTCTTTTTTATATTTTGTTGTTTTTTTTTTTTGCACAATGTTTTTGACATGTGTTTGACATTTTAATACTCTTCTTAATGTTTTTTGGTTTGAAGCACAATAAAATTTACAGAACATTCGTTTGTTGAAAACAACAATAAATAAATATAAAAACAATTGGTCTATTAAAGACCTCCTTTTCCTTGTTTAAAGCTTAGCTAAGAAAAAAAAATTGGAATAATTTTAGAAATCAAACCAAGATAAAAACAATAAAAACAAAAAAAAAAGAAAATGAAAAGAAATCTTTTGATTGAATATTTAGACATGTCTTGTATTTTGATTTTATTTTTATAAGTTTTTCAGGAGGTTTTTTTTTCTTTTTATTTTTCTTTTATTCATTTCATTTTAATATTGTTACGTTTTCATGTCACGTTTGGTTACCTCATTTCTTTATGTGATGAAGGATATTTTAATTGAACGATGGTACTTTTTGAAAAGGTTCTGGCAAGGCTTGTTTTAAAATACTATATAGGTATATATTGTAGAAAGAGAAAATTGTTATAATTTTTTAATTTTTCATAATAAAAAAAAAAAAAAATAACCATATAACAATAAATTAATATAGCATTGACACATGGATTCGTACAAATATGTGATTAGAAAATATTAAGGTAAATATTAAAAAAAAAAATAAAAAGAAAAGGTATAATATTGATCGTGTCAACTATAGGGTATCCTACAAAATTTTGTTAAAGTTTTACAACAGGTTTAGTTAGCTGTCATACAATTGGGGAATTTATATCCTCATATCATTATACTTATTGTAACTAGAAATCTATACAATTTTATAAAATATGATCAAATATTATATTAGCAATAACTTATTCTAAATTTGGTTGGTTTGACGTAACGGGTTTGAGTAAGTGTCACACAACTGCAATATTTATATTAATATAGCTGTATACTTATAAATATGTCAAATATCTGAAATTTTGGAAGAAATGAAATTAAATTTTGTGGTAATAGCATTTGTGCGAATATCCTAAAGTTGTCACAGTCAATCTCACACTTTTGCACGTTTAATCGATAAATTTTAATTTTGAGAAAGTTTTTTCAAAATATATAACTGGCATAAACTGAAGTAAACACAAAATTTTTTAATCGAAGCAATAAATAAACTTTTTAACTATAAATAACTATAAAAGATTAGAATATTTCCTACCTTAACAAGTTTTTTCAAGTTTCCAATTGTAAATTCCCATTTTTATTGATTTGTTAAAAGTGGTAAATCTAAGGACATATAGGTATGACATAGGTCATAGAACATAGGTATACATAGGAACACATAATGTTGATGGATAATTCAATATAATAGTATAAGAGTATTTATACTACAATTTAATTTATATTAATGGCTATTTATTGTAAGAATATAATATAATTTATGATTTAATATGTGTACTTAACTTGACTTATATTGGTTTAAGGTTAAGGTTTCTAAATAAATTTTACAAATCAAAATATTATGGTTTTTTAGAACTAATTATAGCTGTTAATGTCAGATTTTGGAAAGATATATAATATGAGGATATAGGTTAAAAGTTGATTAAAATTAATTACAATAAGAATTAGAATAAGTTTAAATAATGTTTGGTCTGAAAAAAAACTATTTTATACTTCTTGTTTTTGTTATAAGAAACGGATGAGAAAATTAGATATTAAGTTTATTAGTAAACATATAATTAGTTTATATGTAAATTAAAATATATATATGAATAAAAATAATGTACTAGATTAAGTAATTTACTAGTTAACAAACATTAGTAATAGATTAAGGGAATGGAAATATAGGGAATGGAATGAACTGGTCGATTTTTTATTAAAGAATACAATAATTATTTATATTATTATTAGATAGTGAAAAGTTATTAATAAGGAGCTTCGGTATAGCCTAGGATATAAGAGCGTATAAAATACGCTGTAAACATTAAGGGAGAGTGGTTTCGAATCCCACACAAGTCGTAAGAATAATTTCCATTTAGATATACCTGGAAAGGAAAGACTGTGTAATTTTCTTGTCACACTTATGTCGCGGGAGATTATGATTTTAAGATTATATTTAATTTAGAACTTAAAAACTTTTACAAGACTTTTTCAAGAGAACATTTTTATTTTCTTTTATATATTTTCATTTATTTTGCTTATTTGTTGACAAACAGAAATTTTCCAAAATTTTCATTATAACTGTAGAAGAAGAATTGTTAGACATAGAGGTGTTTGTTAGAAATGTTAGAACAGGTACATAGTAGAAAAACTAGAAAAAAAAGTTTTAATTAAAAGTTAATATTATAATTTTTGAATATTTGTGAACATTTTACAATTTTCTCAATTAGCATAGATCATTTTTTTAATCTCCTTTAGTTTTAGAACCGTTTTAATTATATTTCTTAAAAATAATACATAATAAAATTTAGTATAAGGATTAAAATTGATAATAATTGTTATGGATGGATTTTAATTGTTATATCAGGATACAAAATTTTTTCAAAAATAACGAAATTTTTTTTCGTTTCATATAAACTTTTTTTATGTAATTTTTAAAAATAAAAATAAAAAAACAAAACACTGAATCACCTTTAGTTGATTTGAATTTAAAATTATTAAAATTTCCACAAAATATTTTGTTATTTTTAGAAACTCGCACTCTATTCCTTAATGTTTTTTTTTTACGATTATTCAAACAAAACCTTTTATTTATATTAATTATTATTTATATTTATTTAATCTGTACTTTTTTATCATAAATTAATTTTTAAAATAAAAGAAAATTTTAATAAATTCACCGTATCATACAAATAAAAAAAAACAAAAACAAAATGTGAACAGATCACTTAGATGTAAAATTTGCAACTAAGTTGTTTTGTTGATTTCTTTAACCCCAAGAAAGTAAAATTTAAATGTTATTTTTAACCGTTATTTTTTCTTAGCTAGCAAATAGATTAAGTACTTACTAATTTTTTAATTTTATTTTTAACAGAAACAAAAAAAAAATTAAAAATAAAATGAAGCATAATAATTTAAATAGCAGCTGGATTTATTATATCTGTGCTCTCCTAATGATAATCTAAATGATTATTAGATTTTAAAGAAGAATAAAATTAAGAAAGAGAAAGAAAGATAAAATAATTTTCACATTAATTTTTTGTTGTTTTTTTTTTTAACTATTTAAGTAAATGAATAGTTAGTCATATTGTACCTGTATAAATATGATTTTTAGCACATTTCCAAAAAAATTTGAAAAAATATGTCTATTAATTTCACATCCGTCCGTCTGTTTACAAAATTTACGCTACGTCCGTCCGTCTGTTTACAAAATTTCTGCACCATTAAAGATAGAGAAAAAACATTTTAACCATGGGTAAATTTTATAAAAAAAAAAATGAATGTTGTATAACAACTTTTTCATGTAGCCCCATCCATTGATTAAGGAGCTACAGTCCCTCAAACTTTGAAAAACTCCTATTTTAAATACGTATAATAATCTCATGTTCTGCTTAACATTTTTTCAGTATGAAAACGCCATTCGGCAAAAACTTTTTTTACCTTTACAAATTAACATAAATATTATATGTAAATTTTTTTTAAATTTAGTTTTTAAATTTACCGTTATGTGAAAACCACATTTTGTATGATTATTCTATCTTCATAGCCCCGGTACATAAGGATTTAGATAGGGATTTGAAATTTTAAGGTAAGAAAGAACTTTTAGAACTGGTATAAGTTTCCTCAAAAATATTTTTCGGACCACCCTATTAGGACTATTAGGAATATTGAATATTTACTATTTTTAAACACCTGTAACTTAGGCCTGTACACATTTTTCTTCGGTAAGACAAAAAATTAAAGCTCCAGTAACATATTTTTACGTGTGTTAACGGTTTCTCATAGTTGTATAGGGTTCCAGAGTTACAGTCCCTCAAAATTGCAAAAAATTCCTATTTTCTTTTATGAAATTTTCAAATTTTGGTGGGAGTCGCAATTCTAAACAGTTTGTATTATCTTTTGGAAATGTGTGCTTTTAAAAACCTTTGGTTTACATTCTATCTTGTTTTTTATTATAATGAAAAACAGTTTAAGATAATAATAAAAAAAAAAAATAAAATTAAGTATTTGTTTAGTGTAGCTTACAGACTAAATTACTAATAATTTTTTTAACTTTTATTAATGAGTTGATGAAAATTATAAAGAAAATATTTTTTATATTCATATAAAACAGAAACTGAATTAAATGGAAGTTATATACTACGTAAGTACATACAATAATTTCAAAAGAGTTTTTAAAAAAAAAAAAAAAATTAAATAAGGAACGATAGAATGTGAGGATTCTTGTAAATACGTATAAAAAAATTTTAAAAACAAAATATAATATTAAATTCATAATTTTTTTTTTTAGGTTAGATTAAGTAATGACTTCTAAAGGGTCATCTTTTCGTTTTTGATTAAATTTTATTAAATAGAGTCGTTAGCTTAAAATGAAATAATTAAACACTTTTGATCTTTTTGGTTTAGTTTCTAAAATTATTTTTTAACCTTCGACTTTACATATGGAATTTTTGTATAAAGATTTGTAAGAGTTTGCTTTGGCAGTGCCTTTTTTTTTTGTTCTTAATTTTGTTCAATATAGTTTAAAAGTAATATTTAAACTGCCTTAAGGCCATTCATCTTATTTTATTATAAATAGAAGTGTAGAATCGTAATTTGAAAAACAAATTTTCTTTGACATTAAATCAAATTGCTTTTTAAAGTTCGAAAAATTTAAGAAAATGGCATAAAGGAAAGTCGTTTGTCTTTCTGATGGTTCGGATTTAAACCCCTATAGTCACATAAATATTTCAAATAAATATAATAATAATATAATGTAAATAAAATTAATAACATATTTATTATTTAATTCTTATATCACAATCAATCTTGAAAGGGAAAGGTTGATTTAGTTTTTAATCGCATATTGTATATCCGCATATTGTAGAACAGAAATAAAACCAAAGTTGGAGCATTATGTTTGAAAGAAATGTTAATTTGTCTTCGGGCATGAAAACTGATTTAAATATAGCTGAAATGAATAAAAGAATATTTACGGGCCTCGGTGGCCTAGTGGGTATAAGAGCGTATAAAATACGCTGTAAGCACTGAGGGAGTGTGGGTTCGAATCCCACACACGTCTTAAGAGTTATTCCCACTTACGACAGGAAAGTAATGTAATTTCCTGTCCACATTTATGTGGCAGAGAAATGCATTTAAAGAAAAAAAAAAAAATTTAATGTTTTTAAAGTTGTATAAATGCTATATACTTTACTTGTCTAAAAGAACTGTGTGTTAATGTGAAAAAGCATTCTCAGTCAAAAATTTTGAATTTTTAACTTTAATTTAATGATTTTCAAAAAAAATTATACTTCGAAACGTATAATGAAATAAGTAATAATATATACATAAAAATAAAAAATTTCTTTGTATAAGTCGAAATAAAGTTAATGAAAGTCAAGTCGAAGTGATATGTGAGTTTTGAATTAAAAATTATCAAAATATTTAATTTCATACATTTAAATTTACTTAATTTAAAATTAAAAAAAAAACTTTATAATTATACTTATAAGTATGCTTTGTTTGCTTTCTATTTTGTTGGAGTAAATTAAGTGACTTGCTATTCTTGGATATAATGAATCTTATATTATTTGATTAGTAGAATTTATTATTTTATAAAATTTGTAATATGTGCTTTGAATCACTGCTTTAGAATTTTTAAATTTTCAACCACAAGAAAATAAACAACATTTATTATATAAAAAAAAATGTGTGTACCAATTGTAGAAGACGTGGTCGAGATAGAAGTCCACTGTTCTGTTTAATAAAGAACTTAATTGATCACTCAGTTTTATTGCGATACAATTTGGACTTTTGGATATCTTTCATATTTAACTTAAAAAAACAAATACACATTTTGTTTTAAAAAACTTTTGAAAATTTTTAATGCTTCTCGTCTTTAATTAATTTACTTATTTGACATCATCATTATCAACATCCTTTTATAATACAGCCTTGGTCTCCCTTACAACACTCCTCTAACGTTCTCGGTCTACTGATATTGTTCTCCAGTTTCGAACTCCTACTATCTTTAAATTGTTTTTAATGTTATCTAACCACCTGCTTCTAGTGCGACCTATTTGATATGTACCAATTATCGATTTTTGATCTCTATCGAAGCATAATCTCTACCTATTCATACAACTACCTACCTCTTCATACAACTACCTACCTCGTATCATATATATGTGTATGTATATTAGATCTCTATTACATGTGTATATGATCTTTATCTGAAGTACTTGATCCTTTTCATCCTTTTTCTATTCATAAAACAACCATTTATTTAGTTCTTTAGCTTTTTATAAAGTTTAGAACATCTTCATTGTTGATTAGTGTTCTGCACTACCTTTTATTATAAATATAGGTACCATATATATCTTGTTTAGGACCGAACATTTTAGATTTTTATAGAAAACTTTACTATATTATGTAAAAAATTACTTATTAAGTCATGAGTTACAACAATATTAAATTTATAATAAAGGGTTTTCGAATTTGAGTAATATGATTTCTTTAAAAAAAAAAAACACACTAATTGTTAAGGAAATTCAAATGTTTTTTATTTAATGTGAAGTACAATCGATACAATTAAGTTCTGAATAAAACGTCATTCAAATGGTCTCCACGACTTCTTTTGCCGGAAAGAATTCGATGAACCCAATTTTCGAGCACTTTTTCCACTAAATCAAGTCGTATGTCATATCACTCAAATTGGAAAACCCGTTATTAAATTCACTAATAATTTGTTAATAGTAAATAATGATACCTATTTATCCTCAGTTATCTTTTAGCCTTATATTTAATCGCTTGAATATAAAACAAAATTATTTTTAAATAAAAAATAAAAGAATTCTAACGTTTACCTTAACATGATAATTTTAAGAGTTAATTTTTGTTCACCGAATTCTAAAAATACACATAAAGTACATTAAATAAATTAAATTTACTACAAAGTCAAATTCATTTTATATATGATTTTACGAGTAATTCACTGTTTATTTTCCAAATACTAAACATTTTTCACTATTCTTATACGTACTTACACACACTCAATTACTTTTTTACACATGATTGTATGGTCGTATATTATCTGTTACTCTGTCAGCATAAATTATGTATGAATGAAAAATTATGCTTAACGAATGGGAGTACAATTCAGATTATATACAAATCCATTAAAACAATTTTTACGGTATGAACAATTTGATGTTTATGAGAAAGAAAATAAACAGAATCTCTTCACTTAAAAAAAAAAATTTATTAAATATTTTTTAAATGAACCCATATCTCAGTTACCATAAAATATACTATAATTTTTATCCATATAGAAGATGAATTTTCGGAATTATTATTAGGTATCATATATGTGTGTATGTATATTAGATCTCTATTACATGTGAATATGATCTTTATCTGAAGAACTTGATCCTTTTATATAAGATGATGTATAGATCCGCTACTTTTAATATATACAAGTAGACATTTTATTTGGTTTCAGAATAATAATATTTCGGATATTTTTGTTGGGTTTATTATGATATCCAGAAAATCAATATGTAGATAATCATAATTCCGATAATAAAAATTCAAATAAATGAAAATTCGAACTTTTTAAAATTCAAAAAATTAATATTCAAATAGAATTCAGATATTAATTTTTCGTGTAATTTAGATTTAAATAGTGGAGGCTGCCTCCTATAAACTCCCTTATAAACAAATTATTGAAACCCTGATTTAATATAATTTTTACATAATATACCTATATTTTAACATCAAAGTATTCGAGATTTTTCCACTAAATTTAAATTCGGTATTTTCGGTTTTCGGGATTTTGTACATAACGGATTTTTCTCACATAATTTAAATTCCAGATTTTTTTCAGGGTTTTTTCGTTTGAAAATTGTTTTTCAGTAAAATGTCATAGACCCTTAAATAAAATATTAAAAAGTAGGAATTCTTAATTTCTGAATTCTGATACCCTGAATTTTAAATTGTTGGAGTATTGAATTATCTGAATTTAAATTTTTCCGAATAAATTGAATTTGTCTGAATTTTGAACCATCTGAATGGTGAAAATTGTTATTTTGTTATGAATCCATTATTGTTATTCTGTATACTTGAGTGTTCCAAAAAAAAGAGTTATTAATATTTATTGCGATATTGTGTTACCGCCATTTCAGTTAGTGTAGTAGTCTAAATCTTAGCAATTATATTCAGAAATATGATCCAAAATAAAATTGAAACAATTGACTTATATTATATTGTACATATTTACATATATTAAGAAAATCTAATTCTTCTTTAGTTGTTTATTTTATTTAAGAGAATTTTTAGCCACTAATTTTTTTTTCCAATAATATTTTTCCATACCGAAATAAAAATTACCTGTAACATTTTACATTTTGTACACAAGCATTGCAGAGATTCACCTTTGCAGTAAAGTTTTTTGTATACTTGAAATAAGTTAAGTTTTAAAAAAAAAATAATTATGAAAAGACAAACTAAAGTGTAATTTGTTAACAAAAAATTCTAATTAGGTACAATATTTTTGTTTATCATCATTAAATCGTTTAAGTGTGCAGTGCTTATATATTTAACTTGAATTTTAGTTTAAACAATAACGATTTGTTAACCCCTTTGAGCATAACATCTTTTTTTTCGTTTCAGAAGGTTATTCGTTTTTTTTTTATTACATCGACTGAAGTGACCGGCTGAGTGACTTAAAATTTTACAAAAAGTTACTGAACTTCATTAAGACTAAGGTAACTGAACCAAATTATAATTTTGTTATCTTTGTATCATGCAAATCAATCCATAAAAATACTCGGTCAGTGAATTATTTAAATTTTACAGAGACTTAATTCAAAGAAGGCCGGAGATAAATTCTTACTTAGCTAGGTTCTAATATTATTGTTAACAAACTGCTTAATCAATTCGTTTAAATAAGTTTTTTATCTGTTGACATTTTTTGTTTTATTGCATCAAATTTAATGCGGAACGCTACTATACAGTAAAACCATCAGAATGCAACAGTTACAACTTTTGTGGCAACATCGAGTACTCTTGCTTTATTTTTATTTAGTAATTTATTATAGAGTATATTATTACAAAGAACTTTGTTAATATTATGAAAAAAAAATAATTTTAGTTCAATCAGTGCAGTGCTAATATATAACATATAAAAATAACAATGAAAGGACGAAAAAAATCCTTAAACGGTACAGGCTAGCAAAACAAATTTTACAATAATTTGCCGCGAACATTCGTTACTATCATGATTAAAGCACCATTAAAAACTTGTATAACTTAGACTTGCCGAGACGGCTTTACGAATGGGAAAACAAAACAAAAATGGGTGTTTTTTAATTGAATATAATACTCGTATGTGAACTTGACATGCTTTAAGGTTTCAAACTTTGTTAAGAGACAACTTTATTAATGTGGTAAAAATGGATTTAAGTTCATACATTTACAACCTTTATGATTTATGTACCTTTATCATTATGGTTGAAGGTATAATGATATGATCAAAATAGTGTTAAAGACATCTTTTAATAACAGATATACAGATATACATAATATATGTACATAGCAGAATATATTATGTATAATATGATAAAATGTTAATAAGTACTGTGTAAAATTGTGTTATCAGAGTACACACTTATGTTAAATTATTTTTATAGTTGAATATTTTCTATGTGCAATCATCATATTTATTATATGTCTGTATAATTTATCTGTATAGATATAATATGTATGTTTATTTATATCTTTGTATACATGTCTATATTATCTTTGATTTTGTATTTAAAAAGTTAAGTACTATTTTATTCACATGAAAATAATAATAAAAAACTTTAATTAGTAGGATATAAAGTTAATTATTTATAAAGTACTTTTTGAAAGCTAAAAATAAATCCAACAATGGAAAGTAAAATAAAAACCTTAAACAAATTTAAACCGTTTTAAAAAATATGTTTTTAGAAATCTGTTAGGTAATCAGATATTTCATTTTCGAAAATATTTTTTATATTTTTTTGATGCAGTCATGTATTTTGTTCATTAGGTATATAAAATTAATTAAAATTATTATTATTTGACTTGTACATGGTTATGTATTCCAAATGTAACTTTATATTAGCTTTAATCCTTTATCCTTCAAATCCTTTTTCCAGTAGTAAAATAGGTATATATTAATTTTTTCTTGAAAATTCTGGAAATTTTTGTTGAAATTTTATTCTAGAAATTGTCTTCAAATTTCGATATTTGAACTTTCAAGTCATTATTTGAAGTACATAATATATTCTTAATGTAATTATGATTAATTTTTTTTGCTTTTGTTATACCCTACACCTAAAGTATAGGATGTATTAACTTTGGTATGCAGTTTGTAACCACCAAAAGGAAGAGAGTTAGATATGGACATGTATATATATTCTGAATGAGGATCACCTCCTGAGTCGATGTCAAAAACTAGTAAATCTATCTTGATGAAATTTATATAGTAGGTTACTAATTACGAAAGGAAGGTTAAGTTCGAATCTGGACAAAATCGGTCCATAAGAGCAAACGAAATTATCTCCAAAACCAACAAAAATAGAACCTTTGAATTTGGTACAATGGTGTTCTTTCAAGTTTGATTTATGTTTCTGAAATTTGGTTCATGGGTTCGGATCTTGGAAGCTTCCGAACGAGTCCAGAGCAAACGAGTAAATCTCCATAGCCAACAAAGATAGAATCTTTATTTTTAATACAAAGGAGTTCTGTTATGTTTCATTTTCTGTAAAATTAAAAACTGTCATTTGAGAGGATTTGGACCATGGGTTCGTATTTTGAAAACTTCCGAACGAGCATAAAAGCAAACGACCATAATATCTTCAAAACCAATAAAGATAGAAACTTTATATTTGGTACAAACAATGGTATTCTGTTTCCTTTTTCTTTAATATTTAAAACTGACATTTGACATGATTTGGACTATGTGTTCGGGTTTTGGAAACTTCCAAATTAGCCAAAGAGCAAACGAGCATACCTCCAAAACCAAAAAGACAGCACCTTCAAGATTGGAACAAGAGTGTTCTGTAATGTTTCCTCTACATCCCTGAGATGGATTTGATGAATTGGAGTGGAATTCGGGTACCTGACACACGCCTTCCAAGGGCTAACAAGCACTCCATCGAAATTAATAAAGATAGAAACTTGAAATTTTGTACAAGGGTGTTTAAGAATGCCTCTTTTACTTTCCTGAAATTCGAGTTGAATAAGGAAGAAAAGGGAAGCGGTTCAAGCAGCTGCCAAAAAACTTATGGATTTTTAATTTAATTGGAATTATTCACTTAATATTAATAGAAACACAGTAGGGTATTAATAAGTCGGTTGCATCGACTTACTATGTTACATGTACTTGTTTTTTTCTAAATTCACCCATAGTGTTTTAACTAAATACAAAATGATATTAATTTAGTTATTTTTCGACATAAAAGGATAATTGAGTAATATTTATTGTAAATGATTAAACATTTTTTGTATAAAAAGGATAAAAAAGACATTTTAAAAGACTAATTTTAAAATCTTAATATAGTGATTATAGATATATTTTTAATTTTATAGTTGACATTCCCTAATTGTTAAAACAAAAAAAAAATCTGATTAAGAGTTAAAATTAAATATCACTTTAAAAGACGCTATAGGATATCATTGTAGTCCTTTTAAATCAATTTAATTTAAAGTTTACAGATATATTTTTTAAAGTTAGCTTGAACGAAAAATGAAAATATAAGAATAAAAAATATTTTATTTAGATTTTGATATCAAGAATCTGATATAAAATCAAAATATTTAATATTTTACAATCAAATTTTGTATATTAATTCAATAAAAAAAATTCCAGTTACAGATTAAATATAAAACAGCAGTTACAGATTATCGAAGTAACGTAATAAAAGTTAAAAATTTTAATTGTCACAGAAACTTTAAAAACTTTAGGTAATATAAAACATATAAAACTGTTACAAAGTATTGTTAAGACATACTATTCTAAAACTTAAAATTTTTAAAGGATCAAATCAGGAACTACTAATAGGAACACAGTAATTGAAAATATTGTATAACAAGTGATTTTGTTTAAACATCCATTAAGAACATTCTACTTTTTAAGTTCAAATGTTCGTATTTCATTTAGATTCATTTCAAGATGATTCAAATATCCTTGGTCCTTTCCATTAATAGAAGAAGTGCTTTTAAAGAATTATTTTGATCTGATCGTATTTTGAACTCGACATCTTCGCCTGATAGGTCGAAAAGCTATTGGTGATAAGGTTATATATAGAGCTTTTTTTTTTTTTAAAGTATTTCTCTGCCACATAAATGTGGACAGGAAATTACACAGCCATTCCTGTTCAGGCGTGGCTGTATATGCCGTAAGGGAGAATAGCTTTTACGCCGTGTGTGGGATTCGAACCGTCACTCCCTCGGTGTTTTCAGCGTATTTTATACGCTCTTTCCCAGGAGGCCACCGAGGCCCCATATATAGAACTGTTTTATTAGTATAATATTTTCTGTTCATTTTTGAACTTTAGTAATAATGAATTATTTTATGCATTTTTTTTATTCTATAAGAAACTGATGAAATTTAAGTTTATGATTTATTAATTATTATCATAATAAAAAGCTGAAAAAATTTTACTAACTATTTTTGTTAGGAACCTATTTTGCCTAAAAGCAATAAATTATATTTTATTCAAATTCTTCACTTAAAAACTTCAGAAAATATTAATGCATAATCTGTATGTGTGGTTTTCGTTAATTTGTTGCATATAACACTGTTCAGAAAAATTGAAAAAAAAAAAAAAATTATTCAAGAAATATGTAAAAAAAAAAAACTTCATTTTTAAAATGATATAAAAACAAGGTAGTCTCCAAAAAAAAGGTTTTTAAAAATGTTCATTTTCAAAAAGACTGTGAATACATTTGTAGCATGTTTTTTTTAAGAAAAATTTTAAAAAATCCATAGACAAATTCTGGAATTTCAACAAAACTTTTTATTATGTATTAAGAAAAGCTATTAACACGTCATATAAAAATATAATGTTTTATTTTCTAAAAATTTGCAAAGGTTTCCATAGAAGACATTACAGATGGTTAAAAATATAAAACTTTCAATAGCTCTTAAAGCTAGACCATTTAAACAATAGAACTTTAATAGCTTTTAAACAGTGTATGAGTATATAAACATTATTTCTGGGACAGTTAATTTTTTTTCATTTTCAAAGATCTTTTCCTCTCAAAATTTCAAGGTTATTAAAATAGGGTTCTGGCCATACGGATACGACGGAAGTGATCTTTTGTAAAATAACATATAAATAATTAAAATTTCATTCCACATCTCAAAATAGCTTATATATAACATATATTATATAGAAGCTTGTATAAGAAGCTAGACATATATACAAGCTTGTATAATAGCTTCTATATATGTCATAACAAAACTGTCAATTCTGGTGCGAAGAAAATCCACAAATTATTCATGAGCAACCATTACATTCACCTAAATGGACAGTTTGGTGTGGGTTTTGGTCTGGTGGAATCATCGGTCCGTACTTCTTTCGAAATGAAGCTGGTAACACCGTTACTATCAATGGAGAGCGGTGTAGATCGATGATAACAAATTTTTTATGGCCGAAATTGGAAGAAGTTGATCTTGACAACATCTGGTTGACAACAAGACGGGGTTACGTGCCACACAGCACGTGCAAATTATTATTGCGAGAAAAGTTTGAAGATTCGATTATTTCAAGAAATTGTCACATTGAATTGCCTCCAAGAAGTTGTGATTTAACACCATTGCACTATTTCTTGTGGGGTTATTTGAAGTCATTGGTCTTTAGCAATAAACCAGACTCTCTTCGAGCTTTAGAAATCAATATTGAACGTGCTATTCATGACGTACGACTTGATTTAGTGCGAAAAGTGCTCGCAAATTGGATTCATCTAATTCGTTCCTGCAAAAGAAGTAGTGGAGGCCATTTGAATGACGTTTTATTCAGAAGTTAATTGTATCGATTGTACTTCACATTAAATAAAAAAGATTTGAATTTCCTTAACAATTAGTGCGTTTTTTTTTTGAAAAGAAATCATATCACTCAATTGGAAAATCCTATATATACAGTGTAAAAATATTGCAAACAGACAGACAGACGAAAAGCTTGTAATATATAAGCAAATTTTACAAAAATTGTTTTTGAAAAATAAACTAAAAATTACATATTCATTTTTAGTTTATTTTTCAAAAACAATTTATACAAATAGAAATACATTTTTATATCAGAATACATTTTGTCCCAATTGTGTTTATCTATTTTATACACTATACAACAAAGTATAAGAATATTTTGTTATACTCTGATCAATAGTTGCGCAAAGAAGATTTAATTTAATGTAACTGAAGTAGCAAAAATAAAAAAAAATAAAAAACAACTGTGTATTTTAACAAATCATTTTATTGTCGGAAAAAAGTTAAGGCAGGAAAAATTATCCGTTTGAAAAAGAATAATTTGAATTCGTGCCTGGTCAATGATGTGCGATAATTCCCAACTCAATTATATCAATTTCTTTTGGGTTCTTTTGTTTTTTTTTTTTAATGTTTTTGCATAAAAATACAAACAAATTTAAATGTTTTTGTTTTTATCGAGGAAAAGTGTATTTAATTTTCTTTGTATATAATACTAACGGTGTATTAAATTGGTATGCAAAGTAAATCTATAATAAAACAAACGGTATTTTTCTTACAAATAAATCAATCAATTTGAAACATTTAATACTTTGGATGTACATACTCGTAATATGTAAGAAACATTTTTTTTATATTATTCAGTCGCTTTTTACTTTTACTTTTATATTTATATAATTTAAAATTGTGTTGTTTACATATACAAATGTTAAATATACGTTTAAAACATGATAAAATAAATATAAAGGATAAAAACCTGTCTAAATATTATATGAAAGAACTATATATGAATATACTATGAAAGAAGAAAATTTTGCAAAATTTTGTTTTCACATAACGGTAAATTTAAATACAAAATTTAAAAAAAATGTATACTTTTGATTTGGGATAAAGAATAGTCCTGCCATTGGACTTTGTTTGAGTGTTTTTAGATTGAAAAAATGTTAAGTATAGAACCTGAGATATACACTTTTGAAAATAGGCGTTTTTCAAATTTTGATAGTCTATAATAGTCCAGCAATAGTGAGTGAAGTTATATAAAAAAGTTGTTCTACATCATTAATTGTTTTAAGCAACCTATCCATACTTAAAATTACAAATGTAGAAGTTTTGTAAACTGACAGATGGACAGACGATCGGCATATTTTAAAATTTTTAAATATATTTTTGTAATCTATATAAGAGTTTTAAAATAAAGTCAAATTTTTCACAGTCTTAACTGCTAAAAGTTTTTCGAAAATACTTATATGTAACAATATTTTAATTATATGTAGTTAAATATTATAACTTTAGTTTCTGGTCTAAACTAGTTCTGCCCGGAAAAATTAACTTACTGTTTTAAGGTTTCATATTTACATAATATTATATAGGTATGGTAAGAAATTGAAAACGAAATATATTCTAATTAATATTCAAATGATTTGCTCCTATAATACATTTAATAATTTTTAAATGGTTTTTGATATTCACGAATATCCCATAGTAGTTGGGTATGACTAAAAATTGATTTATTTTTTCTCTATTTATACAATGTTTAATATGGAACAAAATGAATTAAAAATATATTCTTTAATTATAATATTATTTTGTAATCACCATATATGTGAATTTTTCATCATTTTTAAAAGAAAATTTTTTTAAAAATTTGGAAATTTTCTTTTTATCTTATAAATACCTACCATATAGAAAGCTGGTCATGTGTTAATGAATTTTTTTTTTTTTTACTTTTTACAATTTTCATTATTAATGAGGTGTTAAAAATAATTGAAAAAAAAAAATTTTCTTTTTAAAAAGTTTTTTTCAAATTTTTTTTTTATTAAAATTATATATTTTAATTAATTAAATTTTTACTTTCATTCTGCTGCGGAATATTATAATTTTCGGCATAAATGTAGGAGTTCTTTTTTTTTTGAAAATATTTAAATTCAATCATCAGAAAAGTTATGCATACGTTTAGGATGAAATTTTTAGATCTTTTCAAAAGACAAGACTCGTACCAGCTCATACTAATAAATATTTATTAATATTAACATCAAAGTTGTTTGTATAAATGATATAAATTGTTTTAACTGCTTTTAAGATAAATGGAATTAAATTAAATAAATTGAATAAAATATATTATAGAAATAATTTGTTGTTTTAAGTTTTAAAATTCTAGTATTTAAAAAAAAAAAAAATTAAACAGAACAGATATTTCGTATAGCAAAAAATATAACCAATATAAAAATTCTTCACAACATTATAATATTAATTAAATATTTAAAATATTTTAAATGTACCTATTCCTTTTTTTATTGGAAAACTCTTTTAAAAAAGTATTTTATGGGTCGGACAAGAAAGCTTGCGCTTAAAAATGTCGTGTTTTTCGCGAATTTTTTTATAATAACGGTTAAATTCACTATTTGGAAAACGTTTTCGATTGAAATCTTGCTTTTTGTAATTTAACTAATGGCTATGCAAAGAAATTCCTCTTATTTTCAAACAATTGCGTAATAATCTATCTGACAGAGAAATAGTAAGGGTATCTCCCCCAGCCCAAACCCGAAATTACTAAAATAAACTCCAAAGTCTATTTTACATACATATTTCAACATAAAATAAATAAAAATAGTTGGGAAATAGAATGTAACTTTCCGAGATATTTTTTTTGCTAGGTTTCAAAACACGGGATTTTGAGACACAAGATTTTCAGATGCAAGGTTTCATAACGCTTCTGTATTTTATAATATTTTATGATAACACAATATAAAATTAATTGTTTTATTGTCTGTTAAAATCGCATAGCTTTAGGCGATTTTTTTTTTTATTTATGTAAAATCAAAGATCATCCTATACAGTAGGTAGTAAGAGTAAGGTAAGTAAGATCATCCTATATAGTAGTAGTAGTTGGTAAAATAGAAATTAAAAATTAAAATAGTGTAAACGATTATTCTCATATAAACAAATGTTTTTTTTAAACAAAATATATGATTAAACTACAGTTAAGCAAACAAATTATTGACATCTTAAAACAATTTACACTTGAATTTCTATTTAAAAAGTGCTTATTAATTTTGTTTTACTCTGTCCGTATGTCCGTGTTTATACAAAACGTATTTATACCTTTGAAAATAGAACAATGGAATTTTAAACAAGGATATGTCTCATAAAAACATTAATTTTGTTTTTATGGAACAACGTTGTTATGTCTAACCATTACGAGGTAGCCCCCTCCAGTTGGTTAAGTACCTTATTTTCCAATTTTTATAAATGAAAATGAAATCAACATATAAGTTATCTCTATAAGATTAATTCTTTTGCACTTCACTCAGCTTAAGAACAGCTATAAGGGATGAAAAGTTTATAACTTTTTCTTAGCTTAATTGATATTTTTAGACACCACTAACTTGGATACTTGTGCAAAATTTTTTTAAAACAAGTCACAAAAATGAAAGTTTAAACATTATATTTTTACATATATCTATTAAATATATAGAGTCTCTTGAAATTAAAGTCGTTTTCCTTTCGTTCTCTTACCTCTAAAAGCTTACCAATCTAGTTTAAATTTTGCTGAAGCGTTAATATTAATAGTAGTTCTTTTGCTGAAAATGATTGAGTTCATAATTGAATCATTTAAGTGTAATTAATATGAAATTTATTTATATTTTGATCTATACTTGATCTATAATTAACTAAAGAAGATAATTTTACGTAAATGAGAGAATTTGCGTAGATTTTTACTCAAAAGGTGGTTAATAAAATTAATTAATTATGGGATTCTTTTACATGTAAAAACCTATAAAAGAAAACAAACGATTCAGCAAACCAAAAATAAATGAAAATTTATAAAAATAATTTAATTATAAAGAAAATTTACTTAAATAAAATTTGAAATCATTGTGGAATTAAAGTTTAATCCAAATTTTATTTCTGCAACTCATGCTTAAACTGTGCATATTTAATTAAGTACTTAATTACTATTAAAAAGAAAAGAAAAATTAATGTTTTCATTTTAATTTTAAATCTTAAATAAAATTATAAGCGTTGCTGTGCCATTTCCTCACAGGTCATATAAGCCCATTATGCGGTTTGTCTTACATATTAAACTATAATTGTAATAAATCAATGGGTACAACAAGGGTGCATACCAAAAAAATACCTTTTGAGGAAAACCCAATTAAATATTTTGAGTTGTTTTATTCTACATTTACCGCAAATGATAATTTCTTTTAATTAGAGGAAAACTTTGATTAGTCTTAAACTAGGAAAGTTGAATAAATTTTGGGCCAAAAATGTATCAAGTTTGGAAAAAAAAAGCTTTAATTGAAATGTATTCGAAAGCCTTTTTTGCATAGATATGGAAAAAATTAAGAAAATGAGATAATATTAGGCTTTGGTTAGGGATAAAATGTTTTTTATTGGGTCACAAATCATAATATACACAAATTCATTAAATTAAAATAAAACAACACTCCCACACTACCTCGATGTTTATAGTGTATTTTATACGCTCTTACCCACTAGGCCACCGACGCCCTATTCATTTTAATTTTACTCATTAAATTAAAATAAAAACTATTCAAAATTTCATAAAAAATTTGAAAAAAGTGATTTGTCCCACTCATCGTTATTGGAATGGTTGACTTTATCATTATCATTGGTTATGGTGTAAAAAGGGGTTTTTTTGTAAAAAGAGCTTTAAAATTAATATCACTTAAACTTCCTTAACACCGTACAGGTTTATTCAATTGAAATAAAATCTTGAGAGTGAAATCGAGAATGTCACTGCTATCGTTTAGTTTAATAATATGAAAAACATTATAAAAGATTTCACACCCTTAATGTACTTAATGCTTCTTGGTGTTATAACGCACCATTGTGGGAAATATCCCCATTATGAGTTTCTGATCTGTATGGGTGTATGACATGACACCATTATAAGTCATATAAAAAATGTACGCATTTTTTTTTTTACTTTTACTTTAATACAAAGCAAAATATGAAATCAACACTTTTACTTTATAAAATTTAAATTATATGTTAATATATTTTTTAAAAAACTATCTATAGGTTTTTAATTTAATTAATTGATAATAGGTTTTCACCAAAAATTTAAAAGGAGATTAAAAATTAAAAATTTTTCATTTAAAATAAAAAAAATTCATATTTAATTTAATTCATGGTGATTTTTGTACATAAAATAAAAATAAAATAAACTATGAAATAAAATATGATAAAAATTGAATCGTAAACTTAATTGCCATTTATGATAATTTAATGATTAAAATTAAGAATTTACATATTATTACATATGTAATTAAATTTAAAGAGTTAACAAAATACTTAATAAAATTTAAATTTTTTTGAAGTTTAACATTAAAATGGTACTTAATTATATGATAATAATTTTATTATCAAATAAATTTTGAATGCTTAAATATAAAATAAATAAGTTTACTATAGTAATAAAATTTTAATTGGTTTTTTTTTTGTTAAAGTCATGTATATTAAAAAGTTACGATTTGGGGGTTTTTATTTTACTAAAACTATTTTATATATATATAAGATGTCACTTATAGATCTATATTCTCATCTACTGCCACTGTATATTTAATACGCTATTTATGTTGTTTGTTTATTAATTTACGTTTTGTTTCAAGATTAAGTATGGGTAGACTCATATTAAAATACTAATACAATTAAAAATGTATTGAGAAAATGAGATTATAGAATATAAGGATATTTAGAAGATAGAAAGATTATTGCTCTCAGACGAATTCTGATTTAGTCATGTAAGTTTATCGTTTATAGAATACGAAAATTTTTCCCATTTCGTCTTTGTAAAATTCTTGGCTTGCTATTGAAATTGAGAAAGTTCGAATGGCTGGTTCTAGTAGCTTCAATACAACTTTTTTCTCTGTACAAAAATAACTCAGTCTCTATTGAAGCAGTGTATTTGACATTTTATAAAAATAAGTTGAGTCATATATCAATAATTTCTATAAAATTTGGTTAGTTCAAAATGAAACAGTTTCGGATAGGTGCTAAATTTGTATCCTCCTATCTCGACTCGATACTTAAAATATTAAGACATGAGAAATTTTCTAACAGAAAATCAAGTTTTATGACAATAACTTCTGTGATATTTGGTTGGTTTGAGGCAATAGATTTGAATAGCTGTTGAATAGCTTGAAAATTTACATAAATATATCTCGTTACTTCATCAAGTAAACCATCTTAAATTTTGTAAAAGAATATTTTATTATATGGAAGCAGCTTAACATAATATGTTAATCTATTTATTCTAGATTAATTTTAAATTGAATAATTTACCAAGATTTAAATAAGGCCAATGCCTCCCTAAGACCGATACCTGATATATTAAGTACTCGTCTTGTAGATTAATATAATATTATAATATAAATTAAGAAAAGTAAAGTACGTAAAAGGTCAATTGAGTAGTAAAAGGTTTAATGAGATAAAAATGAGATGAGATTGAATCAGAATTTCGCATCCGATCTACATTAGTGAATAAATTTTTTGTAAAAAAAATTAAGTACTTAGTATTTGAAAATATAAAAAATAAAAAATAAATAAAATGAAAAAGTTAAATAAAAATTTGGAGGAACTAAATGGATTTGCTAGGAACTTTGGCATTTTGGTAGCTGTTAATAAGTAATTAATAGGTAATTATGAGAATTCAGTTATATCTAATTAATAGGAAAATCAAATTTTCCAGGTTCCAATGCAATGATATTCAAATCCTTCTAATTTACCTTTAAAACAATATGAAATTATTTTTAATTCTAATCCTTTAAAAAAAGCAAATATGTAGAAAATCAAAAAGTAATAAAGATAGATAGATATTTAGTATTAAAAATTAAGTTAAAGTTAGTTGGAAAATGTTCTCCTTTTGACTTTTTTATATTTATATTTATAATTATATTTTTAAAGAGAAATCAGTATTATAAATATATTTAATAACATATTTGAACAGGTTTTTCTGGTTGTGAAAATAAAACTTTCGACTTTTAAATTTATTTTAATATTGATATTATATAATTTTTGCTAATATATGCAAAAAAAATAATGCAAAACATTTTTTTTAACATAACAACAACTTCATTTAGATGTTAGACCAAGAAATTTTTTTTTCGTTGAATAAATCACTTTCAGTTTTCTGACCTATACTTCAAAATTTTATTAAAATTAAGTTTTAAGCATATAAAATGTATAACGATAATATTTTACTAGACCATGTTCCATAAATTTTAGCTCATTCATTTAATAGACTCATAGGCTTTAATTTAGCTCAATTTTTAAATTAATTTTTGCTCACATAACATTTGTTTCAAATTTCAAATAGCTTAAATAAGTGACCACAATCTTTAAAAAAAATAATAAGACCAATATTAAAAATAGTGAAACAAAAAAAGAAACTATTAACAGAATAAATAAAAACAAAAAAATGGAAGATCCTCAAATGTTGGAAAATAGGTATGTGAAATATATTTCACATTTAAAATTTCATTTCCATTGTCTTCAATTGGAACGTAATTTAGATGCTATGTAGATTTTGTTGAATTACTAAGACAGATTGTTTTTACTATTTACTATATATTGTAAACAAAATATTATAGTGAGAAATTCCATAACCATATAGGTACATATAATTTGTTTTTATATAGACACTGACCTTTAAAAAACTGATAACAAAGCAGGTGCAGAAAATAAAAATGGATAGGCCATATACTTAGAAAATCAAATACAAGTATATGATCTTAGCATTTCATTTTCAAGGAACAAGAAAATGTGGGCGCCCTAATAATATATGACGCAGAACAATCGACCTAAATGTAACATATTCTGGGATAACATAAAAATATCAGCGCAGATGAAGGTATCAAGTGGAAGCCCTACGCTCCCGACAAAAGTAAAGGAAAAAAACAATTGTTTTTTACATTTACAAAGGTATTTAATGAAAACATTTTGACTTTATTTTTTTTTAAAGTCAGAAAGGCTAAAAGGGTAAAATTCGGGGTTTTGTCCTTATTTGAGAGGACAATAACCAATTCCGCACACGGCGTAAGAATTATTCACCCTTACGACATTTACAGCCACTCCTGAAAAGCTGTGTAATTTCCTGTTCACATTTATGTGGCAGAGAAATGCACTAAAAAAAAATAAAAAAAATACAAATTAGAACATTTAGACTTTAAATTTGGCATATGGGTTGGGAGTTGAGTGTACTAAAGCTGCCTAGTAGTCACTTTTATATTATATTACATAAAAATATATTATCCTTTTTCTTTTTCTAAAGCTTTTATTTATGTCTACTGTTAACTATATATATAGCGATAAAGTTGAAGAAATTGAATACATTTAAACAAAAAATATCTATAGACGTCTTCACGTAAAAGTGCATCGAAGGAAATATTTCTTACTTTACGTGGTCGTTCACGTTCGATGCAAAATTAAATTGCAACCTAAAAAATTATAGATGACAGATGTTGTTGATTGGTTTAGAGAAACGTTTAGAGAAACGTGGTATCTTTCAAGAAATGTTGATTGGTATTTTTAAAAAATCTTAGTTGGTATCTATCTGTTAAATTATATTATATATTATTTAAATAAATATCTATTTTTCACTTAAAAGTTTTGATTTTAGAAAATAAATAATTTTTAAATAAAAAAAAATGCCAAAAGAAAAATTTTTAAAGCATTTTTAGAAATTATTTAGTCGAATGAGCTATTTTTATTTGATACACTCCCAATAAATTCCACAACGAAACCAAATAAATTCTAAAAACAAAATGTCAAATTAACTTCAAAAAAATATCCTCGATTAACGTCAAAAAATTTCCTCGAGCAATTAAAATATGCAATGGGGTTAAAGTAGAGGCTATTTTAGTCGAGGATCGGAGGATCGTTTTAAATTTTTTATACATGAAACAACAACAATTTCCTGAAATCCTAGGATCCTCTGATGCAAGATTAGTTTGCACTTTTACGTGAAGACCCCTTATATATTTTTTTATAATTTCCATCTATACTAAGGAAATTCTATAGATATCATAATTTCAAAAAAAAATACTAAAGTTGAACGGACAAATTAATAATAAAAATTTAACTATAAATAACTTTGATCTTAAGTTTTAAAATTTTATTAATTTAATTAAATCATATTACCATATTATAAACATAATTTGACTTTCTTTCATTTTTATTTTGTCAAAAAAAAAAAATAAACATTTTTCGTTGTTTTTCTTTTGGTTGCTTTTTTTATAAAGAATAATTTGCTAAAATTTTATTCATTATTTTTTTAATATAGATATTATTTCTCTTTTTCTTTTCATATCCATTTTTCCATTGGTTGACTTAAAAATCATCAAGATTCATTTTAATAATCTTGTCTCATTAGCATATTCAAAAAAAAAAATTTTTTTCTTGTTATTTTGTTAGTCTTTTGTTTGCTCTCTTTACTATTAGCTATTCGCAACATGTTTAAAATATTTCTGCTTTAATTTTAGCGACTTGTTACAATAATAACAGTTTAATAACGGTATTGACCTCTATACAATATTTATTTACATACATAAATTTTTAAGAAAAAAAAAAATAAAAAGAAATTTTTGTGTACTTACAAAATATACTTCAATAACTATGTATGTATGTACCAGTCACCAGAATATGCTGAAAACAAAACGAGTAGCCGAATTTTATTATAATAAAATGTAGTTAAAATGTACACATGCTAAAGTAGTTAAATTATTCATTATAATAGTATACAATTGGGTTTAGGGAGCTACTGAATATTTGTGATAATTTGCAACCAAACTAAACGAAATTAAATATGAAGAATGAAAAGAAAAAATAAATAAATAGTAAAATTTAATTTTAAGAGTTAAAAAGTCCGAAATTATTGCATTGCTAATTTACGATATCAAGCAAAGAAATAAAAATAAGATTACATAAATAAAAAAAAACATCGTTTTTATAAATACCGTTGATATTTTAAAAATATTTTTTAAAATTTACATATTGACAAATTGAAAACTACCAAGGACAATCAAATTCCCCATCGGATACAATATAATTTAGAGAATTGGAGCCTTTTACTTTACACATATGACTCAAATCAAATTAAAAGATTTAAAACTGTTGTACTACTGTTTCCCTTCTGAACCTGATAAGCTATTTGTGCATTTTACATGATTTGTCCTTTTAGTACACTTGTGTATCGCTAACAATAAGTGTAGGAAGATAATTTTAGTTCTTTGATAATTCTTAGAATTCGTTGGAGACTAAAAAAGTTTCTGTTATTCCAGAAATCTTCACCTAAACTACTGATATCTGAAATAAATTAGAGTTTTACATATAGATATGTGTGTCTTTCGAAGCACCACCTGCAGAAGTCATTATTAGATTTGTTTATTTTTTCTAGATATTAGGAAAGTTGGCAGTAATAAATTAAAAATAATTTTTATATAGATAACTTGACTACCCTTGATTTTAAACATGAATAAACACATAATAGTCGTATTAATTATTGCATGATAAATTATTACTTGACATATCTTCGAGTTATTTGAGCAATTTATTCCAAAATTTCTTACTTCTATTTTTTTCTTCATGATTTTTTCCCCTATAATTAATAACATTATCTATAAGGTTTGGTTTTAGTTGGAAGTCCGCAAAATGGTTCAGTTCCATTGAATAAACTATGTCCAATGTTTACAAGAACACCTGCATCTGTTGCCTAACGCATTCATATGAGATTCACAATGAATTTACATTCTTGATTTAGTTTTTTTTTTAATTGATGAAGGATGAGCTAACCCGTCAGAATTCACTAGACTCTAGTTGCATAATGTTTGATTAGTTAAATTATTTAACGGTTTTAAAAAGCGCACATTCCCAAGAGACAATACAAACTGTTTAGAATTGTGACTTGCACAAAAATTTTAAAATTTCATGTAAGGCGCCAGTTATAGCTATCATCGAAATGCTTCCGGAAAAAAAGTTTCATTGAAAACTTATACTTTTTTCCGTATAGGCGACTATAGCAATCAGAGAAAACTGTCAGTTCAGAAATCTGTCAAATGGCAAATGACAATAATGAAGGCAAAATAAAAATAAATGTAATTTAAATTTAAATTGTTATTAGCGTTATTTCGATGTTGCAAAATAAAGTTTTATTATTTTAATTTATTTAATTATTATTGGTAGTAAATGATACTAATAAAGAATAAAAAAAAGATTTTTTTATTTAATAATGACATTGGCTGAATTGAGAAGAAAAAAAAGTAAAAATTTTGTAGAATTCATTTTTTTTTACTTTTTTTGAAATTTCCATTTTAAAACAAAAATTTTAAAACTAAACTTAAACAAAATATAAGTCTAAACTAATTAAAATACCAAATCATAATGAAAGTATATCAAGAATTGCATCAGAATTTTTTTCAATGACAAGCTGAACCCAAGAAATGAAATATATGTCATTGGAACAATTTTCTTTCATTAGCAAAATTACTGATCAGTTGTTCAAAAAAATAATTACCAATCCGGAAAATCATAAAATTGATTTTTTTTTTTAAATATTTAACTTAAAATTTAAAAATTCGTAGCAGAATTTATTCTTTACAAATTATTTAATCATTAAATCAACACTTTTGTTAAATTTTATATGTCTTTGCTTCAAAAAAATTGAAAATAAACATTTTCCGTAAGCATTTCAATGATAACTATAACTGACGCCTAATAAAAAAAATGTGAAAATAGGACTTTTCTGCAATTTTGAGGGACTGTAAGTTCGGAACCCTATATGATTAAGAATAATCGTTAACACGCGTAAAAATATATTACTGGAGCTTTAATTTTTATGTCTTGCCGAAGAAAAATTTGTACAGGTGCCTAAAAATAGCAAATTTCCAATTTTTGAGCACTAATAGCTCTTAAGGGGCAATACAAAAAAATTTTCTAAGGAAACTTATACTAATTCTAAAAGTTCTTTCTTGTCTCAAAATTTCAGGTATCTATCTAAAGGCGTTCCGGAGTTATGAAAAGAGAAATTTCATGTAAAATGTGGTTTTCACATAACGGTAAATTTAAATAGTAAATTACAAAATATTGCATAATTTTGATATTATTTTATAGAGATAAGAAAATGTTCGGTTTTTTAGTAGTTTTAGATTGTAAAACTATTACGTAGAGCCTGAGATATATACATCTAAAAATGAGGTTTTTTTGAAATTTTGAGGGGCTGTAACTCTGCAACCCTATACAACTAAAAGAAACCGTTAACACACGTAAAAATATATTACCGGAGCTTTAATTTTTATATCTTAGCAAAGTAAAATGTGTACAGTTGCCTAAGTTACAGGTGTTTAAAAATAGCAAAATTTAAATTTTTTAGTCCTAATAGCTCATAAAGTGGGGGTAGCTCCGTAATGGATCGGGCTACATCAAAAAGTTGTTCTACAACACTAATTTTTTTATGAGACCTACCCATGGTTAAACATTTTTTTCTCTATCTTTAACAGTGTAGAAGTTTTGTAAACAGACTGACAGACGGACAGAGTGCAACTAATACGCACATTTTTTTGGAAATGTGCTAAAAATAATGAACTGATGTTGGGACAAAGTATATTAAAAATTCATCAAATAATTCAAAAGTAAAAAATGTTGGTCAGTGAACTAATAATATAATATTATTATGTAGTTCGTGTAAAATGTTTATTTTTGTTTTTTTGTTTTCGTTTGTTGTGTCGTGTATTTAATGACTTGTCTGGTTTGTCAGCTTTAACTAGTAAATACGATTTTGTTTTAAGCTTTTGTATTGTCAACAAAACAATAATATAATAAAATAATGTTTTTTTTGTTTTTTTTTAATTTTATGAGCTGGTTCGTATGAATGCATATTTATAGACATTGGTCTTATGAATTTGAAACTTACAAATTGGATTATAAATCTTAGATGGAATAAAAAATTTTCACGTCAATTTTTACATTTATGTGAGTTCAAAAATTCTTAAGTTTCAAGAATCAAAATAAAACTTTCTATTATATCATCAATTTGATTATTTCATATTAAAACTATGGTAAGTAAACAACAATAGATTCTGGTAAAAGAATTTTTTAGCATAAAGTTTCTTAAATAGATACTGAATAGAACTGAAAAAAATTTCATAAAAATGTGGTTTACTTAACCTAACCGAACGTGGCTTAAAAACTAAATTTCTTCCATATTATATTGAATTACATTTTTTTTTCATTTAGAACAAAATATCTTTCAGCAGTCAGGAGTTTATAAAATGTTAACAAAAATTCAAATTAAGCTTCTAAGTTGTCATTATAAGCTACGATACATTAAAATTCGCATTCAGATAAAATAATAATGATGTAATTGAGATAAAATAATTACTGTAGCCAAGTAATAATAAGCGGCTTAGTGCAAATATCAATTCAAGAAACCGAAATTTAGTCCAGTGGAAAGGATAAAAGAAATCATTGTTTTTTTTATTACTTTGTTAATTAGAACTAGGGTCTAAATGGGATTACAATTTAAAAGTAAAACTTGAGCTAAAATATTTAAGTTCCTATCTGAACGAATCTTTTAAACTTATCCAAAAATTAATCCATAAAAAGTATAAAATTCTTTTTCTAAAAGCAATTTGTAAAGACTTAAATTTTTTAAAATATATTTAATTTTTTAAATATTTTATAAACTTTCTATTTTTAATTTAAACAATCCGAAAAGAGCATTAGATTTATGTAGTCATCTTACCGTAATACTCATATTTCTAGACTATAATACTCACATTTAATTAATTATAAATATAAAAAACGAGGAAGAATGCAGTTGCCTTTGTCAACTCTTAGATACCCGTACGAGTTGTTAGTATGTTCATAGCCTGCCACTCTGCTTATAATATTATTTTTTTTATTTTTTAGTATTTTAAAATAATTTGGGGGAAATTTTATATTTTCTAGAACTATGGGTTGTACATATATTCAAACTATATGTTTATACATTCTTCAAAAGCAGATTCTAACCTTCCACATAACGATCATCAATCCAAAACTTTTCCAAATATTCTATAGTACCATTTAATACTAAGCGACAAATCTGTAATAATTTATACTATAAATATGTATTATATATCATTCATTCATCAGTGACATATAAGATATGTAAATAAACATGAGTTATATAAGTATGTATGTATACTAATATCATATAAATATAAATTCTTCAATCAACCGTTATATTTTTTATTTATTTAATTTTTTTTTGTACTACGCATCATCCTCAACAATTAAATAAAAAACAAATATATAAAAAAACCGTTAACACACGTAAAAGTATATTACTGGAGCTTTAATTTTTATGTCTTACCGAAGAAAAATTTGTACAGGTGCTTAAGTTACAGATGCCTAAAAATAGTAAATTTCCAATTTTTCAGAATACAGAAAAAAGTTGTTAAAAATAAAATAATATTTTTATGATATCTATCAGCAGTTAAAATTGCATGGCTCTATTTCAAAAAAAATGTGAGGATCTAAAATTTAGGAATTGGCTATCCGAAGTTTTGGTTTCAACCAAAAAAAATAGGGAGCATATAAATTGTTGTAAGAAAATTTTGCGATTTCAATTTCAAGGCTCTAGCTTTCTTAGTTTTTGAGTTATCTTGCTGACGAACGGACGGACAAAGCTCAATCGTCTTAGAATTTTTTTCTGATCCGATCCTTACCTTTGAAAGTATATCTAGCTAATTTATTTCGAGGTGTTACAAACGGAGGAGCAATTTTAATGTACCCGATCCTTATCGTACAGGTATAAAAAAAAACAGTTTTCATTTTTCATGTAAATATTTAAAGAATTTTAATAAATGAAATTTTCTATCAAAAGGTTTTTATCAAAATTGAACGGAAATCGTGAAAGAAAGTGTGAAAATATTCAACTAAGAATTCATCTGAAAATTAAAGAAATTTACGTTAAAACAAAAAAAAAAAAAAATTAATATAAAAATAAAACTAAAACTATTCAAACTTTATCCAGAAGTTTTAATCTTAAAATTCCAATGAATGAATCGTATTTATTTTTCATTTTTATGTAATACCTGGTAATTTTGTGTAGTTACGAGTAATTTTCCAAAAATTTATGAGCAAAATACTGATATTTTCTTCAGTTTTCTTTTTTTTCATAACAAAATATTTTTGTTTTGTTTTTTTTTTTCACTTTATAAATGAATACCCGTTTAGAAATTTTTATATCTTCTTTTCTATACTTTAAATTATAAACTGGCGAAATTAATTTAGAAAAAAAAAAAGAAAATACGGAATATACGGAAAAGTTCACAATATTACAAATGAGTTGCCATTGTACTTAAAAATATTTGATCATTTTTATTTTTTATCTAATTTTAACTTTAAAAGAAATTCCTTTCGTTTACTACGGATATTGTGAATTTGTGTTTTAATAATTTTTTAATATAAATAAATAATTATCTGAATTAAATATTTTTTTAAATGATAAAATTAAAGAAAAATTTCTTAGATTTTTTATGTAATACCTATTTATGTTAAAATTTACCTTACTCTTTATTATCTTTGTTACGGTAATTGGCTGTTAAATTTAATGAAAAACCAATTAATTTTTTGGAATGTTATTTAATTTTTATTAATAAAAGCTAAGCAAATTATTTCTTATAAATTGAATGATCCTTTTAAAAATTCTGATATTTATTTGAAGGATTATAAATCTATAATTATATATGTATAATCAAAGAACATATAATTATAAGAAGTCTCATCTCATACATATTTTGAAAATATTTTTTTCTGTGGGTCGTGATATGGCGAATTCCCGTCGATGCTTGCCGTACCGCGCCATCGTGATGCAATGAAGCGCCGCGTTACGGCCGCGCACGCTAGGATTATCAAGCAAAACGCGAAAACTCAACGGGATCTAAGGATTTTAAACTTGGATTCAAAATCAACTTTATTCGCTTTTTATAGAATACTTTTATATATTCTTGTATTCACTATATATTAAATATTTCAATTGAGGAAAATGCAAAAATTTTTCCTCAAAAGAAGAAATGAACTAATTCCTAAAATAAATGAACTAATCCCCATAAGTAAAATGAACTATTTGCTATTATAAGATATTGGGGATTAGTTCATTTTTGTACTTGGGGGTTAGTTCGTAGCACCTATTTATTCCATTAACCATTTATTTAATCAATAAAAAAACGAGGAAGAATACAGTTGCCTTTGTCAACTCTTAGATACCCGTACGAACCGTTAGTATGTTCACCGCCTGTCACTCTGCTTACAATATTATTTTTTTAATATTTTAGTATTTTAAAATAATTTGGGTGAATTTTATAATTTCTAGAACTATGGGTTGTACGTATATTCAAACTATATGTTTATATATTCTTCAAAAGCAGATTCTAACCTTCCACATAACGATTATCAATCCAAAACTTTTTCAAATATTCTATAGTACCATTTAATACTAAGCGGTAAATGTATATTAAATTTACTTAGTACAAAATAATAAATATATATATATATATAAATATCATATAAATAAAAATTCTTCAAGCAACCGTTATGTTGTTTATTTATTTACATTTTTTTGTACTACGCATTATATCCTCAACAATTTCAAATTATCGAGTAAAACAAATGCAAAAAATTTATTGAAGAAATTTGTTAGAAAATTTGAAAAAATCAAGTAACACTTTCGTCAATTATAAAGTAACCCTATATTATTAAAAAAAGTTGTTAACAGAAATAAGAATATAATGTCGAAGCTTTAATTTTTGTGTATTACTTCAAAAAAATTTTAACAAGTGTTCAAGTTACAGGTGTTTAAAAATAGGAAATTTTCAGTTTTTGACCCCTTACAGCTCCTAAACGGGGGGTGATACAAAAAAAATGAAAAATTTTTGAAATAACTCATACTTATTTTCAAAGATCTAACTTCTGTCAAAATTTCAAGTTTCCAACTTAAACCGTTTAGAATATAGAAGGGTTAAAGGATTTTGCAAAATTTGAGTTTCGCATAACGGTAAATTAAGACACCGTATGCCACAAGTATATATTTATTGTATATATACTTTTAAAGCTAATAAAAATAGTAATCGTTTGGCGTTTTCAAAATGAAGATATACCTTACACAACTTGTGCTATAACAATTTAAATATAGAGCTTTTTCGAACCTTTGGGGAGCTGTTGCTCCGTAACGGGTGGGGCTACAAAAAAAAGTTATTAAAAATAAAATTAATATTTTTGTGACATATATCAGCAGGTAAAATTTCATAGCTCTATTTCAAAAAAATTTGGGCATCTAAAAGTTAAGTGTTCGAGAGCTACCCGAAGTTTTGGTCAGAACTCAACCAAAAAAAAATAGGGAACCTACAAATTGCTCCCAGAATATGTTGTGTAAATTTCAAGATTCTAGCTTTCTCAGTTTTTGATTTAGCGTGCTGAGGGACGGACGGACGGACGGACATGGCTCAATCGACTTCGACTCAATCGAATTTTTTTCTGATCCGATCCATACCTTTGAAGGTATATCTAGCTCGATTATTTCGAGGTGTTACAAACGGGGGAGTAATTTTATTATACCCGATCCTATCGTACGGGTATAAAAATTATTGGGGATTAGTTCATATTTGTACTTGGGGGTTAGTGCCTTAGGGATTAATTCGTAGCGCCTATTTATACCATTGACCATTTGTTTAACCAATAATAAAAAAAAGAAAAAAGTAAAATACAAAACTTTAAAGGGAATAAGAGAATGCTCTTTTATTTTATTTTTTACCCTGACTGTACACATCATAGATGAAGAAATTGAAAAAGTGTTCTGATGAGACTTCTTATAATTATGTGTATGTTCTTTGGTATAATGTAATAAAACATTTGAAATTTTTATTAAATCAGTCTAAGATAAATATTTATCAAAAGACATAAAATTTTCGAATTTCGGAGAATCAATGTATTGTGAAATATTATCCTAACACTATAGTTTAATATTATTCTGTGATGCTATTTTATCTAATATGCACTGTAAAATAGATTTTTATTTCAAGGGTATACGTAAAACTGCGACCTTTTAAGAATCTGTAAAAGGTTTATTTGTCGGAGTTCATCTTTTGTAAAGTCATATTATGGTCCTAGATACACATATCTTGCCCGGAGTAAAATCCAGGATTTTTTGATTTGAGTACGTGTCCTGAAAATGTTTGTTCTTCTTGACAAAATATGCGCATGTACGGTCATTCTCACATTTTCTTGAGCGCCCCCATAGCCGGGAGTCTCCCGACAGGAAGCCTGTTAGAATTCGCAGTTTAATTTTTGCTCTATCTTTTACTAATTTTTTTTTTGCACTTAGATTTATAAAACTTTATAATTAGATTCGTTATTTAGGTATAAAAAGTAAAATAACATGAATAAGGGTGAAAGGTGTATTAATTTGTCAAGAAATCGGTTGTATCAAAATTTGTTTTTTTTTTTTTGTTTTAATATCTTTAATAAATAGTTTGAAATATAATTCATCTTATGAAATATGAATATATTATTCTTCAGAGCAATAATTCTAGCAAGTAATTTTAATTAATGAGCTGGAACGGACCATTTATTAAACGATTTATTTTTATACAAAATATATTATTATAAATATTTATTTTTATATTCGGACCAAAGGAATTAGTTAAGTATTTAAAAAAATATTTGACATTCGTAATGTATTCGATATGTAATTTGATATGTATAAATATCATTTAAGACTTTCATTGTCATTTCATTTTATTTATTTCAAATATCCTAAAAAGAGCTTATTTAGCTCGTGCAGAGTGTTGTATAATATAATTTACATTACTAATATTATTAAATTAAATACAGTACATAACTTTTTAATTCAAAAAACTTCTACTTAAATTCAAAAAATTTCTACTTTTAACTATTTTAATGTCAAACAACTTCAGAACAATACATACAAAAATAAAGAAGAGATTAGATTAGCTACATAAACAATACATTAAAGCAAAACAGAACTATTGTTGTTTTGAAATTGTAATAGTATGCTACATATATTGTTCTAAAAATATATTTTTTATTGTTTTTTTTTAATTTACTGTAGATAGGTTCTTAAAGTCAGCTGGGAAATTCCTGTGTTCATAATAAGTTCAAGACCGTGCAACTTGTTACCTGAGTAATATCTCATATGATTAGCATTTCGTGTAAAGTGTCATTATTATACTATCATTATTATATTCATTTTAGTATTTGATTTAATCTTTGCCCTTTGTATATTATGTAAATGTAATATTTGACACATATTTTTATGATCATCCAATTTTTAGATGTCATATTTAGAAAGAATATAATTAGTCGAGATTCCTTTATGTTTATGGCTTATTTTGTATTTTTTGTAATACAATCATGTTATTACTATATTATTACCCCATACCACGTATTACCCTATCATATACCAATACCATAATTATAATTATGCTGTGAAAAAGACTATAGTATATATAACCCTTTTGGTACTATGAGGTGCCCATTTTTTAAATTTTTTAAACAAACCAGCTATTCTACTTGTTTTTGTAATAAATTCCTTGACATGCTGGTTAAACTTTAAATACTCATCTATTGTGATTTCCAAATACTTGTAGTTCCTTACTTTTTGTATCATTTTATCTTTGTATTTTACTATTATATTAATATTTTTATCATTGATAAGTATGAATTTGGTTTTAGCAGCATTAACTGTATGTAGTCAGCTTGTACAGATTCATCCATTTTTCGATCATTACCATATCTTGATTTATACTTTGTTTCAACCTATTAAACTCATTTTCGTTGTATATATATTAATACCAAATCATCTGCATATCAGCATACATGAACAGTTTATCTTTCAATATTGCATACTAGATAAACTAAACATGCGAATAATGCAATGTTCTAAGAAGCTACCTTGAATAACTCCATAATCAATATTTTCTTTTTGACTTTTGATACCACTTACATCATATATTATGTTAATATGAGTATCCCAGAGTTGTGACAGTCTACTCTATTGCACTCTTCCTCATAAATCTAATTTGCTTTAGACTATTTAACTTATGTCTAACTATAGTGGAAACAAATTATACATACAGGAACTTGAAATAGAGGTTCTTTGACACAAAAATACTACCTTAGAACGTTGATTTTTAATATTATTTCTATGGCCTGTCTTAATAAGAAATATTAAAGTTAATATATTAAAATAATTCACCATTTTGGCTATGAATTTCTTAATATTCACTTTTAAAGTAATAAAACATTATAATATTATTTTAACTAATAGGTGGAATGTTTATAGGTATCTTTTAAATTATAGAGGAAGATTAAAATAATAATATTATAATATTTTAGTAATTTATTTCAGTTTACATCATTTAAATTAAATAAATTTTATTTTCGATATTAAACAAAAAAATTTTTAATATCTTTTCAATTTTCTTATCAATGTTAAGCAAACAAATATCTTTTCAATCAGAAATTAGCCAAATACTAAACAAATATACTAAACAAATATCTATTGTATTGCATCTATTGTATTGCATCCTATAACTTTTGTTTAACTTTAACTTTTCGTTTATCATTTAAATAAATTAAAGAGTTGTTATTTATTTTTTAGTCTTCAATAAAAAAATCTATTGGTTCCATTAAATTTCTTTAGAGTTTTATCAATAATGTTATATAGCTATTCTAAAAAAAAATATTTAAAACTCTTTAAATACATGCTTATAAAAATAAAAGTCAATTTTTAGATTTCTTTTTCAAAAATTTTTTCATCAACTTTTTATACTAAAAAATAAATACAAATATTTTAAAATAAAAAAAAAAAAAAAAAAAAAAAACACATTCAATAAATTAAAATAAATTATTTTCAATATAGTTTCTATTTTTCGTTTTCGATTTTTTTTTTGTTTTTTTTTTTTTTTTTGTTTTAAAAATAAAATACATTAACTTTTTTTTTTTTTATTCAATAAATACAAAAAAATTTTTTTCACTTAATATTTAAAATAAATTAATATATTATATAAAATTAGTCATTGGGCTGTAAATCAAAAAAATTATTAAAAACACAAAATAAAAAAAAAAACAAAAACAAAGATACAAAATAAAGATAGAAAAGAAAAGATTGCGTATATATGAATGAGGTATCTACATCTATATCATTTTCAATTATAGCTCATTATTGAACTCAGATAAAATAATCTGAATATTTTACAAAAATTCTATAAAATGAAATGCTAATTATAAGCTGTAATACCGTTTTTTAGGAAAAGAGTTTAAAAGTGTTATTAGAAAGTTATAGAAAATGGGAAAAAAAGAGGAAATTTCCTAATATTTAAAAGTGTATGATTTAAATTAGTTTTGTGCAAAACAAATGCAAATGCAATAAAAAATTATACCGTTATTATTATGATTATAATAGATTAATCATATGGTATATAGAGGAAGACTATATAGGTATAAATTACTATAGTTATATAAAGTAAAAAGATCGTTATAAATATATATATATATATATATATATATATATATATACATACAGGAAGAAATGGAAATTAAAATTAACACGCATTTTATACAATGAAATGAAGAAATGAAGAAATGAAGAAAATACAATGAAATAATAACAGAACAAAAAAAAAAAAAATAGAAAAAAAAATGAAATGAAATGAAATAACGAAATATTGTAAAAAGAATGAATATAGGTATAAATGATGAAAAATATTATGAATATTAAGAATTTATAAAACGAAATAATGAAGAAAATGATCAGGAAATGCATTTAAAACAATGAATTACATGAATAATAAAAATTATAATTAATGAAAAATACTGGCAATATGAATGATATTTTTTTTTTTTTTTTTATGATATGATTAAAATTATAATGGTAAGATTTAATAATTTTTAGATTATAAATAGTAAAGATTAAATATTTTAGTTTTAAGTAATAAAATTAAAAATTACATAAAAAGTTTTTTTTTTTTTTTTTTTGAAAAATAATGATTAAAAATGAAAAACTCATATTTTATAGAAAATGTTGTATGTATATAGAAAAAGTTGTATGTTGCGTATGTGTTGTATGTACGAAATGTGTTTACGCATTTTTAAGAATAATGCAAATTGAAATATTAGATAGATTAAAATTTAAAAAAAAAATTATTGTACAAGAAGTAAAGCAAAATAATAAAAAAAGAAGAAAATTTTTTTTTTAGTAATAAATGAAAGTATAATATCTATAGATTCTAGAGAAAATTAATTAATATTCTTATTTGTATACTTTGTTTTTTTTTTATTTTCATTTATAGTGTAATCATTATTTAGTATTAGTACGGCATGCAAAAGTACTAATTTTTTTTTTTTAATATACATATTATATTTCTTTAAAATATTAATATATAAATATATAATTTATAATTTTTTTTTTCTTTTTTATAGAAATTTATAAAATATAAATTTCTTTAATTTAATTTAATTAATTTTTTTTTTTTTTTGTTTTAAAAATGGTTTTAATTTGTAACTATAACTAAATAAAAACGTTTTTTTTTTTTTTCGTCTTAAGTGAAATTTTTTTATGCGTAATCGTTTTTTTTTGTTTTATTTTTTTTTTTATTAGAAATTTTCTTCAGAAATAGAAAAAAATATTTCTTCTATATATTACATATATATATATTCAAATCGTCCTATTTAAAAAAAAAAAATAAATAAATAAATAAATAAATGACTTTTATACATATACATATATATATATATATAAGTGTATAAATAAACATATTATAAATATATATATAAAATATTGCATTATTATTTACTCTTTTTGTAAATATTGTTGTTGTCTATCAATATCAGTATTATCAGTAAATTGTTGTTGTTGTTGTTGTTGATTTTGTTGATGTGATACTGAATGTACATTATGTGAAGTTGGTTGAGATTGTTGTTGTTGTTGTTGTTGTTGTTGCTGCTGTTGCATTTGTTCCATTTGTTGTACATAACCACGATAAGCTAATTCTTGAGCATTATCAATTGAACGTCTATCCCAACCGCCACCACCACCACCGCCACCACCTGATGACCAACCACCAGATGAACCACCAGATGGCCATGCAGCACCACCTCCACCACCACCACCACCTCCTCGTCCCGACATTAATTTTTTTAAACCAATAATACCAGCTAATAAAAGTGCAATTTTTGATACAATTAAAGCTTTACCAGCTAACATATATAAACCAGCCATTGCAATTGGTATCATACCCATCATTTTCATAGCCATACCCATCATCATCATACCCATCATTTTCTTCATTTTACCACGACCTGTTATTTCAAAAAAAAAAAAAAAAATATTTAATTGTAATTTTAATTAATTTTTAGATTTAGTAATTAATTCTTTTGAAAGTATAGTGTCTGACTTAAGTACTTTAGATGTAAATAAATACTTTTGATTTGAATCTTTAAATAATTTTTGGTTTTTTTTTTTTAAATTAATTAATTGAAAACGTAAAATAGAAAATTAGGATCATATACTAACTATTAACTTATTGTCGAATGTTATATCAAAATACCATAATATAACTCTCTACAATGTACAACGAGGAACTTAATTATTACAATATTGTTTTTTTTTTTGTAAATTTCATGAGAAGTTTAAAATAATTTTTAAAGGTTACCAAAATTTCAAGTATTTAAATATTAAACGCATGATTAGATATTAATAGTTTTTTGAGGTACTGTGGTACTTACCACATAAATCTAACACTTTTAAAATGTGAACTCTTAATAAAGTTTCCTTTATAGTTTTTTAAAGAGTTTGTAAGTAGAAAATGTAAGTACATAACCGAAAGTTCTCTAAACTACTTCTTATATTATATATTTTTTTAGTTAGTCAAATATTTTTTTTTTATTCAAGAAAATTTGTCTTCATTATTATAATTAATAAGAGACCGTGATATCAATCTTTCCTTTAAAACAATTTTATTATTAGGATCAATACATAAATAAAATGGACTTGAAAAAAATCTTAACCGTTCATTAGTCCTTCAACATTTATTAAATAATAAATATTAAAGGATAAAAATAACATTTATTATCTTATATATGACTATGGAAGGAAAGGATTCGAAATCAAAAAGAAATGCTTTTCGGATTAACACATATCGAAATGAAATGTTTGTTAATTCACTAAATTAATCCTCTATATACTAAATTAATCCTTAAAATTAATCCTTTATAATTTTAATTAATTTTTGCAATTCTTTTGTCGATATTTTAAATACATATAAACAACACATAGATTTACTTTTACTTATCCTTTAAAATATTTTTAGTTGTAATTTTTTTTTTTAAACAAACCTGTACTTAATTGTCTGCCAATTTCTTCAGTATCAAATTGTGGAAAATTAATTTGTAATGTATGCCCATTAAAGAATTTACCAATTCTTTCAAATAACATTGTTGTTAATTGTGTTTCACGATCTTCAATATTACGTGGTAATTGTGCATCAATTTCATTTTCACTTAATGCCCTACCAATTGGAATTGGTACATCTGGTAAACGTACAACTTTAATACCATCACCAATATTAATTATATCAATTAATTCAATACGATCAATAAATGATATTGCTTTCTTTTTTAAACATGGCACAAAACCACCGTCAATTGATGAACATTCACTATACACTTTCATAGCAGAACGTAATCCAGCATTTGTATAATCCTCTGTATTGGAATGTGATGCTTGAACAGCAATTGGAGGTGATGGTGATCCATTAATTAAATTTAATGATATTAATATCACTAATAAACCACTTGATAATTTATGTAAAATCATATTTTAATAAATTTTTTTTAAATAAATTTTTTTTTGTTTTTATTTTATTTTATTTATTTTTTTTTTTTGGAAAATACTTTTTATGTATATTTTTCTTTTTTTTTGTAACACTTCACGGAATCGCGATTTTCAAAAGGATCCGTTAATTAATAAACCGTTTAATCCCAGAAAATAAAAAAGAAATAAAATATTCCTTTTAGTACCGGTAGGATTCTCTATTTTTGTTTTTTTTTTTTTTTATTATTTTTAGCTTTGGTTAATTCTAATGTTAATGGTACAACAACTTTAAAATAACTGATGTTAAATTATAACAAACACAATACTTTTATAGAGAAAATCATCATCACTGTAGTACCCAAATACCATATGGCAAAAAAAAAAAAACAAATTTAAGTTGGAAGCAACAAAAATATATAAGAAAAAAAAATCAGTAAAACTAAGGTTGAGAAGGAAAAAGCTAAACTTTAAAATCATATATTTTACTATCATAATAATAAAAATCATCATCATCATCATTATCAACTGAATTAAAAATTATTATAGTCTTCACTGCTCTGCTACCAATATTGTGACTATAGTACAACAAATTGATTGCATTAACTATGATCATCATCATCATCAATCCGATCAACCAAAATTTATTAAAGAAGCAACCAGATAGGGAACTAACAAAAAAAAAAAAAACAAAAATAGAAAAACAACAACACCAATATAGTCTGGCTTTCAATAGAATATGAAAATGTAATGAAAAACAGTCAGAAAAAAAAAAAAAGAAAAAGTTACAAAAATAGCAACAGAAAATAAAAAATTTAAAAAACAGCTAAGCAAAAAAAAAAAAACAAAACAAAACAAAATCTAGATAAATGTGTTAAAACTTATGGGAATATGACCAACCTGTATATTGAAATTTAGCAAAAAAAATAAAAAAAAACATTAAAAAAAAATAGAATTTCTGTTTTTAGATACAAAAAAAGAAAAAGAAACCATCATGAATACTAGTAGTAGTAGTAGTAATATTAGTAGTAACCTTAATACATATACATGCAAACTCATTAATAATAACAATGAACTTCGAAAGCAAAAAAAACGTGACTTTATGAAGTATCGTTGTGTTAAATTAGTCATAAAAATAATAAAAATAACTGCATTTTAAGGTAAAGGTAAAGGTTAAAAAGGAAGCAGACTGTTTTCTTAATACATGCATATATAACATTACATATATACTGAATTCCTTTTATATCCGAGATTTCATATAGTCTCTCTTTATATGTTTGTGATTGTGTATTTGAGTTGCCAGATTTAAATATTTAAAAAGAAAATTTTATAAAACTCATCGAATCGTTTAAGTTTTCGGAATTTTATTGATTAAAAATGAATATATAACGGATTTAATTTCTGATTAAAAAAAATATAAGTATTTTAGGTAAAGATTGATTTACAAATGATTGATCTAGATATTAAAAATAACCCAAAATGAAACTAGGTGTCGTTTTGATTCTAGTTAAGACGGTGCTGGTTGAAAAAATTATATTTGAAGAAAATAATAGGTGTATAATTGTTATTCCCACGTGAGCAAATTTTAATATAAGTTTGAATTTAGATGTAAGATTGCATGCGTAAACGTCTTTTCTTCTCTGCTGTATGTTAACTTCTCTTTCTTTCATAAAAAAAATATCTTATTATATATTAAATAATTAAATGAACTAAAAATAAATTGTTTCTGTCTGTTTAGAAAGTGAAACGAAGTATTTTAGAATATTTTTTTTTAAATAATATTCCCTTCATTTAAATTTTTTCGGATTATAACAATGCAAGGCAATATTATTTCAAAAATGACTTGTACTTGTATTACTCAATGAAGTAATGACATGATTTACAAATGTAAACGAATGATACGAAAGATATTTGTTACGTCAAATTCTTTTCTTTAAACATTATTAACCCTATCAGATCAAATGATTAAAATAACTAATATATTATGAATGATTAAATTCCATCTATATGTATTGTCAAAATCTGAAATTCAATCAAATTAAAACGATTTCTTATAAGTATGTACTTCATAAATTAAAAAAAAAAATTCAAAAATTTTTATTAATATTTTTGCTTTTTAATAATTAAAAAAAAACAAAAACAAAATTTTTGTTTCAAACTTATAACTTAAAATGCAAATACAATATAGATAAATAAAATTTCTCTGTAAGGGTTAAATAAATAACATTTTATAATTAAGCAACTCCAACTGTCAATTTAGTTAAAAGCTGAATTTCTGAAATTCTTTGAAATATTTTAGGTTAATTTTCAGCTTTATGTCATAATAATAATTTAAATATTATTCAATCATTTTAAAATTTATTTATTTATTTATTTATATCCAGGTATATCGTGGCACATAAATGTGCCAGGTAGTTATAACCCCTGTTTCCTGGTAAGAATGTGTGGGGTGTATGAGATATTATGATATATAAAGTATTTATATATTGCGATATATGAATATTTTTTTTTTTTATATTCTAATTATTGTACCCAGCCGGGAATGAAACCCCAGACCTCACATTCCCTTATGAATGAGAAGCGGCGCGTCAACCACTACACCAACGGCTGGATGATTTTAAATTCATTAACTTTTAAAAAATAAAAGTTTTTACTTTTGTAAACCTGGCAACTCTAAAATATAAAATAAAAAATACATTGCATTTCGAAATAATTACTATAATAATATTATTTTAGCTTTAGAAATAGTGGAAAAAGCGCGCCAAATTTTTCGCCAATGCTTATGTATTAGTACATATCTTTTGTGTATAGTTGTTATGTTTTTCCTGTTTTTCTTTAACAATTTTTTTTTTTTTTTGGTTTTTTTTTTTTGTTTCTTTTACTTTCCTTTTACATTTTCATTGAAAAAAAAAAACTGAATATTCCTAAGTTTACCTTAATTTTATAATTCATATACACATACGTTTGATTTTTACATTTACGATGCTTTTAAAAAATTATTTATAAAAAACTTAACTTGTGTCATACCTGTAATAATAATGATTATTTTCTTTTTTTTCTTTTTTTGTAAAGTAAATAAGAAAAAATAAAAAAAATACAAAGTAATATTTTTGATAGAAAATACTTAAGACAAGTTGATTATCAAAAAAAAGAAAAAAAAAAAAAAAAATTTATGGGAACTCACATTGAATTTAATGATGTGAATTACAAGTAAAGTCGTATCATATATTATATGAAAATTGAATGAAAAATTGAATTTATGTACATATATACCTACCTATGTGCATGACAATTGACTTAAGATTTATATATACATATACATTTATAGAATATCATATATACCGAGCTCATATTTAAACGTAAGTGAATACGTATATTGGATGAATGAATTTGAGTAAAACTTCACTCTTATTTTGGAGTACAAAAAAAAAAAATTAATTCCAATTTTAACAGTAATTGTAATAAAAACAAGGCAGATTGTAAACCAACTGTTTTTAAAATCGCGCTTTTCTAAAAGACAATACAAACTGTTTAGAATTGTGATTTGCACCAAAATTTTAAAACTTTCAATTTCATATAATAAAAAAAAATGTGAAAAATAAAGTAGACACTTTCATCAATTTTAAGAGAACTCTAACCTAATTAAGAAAAATCATTAATGGATGTAAAATTATAAAATTCAAGCTGTAATTTTTGTGTTTTACGTTTAACAAATTTTTACAGGTGCCTAAGTTACAGATGTTTACAAAAAAAAAAAAACATTTCAATTTTTGAGCCCTAATTGTCCTTAAACACGAGATAATACAAAAAATTTTCTGATACAATTTAGGTATACACTAATTCTAAAAGATTTTTCTTTTCTTAAAATATTAAGGTAAGTTAATTTTGATAACTAAAAGCGTGCGGTAATAATAAAGGAGGAAATTTCTTGTAAAATTTCGTCTTCACAACAGTAAATTTAAATACGAAATTTAACCGAAAAATGTATAATTTTGATATTAATTTATAAAGGTAAGAAACGTTCCGATCTTGCAGGGTTTTTACATTGTAAAACTACTACGTAAAACCTGAGATATATACATTTGAAAATAGGTTGTTTTTGCAATTTTAAGGGGCTGTAACTCCGTAACCCTATAAAACCAAGATAAACCGTTAATACACATAAAGTATATTACTGGAGCTTTAATTTTTATTTCTTACTCTTTCTTTCTTAATTTTTAATATGCTCTAAATAGGGGGTGGTACAAAAAAATTTTCTGAGAAATTCTAAAAGTTTTTTCTTATCTCAAAATTTCAAATCCCTATTTAGAAGCGTGCCGGAGCTATGAAGGGAAAAAGATCATGTATTTAATTTTGATAGATTTATAAAGGTAAAAAAAAGTCCTGTCGAATACTGTTTTTAAATTGAAAAACTGTTATGTAAAACTTAAGATATTATACACATTTAAAAATAGGGCTTTTTGAAAGTTTGAGGGGCTATAACTCCGTAATGAATAGTGCTATATGAAAAAGTTGTTCTATAAATTTAAGTTTTTTATAAGATCTATCCATAGTTAAAATCTCATTGATCTATTTTCAACGATGTAGAAGTTTTGTAAATAAAATGCGCGGACGAGCAGACGGAGGCAGTGAAACTAAATAACAAAATTTTTTGAAATATTTTTTGAAAATGTTCTGAAAAAGATGTTTTTATATTTAAAATATTTATTAATTTTAAAATTATGATTGTATTGAGTATATTACATACTTACATATTCTTGAATTTGTAGAAGGATTTAGTCAATATCTTATAAATATTTTGAAAAAAAAAAAACTATATATGGTATATATAATACTTAACTCTCACTTAATTTATATTGGATTGGCTTGATTGAAATATAAGAGAAAAATTAAAAATAAAACTAACATGACATTCAGAGAAGTTATATTTTTTAAGTTTTTTTTTGTTTTTAAATATTAAATGTCTAAATTCTGATTTTAAAAAATTTTTAAAGTACAAAAATAGTTTGTTATAATGACCAATCACTTTTTCATTGAAAAGTTATATTTTTTTCTTTTTCTTAAGATACCTTCAATCCTCTTTTGATCTCTCATTTTATATTGATACTTTTATTCATGTCAATTTATTCAATAAATTTATAAAAAACGTAAAATTGAAAAAAAAAAAACTCATTTTTAAGAACACTTAAAAAATCGATACTACACGAATATTTGTAATAATTTTTTTTTATTAATTGATTTGAAGCACTAAACAATAAAAGAATATTTTTGGTAATAATAAATATTTTGTAAAAATATACTTTATAACAATGTAATTTACAAGATGTATAAACAAATAAATTTTCCCGGATGAAAAGAAAATTGAATTTCAAAATAAAAAAAAACAAAAAAAAAATTAACCACAAATTTTTCTTTATGTAATCGAAATTAATTAAAAAAAAAATTATTTTATTAGAAAAAGGTGTTTAATTTACACAAAAACAAAAATAAAAAAAAGAAAGTATATAGTCATGAATTTAATTTGTGTTAATAACTATCTTTGAAATCAGTTTTTGTTCTCTAATAAAAACCACCTTTACATGTTAAAAATAAAAAAAATAAAAAAAACTCCTAAAAAACATACATATTGTTATAAAAATTAAAAATATATGCCCATTTTTTATTTTTTATTAACTTTCTTTTTGGTAAAGTTGTTAAATTACAATTATTTTGTAATTAATAATAAAATAATAAATTATAAAATTATTTTATTATTTTTTATAAAAAAAATACATATACCCAATAAAATATTTATTTTGACATTAATAGTAGTATGTAAAGTAAGATTCTTTACAACACAAGTACCAACACTGGTATCAAATCGCCAAAATACATAATTTTCTTCTTACATAATATAGTAATGTATGGAAGTAAAATGCTAAATGGGTGAAAAACTAGTAGATGGCGCCATCAGTAACTATTTATTTTTTTTTATTTTAATAAAAATTTAATTTTAATACCCTTTTTTTTTGGAAAATTCCAATGCGAAATAAATGGAATACCTAAAGCGTAATTAGAGAGTATAAGAATTGAGTACCAAAACCTGTTCTTGGTCAAAGTTAGTGCGGTATGTGGGGTTAATTTATTGCCGAGATTACTAAATTTTTTGGTATTGGTTGAAAAAAATATTTATATGAAGGTTAAATAAAATAAGGTAGAATCTAAATCAACCGTTTTTAAAAGTTCACATTTCCAAAAGACAATACAAACTGTTTAGAATTCTGACTAGCATTAAAATTTGAAAATTTTCTATTTCATATACGAGTAATAAAAAAAATGTGAAAAATAAAAATAAAATAGTGAAAAATAAAAACAATTTCATCAATTTTAAGGGAACTCTATATAATTTATATCTAGTAAGGTGTTATATACTACTACATATTGTAACTGGTGTAACGGATAGAGTCACATAGTCTATAGTTAGCAAAAACAGTAATAATAATAGGCGGATTCATTGTTTCCTTACAGTCCCACTCCTAATTCAATGTTTCCGTATCCATTTCCAATTCTTTCCTATCCCTACTCCCTAGCCAATATACTGTGTTCGCAGGTAAGGGTTTCATCCCATTATATTGGCTAAAGGGGAAGGTGGGTTTAGTCAGTGAGAATTTGACACTACTAAGGGAGAAATTCTGGGTGTCTTTGGAAAATTCCCACCTCCCTTAGGAAAAAAAAAAAAATTAAGAAAACCCATTAGCAGATGTAAAATTATAAAGTTGAAGCTTTAATTTTTGCCTTTTATTTTGGAAAATTTGTACAGATGACTAAATAACAGGTATTTAAATATACAAATTTTCAATTTTTCAGCCTTAGAGCTTTTAAACAGGGGATGGTCCAAAAAGTTTTTCTAAGACAAGTTATACTAACTCTAAAAGTTGTTTCTTACTTCAAAATTTCAAGGCCCTATCTAAAAGCGAAGGAAGGAAAATTTTGCAAAATTAGGTAACTACTAAATTTAAAAAAATAAATTTAATCAAAATTATAGATATCCATTTAAAAAGGTAAAAAATCTATCGATTTAAAAAGGTAAAAAAAAGTAAAAGTAAAATGTGCTAAGATTAGGTGTATACTTTTGTAATTTCGCAAATGTCCATAATATCCATTATCCTTTTATAATATTATAACTGAAATAAAAAATGTAAGGCATTACTGTTTTTGTTTTTTGTCTCTCCTCCTATTTTTGTTTTTTGGTCTTCAACTTTTTTTTTCATACTTATTTATGTTATACTTCGTATCATATAGTTATAGTTGAAATTGATTAAGCATTAGAAATCAGTAAAAATATTATCCAATCTTATTAGTATTAGATGTGTATATATGTTGATATTTAGGATGTATTTTTAATTAATTTATTAATTTATCATAATAAAATAAATAATTAATAAATGTTATTAACTCAAGTTATATTTTTCAAAAATACTATCGAGGGCTAGAGCACAACCTGATTAATAATTCACCAATAATACTAAAAACAATAAGAAATCGTGGATTTTTATATAAACGTTGAAAGAAAATTTATTTTAAGAACATTCTATGCAACGAAAAATATTTTAAGCTTTATTGGTCGACAATATTCCAACATAGATTGAAAAACAAGAAAAAAATTTATTCTATTTTTAAAATTTAATCTTGTTTTTTTTGTCTACTGTCTTATATTTTTAATCCGTCAGTATAAAAATGTTACTAGTCTTTGTATCTACTTATGAATTTTTTAATTTATGAAAATTGTTACCTTGTCTTTGTGATCTAATGTAGGTCTTAACCTTAAGTATTCATCCATACATGATAAATGTCTGTGTCAATTTTCTGAGCAAAAACCGTCTAAGATACTCCATTACTTAATAAATTACTACAAGAATCTGATCCGAACAATGAGTGGTGGTTGCCATGTTGATTTTTTAATAATTAAACATAATTATTATAATTTGATATATTTTAACTTTAAAATTTTAATTTTATTTATATATTTGCTTTATTTTTAAATATTACATAGAAATAAATATTTACGAAAATGATTATTCTCAATAATTTTTACCCTCACTTTGATCTGACATTTTTTTATTTAAATTTTAATTTATTAATATAATAGGATAATACCTATTATTAATTTAATAACTATTAGATTTTTTCTTTAAAAATCGTAAAAGAATTAAATTTTTTAAGTACATAATATATTTTTACTAAATAATCTTACTATGGGCTAAAATTTTACATCAATCAATTACAATTTATTCAATCAATCAATTATTAATTTATTTGTAAAATATTTATGTAACTAAATATTAATTTATTAAATAAAATAAATCTTTATATTACTATTTTAATTCTTGTTTACAAATACAATATTTTAAAAATCTGTGATAGTTTTTAAACAAGGTAGAATGCAAACCAACGGTTTTCCAAAGCGCACATTTCCAAAACTCAATACAAACTGTTTAGAATTGTGACTTGCACAAAAATTTGAAAATTTCATGTAATAAGAAAAAATATGAAAATAGGACATTTTTGAAATTTTGAGGGGCCGTAAATCCTTTATAACTAAGAAAAACCGTTACCACACGTAAAAATATATTATTAAACCTTTAATTTTCATATCTCTCCGAAGAAAAATTTTTACAGGTGTCAAAAAATAGCAAATTTTGAATTTTTGAGGCGTAATAACTGTTAAACAGGAGGTGGTTCCAAAAATTTTTCTGAGGAAACTTATACTAATTCTAAAAGTTCTTTCTTGTCTTAAAATTTCAGATTCCAATTCCAAAGCGTGCCGGAGTTATGAAAATAGAAATATGATGCAAAATTTGGTTTTAACATAACGGTAAATTTAAATAGTAAATTACCAAATATTGCATTTGATATTGTTTTGTAGAGGTAAGAAAATTTCCGGTCTTCTAGTATTTTTAGATTGTAAAACTATTACACAGCTGAGCCTGAGATATATACATCTGAAAATAGGGTTTTCTTTGCAGTTTTGGGGGACTCTCACTTTGGAACCATATACAATTGAAAAAAATTATTAACACACATAAAAATATATTACTGCAGCTTTAATTTTTTTGTCTGACGAAGAAAAATGTGTACAGGTGTCTAAGTTACAGGTGTTTAAAAATAGAAAATTTTCAATTTTTTTCCTGTCGAATTCAAAAATTCCTGTCGAATGGCGTTTTCAGATTGAAACAAATTTTAAACGGAACATGAAATATACACGTTTAAAAATAGGGCTTTTTGAAAGTTTGAGGGGCTGTAGTTCCCTGATGGATGGGGCTATATGAAAAAGTTATTCCACAAAATTAATTTTTTTATAAGACCTACCCATGGTTAAAATTTTTTTTCTCTATATCTTTAACGGTATAGAAGTTTTGTAAACAGACGGACAGACAGACGGACGGACGGACGGACGGACGGACGGACAGACTGAAACTAATAGACACATTTTTTCAAATTTTTTTTGGAAATGTGCTAAAAAGATTATAGTGAGATTATAGTCGTGTTGGTGTCACTCAAATGGATTCACTTCTTTCACATATATATTTTTCTCACAGCCTCATTTAGGATCACTAGCTCTTGATATTGTTGCTTAAACTCTGTTATGTCCAACACCATAGGCCACACATATTAAAATATTGTTCCAAATACAGTTATTAAAAGGTTCAACTTAGCAATAGTCTAATTTAAACAGGCTAATAAAGACTATATAGTGTAAAATCAATCTCTTGTAACTATAAATTGATTTTTAAAGTCAATAAAATCTTTGAAATTTAAATCAGACATATTACATTTTTGATCTTAAATACATGTTATATACGTTTTTACACGTTGTTTCAAATATACCTGAAGGAACGAATATTCTATCAATGGAGATTTTAACCATCCCTAACATTAATATGCCTTCATTCAAAAAATCTATGGATATAACTTAATTTTTTTCATGTATTCTGTAAGGTATGAATTATTGGTCATGTTTTTGTTATTTTATTTTTTAATATATCATAATTAATTATCATCAAATAATATTTTAATTATTAACAACAAAAATGAACACAAAAAATGGAAATCTCACCATCACTATTCAGAATTAATAGACAAAAAAAAATAATCAACGAAATAATTTCAAAGGTATTTTTGTTATGCAATGCTTTCGAATCTTGCGAAATAAAAATAATTTGAAAAAAATGTAATATCTGATTTTTAAAAAAAAAACAACAAAAAAAAAACTTCCAAACACTTGTTTTATATTAATTATGTTGTAGAATATGTACACCTTCATTAAACTTTTTATCATAACATATGATAACCCTGCTGTTAGTTGTCAATCAATGTTACCAGACTATGTATATCAAAAACGCATAGTAATTTCATTAAAATGATATTTTATCTCACACTTTCTCAAATATCATACCTGTATCTAAAATATGAACATATTATTATTATCTAAAGATAAAATTTGTCAAAAAAATTTTTTCATAATTTATTTCAAAAAAAAAAAAAAAAAATGGATAGAAAAAAAGTAGAGAAATAAAAAGAAACTCTCAAAAAAAAAAAAAAAAACAATTCACTGGCCGATCAAGCTCCATTATTTTGCCAACTTAATTTTTGGACATTTTTTTTTGTTTTTGTTTTTTTTTTTTTTGTGATAATCAAGTCAAAATTCAAAATATTAGCAAAAAACAAAACCATAAATATCTGAATGAATTAGAAAATATAAGAAATTTTTTAATAGGAAAAAGAAAAAAATAAATTAAAACGTTAATAATAATTGTTTATTAGAGTATTTTTAATAAATCTTTAAAATGCATATTATCAGATCTAAAAGAAATTAATCTAGTTAAACTTTTATAACTAATTTTAAGCCTGAATTAGGCATTCAGTAATTATTTTAATCGTATTGACAAATTTTTTTTTTTTTAATGGATTCCTCTAGCACATAAATATGGACAGGAAATTACACAGCCTTCAGGCGTGGCTGTAAAAGTCGTAAGGGGGAATAACTCTTAAGACGTGTGTGAGATTTGGACCCACACTCCCTAGGTGTTTACAGCGTTTTTTATACGCTCTTACTCACTAGACCACCGAGACCCCTCGTACTGATATAAAGTTAATGCTAACCGGGAATTTTTACTAAGATTGAAGTTAAAGTAGCTAAAGCTATAATGAACTACTTCGAAAATATTGTAGCTTTTTTGGGATAGAAAAGGATAGGAAATGGATGTGGAAACATTGAATTGAGAGTGGGACTGCAAGGAAACAATGAATCCGTCTATTATTACTGCTTTGTTAACACTAACTATAGCCGTTACAACAGGTACAACGTGCAGTAGTATATAACACCTTTTTGCATGATATAACCAAAGATAGCTCCACTGTAGCAGCTATCATTATTATATTATTATTGTTATTATTATTACTATTATTATTACCATTATTATTATTATTACTATTATTATTATTATTACTATTAATTATAAGATATATCTACATTATTACGATATGAAATTACTACATATTTTTTTATTTATATGACCTGACCGGGGTTTGAACCCAAGACCCTCCCATTGAAAGGTTGGCGACTTAACAACTACGCCATGAGTCAGATACTTGTGCTTTTACCTCATATAGCTAGACTTTTTAAAATAAAATATTTTTATTATGATTATAATGATGCTATATGAAAATAAACCTACATTAATAATAAATCAGCTTCATTTATTTTAGCTAACTTCAGCTAAATTTATTACATACTTAGATACTAACTACAATACTAGTTTTACTAGTTAAATCATTTAACTCAAACTACTGACTACTTACTAAAGCGGTCTGAACGTACCCGTACCGTACCATATAACATCCCTAATCAACACTAAATTACTACTTCCATAGAAAGACATGACGAGCAATAGGTTATTGCAGAAAATATATACCTAAAATCTTAACAGATTGTCAATGTCTGGTTCCGGTATTTCTAAAATTTTGGAATATCCCAATAAAATCATATAATGAAACTTGTTAAAGAACTCATAGTACTCCGCGGTCCAAAAACTTTTTACGCAAAAGTAATTAATATTCCAAGAACTGTGCCTAATGTATTAAATACCAACATTTGATATACTGTGCGTAAAAAAGATCAATATTTCAAGAACAGGTAATAATGTAAAAGCTATTTAAGGGAAGGAATCAAATATCATATATCGTATATCTATAATTGAATCGAAGTGACGCACAGTAATGGCCGATAGAATCTGGAGCATATTATCTAGCAAAGTAAATATCATATAAATAAATTTTTATGCACGGGGCTTTACCACCATGACATTGGACATAATTAATTTGGCATCACAAATTCTTATATATGTTAGGTCATTTAACTATATTTTGTAGACGGCTTCTTTCGGACGTCATTACAAATTTATAATATCAACAATATAATTAATTACATTTGATAATATTACAATATAATGACATTATATGTTTTACTCTCGTACTATATTATATTTATAGACCAAAAGTCATTTTCATTTTGTCCATCAAGAAATAAAAAAATTAAAAAACAAAAATCTAGTCACAAAACTAGCAAATTATTGTTTATGATCAAAAGAAAGAAAGTAAAAAAAAAAAAAATAGAAAAGTTCAAATTATAAAGAGCAAAATAGAAGAAGCACAGAAAAAAACAGCCAAAAACAAACTAACATTTATGAAATGGAAAGCGATGGAATCGCTTCAAAATTGAACAACAATAAAAAAAAAATATTTTTGACAAAAAAATAACTATTTTTTTTTTTAAGGAAAGTAAAAATTTATTATGAGAAGAAAAAAAAATAAATTAAAGCAGTAGAAGACATTCTTCATCAGCAAAAAATGATTATAAAATATGATAGGATGTAGCAAAAAAAAAGAAAAAAGAAACAATAATATACAAATTAATATTGGAAAAAAAAAACTAAAGTGAAATTTGTTCAAAACCTGTAGGTATAAATAATATAATTATAGCCAAAGCTTACATAAATTACAAAATTTATAAAAAAAGGGAAAGAAATAAAACAACAAAAAAAAAAAAACAAAAAATAAATAAAATCAAATATAAAAAAAAATACGTTTACCATCTTTACGTTTTTGTTTTTCTAAAAAACCGACAGATGTTTAACAAATAATAAAAAGGGTAAAAGAATACCGCACTCTTTCTATGATTTCAATTGTTTGGGGACTATCAAACGATTTAGACAAATAACTATGGATTTTCAGTAACTATATGTACATATTGTTTTTTTTTTTTACAATAATATCTTTAAAATCATTTATAAAATGCTTGTAGCATTTGGATAGTTTAGAAATGCTAGTACTTAATTGTTATTACATTTAATCACATTTATGTAACTATAATGGCAGTAATGCAGAAGTGGAGGCAATTGGTAAATGGTAAATAATCGAATAAATCAAATGAAAAACGGGATAAATATTATGCGGGTGGGCGTTAAAGAAAGTATCTTAAGAAGAAAATTCAAAACAAATCTTAGAAAAAAAAAATGAAATAAATATACCTACATTATTTTTGCCGTTAATATAATAATAGTAGAAATTTTTTATAATTTTTTAAAATAACAGTAAAAATAATTCATATAAAATACGCTGTAAACACCGAAGAAGTATGGTTTCGAATCCCACACACGTCGTAAGAATTATTCCCCCTTACGACATTTACAGCCACGCCTGAAAAAGAAAGGCTGTGTAATACACATTTATGTGACAAAGAAATGCACAAAAAAAAAAATAATTTAAAAAAAATAATTTAATAATTTCAACTTTGGAATCCTTTACATCTAAAATAAACCTTTAGCACATGTAAAAATATATTACTGTAGCTTTCATTTTTATATCTTGCAGTAGTAAAATGTGTACAGGTTCCTAAGTTACAGGTGTTTAAGAATAACAAATTTTCAATTTTTGAGCCCTAATAGCTCATAAACAGGAGATGAGTGAAAAAAAATTTTTGAGCAAACTTATACTAATTCTAAAAGTTCTTTCTTGCCTCAAAATTTCAAGCGTCTATCTAAAAGCGTGCCGGAGTTATGAAAGTAGAAAAATCATGCAAAAAAGTTGTTCCACAAAATTATTTTTTTATGAGACCTACCCATAGTTAAAATTTTTTTTCTCTATCTTTAACGGTGTAGAAGTTTTGTAAACAGACGGACGGACGAACGGACAGAGTGAAACTAATAAGCACAACTAATACACATTTATGTGACAAAGAAATGCACAAAAAAAAAAAAAAATTTTAATAAAATAATTTAATAATTATTATTTTAATGTCAAATAATTATGTGAATTTTTTTTTCTACAAAATAATTTTGCTTAACTCTAATGTACATTACAACAGACAGACTCAATATTGTCTGACTCAATATAATCTTCCATTTCTTACGATTCCGGTTCCTCTCCTAATGTAGTTCTGAAAATTTTTGATCTCCACCGATGTTTCATTCTCTTCAGCAATGGTTGGTAAGTAAAAACTCTAGAATTAATTTTTGTTAAATTTCAAATATTCTTTTAATCATTGGTATAAAATACACATTATTGTAGATTTTAGTGGTTTTTTTTAGCTTGTAAGATACATTATTTTAAGGATGAATAAATTCAAATAATTTCAAAACATTCACCTACATCAAAACAATCATGCATTAAATATTAAATCATGCATTAAAGAATCATGTAAACAATAAAACAAAAACAAAGTTCAATTTTTTCTAACGTTTAACTTCTAAATTATTAGCTGCTGTTGCTAAATTCTACTATTGTCGATCTGATATATTTTAATTTTTTTCAGTTTGTACTTAAAGTTTTTTTGTATTAAATTAACGCTCGTTTTAAAAATTATAAAGACGTTTTAATTTAAATTTTATATGTTTAATATGTTATGGTAATTGTTGTTAATATTATGTGATAAAAGATTTGAAGACGTATCTTAGTTTAAAGTTCGAACCACATTCAATCACATTTTCTTTTTCTAGAAGAATTTCTTTCTCTTTTTTAAAAATTATACTAGAACAAAAACATACGCTATCCAATTATGGAGATGTGCAAAAATATCAAACATCAATATAATTGAAATTTTTCAAAACAAAATACTGTGCGGAGATTTCCGTGTATAGTAACAGATCAATATCGGAATCATTTAGTTTCTGATGAAATAAGAACATTTACGATAAAACACTACCAGCGACTGCGAACATTTGAGAATGAAGAATGGGGCAATGTATGAACATGGTGAACATCATTTAAAAAAGAATAAGTCTTTACTATACCCCCTTTATTGGTTTTGACATAAGAATAAGATGCTTTAAGTGCAAAAAATTTGGCATATTATAGCTGAACACGATTTCTATAATCTCTTTCAAACATCTCCACTGCCCACAAAAAAAAACAAACTGCTAACCTAATTGTTACCCAAAACTCGTAGTATATTTGCAGCCTTTTTATTTATATTTTTATACGTTATAAAGTAAAATTTGTAAAATAAATTTAAGTATGAATAATTTTTTTTTCATTTTAATTAGGCTATTTGAACTAAAAATTATGTTAAATATACTACAAATTTTGGATTACCCCTTGGTTAGCCGTTTTTTCAATTACAATTCAAACGCAACCATTATTAGTTACTGATTACTGGTTACTGAAAACAAACATTATTAGTTACTGATTAAATTAATAATAGACATTTAATACAAGATACTATTTTCTTACAAAATGGCGGTAACTTGGTTTAGGAATGTACTTCATTATCTATCTTAGGGTGTGAAGGGTGAAAATTGGTGCCGTTTTTGAAAGGTTTAAAAAAATTTATATGAGGGTATTTTTAAATCTCTTGGCTTTATCACAATTTTAATTTAGAGTCCCAATAGTAGGGCAAATAATATTCGTATTCGTATATTTTAAGGCGAACCCACTGAAGTTACAGACTTCAAATTTTGTGTCCTCATGCAGGAGAGTAATACCAACCCGTATATAAAATTTGATTGAAATCCGACTCTTTTTTTTTTGCTGACTACGTGGTTTTTTAAAACAAATCATATTTTATTCGAACATTCGAGGTGGTTCCACTACAGTTTTCGACCTCAACGTTTTGTGGAGAAGTCCTAATCACAATACTAACTTTTACACCAAATTTCATTATAATCGGAATTATATAAGAATTATATGAGTTACGCGGACACGGACGCGAACGGGGAAGCGAAATTTTGAAATCAATAATTTTTTTTTGTTGTTTCGGATTCTTCACCCTTAAAAACGTTCAACTAGCAAGCGCTTTTGTTTTGAAAATGCCCATGTGTGGGGCGTGAAGTTCATTCAAAATATGAATTCGTAATTTTTTTGGAATAACGACTCTATATCCCCATAATATGCAATCGTACTCTACAGTTAATTCATTATACCCGTACGATAGGATCGGGTATAATAAAATTACTCTTCCGTTTGTAACACCTCGAAATAAGCGAGCTAGATATACCTTCAAAGGTATGGATCGGATCAGAAAAAAATTCTAAGGCTTTTGAGCCATGTCCGTCCGTCCGTCAGCACGCTAACTCAAAAATTAAGAAAGCTAGAATCTTGAAATTTACACAAAATATTCTGGGAGTAATTTGTAGGCTCCCTATTTTTTTCTTTACTTTTGAAAGGAACATATTTTGGATCAGTTAATTTGTTTATTGTAACATCAAGAATGATATGTAAAACTTTTGAAAGTATTTGGTCATTTTAGGTTTCTCTAGCAATGTTTTTAAAATTTACGTTTAAATAGTTTTGTTTTTCAATAAAATTAATGTAAGAGTTTTATAAATTGTCGATTTGAGATATGGATTGGGGCATACGTGATAAATATTCAGCATGATTTAAATTTCCTTTAATATATTCAATAGAATAATTTAATCCAGATAGAATGAAAGCCCATCTTTGCGTTCCAGCTGCTGCCATTATTGGTAAACCTTTGTTTTCGCCAAAGATTTTTATCACAGGTTTATGAGCATTCAGCGAAATCCATGTTTTTTTTTTCGAAAATCCATCACTCATAGTATTTATGAGTACCATAATGCGAATACCACAATAGTTAAAAAGTCAGGACAAGTAGACAATATTATTACTTTCAAATATATTATCATCTTTGAAAATATTAAAAATTACTAAAAAACAAGAATGTAAAGCAACGGTTTTTAAAAGCGCACATTTCCAAAACTCAATACAAACTGTTTAAAATTGTGACTTGTACAAAAATTTGAAAATTTCATGTAGGTAATAAGAAAAAAACGTGAAAATAGGACATTTTTGAAATTTTGAAGGACCGTAAGTTCGAAATCCTATATAACTAAGAAAGGCATTAACACACGTAAAAATATATTATTTAATTTTCATGTCTTGCCGAAGAAAAATGTTTACAGGTACCTAAGTTACAGGTGTCTAAAAATAGCAAATTTTCAATTTTTGAGGCGTAATAACTTTTAAAGAGGGGGTGCTACCAAAAAATTTTCTGAGGAAACTTATACTAATTCTAAAAGTTATTTCTTGTGTCAAAATTTCAGGTTCCTATCTAAAGGCGTGCCGGAGTTATGAAAAATGAAACTTCATGCAAAATGTGGTTTTCACATAACGGTAAATTTAAATAGTAAATTACAAAATATTGCATAATTTTGATATTGTTTTATATAGATAATAAAATTTTCGATCTTCTGGAGGTTTTAGATTGCAAAACTATTACGCAGAGCCTGAGATATATACATCTGAAAATGGGGCTTTTTCGTAATTTTGAAGACCTGCAACTATTCCAAAGTAAACAACTAAGTTTACAACTAAAATAAACCTTTAACACACGTAAAAATATATTACTGTAGCTTTCATTTTTATATCTTGCAGAAGTAAAATGTGTACAGGTTCCTAAGTTACAGGTGTTTAAGAATAGCAAATTTTCAATTTTTGAGCCCTAATAGCTCATAAACAGGAGATGGGTGAAAAAAAATTTTTGAGCAAACTTATACTAATTCTAAAAGTTCTTTCTTGCCTCAAAATTTCAAGCGTCTATCTAAAAGCGTGCCGGAGTTATGAAAGTAGAAAAATCATGCAAAAAAGTTGTTCCACAAAATTATTTTTTTATGAGACCTACCCATAGTTAAAATTTTTTTTCTCTATCTTTAACGGTGTAGAAGTTTTGTAAACAGACGGACGGACGAACGGACAGAGTGAAACTAATAAGCACATTTTTTCAAAATTTTTTTTAGAAATGTGCTAATTATTAAAGAAAGTAATATTAAACATTTTTGCTTTAACACAAAAACAAATCTTTTCTTTACATAAAGGAGTTCTTTACATAATGAGTTATCTTATCACCATTTTGTCAGAAAATTTAAAATAAAATTAATTTATTTTTCTTTGTTATTTTTTTTTTTTTATCAATATAATATTTAATTTAATTTCGTGAACTTTTAGAATTCAGCACCTTAAGGTCACGTTTTTGCTTTTATTGTAAAATTTTAAAAATAATCTCGTGATTATTTTAACAATAGCTGGATAAAAACCTGAAATATTTGGTCAAATAATGGATAGGTACTCGTAATAATAATGGTAAACAGTTGAGATGAATGAAACGGTAAAATATTGAGGTGCTGGTGCTTATAATATACAATAAAGTTCGTGATTATAAATAATTCAAGTTTTGCTATTGTGTTTCTCTTTGTTTACATTTCAGTGGGGTAAATTAAATCGTTTCTATGGTGTAAAGAATTTAAAAATTTTGGAGGGAAACTTTAGTAATGATTTGTTTGTTTTTGTTCAAAGGGTTTTAAGCACATTTTTTTTTTTATTAGTAATTTCTTATAAGTGATTTATTTAAGAAGTTTTGTTGTGATTAAAGGAAATATTTTTTTTTTTAAATAACTAAAAAAAAAATGAAATTATTTGATTGCTTTATTTTATTTTGAATTTAAAGACTTTTAAACGTTTGTTTTGAATATAGAAAGAAAAGCTTTTAGTGGCATTTTACTGAAAATTTCATTGTATAATTTTTGTATAAATTTTGATTAAATTTTGAAGAAAATGGAAAGAAAATCACGTTTTGGATTATTTTGTTTATGTAAAACTGATTTAAAAGTTAAAAAAAAAAAAATTTGTTTGAGGTTTATCGAATCAATGTTAAGGTTATTTCACTATTTAATTAATTTATTTGAATTTAATTTGCTTGAAATAAGAAATTGTTCAATGACTTCCCGTCAAGAAAAATTCCAGATTAAAAAATATATTTAGCAATATTGCAGGTGTCAGCTGATGTCGTATATCTAAAAACTTTTTCTTCCATATTGTAAAATATATCAACCATAGATTTCAGAGCTACAATCACTGTTTATAATCTTGAAACTGTGCTGGACTCTGTTTACCCAGTTTATTATCTCTTATAATATTATGAATCCTTAGTCTCTTGCAATATAAAAATTATTATCGGGTTCATCTGATATAGATTCTGTTTGAATTTCGCTGAAAATTTGATTTATTTCCATTTCGCTCTCGATATCAAATTGCTCATTTTGATCAATCACTTCATTTTAGAAATCTGAAGCATTTCCTAGGATCCTAGTTTCCGATTAAATAATCATTGCTTACTTCAAAATCAGTTAACCGAAGTGCACTTCATGCACTTCATTGTCCAAAATTTGAGATGAATTGGAGGAGCTGTTCGATTACCTCCCACACAATTCCCAAAACCGAACAAACATATCTTCGAAATTAATAAAGATAAAAGCTTCAAATTTGATACGAGGGTGCAGTTTCCTGAATCCCTGATTTGCCTAAAATTTGAGATGAATTGGAGTGGTTGGTCGGGTACCTCGCATACAATTCCCAAAACCGAACAAGCATATCTTCGAAATTAATAAAGATAGAAACTGCAAATTTGATACGAGGGTGTTGTTTTCTGAATTCCTGATTTGCCTAAAATTTCAGATGAATTGGAATGGTTGTTCGGGTATCTTCTACACAAATCCCAAGACCGAACAAGCATATCTTCGAAATTAATAGATATAAAAACTTGAAATTTGATATAAGAGTATTCTACCCTGTTCTGATAATGTCTCTAAAATTTGGGATAAATTGGGAGGTGGTTCGGGATGGAGCGTATAAATAAGTCGGTTGCATCGACTTACTGTTACATTTACTTGTTTAAAATTATATTTAATAATTTTTGTATCTTTTACACTGTTTTATATATTTAAGTCTGTTCTGTTTATATATTTAAAGTTGTATATAAAATGGCGTGGTATAAAGGTATACAAAAACCCACGACAATAAAATCCGAAAATTTAAAAATTTATTTAAAATGTATTATGTAGGTATAAATTAACCTATATGAGTTGATTAAACGGGTACTTTTTAGCAGATTTTCAAAAAAATTTGTAAAAATGTGCTTATTAGTTTACAAAACTTCTACACTGTTTGAAATAAATTAATGAAATTTTAACTACGGATAGGTATCGCCGAAAAACTAATTTTATGGAACAACTTTTTCCTGGAACAACTTGTAGCCCCATCCGTTACAAAGCACAGTCCTACAAAATTCAAAAAAGCCATACTTTAAATTGTTATGACACAGGTTCTATAAACCGTCAATCTGGAAACTCCAAACGATAGCTGGTTTTATCAATTTTATAAATATATATAAAATAAATATATATAGTTTTGCTATACGGTGTCTTAATTTAGCGTTATAAGAAACTCAATTTTTGCAAAACTTTGGATCCCGTCTATCTTTCAAACGGTTTAACTTAGAAGCTTGAAATTTAGAGAGTAGTTAGATCTTTGAGAATAAGCAAGCATCATTTCAGGAAATATTTTTCTGTCGTCTCCCGTTTGGGAGCTGTAAGGGTTAAATACTGAAAATTCTCTATTTTGAAACACCTGTAACTTGGACACCAGCTGTGCAAATATTTTTGAAGTAACATACAAAAATTAAAGCTCCAACATAATATTTTGGCTTGTATTAACACAATATAATAAAAAAATTTACGAAAGTGTGACTTAATTTTTCCCAATTTCTATAACAAATTATTCTATTCAATATACATACCTACTTAATATTTATCAAAAACTAATTTTGGAAATGTGCTATTTTGAAAACCTTTGGTTTTTTCATTACTTATTTATTTTTTATAGCTGAGCTTGCCAAATACAATGCTGAACAGTGAACACTCAAAATTTTATTTTCTGTTATGAACAAATTAATTCGGGATCTAAAAAATTTACTGATTTTTATTTAATCACTAGGTTTATTAAATTACTATGGGTTTATTTTAAAAATATAAATTAAGAAAAAATTTCCAGCCTGGCTCTATAATCACAAGTGGAGGCTTTCGAAATTTAATTTAATAACAGGCAAATAATAATATTTGTTTCTATGACTATATATCAAAAAAGAAAATACTTTAGAAGAAAAACTATCTATACTCCTTTTAGATTTGATATACGTATCGAGTTCCCTTCAATATTTATTTCATGTTCTTTCGAAAATATAATAAAATAATAAAAATATTCTAAGCTTCTTCGCTTCTTCTAGTTTAAATTTTCTTTTCATTCCAATACCTTATTCCGGGCGAAGTGACTCCAGTAAAAATACTGGAGATTAAAATTTTAAAAATTTTATTCTTGAAAAAAAAAAAAAATTGTAATTTCACTTTGTAATTAAAAATTTTCTAATTTAATTTTGAATTTCAAGTTTTTTCTTTTTATTAAAATTTTAAATAAAAGCAAAAATAACTTGTAATTTGTTAGGACCATAAATTTAACTTTTAATTTTTTAAAACTGGTAACCATTTAATTAACTATGCATGTATGTATGTGTATGTATGTATGGCATTTCTATCTTAATTTTCTTAAAAAATTTAAAATATTTTGTATGTCGATTTGTTGTATTTTATAACATTTGTTATTCATTGATTGTAGGTTAATGATTCCGAATGAAAGAAAAAACAATTTTTTTTTTTATACGTGGATAGATATACCTAATATGTATATATAATATACTTTTACTCATATATGTATGTATGTATATGAAAACTTGTAATATATTAAAAAATGTTAATAAAAAAATTGCCATTCCAAACAGTTTATTATTAAGTTTTGACTTACTTTGTACCATTATTTCTTAAAACTACCCACAAGGAAATATTTTTTTTTTAAATATCTATTATAATATTATAAAATATATATATATATATATATATATATATATATATATATATATATATATATATATAATAAATTTATGTTAACATTAAATTAATATTAAATTAATTTTTTTTTGTATAAAAAGTGGTACGCGCTTGACGCTATGAATGACCGTTTCTCATAATGAGTTTTCCAAAATTTAGTTTTTTTGAAATTTCGATTATTAAAATCTTGTTTTCTTTTCAGTAAATGAAAAAAAAAAACAACAAAAATTAATGTTGAATTTTTATTATAAGTTAATTTTTAACAACAAAAATTCAAAATGTTTCAATAATAAAGGTTTAGGACTGGGCTTATTTCATACCCACTTATTTCTAATCAGAGCGTTATTTGCTAATTATAACTTTATTGAGTTATTACCGAATATGGGTTTGGTGTAGGAATAAGCTATCAAAAAAATGATTATTTAATTACTTGATTATTTGATTACTTATAAATGGTTGGTGCAATAAGGTCCTGATAACATTCACTGTGTGGAAATGCATACTTTTTCAAATTAACGGCAAATGATATTTTCAATTTAATGGTATTTTGTTTAAATCTATACTTTTGCCAACTTCCTTGTATAACAATATGTATTTCGTCCTGTTATAGAGCTATTAGGTTTTATTAACTGAAAATTTGCTATTTTTAAACACTTATAACTTAGACATGTGCGGAAATTTCTTTAAAGTAAAACACAAAAATTGAAAACTCGACCATTATTTATTTACATTTACAAAGCTGTTCAGCTTTTCTTAATTATATATAGAATCTCCTTACAACTGAAGAAAGTTAATCTTATTGAAAAATTTTCTTACTTCAAAAATAGTAAAAATAAATTTAAAAAATTTAATGTAAAAGTAGTCTAACACTAAATGGTTCTCATATAGACTTTTTGTAAACGTGAGTCTTTAAAAATCTTTGATATTACATACGGATTTATTTTTATTTATACCTACACATTTATATTCATACCTACACATTTATATCTGTCACAAGACAAATATCCGGTAAATTTAATTTTATCGTATCTATACAAAACGAACAAAAAGTTAATCTTTAAATTTAAAACTTTATCTCTTCAAACATGAAGTTATATAATGAAATATTATAAAAAGAACGTGCCAAACCCTTAATCTGCGATTTTCTCATAAGTTTGATTACGTTTTTTTTAAGTGGGATGGGCATTTTTTTTTTTTTTTGTAGTTAGAAGGATAAAAATATTAAAATAAAAGATAAAAATTACAAGTGAATGTTAGATAAAGTTAAGTTTATCATAATAATAACAGTATATAGGCTCAATATTTAGAACCTCAACATTTGGGTGACAATTTACAATTTTTATTGCTTATTTGTTCCACTTTATTCGTCCGCCAATCGGCATAAAATACTTTTTCATCGTTTAAGATAAAGAATGAAATTTTAAATTGAGATAGATGTTATAAACAATTATAAGTTGCAAAAGAACTTTTGTCGTTGCCCTATGCGTTGGGCAGTTTCAGCTTCTCCAAAGTTAAAAAAAAAGCATTGTATATCAGGCAATTGGCTATAATTCAGGTAATTGGCTAAAAGATTACAATAATCTTTAATTTTATAAATCATATTTAAATATATGCATGCAATCTCCTAAAAAAAAATCAAAAAAGAATACATACGGCTACAGTTACTGTTAGAAAAGTTGTAATAATAGTAGGTTGATTCATTGTTTTCTTATAATCCCACTCCCAATTCAGTCTTTCCTCATTTCCTATAGTTCCTATTCCTACTCGCTAGCCAATATACTGCTAAAGACGAAGTAGGTTTAGTTAGTAAGAATCTGACACTACCAAGGGCAAATTCTTGATGTCTTTGAAGATTCCCACCTACTTTAGGAAAAAAAAACAAAATTTTGTTTTATATCATTACCTTGTAAAATATAAACATTTTCATTCGGTTTATCTCCTTGAGGCAGTGTAAGATAAGATATATTAGCCTTAATTTTTTTACAAAATTTTAATTTTTCGAATGTATTGATTTTAACTATTTACCATGCCTACAAAAAACGTTATTATTTTATTGTTAATATCAAATTATTTATGTAATCATCATAATATTCTATATATGTGTATATTTTACTTTTATACTAAAGCCCATTTGTTTTGCCTGTCAAGGATAACAGATTTTACAAATTTGAAAGTGATTTTATGACCCAAAAAATGCATTTCTAAAATAGTTTTGTAGATACTACACAATTGTTATTATTATTTTATTTTTTTCAGTTACAAGTAACTGGATAAATATTACGATATTTATTTAGAGCTGACGGGGATTGGAACCTCAAATCTAAAATATTACATAATATTGACAAGATTTATAGGTTTAAATTTATTTTTGTTAAAATTATGAAAAAAATTCTCAATGTTTGCGTTCCTTTTACGGAAAAAGATTAGTTGATAATAGTTGAGAGTATTTGGTAAATGGAAGGCTTATTTAACATAATCTTATTTACTCATATATTGTATTTGTCAAAGACTGGTATAGTTGTGAGTATAAAGTAATAGTTTACTCTGTAAAATGGACCAGAACAATGTAAACTAATTTTGTAACAATATATGAGTATTTTGTAATCAAAAGGATTTTAAATTTCTTTAATTTTCAATATTGTCTTATTTGATTTTCTAAATTTAATTTCAATTTTTATAAAAAAAATAATTTTTTTTTTTTGTATCTATTAACTACAAAATCTGCAAAGAATAAAAGAATAAAATTATGAATAGAAATTGTTCAAAAGTTCAATAAATAAACACTTAACATTTTCCATGGAAATAGTTTTCTTTGTAAAAGAAACTATTAATTTCCATAAAATAAATTTCGAAATTAATTTCGAATTTTTCTTTCTTATATATTTGTTAACAAATATACCTATAGTAGTTTAGTTCAAATAAGAATTTTTCTTTAGCGAAACATAATAAAAACAAATATGTTATACAACTTTTGCTTTAATTAAAATATTTTTTCGAAAAATTTACTTTCAAAAGTTTGGTTATAATTTTTTGATATTATCCTTTTGTTCTTCCTTGTTTAGTTTCAACTTGTTTAGTTTCTTCCTTGTTTCAACTTTTCTTTTCAAAATAATTTAAAAATATAATTTTATTTCGTTGGTTCAGTTGTTGACTTCAGATGAATCTTAAGTTCAAAAGTTGATTACAATAAAATATTAAATATGTATTTGTACAATGCTCCATGCATTGGAATCGAACCCATAATACTCGTATTGAAAAAACATAATTATAATTTTAATAATGTATAATTTTAGAAAAATGTGTTATTATAAGAAAATAAGAATAAAATAAGAAGAAAAGTAGAATAAAAGGTGCACCTATACTTATCGGACAACTTCTTTTATCGGTATAATAATAAAAATCCTATACTTGTTTATTCAAATATTACCTACCTATTTTTAAGATTTTTTTAAGATACTTATAATTATTTTACAAACAATCATGTTAAGCATAAAGTTAATTAAATACAACAGAACAAGGAGCCTAAGTTTCGAATAAATTAAATAAAATATTTTTAATGAAACTTTTTAAAATCATTACGAAACTCTTCTTTATAAAAATTTTTAAATATCTAATGAGAATGAGATAATAATGTTATCACTACCACATTTTTTATAACATTTTTCAAAACAAATTTCAAAAATTTGTTTATTAGTTTCACATTGCTCGTCGGTCCGTCCTTCTTTCTGTTTACAAAACTTATATAGGTACCTTCAAAGAGAACACAATGAAATTTTAACCATAGATTGGTATCACAAAAAAAAAATTATTTCTAGAGCAAATTTTTTAGGTACCCACCCATACGGAGCTATAACAGACCCTTAATGTTTGAAAAACCGCCTTATTTTCAAATATGTAATATCTCAGTTTTTATTTAATATTTTTTCAATCTAAAAATGTCATAAATATTCTTTTAAAATTCACAAATCAATATCAAAAGTATACGATTTTTTGAAATTTAGTATTTGAATTTACCGTTAAGAAAAACAAAATTTTACTTTGTTTTGCATAACTACGGCTCAAATTGAAAATTGCTATTTTTAAACACCTGTAATTTAGAAAACTGTACAAATCTTCCACTTTTATATTCTATCTTGTTTTATTATATATTGGTAATATCTTGTATATACTTTTAGAAATTTTTTTTTTTTGCATACATATAGAACACACAATAATTATATTAAAAAAATATGGGCAGTAAAATGGGAAGAGAACATGGGCAGTGAAAAATAAAAATGCAGTTTTAATTTATTATTTTAAAACAAATAAAAAATAAGATGCATCAATAGATAATACAGGTACAGGTAAAAGTTTAAAAGAGAAGAACAAAGTTTTAATTTTTTACTCAAATATTAATACCAATTAAGTTCAACTTGTAGATTTTTCACAATACATTAAATTTAATTATCATTTTAATTTTTAACGTCATGCATTTGACTATTATGCAAAAGACAATGTTTTAATTGCTTAAAAAAAAAAACAAAAGGAAAATTTGCATATGCATAGTAGAGTTCTGACAACCGTAAAAATGAAAGTTATAATGTTTGAAATTGTAGAAAAAAAAAAACAAAATTATATCTAATGTTATATGACCTTTTATAGCTTTCATTTAACTTATCATAATACAATCAAAATGAAAGTCCTATACTATTAGACAATAGTTAGTACGCAATTTTTTCAACTTAAAGTGAAATTTCTATAGTTAATATGACGGAAATAACAATTGATTGATTTCTCCTCAACAATCAGATCATAATAGTGAATCATTCCCATGTTACTGTCATAAATTACAGAAGCATTGCCATACTAACTTTGTTATTCAATTATACGACAGACCGAGTCACTAAGCCTGCTTCTTACTAAGCTTGATTGTACATATGTATTTTTTACTTTAATTTTGTGTGAATTATCCAATTTTTATCCGCAATATTTCTTCATACTGTTGGGTGTATAAAGTTTGCATGACTTTATTTTTACTTTAATGCGGGATATGTTTGTTTTTTTTTTTTTTTGCAATCTATTATCTTTCTTTATACATACATACTTAACTTACTTTCAACACTCAAATCTTTTTTAATTTGATCACAAAATGTTTACCTTTATAATTACCCCTTCAAGTGATCATTATGTCGACCCCAAATACACAATGGAAATCTAGTGTATTTAGTTTAAGTAGGAGTTTGTAAACTGGTAAATGTCATTCTACAGATTATAATAAACTGCTTTGTAAACATCACTATGATAATAAACTGTACTTATCATCTACAGATGATAATAAACTGTTTTGTAAACATCCTGTGTCAATTTAAACTATGATTTGAGTAACTTAATCTTTTTTTCATGGGTTTTATTTATAACTGAAAGTTAACAACATAATTATTGTGAACTAACTTCTCTATTGTTCATAATTGAATAGAATTCAATATGATGGATTTGTAAGATTCCATAGACTGTGTTCAGAGGATACGCTACCTGTAAATATATTTAAAAGTAAACGGATTTGAAAAATTCTAGATATATTTCATGTATTTGATTTTTGTTAAATAGAAACAATAACAAGAATATGTTATGACATCTGTTGTAAGAATATTGAAACATTTTCATTGATGATTTATGCAAATAAAATTTAAATTAATAAATTTATTAAAATTAAGTTATATGGTATATGGTATATATGTGGTAAAAAAATATTATTTCATTATATATATATATATTTTTTTTTAATGCATTTCTCTGCCACATAAATGTGGACAGGAAATTACACAACCTTTCCTGTTCAGACATGGCTGTAAATGTCGTAAGGGGGAATAACTCTTACGACGTGTGTGGGATTCGAACCCACACTCCCTCGCTGTTTACAACGTATTTTATACGTTCTTACCCACTAGGCCACCGAGTCCTCTCATTATAATATAATTTTTTAATTATTTTTAAAAGTAATTTTTCGGTGCTGGCGCTAGTATTGCGATAAATTTTTGTGATGAATTATGGTGTTCAGTGAACGAATCTATGATTCATGGATTACATTATAATAGAATATAAATCCATGGTTTCGTCTGCTTAACGAATCAAATGTAAGATAAAAGTCTGGTAACCACTTGACAAAATAATTGTGTTCTTATAACATTTAATCGCTCGTTTTTGAAAAATTGTCGGAAAATTGTAAAACTTTGCAATTTTTAATAAGAAAATGTTACTGATAATGTTAATTCTTGTGAATAAAATTATTATTTTATTTGAATATGTTATTAAAATTATTATAATTGATTTTAATAGTAATTAAAATGTTAAAAAAAAAGTTATAAAGTTTTAATTACAATACTTAAGTAAAAAATTTTTCAAATGAAAATTAATGTTCCATAGTTCGTAAGTCGCAATAAGAAAAGTAATAAAAACTTGTATTAAAATTAATTGTTTACGTCATTATCTTATAAGACTTTAAAAAGTCTTTATTTAAAAATTAATAACAAAATTATATAATACATAAAAAAATTAATTATAGAAGTTTTTGACATAAATTTTTTAATTTATCCAATATACAACAAAAATTATATATATAAATATGTTATATATAATAATGTTAATATAAATTGTAATAACAAAGAAATTCAACCTCAACATTTTGAGTTAATTCGATATTCTAAAACTTCTAAGGCGACACTCACTTCTAAAGCGGTACTTTTCTGCAACAGGAACAATGAACCTCACAAAGGAAAATAGGAACTAATATAAAACGAGGAAGAATACAGTTGCCTTTGTCAACTCTTAGATACCCGTACGAACCGTTAGTATGTTCACAGCCTGTCACTTTGCTTACAATATTATTTTTTTAATATTTTAGTATTTTAAAATATTTTGAATTTTATAATTTCTAGAACTATGGGTTGTACATATATTCAAACTATATGTTTATATGTACATTCTTCAAAAGCAGATTCTAACCTTCCACATAACGATTATCAATCCAAAACTTTTTCAAATATTCTATAGTACCATTTAATACTAAGCGGTAAATGTATATTAAATTTACTTAGTACAAAATAATAAATATAATTTTAAATATTATATTATATTATATTTAAATATTCCATTGACAGAATAATTTCTTATAAGTACAATAAAATACATATGTGTATGTAAATACGGTTCTATATAATATACATCTATACTCTTATCATTCATTCACTAGTGACATATACGATATGTAAATAAACATGATATTATATAAGTATGTATATATATCAATATCATATACATAATAAAAATTCTTCAAGCAACCGTTATGTTGTTTATTTATTTACATTTTTATGTACTACGCATTATATCCTCAACAATTTCAAATTATCGAGTAAAACAAAATGCAAAAAAATCGTTAAAGAAATTTGTTAGAAAATTTGAAAAAATCAAGTAACACTTTCGTGAATTATAAAGTAACCCTATATTATTAAAAAAAGTTGTTAACAAAAATAAGAGTATAATGTTGGAGTTTTAATTTTTGTGTATTACTTCAAAAAAATTTTAACAGGTGTTCAAGTTACAGGTGTTTAAAAATAGAAAATTTTCAGTTTTTGACCCCTTACAGCTCCTAAACGGGGGGTGATACAAAAAAAATTTCTGAAATGACTCATACTTATTTTTAAAGATCTAACTTCTGTCAAAATTTCAAGTTTCCAACTTAAACCGTTTAGAATATAGAAAGGTTAAAGGATTTTGCAAAATTTGAGTTTCGCCTAACGGTAAATTAAGACACCGTATGCCACAAGTATATATTTATTGTATATATACTTTTAAAGCTAATAAAAGTAGTAATCGTTTGGCGTTTTCAAAATAAAGATATACCTTATACAACTTGTGCTATAACAATTTAAATATAGAGCTTTTTTGAACCTTTGGGGAGCTGTAGCTCCGTAACGGGTGGGGCTACAAAAAAAAGTTATTAAAAATAAAATTAATATTTTTGTGAGATCTATCAGCAGTTAAAATTTCATAGTTCTATTTCAAAAAAAATGTGGGGATCTAAAAGTTAGGTGTTCGAGAGCTACCCTAAGTTTTGGTCCAAACTGAACCAAAAAAAATAAGGAACCTAAAAATTACTCCCAGAAAATTTTGTGTAAATTTCAAGATTCTAGCTTTCTTAGTTTTTGAGTTAGTGTGCTGACGGACGGACGGACGGACGGACGGACGGACGGACATGGCTCAAAAGTCTTAGAATTTTTTTCTGATCCGATCCATACCTTTGAAGGTATATCTAGCTCGCTTATTTCGAGGTGTTACAAACGGAGGAATAATTTTATTATACCCGATCCTATCGTACGGGTATAAAAATTATAGATGGGCAAAGCAGAAAGTAAAAGTGGACATTTTCCGACATTCCCGTTATTTTAGTATGTATGTACAATTTTTAAAGCACCGTTAGAGCTCTTTAAAGCCTTCGTCGCCAATCGCAACCCTCACAGAAATTTATTGAATTTTAATTGTATAAAATTACAAAACAATCTGACAATGTACCTATTCTAAACTTTTGCCGTTTTTTTTTTGAATATATGTTAAAAATTAAGCACATTAAGCATATTGCAATGCAATTCAAACAAATAAAATGATTTTTAACATTTAAGTGAAATTTTTAATGACCACAAAACCATTTCCGACCTCTTGCTATTTAATGTATGTAGGTATATAATACATATGCGAACATATTTTACTTTTAATTTTATTTGTTTTTAGCTATTTTATTTTTACATATCAAAATTAAATTAAACTTTAAGAGATAACATTTTCTTTGAAACGATTACCTCTTACTTTAGATTCTTTAAGGAAAAGTTAAATAAATAATTTTCATTTAATTTTTCAGAAAAATCAATTGTTTGATGAAAAATTAGAAATCAAAAAATAAACAAAATTATGGTTAATCATTTGACTTCTATATAAATCCATTGTTAATCTTTTCTCTAAACTCTAAGGGATGGGAAGAAATTATTTCAAGGAATAAGTATAAATTGTTTGAGATTTTTATATCGTGCGAACATTTTTTTATTGTTTACTTTTTTTATTAGCTTAGAGACAATTTATTGATAACAATATACTGAATGAGAATATGAGTGGTTATGAAAAACTTGTAAAAGCGGAAAATAAATTCCAACGAACTTGAAATAACAAAACAGAATGAAAACCAACCAGGTTTTTAAAGTCGCACATTTTTCAAAAGATAATAACAGAAAAAGAATATAATTGTGTTTTGTGCCAAAATTTTGCAATTTTTTTGTTTTAGTTTTATGTACTCACCAATAAGAAAAAATTTGGAAAATAAAGAGGTTATTTTTTACATTTCTTTAAGAAAACCCTGTATAATTTAAAAAAAACAGTTAATAGAAGTAAAATTATTCCGTTGAAGTTTTAAACGTAACAGCTTCAGATGAAATAGAATTACATAATAATTTTCTGAGATAGCTTATGCTATAATTCGGAATCTGTTTTCTCTCAAAATTCCAAGCTTCAATCTAGAAGCGTTTCAGAGATATGAAGGAAGCGAAAACTTGCAAAATTTAGTTTACACATAACGGTAAATGTAAATAAAACTAATAAGTAAATTTTATAAATTTTAATGTGGAAAATGTGCTAAAAAGTTATGAATAATAGAAGATAGTTGTTAATGTTTGTTTAAACATAGTTTAAGTTGAGTGCACTTTTACTACTTTAATAATATTTTATTTACGTTATTCAAGAATTAATGAATTGTATTCAGTTTAAAAAGGTAACATTAAACAGTATTTTATTTATTTGATTTAACTTTTAAATAAAAATAATTGTGTAAATGTAGGATTTAAGAATTGACAGAAGCTTTCAAATTTAAGAACTACTAAAATTTATAAGTGAATTATAAATATAAGAACATATTCATAGGACAAAATGAGTAAAATGGTTCATGGTTCTTACAAACGAACATTATTTTACTAAAAAATTTTTCCAGTCTTACCTAAAGCCTAAGGGTAATTCAAAAGAAAACAGAATCAGTATATGTTCTCCATATATGTATAAAAATATTGACATCTTACCTCTGTTTATAAGGCCTGTTCTGCTTATAATAAAGTAATTTTTTAATTAAGCAGTGAAATCCTACGTCTAAAATACAAAAAGTTAATTGACACGACAGTAGATCTACTATGCATAAAACTAAGATTGAACTCTTACATTTTCAAACAAAAACTACTTAAATCTGAATTGAAAGCTTTTGAATAGCATTTAAAAAAGTGAGATTTGAGTTCAAGATTCGTATTATGCCCTCGACCCAGATTTTAACTTCGTGACCTAGGTGACAATTTTCTTTAATCCCAACACTAGCAAGAAGTATTTGTTGGTAAATACTCCTTTTACAAAAAAATTTTTTATCGTTTTAACTACTCTATTTAATGAGTTTTTAATATAGAATGAGGCAAAACAACTTCTTATAAAAATATTGGGAAATATTAATAGTTATATTAGAACTTACTTTAATCTTTGAAATTTGAGAAATATTTTTTTAAAATAATGTAAATACGTCTTGAATCCAGCCAATGGTGTAGTGGTTAAGTTAAGACACTCGCATTTAAACCTGTCCTGCTTCTATAGATTAATAAAAAATAATTCTTGTGAAAGATAATAGATGGCGTAAAAATAAAAGAAATATTTATGTCACATATAGTCTTGTATAGTAGTTACAGACGACTAATCAACACTAAGCCGTTATTAACGATTCAAGAAACTGAAGTTTAGTCAAGTTTGAATCATAAAATGAAATTAATGGATGTCCTATGCTCTTTTATAGGGGTAAGGGAAAAAAAATATATCTCGATATCCTATAGTAAGATATTTATAAGATTTTTGTTTCCCAGCTAATAATTTTTATTAAAAGATAATCTAAAAAAAAATATTTAGTCTAAATTATAGTAATAAGAAACATGAATTAATTAGCGTTAACATAATTTTGTTATGTGAAGAGTTTCATTATTTTTCTTTTTGTTTTTTTTGTGCTTTGTATCTATTTTGTGAAATACATATTTTGATTTCATTAAATTTTTATTAGTTCTCCTTCTTTTTTTTTTTTTTTGATTTTGTTTAATGAAATTAAAATGTAAAAACAAAAGAATTTAAAATTTATTATGGAATAATTTAGGTGAAAATAAAATCTTTTTTTTTTTTTTTTTGTAAGATTTGGGACATTCTTTTCGTTCACTTTCGTTGTAAATATTCATAATATTCTATTCAATTAATTAAATGCACTTCCGTTTTATTTTTTTTCTCTTTATCTAAATTTAATTTTTTAGACTTATGAGTTATTTTACCTATTTATAAATGTAAAAATTGACCTAATAACACAGTCAAAGATGTTTTAGTTTTTCTTTTGAATATTATATATTTGTATGTAAGTATGTATGTAAAATTTTGGATTTAATTAAGATAATGAATGTATGAGATTATATTTAAAGATGCAAGTTTAAAAATATTCTCACATCTGAATGTATAGGAATGTAAGATAGTTCATTTTATTTGTGACCTTAATTAAATACCAAATAAAAAATTGCATACAAAATATTAATGTTCACCATAATCATAATTAAAATAACTTCATGTTATGTTAAAAGTGTGAAAATGAGTGGAAAATATGCTATTGATAATATGTAATAAATGTTTTGATTTACTTATGGTGTTTGTAGGAATTTTAATTTTCTCTAACAGGTTTTTAAATAATTTTGATGCTATTATCTAATATTTTATTTTAATTATATGATTTAAAAAAGCAAGGCAATATGCAAAATCAAAGGGTTATTGTTATAAGAAGAATTTTTACAACAAAAAGATATAAATTTAAAAATAAAGAGACACTATAAGACAATGTAAAGTCGGTAACACATGCAAAAATGTAATGTTGAAACTTTCATTTTTGTCTCTAACTTTAAACTAAATATTGTCGGTCTCCAAGAATAGGGAATTTTCTATTTTTTTGCACTAATAGCTCTCAAAGGAAGAGAATTACCAAAATTTACTCCATGGTAATTGATGCTTATTTTTAAAATATCATCATCCTCTAAAAATTTTAAGGTTCTTACTAAAACCAATTAGGAGATATGGAGGAATCAATAACATGCAAAATTTTAATTTCAAATAACGGTAAATTTAAATACTTATTCTAAAAATTTTGAAAATCACTTTCGTTTAACATATTTGTATTGAAATAACATTCAGCAGAATTTGAGATATATAAACATTTGAATTATTTGGTTTTTGTAAAGAGGCTTTAGCTTAAAATTACATTTTTTTTCCATTGTGAAAATTAAATAGGTCCATCTTGAACGATGTAGGTATAGGTAGGTAAGTAGAAAGGAAGCTGCAAATCAAATAAACCTACCTTCGGCCGATCAAAGAGGTTACTTAAGAAGAATTCCCGTAAAAATCTTTTTCTTCTGAAAGTAAAAACTGGACATTCACACAAACGACACAATCGATTTTTCTTCATCTTTGGATCTCTTGTCAAAGTTAGTCATATAAGGTTGGTCTTTCTGGCATGTCTGTCAATAGTACAGTGTCCCGTCATAATTCCTATTATATTATCGAGATTGCGACAATTTAGCAATAGAAGTCTATAGTTGACCCTTTTAGATCTAATTTAGATCAAGTTTGTAGAGTTACTATAATAGAGGTACAGATACGAAAAGAGAACGACCTATGGTTTGTGTGAGTGAATTGTCTTGTTGTAACAGACAAACGAACAGAGTAAAACTAATAAGCAAATTATTACAGATGAAAGTGAACAAAAAACAATATATACCTACATGTATAAGTATATCTAAATCGTAATTTACTAAAACCTTTTATTTCTGATGATTAAAACCTAATTCATCCGGTTTAACCAAATCAATATGGTATTAAAATAGGTAAACAAATTAACACAATTATTTCGTTTTTATTTAAAAAAAAACCAAAAAAAAAAAAGAAAAAAACGACATCAGTTCCTCCTACTTACCATAATTAGAAAACTCATCAAACATCGTTTATTGTTTTTATCAACACATCAATGGATCAGCTTTATTTAAATTTGTTTCAATCTCATCATCATTTCCATTTTTCTAAGTGAAATTTTATTTTTAAAATTTAAATTTTAAAATTAGCGTAGTAAAAACTTATAGCTGGTATATATGTACTTCATTCATTCGTTCAGTCAGTCATTGATTCGTTTCATCAATTTTTAATTTTGTGTTGGAGTTTTAATATGATTTTATAGTTTGTTTTGGGCAGTTTTACTTCTTTTTTTGGTTTTTTTTTTTTTTTGTGTTGAATAGTTTTATAAAAAACAAAAAAAATTATTAATTCCTAATGGCGAAATTCAATTGAAAATGAATCCAATGGTATTTGTGTCAATCACTATGATCGCATTTTATGCGAATTTAATTTGTTTTATTTTCGTAGTTTTTTTATTATTAAAGTAAAAGTTTTAGTACAAAAAAAAAAAACTTCTGTTTAATAAAAAAAAAGATTTAAAAAATAAAAATTAAAGTTTTAATGCAAGGAAGTTTTTATCAGTGAATTTAAATTCCTTTGATCATTAATATATAAAATAATTTGTTAAATTTAAATTGTTGTTCACAAATGGGCTTGGGGTTTGAAAAAAATTGATCACTTATTACTCTGTTTAAGAAAAGATAATGAAATTTCTGCTAAATAAAGAAAGGATATGAAATTTTAGCTAAATTATAGGAAATTCTTGCATATTTATCGATTTGCTTCATTTGACTATAGATTCAAAAAATAATTACACACACCTTGCGATTCTGCTCTATAAAAATGTTTAATTAATAATACAAACGCCTCGTGGTGCTAATGTTTAAAATATATAACTAACTATGTATTTTTCGTACTGATTTCTGATTGAATTCTTGAGAATAGTTTTTTTTTTGTATAAAGAAAAGCAAAGACTTTTTTTATTTCGAATGTCGCTATTTATTCGTTCAGTTTATCAAAGAAAGTTTCCGCACTTAACTATTAGTTTTGACTAACGCTTTTTAAAAGAGTAGACACTGAAAAATGTCATTTGTTAGAAACAAATAGAAAATGAAACATTTTATTAAAAAAAATCTAACAGATAAACAATTATTTTCTTTATAAGCCTTTCAGTTAATCGGTAACTTTTTACTTAGCAAAGTAAAATTTGAACATACCGAAGTAAAATTTTGACATAAAGTGTGGTGAATAGCCTCTATGATTATACTCATAGATAAAATTTTGACCTAAGACACTATAAATTACGATTAATACATTTCATTTATTATTGAGTAACGACACCATTGAATAAGATCAGGCAAATAAGATAAAGTATATGAAGAAATGGAAAATACTTGATTTCAAACTTGAATAATTCTGTCAAAATTTTGAATGTCAAAATTTCTTTTATTAATTTCAGTTAGTTTAATTTTTTTCACCTTAATTTTACAGCAAATAAAAAGTTATCGATTAGCAGACTGCCTGAAAATTGTTCTAATGTGACTCCACTGATTCTATTCTAATAAAATATTTTTAGATTTAGACTTGAAACATTGATTGCGATATTTAAATCAATTGTAATCGATTTAACAAAAGTTTATATGTTGTTTTAATATTTTTCATTTTGTATTATTATTGTACTGTAACAGGAGTCTTAGTAGCCATTGGTTAAGAGCGTATAAAATATGCCAACACTACGTTCATGTGTAGGATTCGATTAATTCCCCCTTAGCATATTTATGGCCACATCTGTAAAGGTAAAGACTGTGTCATTTGCTTGTCACATTTATGTTTTAGGGGAGTAAAAGTTTTCAACTAGAAATTTGGGTCTTACACACATTGAGCTACTACAAACTGACTGAAAAACGGAACATGTTCAATTAACGCCAATATTATGCTATGATTTCTTAAACAAAGATAGAGATCAGCTAAAAATATCCTTTATATAAACATTCTGTTTAAATAAGATAAACATAAGAGAAGCATATTTTGAAGAATTATTTTTTTTCTCTTGTTTAAGACGTATAATAAAAAGTTATTATTTTGTATATTCAATTAAAAAAATATACATATAATATATTTATGACAACATGTCCCTTTGACCCTTTATAAAATTATAATGCTTTAATGCTTATAATTTAATTGTTTTCTAAGACTGTAAAATATCAATTTGATTGTAATTTTTTTTTTTTTCCGAATAAAATCTTATTACATACTTAATAAAAATTATTAAAACAAAAAATTATATGTAATTTTCTTTAATCAGAAAGTGTTAAATTCGAAAGTAAAAAATGTTCGTTTATTACATTATAATGTCATAAAAATGAACAAAATTTCATTTAATAACACGTTTACACAAGTTTATTGTGTTCTTGTCAATTTATTTTTTTTATTTCTTCTCCCTAATGTATGAAATTAATATATTTTTTTTTTTAGATTTCTAGTCTGGCCAAACATAATGTGGGTTCCCTTTTATTGTTTTGTTTATTTATTTTTCATTATTTTTTTTTTTTAGCTTTTTTTGGTTTTTATATAAAAGAAAAAGAAAACAAAAAAAAAAGTAAAATCTGAATGTCATGGTGATGAAAAATAAATTCAAATTCTTGATAATAACACGTAGATAAATTGTGTCTCAAGTTGAATAAAATCAAATGACCCCCAGACCCCAGTTAATTGTACAACTTTTTCTAAAGGTTTTTTGTTTTTTAATTATCAAAGAGGAAAAAATGAAAATTAATTAATAACAAAGCGACAAACTTACCGCGAATTTTTTTTTTGCTCTTTTTTTTTTTTTTGAGTATTATAATCCACGTGCAATTTTTATTTTTAAAGTATGCAATTTAACTTTCAAGTGAATCAAGTACCTATTTATGTATACCTGTATTCCTAAGAGATTTCAATGAAAATTGATGTTGTATCCTACATCCTAACTAAGTATATAAATTATGTTCGCATGAGTTGTTTTAGTTTACAATAAATTAAAGTGTATTAAAAGATGTAAATATGACTACATATGTCAAAGATATTTTACAAAAGTTTTTAAGTTCTATAAGAAATATTAACATTTGGTCCAATGTTTTTGTCAAATTAAATTGAGTTTTTTTTTGCGACAGTGGTGCGTTGTTTTTCTGCAAAATATTATTACATGATGGCTTATAAATATATCCACACCAATAATATTCCACGCGTTTTTACAACGTTTTTTTTTGCGGCAAATGTACATACTAATTTTTTCTGCAAAAAAAAAACACGGTGGACAGCGTTTTTCATGCGGTTTCCGCAAATAAATGTCAAACATTTTAAAAATAAACGAAAGGAGAAAATGGAGAACAAAGTGGAAAAATTAATCGAGTAAGTGAAAAAATATTCCATATGATCATTACTATCTATCAAACAAAGATTACAAAAATATAAGAAAAAAAAAAGGATAATGGTTAGAAATTTTTCTAAATCTAAATCTAATTTAAATTTTTATTACAAATCAAATATTTTTTTCAAATAGAAAAATTATGACTTTTTTCAAATTATTACTTTTTTTTCTATGCGAAATTTTAAATTTTTAGTGTGGGCACATATGCGATTTTCGCACTAATTTTTATTCGCGCCGCTACTGCTGCAAAAAAACGAGCCGGTCTCGGGCCGGCTTTAAACATTACTTTGGAGTTTGGGAAGAATTCCTTCTTATTTCCCCAAATATAAAAGTTACAGTTTACAGATACTAAACTGATTAATACATCAGTTTCAGAACATTAAATTTGTTTCAAAAGCAAAGAAGTGAGTCTTGCTTGTTATTTTATAAATGTTGATTTTCATCACTTTTGTTTTTTTTTTTTTTGTAGTTTAATTTTACAACTCAATTTTACCATTTATTCACTATTTTTAATTATCTACTTGATTATAAGAGTAACTTAAGATGTCAATAAACCAATGTTCAGTTCAATACAATTTTATTAAATAAAATTCACAAAGAAAAAGAAAAAACAATTAAAATATTATTTTTGTACAAAAATTTAATGGTATATCAAAAGTCTTAAATAACGATAAAATATCGAATGACATGCCGGTGTACCTATGTATGTATATGTAAACGTGATTTGAAGACTACGAGGAAAAAAGACAATAGAAGAAAATAATGAAAAAAAAAAAAAAATAGTTCATAAGTAATCAGGTGAACAAAATCTTATATAGTATAAAACCTGTACAGCCTACCTTAATACAGGTTGAAGGGTCATGCTTTAATAGCCATTATTATTTGGTTTTTTTTTTTTATTTTTTTGTTTTTAATTTTTTTTTTTTTTCGGAGTTTTGGTAAAAGAAAAGAAAACAAGTCGTTAAAGAGAACAGCGAAAGTGTTGATGTTTATTATACTTTTGTATACATTTTGTATATAATTTCTATTAGGTTATAAAAAAATGAAAAACAAAAATATGAATTAAACTTTGTTTTTCTTTTTTCTAATTAAGTTTTAAATTTATAATTACATCAGATAAATTAATTAGTTACACTTTATTGAAAGTTGATTTGTTTTTTTTTTTTTTTCAATTTCTTTATCTTTATATGTTCATTTTTTATCAAATGTGGTTAAAAATAAAAAAAAACTAATGAAATAACGTGGTTAATAAAATAACGCTTCTTTAGTATAACAAGGTGTTAATGACAAAACAATTTCAGACATAATAAAAAACTAATTTCTATAAAATAAATATTTGATCTTTTAAATTAAGTATTGTTTGAAATATATATATGTATCTATACATAAAAAATAAAAAAATACATTTTATTGTAACATTTATGTTTAAAATCATTAACTACTTAATTTGGAAACTAAGATAAAATTTTAACTACCGTAAAAACAACTTTTAAAGTTTGACAATTAAAATATTTACAGCTAATTAAAAAGTAATACTGTGTATTTTACTGGTATTTTTTTTACGATATTTTTTAATTTTTAACTAAATTTGAGTCAGTTTGGCAGTTTATAAAATACATATGGTCGAATGTAATTTAACATAAAATTGAGCTTTAAATCAATTATTTTACTTTTTTAAGTAAAAACTCATTTTTACTTGAATTTTATAAGCAAAATTTCAACTCAGTTTTATGCTTTTGACTTAATATTGCAATGACATACAAAATTGGCACATATACATAGAAATGTTATAAGTTTTTGATAGTTCACTTACTAAATTTTTATTTATTTCAGTTTAAAACAAACTAATTACAATAATACAGTAATTTCAGGTAATTCATAAAAATTACCAGATTTTTGATCAAAATTTTAAAAAGTCATTTTGTACCCAATCACATAACATTCTGAATTACAAAATTATGAGTGTACAAAATTTTAAGTAACAAAGTTTGTGTTACAATTATTCTGAAAAAAGTACCCTGATTTTGTAACCAATTCATTATCACTTCAGAATTGTTTTACGAATCCAATAATTTTTTATTGAAAAGAATTATTCTATACAAGACACCTTGTTTTTATGTAGCTTTCATAGCAATACAATCGCTTTAATTCGAAGAAACATAAAATAATTGAAAATTGCAATTATTTAAAAAAAAATTTGTACAAAATGTTAGTTTTCTTTTAAAAGATCAAATCATCAGATACATATGTATGTATACGCTTAAAATCATATTAAAAAATTATTCGCTTAAAACTTTATTGCTTAATTTGATATTACATAATATATAATATGTTTTTTAAACAAATGAATGAATGAGATGTTCCAAACTAATAAATTATTATTATTTATCACAGGTGCAGACACAGGTGTAAAAAATTATATATATTTTTTTAAACTAAAAGAATAATGAAACAATATATTATATGTAATAAGAATGTACCAGAAATTGACGTTTTTTATATCAGCTTATATTAATGACATCTGGTGGAAAAACTAACAACTGAATATAATAATGTATTTTGACTTTAAATATTTTTTAATTGTTTGATTTATTCTAGCAGATTAAGATTTTGAATTCTAATTAAAAAAATATAAAGCAAAATAAATATGACATTTTCTGACTTTTTGTATGCTTAATTTAGGTAGTAGTAATGTTGTTTTAATTCTTCTAATTAATACTAAGACAAAAAAAAAGAAGTTTAAAATAACTCTTATAGCAAATCAAATCATATATGTCCTAATTTCTAATCAGTATGGATCCTAATTATTTTTATTAAAAAGTAAAAAAATCCTTATTATTTTTAAATAGTAAACGATTAAAATCTCTAATCAGTTAGAGAATGAAACAAGAGCCAAAACAAGATTACAAATTGTTTAAAAAGTTAATTTATGCTTGTAGAGGATTAGTTTGGAATTCTTCATGATTTCGTTTTTGTTTAAATAGATTTAGCTATGTGTGTTTGTTAGTCTGTTGCCCCCTCTAACGATAAGTCTGTTTGCCAATACGATAATTCAAAAACTAAAAAAAAAAATAAAAGTCATAATACTCATTAAAATTATTTTTGAAACATTTTATAAATTTCCTATATTCATTCTGCCCCTTCGTTCGTCTTTTTACACCGTTTATTACACCGTCTCTTTACACCGAACAATTTTAACTATGGATAGGTCTCTTAAAAAAATTAATTTTGTAGAATTCATTACAGGGATGGGACTTGTCAAAGTTTGAAAAAATCCTATTTTGAAATATATATCTCAGATTCTGTTTAACATTTTCTCAACCTGAAAAAGTTTTATATTAAGTCAATATGAAAATTATTAACATTTTTTTCAATTTAAGAATTAAATATAATGTTATGTGAAAATAAAATTTTATAAATACGTTTTCAGTTGAAATTTTGAAAGAAGAAATATCTTTCAGAATTAGAATGATTTCTTAATTTTAAACTACTCTAACTTAGACATCTGTACATATTTTTGGAAATTAAACGTAAAAATCAAATTATCATGTTGAACATTATATTTTTACATGTTTTTTTTTAAATTTATTTTTTTGTTTTATTTTATATAAATATCTGCCGATATTTTCACGATCCTTTGTCTTAAGGCATGTGGGCCATCTCGGTACAAATATTAAATTATAATAACATATATTTTTTATTTTGTTTACATTATTTTATAATATTTTATATATTATTTTAACCTGACCAGGGTTTGAATCCGAGACCTTTCGCCTGAAAGGCCGGTGACCGGTGGGTTGGTACAGGTATTTAAATATAACTACGCTTTATATTCTTTTTTGATTCCGCGCTTTTGGTTTTAAAACTAGTAAAAAAGTATGATTTTCGAAGTAAGTAAAATGTATTATTAAGTCTTACAAAATATTGAATTTTATTTTTTGAACATGGCAAAATGTCAAATTATTAAAATTTCATTAAAAAAAAAATAAAATGCAAAGTAAAAACAAAACAATTAATATTATTTAAATTAATCTATAATTTAAATTTACCATGAAATAAATTTTAAAATTTAGTACCTCAAAGGTAATCATTATCATAAATTCATCTAAAACTCTCTAAAAAAATGTTTGATGAAAAGTGAAAATAATCTATTAAATTTCTACAAAAAAAAAACAAAAATTAGATAAGTATAATATTAAAAAAGAATATATTAGTATCATAATAACACAGGTTAACATGCATATATTAAAGGTCATATTTAATATTAAAAGAAATTTTTCAACACTTTAATCGTTTAAATTATTTAGAAAATATAATAAAAAAAAAAAACAAAATTCAAATTGGATTAAATCGAACTTATATATCTTTTTATACAGATATGAACGCATATTCAAGGGTATAATAAATTTGCCATTACGTTTGTGATACTTTAAAGGAATCGAGCTAGATATAGACTCAAGTGAAAGGATCGGCTCAGAATCGAATTCTTAGTCGATTAAGCGATGTACGCCCGATCGTCCTTTCGAGCATTCAGTTCAGGTACCTTGCACATCTGGGATGTTAATAAAGCTATGCATCTGAAATCTTACAAAAGATGATTTGATTAAGATGGTGCAACAGGTACGGGTAACTGTCATACAACTCCAAAATTTACAAAAATATATCTCGGTACTTAACATAATTAGTACTAAAACATCTGAAATTTTGTAAAAGATATTCAAGTTTTATGGAAACAGCATATATTATGTTAATACGGATATCTCAGAGTTTCCTTTTGTTTTTAACATTTTTAAAAATATATTTATTGTACGTCTATGCCCTTGAATTGACCATCGACAGATTCAAATTATATTATAACTTTTCAAAGTATTTTTTGAGATAACAAAATAGCATTACAATTTAAAAATTTAGTCCTAGACCCATTAATTATCTTCAGACTTGTTTTATGTAAATTATGTGAGAGTACAATAGTTAATACAATATAGTTCTAAAGTCCTTCTGTTTATTGACATGAACTGATCGCATCGAATAATGATTTTAAGAAAAACATCAATTCTAAGGCATAAATTACAGTTGGCGTCAATTCGATTTTATATATCGTTATTTAATTTTAAACATTTTATTTGGTTTAATCTTTATGTAATTTCAAGATACACTTCATATAGTATAAATCATTATATTCATTTTCTAAATTGTTTAGAAAAAATCTTCTATAGTTGCTTTGATCAACTATTTTTTTACAAAAAATGGTACATACAAAAAATCATATTTTTTTTGTAAGCATCAAAAACATCACTAACATGAAAACTCTTTAAAATTTAATGGAATGATGCATTTCCTTTTCTAAAGATAAAAAACAAAAATGGTTTGTATAAAAAATGGTACGATAATTTAACATTGACTGATTGGCCAAGTGAATCTTTAAAGAGTAATTTTCTTTTTAGTTTTTTTTTTATTTTCTTAAATGAAAATTTCACCAACTCATTATGGGGTGCCTTTAATAATAATTTTTATTTTCATCTTTTCGAATTTGATTTCATCTTTTTTTTTTTTCTTTTTTTCCTAATCTTTTCAGTTCTTATATTTGTGATTATAATTTTTTATTAAGGCTTGTGTTTACAACATAATAATGTTTGCATGATTTACAATATGATGCAGTAATAAAGATTTACAACAATAAAAAATAAAAGAACATTTTAATATTAATTTTGTTCCTGATTAAAATTCACTACAGTGAGCACATTTTTCAATTTTAATTTTGCTTGTTTCTTTAACTCAAACCATTCATTTGTCCATTTATCTGCCCGTACGTTTGAACCGTCTATAAAATTACAAAAGTTTTGTGCCGTTTGTTAAAAGATCTCTTAAGAAAAAGTGTTTAAGCATATTTTCTGTGTTTTTCCAGCCAAACTATAGCTTTCACAAATTTTCAAAAAAACTCTATACCTATTGAAATGATGATATGACAAGTTCCGCTAAATATTTTGTCAATCCAAATTTCTTTATAAGTCAAGACATAGGTGGAGTAAATTTTTGCAATAGACTTTTAAAATTATCATTAGATGAAATCAATATGCTGCAAAATTTTTGATCCTTTCTATCTCGTAAATGCTTAAGGCATTAGAAGTTTAAAGTTTTGAGACGGCTAAAATAGAGTCGAGTGCATAAAACTGAGCTTGAACTTAAACATAACCTTTTCAAATAAAACATATGACTCAAAGAGTAGCATTTGATATGAGTTCAAGCTCAAATTTATACATTCGAATACATTAGGGGTGGTAATCTAGTTTATTTAAAAAAAGTTACGCTTGAACTCGAAGATTTCGTTTGAAAAAGTTAGATTTAACTTCTAGATCAGTTTTACTCATGCGACCCCAGTGTCTCTTGATTTTTCGAAATTTTTTTCAAAATATCTTCTTATATAAAAAGAAAAATTTCAAATTTTAATACAAAAGTATGGTTTTTATTCTCTTTTGCGTTCCTCAAAATCTTTAATGTTACATACTACCGTTATTGTAATTTAAAGAACCATTTATAAACAATTTTTGGAGGGGGGAAATAAAATTTTGGAATGAGAAATAAAGCCTAAATCGCGAAATTTCACATATTAGGCTTTATTTCACAAAGTTAAATAACCCATAATTATTTTTTCAAAATAATGGAATTAAAGCCTAATTTTAATTTAATACTCCAATAATAACATTTTTTAATATTTTTCTTTCTTAATTTAATTCTCATATTTCAGCTTATTGAAGTAATAAAATGTTTTCTGTTTTTTTTTTGGTACATTTGACTCCCTAAGTTCGTCAGTCAGTGTTTCTTCATAATAAAATAATTTCGACAAATTAAACATTAAAAAGTTTCGTTTAAATTCAACATTCAAACTTATTTCACTTTTTAATGTAATAATTTTGTCGAACTTAGTTCAGTTACTAGAGTTGATTAAAAAATCTGGATTGCCTCTTTTTCCGAAATATGAATATACGTAAGTATGCGGGACTCTAAAACAGAAGGGATTTTATAGTTGGTTACAAAATCAGGATTATAACTTTTTCTAGAATATTTATAAATAATTTGAAAAAGCAAATAACTCTGACTTTGAAGCCAATTCTAAAATCTCTTCTAATTACAAAGAATTTGAAATCATGGGGAAAAAAAGTAATGTTTCAGCTTTCCATACAAAAATATTAAATTTTGACTGTTCTTTGTGAAATATAAAAATAAATTTTGTGAAAATTTAGACATTTTTTTATGAAAAACAAAGAAAAATTGTTTTGAAGGAATAAGGGCTGCTACTCCCGCGCCGTTTCGCTCGCGCCCGTGTTATCAGTGCCGTTGTTGTGCGCAGGCGCAGTAGCATAGGCAGCACTTCCTTCAAGGGAAGTGTGAAGGGAGTTGTGAAGGAATCGGCTAAGAGAGAGGCGATGAGTGGCTCGAAAGGGAGGGCGCGAAGAACACAGGGCTGACCACAATATAGAAAATTGTTTGAAACCTGTTAAAAATATTCGGATTTAACAGTTGGCTACAAATTTGTAATTGGAATAATATAATAATAATATAATAATTCTAAAGTGAAATAAGGCCTATAGGCTTTAATTCTCTTTGAAATGAGAAATAAGACCTACCGCGAAATTTTACGAATTAGGCCTTATTTCTCAACTCAAATGTGAAAGAAAGTCTATTAGGTCTTATTGCTCTCGGCTTTATTTCCCCATGCCCAATTTTTTACTTACATCGTCAAGAAAAACAATAAAAAATTCAAATCAAATTTATTAATCATTTTGAACTTTCTTAATTCATTAATTTTATCTTAAATTTGGTATTTCTTGTAATTTAATAATAAATTCTATAAAAATGATCACCTGTTTCAGGTGAAATTAAAAATTTATTTTATAAATGGTATAAAATTATAATCAAAATAACAATATTTACAGATTTTGTTGTCCTAAAAATCTATTATAATTATAAGCATTCTTTAGATTTATATTATAATACTACATAAAAAATAATACATATATACATACATATTAAATATAATTAAAATAGTTTTTTGTTTTTGTTTTTTAGGGAAATTATTTTGATTAAATATGCAACCGGTTTAATAATTGCGGAAATTATTATTTTTTATTATTTGAGAAATATTTGTACTTTCAGAATATTATAAAACTTAAATTGTGCAAAACACCCAATTCCTGTTAAAATTAAAGAAAAGATGAAATATACCTAGATATTAACAAATTCATATTCAACTGTCGATTAAAGAAAAGTAAAAGAATTTAGAGATAAAAATCAGTAGGTAACAAAAAAATATTTATCTATATGATAAATAAAGTGACACGCCACATCCCATTTTATATTTTAATTGAAATAAATCGATGTGAATAAGATAAATGGTAAAAACTAATTATATAATAAGTAGTACTGACAAACCACTAAATACTGATGGTGCCACAAAACCTACAGCACAATATATTTTATTAAAAAAAAAAATATAAAAAATATTTTTATAAAAAAATTCTTACACTCGTAAAATATTTAAATAAAATTATAAAATAATAAAATAATGAAAGTGTAATCAGTTATCTGTAATGGGAATTTAGATTCTCTTTTTGATCACACATATTTTTTTTTTTTGAGTTATGCATGAAAATTGTAAGATAATATTCTTGAGATTGTAATTATTTAATGATTTTCTATAGTTACAAGAATATAACAAATCGTATAAATGATTTTAGCTGTTATGTGGTAAACAAAATTATGTTTTTCGTTCTAAGGAAGTTGAAAATTTTCTAAAGATGACAAGAATACTCACTTGATAGTTCCAAATTGTTACTAACTAAATCCACCTTTTCCCTTTTAGCCAATATAATGGAATGAATTCACTAACTCCTAACACTGTATAGTGTAGGGATGAATAGGACAGTGATGCGAAAATTATGAGTTGGAAAGTGGGACTGTATGGGAACAATGAGTTCGGTTCGCCTATTATTATTATTTCTATGGTGCTAATAGTGACAAAGACATATAGATGTACAACATGCAGTACTATATAACACATTTTTTAATAGGTAGTATATAACTCAACGCAGCTCATGTGTTGCAGTTATTATTATTGGTAATGAATAATATTTGACGTGTTCTTTTGCTTCAGTTCAAGGTCTAGGTCAGCCGTTTCATATGAAAATAAAATTACAACTCAAAACCCACATAATTATCTGGGTTTTATATATAAGTTTCAAAATTTTAGTAAAGTCATTCGTGACAAATTATTGTTTTTAAAAATTTACCTCGTCGTATTCAATTTCGTTCCTTCTTCTGAATTTTATACATCCCAAATTACATAATACTTTCATAAAAAATACTTGCATTAAAAATACTCGTATAGTGAACGTTCAACACAACTAAGGCGTGCCGTTCTTTTTTTTTTTTAAATATTAAGATTGAAAAAATTTACTTTTTCAAAAGTTAAGCAAAATAAATTTATGTTCTTGTCATTATACATGTCATATTATGTCAAATCAATAATGTTGAACTGTCATCCAGAAAATGTACTTACATAATATCGCATAATATCTATAATTTAATTTTTAAAATTAACGATTTAATTGACTCATTATTTGTTTTATTATTAACAAAGATCAAAAACATGTTTTTTTGTAACTTAATAAATAGTTCGTCTTAAAATTATTTCAGTTTCCTGTTTAAAAATATGAATAATACGAAAATCATATTAAGTAGGATATTTTCTAATATATTCTGTAAAACTTTTCTTTAAATTTTTTTTAAATTTTGTAATTAAAATATTTTGAATTATTTGATTTATTTTTATCGGTTAATAAATTAGAACTTTGGTATAATGGGCAGAATTTCTGACGGCAGAAATAATTGAAATTCTTTTGCTGTCATGTCATTCTGTTTATCTTGCGCAGAATTAATCAGAATTTCTGCGCGCTGAATATTTGTCAACAGGTCAGAATGTCAAATAATTCTGAAGGTAATGAATAAATAAATTTGTTTTCTTTTCTATTTTCAATTTTATAATACAAATTGTTAATTTTTAAATTAAAATAATAAATCTTTTCTCACAAAAATGTTTAATTTTTATGAATTTGATTTGTCAAAATCAGCTGGTAGCAGCTGGTAAAAATCATCTGGTAAAAATCTGTATGCATTTTTCAATTTAAAACAATGAAAATTAAACTTAGAACAGATTCAGAAAATCTGAAATTCTGTCGCTCGCTCGCAGAATGGCAGAATGGCATATATTATAATGTAAATTAGCTAATTGAACAGAATTGAAAAGAAAAATTGAACTGAAATTCTGCCATCATTCTGCCTAGTATGCGCCCAGAGAGCCTAGATTTTTGCTTCTGATTTGACTCAATCAATAATATGTGTTTTCTGTCAAAAATTTTTCAAAAATCTATTGTATGTAAAAATTAAATAGTGAAAGGATTTTGACAAATTATATTTATATACAGTAAAATTGCTTTAAATATCAATGTATTATGGTCCCAAGTTAAAATCCCGCTCCGGTCTTATAAAATATTACTCCGGTCTTATAAATTTATATCGTAATAGTTTAAATCATAATAATTAATATTATCGTAATATGAAATACATAAATAAAAATAAATAATTCTTGTACTCGTAAAGCATAATAGATGGCTCACAAATTTAGAATATAATGCAGTTTACAAATAGCTGAGAGCTGAAAATTAGTCAAAAAATAATAAGTGATTTAGTGAATGCTCCTCATATGATTGGAAAGGAAAATAAAAATCGATATAACACAAATTGAAAATTATCGGTATATTGGTAAAAATATTATATTAACAATATAATGGATTAAGTGTAGGTTGGTTTATTGATATAATGGTTGGTCTCATTGGTCGTGATAAAGATCCAAAGTCGCAAGTTAGCTCTATTTTACTACCACTTCTGTTACCACAAGGCTTAAATTAAGATTATATTAGATTTAATTTAAGATCAATTTCAAGGTTTTTATTTCTGCAGGTTGCTAAACCACTAGATTGCTAATCTAGTTGAATTTAGTTTCTACCAGAGTTACTCTTCTACTTCTAGACAGCGGTGGGCATTTATAGATGAAATGGAAGGGTTAAGTGTAAGTTAGAATATATTCTGTTTAAGAATTATTATCTTAAATTCAATTTTATAATATCTATTTGTAATTAATTTTTTTTTTGTTCATACATTCAATATATAAATGTGGTATATGGAGTGCATATTATACAATATATATTATGTACGTTATATAGTATATGTACGTTTCTAACTGATAATGAGGTCATAGTGAAAATTTTTAAAGAAAATAATTACTTTGATTAATGATTCATCATTTATTTCTTTTTTTTTTATAATTATTTGTTGTTGTTTTTTTTTTTTTTATTAAATTGTTAAATTAAAATTTCCGATAGTGTAATTAACAAGGTAGAATGTAAACCAACGGTTTTTAAAAGCGCACATTTCCAAAACTCAATACAAATTGTTTAGAAGTGTGACTTACACAAAAATTTGAAAATTTCATGTAATAAGACAAAAACGTGAAAATAGGACATTTTTGAGATTTTGAGGGGCCGTAAGTCCGGAATCCTATATAACTAAGAAAAGCTGTTAACACACGTAAAAATATATTATTGAAGCTTTAATTTTTATGTCTTGCCGAAGAAAAGTTTTTACAGGTGCCTAAGTTACAGGTGTCTAAAAATAGCAAAATTTCAATTTTTGAGGCGTAATAACTCTTAAAGAGGGGGCGTTACCAAAAAATTTTCTGAGGAAACTTATACTAATTCTAAAAGTTCTTTCTTGTCTCAAAATTTCAGGTTCCTATCTAAAGGGGTGCCGGAGTTATGAAAAAAGAAATTTCATGCAAAATGTGGTTTTCACATAACGGTAAATTTAAATCGTAAATTACAAAATATTACATAATTTTGATATTGTTTTATATAGATAATAAAATTTTTGATCTTCTGGCGGTTTTAGATTGCAAAACTATTACGCAAAGCCCGAGATATATACATCTGAAAATGGAGCTTTTTTACAATTTTGAAGAGCTGCAGCTTTGGAACCCTTTACAACTAAAATAAACCTTTCACACACGTAAAAATATATTATTTTAGCTTTCATTTTCATGTCTTGCCGAAGAAAAATTTTTACAGGTGCCTAAGTTACAGGTGTCTAAAAATAGCTAATTTTCAATTTTTGAGGCGTAATAACTCTTAAAGAGGGGGCGTTACCAAAAAATTTTCTGAGGAAACTTATACTAATTCTAAAAGTTCTTTCTTGTCTCAAAATTTCAGGTTCCTATCTAAAGGGGTGCCGGAGTTATGAAAAAAGAAATTTCATGCAAAATGTGGTTTTCACATAACGGTAAATTTAAATCGTAAATTACATAATATTACATAATTTTGATATTGTTTCATATAGATAATAAAATTTTCGATCTTCTGCCGGTTTTAGATTGCAAAACTATTACGCAGAGCCCGAGATATATACATCTGAAAATGGGGCTTTTTTACAATTTTGAAGAGCTGCCACTTTGGAACCCTTTACAATTAAAATAAACCTTTCACACACGTAAAAATATATTATTGTAGCTTTAATTTTTACATCTTGCAGAAGTAAAATGTGTGCAGGTTCCTAAGTTACAGGTGTTTAAAAATAGCAAATTTTCAATTTTTAAGCCCTAATAGCTCATAAACAGGGGGTGGTCCGAAAAAATTTTCTGAGGAAACTTATACTAATTCTAAAAGTTCTTTCTTGCCTCAAAATTTCAAGCTTGTATCTAGAAGCGTGCCGGAGTTATGAAAGTAGAAAAATCATGCAAAATTTGGTTTTCACATAACGGTAAATTTAAATACTAAATTTAAAAAAATTGTATAATTTTGATATTAATTTACAAAGATAAAAGAAATACCTGTCGAATGACGTTTTCAGATTGAAAAAATCTTAAGCAGAACATAAGATATATGCATTTAAAAATAGGGCTTTTTCAAAGTTTGAGGGGGTGTAGCTCCGTAATGGGGGGGGCTACATGAAAAAGTTGTTCCACAAAATTATTTTTTTTATAAGACCTACCTATGGTTAAAATTTTTTTTCTCTATCTTTAACGGTGTAGAAGTTTTGTAAACAGACGGACGGACGGACGGACGGACGGACGGACGGACGGACGGACAGAGTGAAACTAATAAGCACATTTTTTCAAAATTTTTTTGGAAATGTGCTAAAAAGCCGTCAATTAGTTCTGTTTAATTTGTCAATCATTATAATACAAAAAAAAAAATAAAATTATTTTGTTAATTATAAAAAAAGATTTAAAATTTTTTATTATCATTTCACCTATAGCATTCGTTTTCATCTTTTTCAACTTTATATACATATATTATAGGTAACAAAATATCTATACTTTTTACATAACTGATTACATTGATTTTTTATTAAGTAAAAGTGAAACCAAATCTCGAATGAAATTTTTTAAAATTTTAAATTCAATGCCTATATACATATATTTTTTCTAACAAAAAAATTAACATGTGTTTATTTCTAATAGAAATTTAATTGTTAATGTGTCAGTATCTGATATTTCATTTTTTTATTTAATTTAAAAGTAATTATTAACATAAGGCAGAATGAAAAGTAATGGTTTGTAAAAGCCCACATTTTTCAAAAGACAATAGTAACAGTTTAGAATACTGTGATTTGCACAAAAATTTGTAATTTTCCTTCTCGTTTTTACAAATATAAGAAAAAATGTGAAAAATAAACAGACACTTTCTTTAATTTTAAGAAAATCCTAAAATTAGTACAGATTCTTAAACTAGCAAAATTTTAATTTTTAACCCCCAATTGTAATTAAATAGTGAGTGGTATAAACAAACGTCCATGCTAATTTATGCTAATTTTTCGCTCAAAATTTGAAGGCTCTATCTAAAAGTGTTGCGGAGATATGATCAAAGAAAAATCTTATAAAATTTTCTTTTCATAACACCACATAACAGTAAATTTAAATACTAAATTTGAAAAAATTGTGTAATTTTGATATTTATAGGTATTTATAAAGGTCCAAAAAAAAAAAAAATCCTGTCGTTTGGCATTTTTAGATTAGAAAATTGTTAAGTAGAACCTGAGATATATACGTTTAAAAATAGAACTTTTTCAAATTATGAGGGACTGTTTCTCTGTCACGAGTAGGACTACAGAAGAAAGATGTTATACAACAATAATTTTTTTTTAAGATAATGTTTCATAGTTAATTTCATTGTTCTATCTTAAACAGGTGTTCTAACACCCAAACAAACGAACTAAGTAAAACGGACTGAGTAAAATATCCAGAAAGAAGGGCGAACCGTCTGTCCGGGCAGACCGAAACTAATAGGAAACCTTTTTTTTTCATCTAGTGAATATTTTATGAATACTATTTTTTGATTCAAATAGAAAATATTAAATTTCTTACAGAAAATTAAACGGATGCGAATTTATTCGAAAGATACAAAAAAAAAAAAAAATTTTTTAGGTATAGGCACAATAAAAATGTAAATAATGAACTTTAATTTAGAATATGAACCTAAAAATTTTTATGGGTTAAATTAACTTACGGAATTGTATAAAATTCAAATAAACTTATATTATCTATTTATTTCAATAACTTCTTCTAAATAATAATTGCACTGTAATAAAATTGTTTTAATTTGCTTACAAGCTAAATAATAGTAACGTGGGAATTAGTTTGTTAATTTAAAAAAAGAGTATTTCATGTAATAAAATTGCACATGATATGAGTAATATAATTTTTGCATTTCTTTCATACATATTCGGTATCATAAAATTAACTTACGATAAATAGAATTTTTAATATTGGAAAAACTTTAGAAAAAAATGTTCTTATTTCTAACACTATGTCCGTTTGGAAAGTTATTTTTACAAAATTTCTACACAGTTTCAGATAAACCAATAAAATTTTGAATTAAGAAAAATCTTATTAATTTTGTAAAAGAACATTTAATGTTCAGATGTACAGTTGTACAGATAAAAAGAGATGCAAAAATATAAAGTCATTCGGTATAATTTCTATATTATTTTATGGATGTACTTCAGCCGGTTGTAAATATAACGGTTTAAATGAAATACTACGAAAAGTTAAGAAAAGTTTGTAATACATTTTCCGACCACTAGATGGTGACATCGGTTCTAATAGCATATTCATTCAGAAACTTGGAGATATAAAGTAGTGTTATTCGATGCCGTCATCCTAATAACTCGTAGCCCCTTTGCGGAAGTTTATCCTACTTTATATCTTATTATTTCATTTCATGAACAAATGAACATTTTGACAAGAAGAGTTTGAAAATTATTCTAAAAATGTTGAATTAATTTTGATATGATTGGGTGACTCACAAACTATGGCAATACTTTTTTAATACTAAATATTATATAAAAATTACTTTAGTGACCCGATTGAGGCACTTGTAATTCCATTAACATATGAAGGTATTGTACAAGAAGTATATCAATCGGTGCAATTCACTATTATCCATGATGTGAATTATGTTGACAGCTACTATTCAGATTTCTTATTCACATATAAAAAGTAAATATTTTGGAATAAACTAATTTTTATTGCCTTAAGGTTCAGGATAATTATATATGGAGCAAGAAAACACGACATTACAAAAACAATTCATATCTTTTAAGCAAAATATGCTCCATTGGTAAAAAAATGAGCTGGTTAGAACAAAAATACCCGCTATGTTTCCGTTCAGAAAATATAAAACAAGATAAAAGAAATATTGAAGACATCATTAGAAATATCTTGTTTCAACTAACCTATAGAAGATCTGGGCTTCACCTAAAAGACCTAGAAAAACTAGACCTTAATTAACTTGGGAGAGTACTTTGATGTTAAAAAATTAAAAAATAACGTATGAAGCAAAACAAAGTCAGTAAATGATGTGTAAACGGCATTTTTTAGTTATCTAGGATCATTTATGCTAAAACAATTCGTAATTCTGACCATTTTGCAAATGTGCAAATATAAAAATCTTTGATTCTATATACCGTCTTGATTTTTATTTCATTTAACACTTAACATTTTTTTCATAATACAAAACATAAAAATAACTGAAAATAATATTGATTTTCACTTTTTTTTAATTGAAAAACTATTTGCAAATGCAAAATAATTTGTAAATTAATATTTTCTTTATTCAACGCAATCATCTGACGATTTACCATTTTAAAATCAGCTGTTTAATAAATATTGGTGAATTGACATAAGAAGTGGGAAAAATACGAAATTTAATGATCGTATAAAAGCTACTTGTAAATATGATGGCAAAAATTTCAAACATAAAATAATATCAAATTTAAAAACATTTTTTAATTAATGCCAAAATATTTATCTATTACTAAATTAAATTTCTAATCTAAACTTTAACCAATTGACTGTATTTAAATTTTTACAAGACAAAACAATAAACTTATCAAGTACATATATATGTATGTATATAATATACGTACAAGAGTTCATCCTCAAATAATGTTAAAAATTATTAAAATGTTTTCTACAAATTTTTTTTATCTTGTTTAAATATCTAACAAAATTGATTTTAATTGATTTTATATTTTCTTTTCTTTGCGAAATCTAAAAGTTACAAACATTTTTTTTTTTTTTTAGTTTATTCACCTTTTATAAAATTTAAATAAAGACAAAAAAAAAAAATATTTTTAAACAGTGAATTATAATATCAATATTATAAGAAAGAAAAGAAAAATTAATTTAATAATTTTTTTTCCTCCCGTTAATATGGCGAAAGTAAAATATATATAGTTAATTCTTTTTTTTCCCTAAACTATTAATGTGGCATAACAAGAAAACAATAAATAAAATTAAATAAAAAATAGAAAATCTTAGTTTATTTTTATTTCTTTTTTTTCTTTAAGCACGTGTAGTGACTATAGTAAAGATTTTATATTCATTTTCTTTTCAACAAAAAAAAAAAAACAAAAAGAAAAAAACAACAAAAAATAAAAATTAAGCGCCCCCCCGAGATATTTTGTTTTTTTTTTACATTTTGTCAAATCACATATAGATGGTACTCATGTTATTCCTTTTCGTAACTTGCGATATATCAAGTGTAACATGTTTAACTCATCTTCTAAAAATGTTTCTATGTATATACCTATATCTATACATTTATATAATATTATATACAGTTATTTTTTTTTTAATTTGTATCTTTTTCTTTCGTTCACGGTGTCGTTGTCCAAAAAAACTAAAAAAAAAAACAAAAACTCCTAAAAATCACTTTCACTTTATTTTTTGTCAAAAAATTCACAAAAATATTCAATACTAAATAGTATAATGAAAGAAAAAAACATCTTACATCTTAAAATATACAAAATGTTAAACAAAAAGGAAAATTGAAAAAAAAAAAAAAAACAAATGACTACTAAAACACAGCAGATGCGCTTCCAAAACCAAAAAAAATGCTACCAAAATAATAAGTGAACAAATGAACGACGCCTAAAACGTAAATTTTGTTATTATTGTTTTTATTTTTTTTTTGTAGATTCTTCATAAAAAGTAAAATTTTTGCCGCTTTTTTTCTTTGACTTTTTATATATGTATTCTCTAATTTTGAGAACAGATAAATATTCAATGAAATATAACCTCTTAAGGCTAAAAAGAAGTAAAACAAAAAATTTAATCTGTGATTCTCAATTTTTACTTAATTGGCAATTGTAAAACATTCTTTTTTAGCACATTTCCAAAAAATTTTGAAAAAATGTGCCTATTAGTTTCACTCTGTCCGTCCGTCTGTCCATTTGTTTACAAAACTTCTACTTCTACACAGTGCCAATAATTTTCAGGTCATTAGTGCTTTAGTCTTTTATTAAAATTATGCATTATGCATTTATAAATTTATAATTTATAAATTATAAAATAAAAAAAAAAATTAAATTCATTTACTTTATTAATTTAAATAAATATTATTGAATTAAATTATCTTAAATTTGGCATTTATTTTCTCCTTTCTACTCCTATTAAAAGCAGTGTATTTTCTGTAATCAATAGTTTTACTAAGCCATTGATTGCTCACCTAAATGATTTTATTTGTGCGCCATCTTTTATCTTATACAAGAATTGGTATAATTTTAGAATAATACAGAGTGGGCTAACTTGGGCTGACTGATTTGAAATGCTTATAATTTTTTTACTTGTTCACCCTATACATAAATAAAATTTAAAGTACGTATATTAATTTGAATCGGATTAACTATTAAAATTGATTCAGCCAATGGTGTAGTCGTTCAGACAATTGTCTTGATTTGAAAGGTTTCGAGTTCATGGCAGATTCTTATAGTTTCATGGCAATCCTGGCATATAGATTAATAAAAAATAATACAAATTTCTTTAATGATATATAATTAGTATAATTAAATAAAAAATAAGTATTTATATATATATATATATATATACAAATATCTTATAATTAATATCATATTATAAACATATAATAAAATAATAATAACTCTTGTATAATACAATAGAGTGGGTAAAAATAAAGAAATATTTACGTTCCATAGTATTATACAATGGCTACAGCCAACTAATTAACGGCTTAATAAAATTAACGATTCCAGAAACTGAAGCTTAGCCACCTATGATAAATAAATTACATAGTGTATTCCCAATGTTCTTTAGGAGTGGAGAGGAAAAAAAACTATTACAATAGAATTAATTAAAGCTTATCATTTTTAAATGGGTTATTTCTTGTGGGATGTGATATCCTCAAAAGACATTAATAAATTCAGGATAATTGATATGTGAGAATTTTATTCATTAGGTCCGATTTCTCATTCCCCAAGCTAGCTAGAATAATATCATGAACCTTTAAATGTTTTAAACGCTATAAGAAGTAATTATTTTTCAAAAAAAGTTTTTCATATTTATTTTCTTTGAAATTCATTTTTAAATTTTTTTTTATCAAATGTTAATTTTTTATGAATTCTATTTTTAAAGAGTATAATTTTTCTCTAAAGTTTAAAAACATTTTATTGAGTGCGTGTCTTATAAGAGCTTAAAATAATAAAATATGCAAATTTTGTTATAAGTTTTGAATAGTAGATTAAAGATATTTTAAAGAAGAAAACATAATATACGCAATGAATTTTTTAATTTTTGAAATAATTTTTTTTTTTTTTTTGCATTTATTAAAGTGAAAGTAATAAATTTATCAAATTTTTATCTATTGAAATAAATTGGATTAATTATTAATAATATATTTTAATATAGTAAAACGTTAGATTATAGTTGTAACATTTTTCAAACAGGCGATATGTAATTAATTAATAAATAATCGATTAATTGTCAATTTGGTTAAATCTGATATTTTTACATCAATCTTTTCATAATTAATTGCCTAAAATAACTAATAATATTTACCAATCAATTTTTACTCAATTTTCATGATATTAGGCTCAATTTTAAATACATAGTTTAATTATTATTAATCCAGTCAATATTTTATTTTAATTGTGATATTTTAATTTTCTACCAAGTGAAAAGCAGCTTGATTAAGATGCGAATAACTGAAACGAAATCTTGTAAAATTTCTGCAGCACCACTGCAGAAGATTCTTTTACTTCATTATACATTTCAATGAAAATTAAATTCAAGTTACATATTTTAATATACAACAGGATAAAAATATTGCAGTCAATCATGTGATCTTCTACAACTTTGTGATATTCGAAAGACAAGTTTAAAAAAAAATAATATTTGGTTTCGTGCAAAATCAGTTTGGAACATAATATAGATTAAGATTAATAAGTACAAAGATTTAATCCAACATGAAACGATAAACCACTTAACAAAAGTACAAAGATATAGTAGAGGGCGTTAGTGTCAAATTAAAAGAAGAAGAAATAAAAGTTGGAATTAACAGAAAATTTTAAGTTCTTAGTTGGAGTTGTAATTGAATTAATCGGAAAATTTTTCTGTTTCTTAAAATTCTGCCATATTGCTTAAGAAACATTGCATTTTTTAAAACAAATAATACGCAGAGTAAAGCACAGAAATTATTAATGACAGTTGAAATTTTAATAAAATAATTTCATTGACAAAAGTTAATATTAAGAAAAATTTTTAGAGGTTTGAAAAAAGTTATATTTAGTTATTAAACATTCAAATTTTAACCATAGCTAATTTATAATGTGTTCCCAAAAAATTCCATTTGCTTAGTAGTGTATGCGCATAATATTAAAATTTATATTATTATATTATCAGGTAAATTGCAGTTAAATCTTTGAGTTGGATATTGTTTTATTACTAACGCCATATTTTTATTTTATTTTTTTCTTCTAAATATAAAAGAAAAAAAAATCTTTAATTCTTTAAAAATTAGGTTCCAAATTATTTTTGAACTATAAAATCTGTCTGTAAATAAACAAAAACTTTGTAAGAAAAAAAGTACTTATGCAGAAAGTTTAGTCAAATCCAAAAATTTATTAAAATACTGAAAAAATGGTTCTTATAGTAATCAATTCATTTTCAAAATTAATCAATAATCACATACCAATAAAATAATTGAGAATCACTGTATTACCTATTAAAAAAAAATTACAATAATCTAACCGCTTAGATATTTTTAGTTCAAAGTCAATGACATCTAAAAAAAAATAATATAACAGTTAAACAGTCAAATAAAAATAGCAAAATCAAAAAAAAAAAAGAAACAAAAAAAAACAACAAAAAAAGAAATTTAACGATGAGCAAAAGATTTAAGATTTGATTGCGAAAATAATAAGAAAAGTAAAAATAAAATACAATAAATTCTTCGATGACGATGATAATGATTTTTTGTTCATCATCATAGAAATAATAATAATGATGATGATTTTTCCAAAAAGAAAAATTGAAAATGGCTAAAAGAAAGTTATTGTGGAGGATTAATGAATTTCCTTTAAGAAACAAAAAAAAATAAAAAAACAAAACATTTTATTTCTTTTTAAATATTTAAAAATAATCTTAAGATACTTTTTTTTTTTTTTATATGATTGTTATATAATAAAATAATATTATAATAAAAACGAAAATGATTTAAAAAACATAAAAAAAAAAACAAAAATAACTATCGTGACCTTTGTTTATGTATTAAATAAAAAAAAAAAAAAAAGCATTCTAAAGTTTTTCTTGTATCTTATAAATAAATTTTAATTTTTCCTTGATGCTCATAATTTCTTTTACCATTATTTATTCAAAGATTTTTTGTATTATTGTTGATATTTTTTTATTTTATTTTTTTTTTTTAATCTTCTATTTGTGACTTTCTCCAATTTTCCTCGATAGTTTTGTAACTCCAACATCACAATTATTATTTTGTAAAATTGTAATTTCTTGCCCATGACATTTTCTTTTCAAAGAAAAATATTCTCTTTTAAAACATTATAAAAACAATTACTGAAAGTTTCTATATGAATAGAAAATTTTAAGTTATTGTATTTTCAAGATTGTTTTTTCTTTTTTCTGTTTTTTTTTCCCAGTTTTCTCATCTAAAGATTAATATTTTGTGTTGTCATATTATTTTGTCATAACAAATTGTAATTATTTTAAAAAATTATATTTAAATGTTGATTTTTCAAAGGTTAAAGATATTAAGGATAATAATAGATCGCTAAGGAATAAGATAGATCATGTAATTGAAATAAGTAAATAAAATATTTGATGAAAATTTAATTTGTAAGTTTGTGTATAAAAAAAGATTAAATGATATACTGTATAAGATTAAATTTTAATTCGATTTTTTTTTATATAAAAATTATGAATAAAACACGACTTCCTTCTTAGATTGTCACTTTATTGTCACTTGTCACACTTTATTTATTAATTTAAGATTAGAAAAAATACATGGTTAGATGTTTACAACAATTATTTTCTTAAAACAATATTTTTTTTTAATACATGTATATATATTAGGAATGGGTGTGTGTTTAAAACAATGCATTTTGATCATACGATTTTAGGAATCTATGCAATATAGTATTTTATTTATTCATACGATTTATTTTTTATTTATATAGCTTATAAATTCAAGTATTATATTAGATTATATTACAATATTATGGTGTTTGCAATTGTAAGATAATATAACGTTATATGATTAGATAAGATCATATAACAAATTTACTTGAATTCGAATTAAAATTTAATCTTATACTTTAATCTTTTATAATATAAAATAAAAACAACATATGTATACAACTTAAAGCACAAATTTAAGTCATAAAATAAGATTTTCAATAAATTGATTACACCGGTGACCGGAATCTTAAAATACAATATTTCGGGCTAGATTAAATTTGCTAGACTTCTAGGGGTTAAAAATATAAATGAAGCAATTCTGGTTTAACATGTGCTTTAAAAAAATTAATTACGCGTAATATTGAAAACCTTGACATCTAATATTTTTTAAAATTTAAATATAATTTTTAAGATTGATTCCCATTACAACGGCACATCCATTAAAATATTTTTCCTTTCCAACTAAATAGTCGTCACATCATCATTGCATTATATAATTAAAAACCTTTTGAACAATGACGCATTGCATAAGTCACCGTTATTTCAGATGAAATTACTTAGTTTCAAACTCTGATCAGATCAAAATAATACAAATAAAATGAATAATATAAATTAATTAAACATCATTCTAATTTTTTAGCCAAAACAAATGCAAGCGAAACCTTCAATACGATTTTTGACAGTTGAAAGAAGTCATATAAATATTGCAAATATTTGAAGCCCAAATTTTGTTAGGATCGTTCCAGTGCAAAAATGCATAAATTTTTTTTTCAACCTACAAAATATTTGCGCCAACTATGGTGAATACCCCCCTAATATAATTGTTAATTAATATTTGTACACCAACCACACCTAAACAGAAAAGGCTGATTTAGTTCCTCATCAAATGTATGGGGTGGAGGGTGAAGCCCTTTCAGTTAAAAAGAAGAATAAAAATTTATAAGTGACTTTACAATTCTTCCTTTTTTATCTATTGTTAACCTTAGATAGTCCTTATGAGATTATGGGATAATGGTAAATATAATTATAAATAATAATTATAAATATAATTAATATAATTCTAATCTAATATCTGGATTTAAAATATTAAATAAATTAATAAATAAAATTTTTAAATAAATACAAATTTGTTGAAAATTGGCGTTTAAAACTTTTTTAATTTTTTTTTTGTATATTTTATTATGATTTTATTATCATTGCAATAAATTGGTAAATTTTTTTTTTTTAGAAATATACAAACTATTTATAGATTATTTATTATTATAACTACCATAAAATAATTATTTGGAAAGCACATTAAAATATAAAATGACGAGATATGCAATTAAATAAAAATATAAATCCTATATGATTATACAAAACCGATTTGCAATCGTACAAAATAATAATAAGTAATCTGATTATGAATCATTTGAATGGATGCTGTTTATGTATATATATATATATATAACTAACTATACATTACATATAAATACATAATATGTTGATGTTCTGAACTATTTTTATATATTTTGAGAGTGGACATTTTTATTCACCTAAACAACGTTCTATACTCTATAGAATCACTAAATATTCTAACGGCTAACTAAGGAAAGACTATGTCATTTAAATGTCATTTTAATGTCAGAGAAATAAAATACAGTAAAATGGTAATACAGCCAACTTGCAAAAAATGCAATTAAACGACACTACAGGCAATATGAAAATGACGACATGATGAAAAAACGACACTACAGGCAATGAAATAAAGGCATATGATACGCTCCCTTCTATAACTGGTGAATATTTTGAATATAGAAAATTATTTACCAGTCCCTAGTAAGTAAATACAACACATCGAAAATCAAGTTATAGATGCTCAGCCATCCATACGTAAACAAAAATGAATAAAATTTGTCTGCTTTGTGTACAATAAAGGACTTTCTTTTGGTTGTTTTGGTGAGTTTCATAAAAAAAATATTGATTTTCCATGCCACAATTACAAAAGCACAAAATATTTTATAAAATATAAAATTTTACTTATACATTTTTCCGTAAATATAAAATAAGCCGTAGGAAAATTCCAAATGTACTTTTAAAAATATATATTTATTACTCGCTTTTATGAAAAATAATTTATTTTTTTGGAAATTATGAAATTACTACGAATAAAAATTATTTACTATGTAAATGGATGAATTTGATTTAATTGACTTAATTTGAAATATCTAATATTAAAAATAAATTTCACTAAAATAATTTATTCTTTTATTTGTTTTCGATTTTACTTATTTTTCATTTTGTGATAATGAAAATCAATACTTTGACATATAGTCAGTCCCATACTAAATAAAAATATTGATAATGTGTCATAGTATAACAAAAAAGAGAAAAACCTTCATAAGACTAACCATTTGAAATTTTTGCATCATAGATCTGCACTGAGAAATGATATAATTAATCAGCGACCCTAAGTTTGCCAATAAAAACTCCGTAGAGAAATGGTTAAAATTCCAATGCACCAATGCATCGTTGTGCCTTCTCTTGACTTAATATCCTATATTATATTACTTTTTGTCCTTAAGTAAAGAATCATAAATCTTAAATTTAAAATCTTTAAGATCTTATTAATTTAGTTATAAAAAATTTTTACTATATATTAAAGGTTATAGAAAAGGTTTACTATAATATAGTAATAGTAAAAGGTGTTACTATATCTTAGTTGAAATTTGTATATGAAGATACATTTTATTGTTATGTTGTTCTTGATGTTCTATACTAACAGGGATTAATCATTCATTATTTATGGCTTGTTTTTAAGTCAAAGAAAAAAACAGCCTGCATTGGTTTTCAAAGAGCAATGATAGTTAAATAATTAGCTCTCTTATAGATATTATGATTGATGGGGTGTTTATGTATTATAGTTTACTCAAAATAATCTTTTTTTGTTAAGAATAGTACAATACAATCACGAACTCATTATACTGTTATTGTTATAAAACTATTTGATTGTTTGATTTTTCCAATTTGTAAAGCTATAGCTAATATAATCTAAAGAAGATCACCATATCCTAAGATGTTTCACAAATCTATTATCACATTATAAAATAACTTAGGAGACATTCATTCATTCCGGAACATTCAATGTGAAACATCTTAGGAGATTCTATATATATTATAAAGAAAATATTCTTCATCCGTTTCCGTATATTAATAAATTATTATGAAATTGTTTGTAATTTGATGGTGAAATCAAACTATAATGAAGAAATTAATAAAAATCATTTTTAAAGTTCAATATCTTTTTATTTACAATTTACCTTAAATTTTATTTTATTTTTTTTTTATTATTTAAGATCATTAGATTACTTTCTTTAACATAATTTCGTTTTTCTTTTTAAAATTGTAAGTGTGAAAAACTAAATTTAAAAAACAAAAAAAAAACAAAATTTTAAATTACAGTTGGTATATTATAATTATTACAATTCTTAAAACAGTTGGTTGACACGTTTTTATTTAACATCTAAATAAAAACCACTGTAATACATGATCATAAAAAATAATAGCAATAAAATTTAGACCAACCACATGGTAATTTCTCCATTTGTTATTTTTATACTTTCTTTTAATACCAAAAAAAAAACAAAAAAAAAAAAAAAAATAGATGACTACATTATAATTGTACAGATAGATGGCGTGTAGTGTAATTGTAAAAATTTTATATTAAACTACATTATAACTGGTATCCAATCAAATCTAAATATTTTTTCCTATTGTTTTAAGATATTTGTTAAAATTATAGTGTAGAATTAAAAATAGAATTTAATGGTCAAAAACAAAAAAAAAACTTATTTAGGTATACCGAAATATTTTTTGGAAACAATATTATGACGTATATTATAATAATAAAAATATTACATATATTTCTAAACAAATTGTTAGGCAGAAACTGTGGACCAGTAACTAGTATTCGTGTCATAAAGCCATATGGTGTTATGTCTCATTCGATTAAAAATACTTTAAAAGAACAACTATTAAACTCTAGAATCCAACTCTAAAATCCCTTCTAATTCAGAAACTCGCATATACATATATGTAAAATGTAAATACTCTGAAAAAGGGAAAATATCCTGATTTTATAACCAACTCTAAAATCCCTCCCTGATTTTTTAACCAACTCTAAAATATCTTTCAGTCAAAATCTCGCATATACATATATATATAAAGATTTTGGAAAAGGGGAAATACCCTTATTTTGTAACCAACTATAAAAACCCTCCACAATATCACATAAATTATTCAATATTTTCAAAACGTTTCAAACAATTTTCTATCAGCCTCGTGGCGGCCATCGCGGCTCTTTCTTCGAGCCACTCTTCACCCCTTTCCTTAACAAATCCTTTTACATTTTTCTTAAAGGATTGCGACTTGGGACTTTCTGGAAGGATTGGGAAGGATTGGGACGCTTCTGTGGCGCGCGGGCGAACTTGGATTCAGCAGTCCTCATTCCTTATTTTTTTTTGTTTTTCATAAAAATATCTAAATTTTCACAAAATTTATTATTATTTTTCACAGTCAGAATTTAATATTTTTCATATGAAAATCTGGAACCGCTCTTTTTTTTACACATATGATTTCAAATTCTTTGTTCTGTAAAAATAAGTTACAAAAATTATTACAAAATAAAGGTTTCCCTTTTCCGGTTCTGCCTTTATATTTATCTATTTGGAGGAATTTTTTAGTTGTTTCCGAAACCAGGGTTAACGCTTTTTCCAGAGTGTTTATATACATATATTCTGGAAAAAGCGAATATCCTGATTTTGTAAACAACTCTAAAATCTTTCCTAAGTATTTTGCAAACATTTTTCAACATCAATCAAACAAGAATTATACAAAAAAAATTATATTTGAATCAGAGAATAATTTAATTATTCCTTTATGTCACATAATGTTTTCTAATAATATGGCCTTATGACCATTGAAATGAGTCATAAAGTGGTTTCCAAATAACGAATAATCTACGAATAATAACGAAATATCTATGAATAAGTACATGTAAATTCTACTATCGCTCCAACAAGGAAATTTTTTCATAAGATTTTACTGAATTTCGATATTTTTGACTCTTCTGGATACGAAAAAATCATTTACTGTAACATGTCAAATTTCGAGGAAGAGTCTTAAATAAAAAAAGAGACTTTTATTTAAAATAAAGATCAAGGCCACAACAATTTAAAAATCTTTTGATGAACAGATTATCAAACTTTTTTTTATTATTGGAAAGATATGGAAATGAAAGCTAAAAAAATTGATTTACAAGAGTTCTACAGCTCAAATATCGTTAATAAATTTCTTTTCGATTTTATAAACTTCCAATCTTCGACTATTTTGATCAATATTTATCAGTCAAAATAATTATTTTAAAGGAAATTTGTGATTATGTACAATATTGATAACCAGATTAATCTCTTTAGTCGAAACGTAAACAATTTAAAGCCGTTGGTTACTTGACTGTAGCTATTTGTCAAATACAATTATTATATTTGTGCTTCATCTATTAGCTTTTACATTTATTATGATACGATGTATAGATTATACGATGTAAATTCTTACGATATAAATCACTAATATTCAATATGATTTGACTGGGGTTTGAATCCAAGATCTTTCGATTGAAAGGCCAGCGACTTAATCACTATCCAATTGGTCAGTTTACCCTGTTTATTTTTTGTAGTTTTTTTTTAAATTTAAATAAGATATAATATAACAAATAAAATAAAAAAATATTTTAATTTTAATCAAAGCAATTATAAATCAATCAATACTTCCTCTTTAGGTGACTTATCCTATTGCACGTTTTTAATAGTTTTGCGTAGGTACCATTATTTAGTAAAGTGTTGATCGCAACAAAAATTGGGTTGTGTTTCAATATTAATATTTCTTAACTACAAAAGTTGTTGAAAAGACTTCTTCCATTGGGCCGTTCTCTATTATTAAATCTAAATATTATTTAATTGTTTATTTAATTCTTTTTTTTTTGTGGTTGGTATTGGCAATTATCCCTGATTTTAAATGTGCTTAAATTGATCTTCAATTTAAATATATTTTATTTATTTTTAAATAATTGACTTAAACCAATGGTAAAAAAAACTTAAAACAAATGGTAAAAATAAAAAATAATAAAAAAAAAATAATTATCTAACGTTAACCGATGAATAAAAAAGTAATAATATTGTTTTTGTGATTTATCGTAACACTGTTTCAACACAATGTACAAAATGTCTAATAAAACCTTTAAAATGTTTTAGCATACTTCAAAGTTTTAGTATAATTTAAAAGTTAAATACAAGAGAAAGAAATCCACCTCCAATTCAGTACAAGAAAAAAAACTAATCTCATGCACATAAAAAAGCGGAACATAAAAACAACCAAGAGTAAATCGATTATGAAAACTAATAAAGAAGATTATAGAAGTACAAAAACTTGCACAAAAATGTTGGCGTTGTCATAGTAACAATAGAACGGAAAATTATACATATTTCCATTTTTTTTTTAGTGTATTTTCCTGTCACGTAAATGTGACAAGCAAATTACACAGCCTTTCCATTTCAAGCGTGGCTGTAAATGTCGTAAGGAGGAATTATTCTTACGACGTGTGTGATATTACTAACTCACATTCCCTCGGTGTTTACAGCGTATTTTATAAGCTCTTACCCATTAGGGCACCAAAGCCAGAGAAATGCATTAAATAAAAAAAAAAAAAAAGATATTGAAAACAATTATATCTAATTTAATTTTTGAAATTTATGGTACTATAACCTTATGATTAGACAGTAGATCAAACTTTACATTTTTTTTTGAATTGTAAATAATTTTAACTAAGATAAAAGTAAGGCAAAATACAGGCAAAAAAGAAATAAATAATGTAAAATAAAAAACTGAAAAATTAAATAAAATGAATGGAACACAAATGAAACATTAAAGAGGAACATCTTCTTGAGAAAGAAAAAAAAATAAAACTTAAGAGAAAAAAAAACACAAAACTTTAATAATAATTATTTGTTTAAGCAGAGATTTGTAAAAGTGATTTAAACTATTAATTTATTTTTTTTTATTTTAGGTATTTATTTGATTGATTTGGTTAATTTTTTTTTAGATAAAAACGAGGAAGAGTGCAGTAGAGTAGACTGTGTCAACTCTGGGATACCCGTATGAACGTAATATATCCTGTTTCTATAAAACTTGATCATCTTTTAAAAACATTCAGAGTTTTAGTACCGAACTACAGAGATATATTTATGTAAATTGTGGAGTTGTATGATAGCTACCCGAATCTATTGCGCCTAGCTTCATTAAGTTCCAAGAAATGCAAAAAGCCTGAACCGGCTGCTTTAGACCATTCAAATTTTACAAAAGTTTTTGGCATGCAACTCGACACTTTTTCACTAAATTTCAGATAGCTAGCTTCAATAGACACTGAATTATTTTCATTTAAAAAGAGAAGTTGTATGGCAACTATCCGAACCTGTCATATCATCACAACAAAATTTTACAGAAGTTGTTGCCATAAAACTCGATCATCATTTGCAAAATTTCAGATACCTAGATTGAATAGACACTGGGTTATTTCCATTTAAAGAAAGAAGTTGTATGGCAGCTACTCGAACCCGGCGGCCGAAAATGCTGGAGTTAAATAGCAAAACTAACAATTTTGTAAAAGTGACGTAAAAAAAATTTCAGCCTCCTAACTCCTTTATTTTTTGAGTTATCGTGCGGACGGACACTGAGTTATTTTCATTTAAAAAGAGAAGTTGTGTGGCAGCTACCCGAACCCGTCGCACCACCACAACCAAATTTTGCAGAAGTTGTTGCCATAAAACTTGAACATCATTCGCAAAATTGCAGATACTTAGATTGAACAGACACTGGGTTATTTCCATTTAAAGAAAGACCTTGTATGGCAGCTACTCGAACCCGGCGGCCGAAAATGCTGGAGTTAAATAGTAAAACTAACAATTTTGTAAAAGTGAAGTAAAAAAAATTTCAGCCTCCTAACTCCTTTATTTTTTGAGTTATCGTGCGGACGGACACTGAGTTATTTTCATTTAAAAAGAGAAGTTGTATGGCAGCTACCCGAACCCGTCGCACCACCACAACCAAATTTTGCAGAAGTTGTTGCCATAAAACTCGATCATCATTTGGCAAAATTTCAGATACCTAGATTGAATAGACACTGGGTTATTTCCATTTAAAGAAAGAAGTTGTATGGCAGCTACTCGAACCTGGCGGCCGAAAATGCTGGAGTTAAATAGCAAAACTAACAATTTTGTAAAAGTGACGTAAAAAAAATTTCAGCCTCCTAACTCCTTTATTTTTTGAGTTATCGTTCGGACGGACACTGAGTTATTTTCATTTAAAAAGAGAAGTTGTATGGCAGCTACCCGAACCCGTTGCACCACCACAACCAAATTTTGAAGAAGTTGTTGCCATAAAACTTGATCATCATTTGCAAAATTTCAGATACCTAGATTGAATAGACACTGGGTTATTTCCATTTAAAGAAAGAAGTTGTATGGCAGCTACTCGAACCCGGCGGCCGAAAATGCTGGAGTTAAATAGCAGAACTAACAATTTTGTAAAAGTGACGTAAAAAAATTTTCAGCCTCCTAACTCCTTTATTTTTTGAGTTATCGTGCGGACGGACACTGAGTTATTTTCATTTAAAAAGAGAAGTTGTATGGCAGCTACCCGAACCCGTCGCACCACCACAACCAAATTTTGCAGAAGTTGTTGCCATAAAACTTGATCATCATTCGCAAAATTTCAGATACCTAGATTGAACAGACACTGGGTTATTTCTATTTAAAGAAAGACGTTGTATGGCAGCTACCCGAACCCGGGAACAGAAAATGCTGGAGTTAAATAGCAAAACTAACAATTTTACAAAAGTGACGTAAAAAAATTTTCAGCCTCCTAGCTCCTTTATTTTTTGAGTTATCGTGCGGACGGACACTGAGTTATTTTCATTTAAAAAGAGAAGTTGTATGGCAGCTACCCGAACCCGTCGCACCACCACAACCAAATTTTGCAGAAGTTGTTGCCATAAAACTTGATCATCATTCGCAAAATTGCAGATACCTAGATTGAACAGACACTGGGTTATTTCCATTTAAAGAAAGACGTTGTATGGCAGCTACTCGAACCCGGCGGCCGAAAATGCTGGAGTTAAATAGCAAAACTAACAATTTTACAAAAGTAAAGTAAAAAAATTTGCAGCCTCCTAGCTCCTCTATTTTTTGAGTTATAGTGCGGACGGACACTGAGTTCTTTCATTTAAAAAGAGATTTTGTATGGCAGCTACCCGAACCCGTTACACCACCAGAACCAAATTTTGCAGAAGTTGTTGCCATGAAACTTGATCATCATTCGCAAAATTTCAGATACCTAGATTGAACAGACACTGGGTTATTTCTATTTAAAGAAAGACGTTGTATGGCAGCTACCCGAACCCGGGAACAGAAAATGCTGGAGTTAAATAGCAAAACTAACAATTTTACAAAAGTGACGTAAAAAAATTTTCAGCCTCCTAGCTCCTTTATTTTTTGAGTTATCGTGCGGACGGACACTGAGTTATTTTCATTTAAAAAGAGAAGTTGTATGGCAGCTACCCGAACCCGTCGCACCACCACAACCAAATTTTGCAGAAGTTGTTGCCATAAAACTTGATCATCATTCGCAAAATTGCAGATACCTAGATTGAACAGACACTGGGTTATTTCCATTTAAAGAAAGACGTTGTATGGCAGCTACTCGAACCCGGCGGCCGAAAATGCTGGAGTTAAATAGCAAAACTAACAATTTTACAAAAGTAAAGTAAAAAAATTTGCAGCCTCCTAGCTCCTCTATTTTTTGAGTTATAGTGCGGACGGACACTGAGTTCTTTCATTTAAAAAGAGATTTTGTATGGCAGCTACCCGAACCCGTCACACCACCAGAACCAAATTTTGCAGAAGTTGTTGCCATGAAACTTGATCATCATTCGCAAAATTTCAGATACCTAGATTGAACAGACACTGGGTTATTTCTATTTAAAGAAAGACGTTGTATGGCAGCTACCCGAACCCGGGAACAGAAAATGCTGGAGTTAAATAGCAAAACTAACAATTTTACAAAAGTGACGTAAAAAAATTTTCAGCCTCCTAGCTCCTCTATTTTTTGAGTTATCGTGCGGACGGACACTGAGTTCTTTTCATTTAAAAAGAGATTTTGTATGGCAGCTACCCGAACCCGTCGCACCAGCACAACCAAATTTTGTAGAAGTTGCTGCCATAAAACTTGATCATCATTTGCAAGATTTCAGACTCCTAGCTTTATTAACTTCCAAGAGGTGCAAGAAGCCTGAACCGGCTGTTCTAGGCCAAACAAATTTTACAAAAGTTGTTGGCATATAACTCGACACTTCTTTACTGAATTTCAGATTCCTAGCTTCAATAAACACTGAGTTATTCTCATTTAACCGGATAAGTTGTATGGCAGCTACCCGAACCCGCCGCACCACCACAACCAAATTTTACAAAAGTTGTTGTCATAAAACTTGATCATCATTTGCAAAATTTCAGACGCCTAGCTTCATTAGGTTCCAAGAGGTGTAAGAAGTCTGAACCGGCTGCTCTAGACCAACCAAATTTTACAAAAGTTGTTGGCATGTAACTCGACACCTCTTTACTAAATTTCAGATTCCTAGCTTCAATAAACACTGAGTTATTCTCATTTAAACGGAGAAGTTGTATGGCAGCTACCCGAACCCGCTGCACCAGCACAACCAAATTTTACAGAAGTTGTTGCCATAAAACTTGATCATCATTTGCAAAATTTCAGAAACCTAGCTTGAATAGATACTGAGTTATTTCTATATAAAGATAGAAGTTGTATGGCAGCTACTCGAACCCGCCGACCGAAAATGTTGGATTTAAATAGCAAAACTAACAATTTTGCAAAAGTGACGTTAAAAAAATTTCAGCCCCCTAGCTCCTTTATTTTTTGAGTTATCGTGCGGACGGACGGACGGACGGACGGACGTACATGGCTTAATCGACTCAGAATTCGATTATGAGCCGATCCATACCTTTGACACTATATCTAGCTCGACTCTTTTAAGGTGTCACAAACGTAATGGCAAATTTATTATACCCTTGAACATAGTTCATACGGGTATAATGAAACGGGGTGGAAAATAAAGTCGCAGAAGTTAAAGTGTAGTTTCATAAAGTAACGTCTTGTTCTTAATACATTGTCTAATAATTTTTTAATAACACTTGAATTATGAGAGTTCGAAATTGTATTTTCAAAATAAGAGGTACAAAAAGTTTTAAAGATGTGTCGAATAGATGTGTCAAATTTAAAGCATGTGTCTTATATTGTTTTTGTATACGAGATTTTATATTATGTACAATGGTAATTAATGTAATGCATCCCTTTAAATACAAAAATTTCATAAATTTTTTAAAAATAATTAAGCAATTCAATAAAAATAACAAAATAATATCAACCCTATATAGTACGTCAAAATAGCGGTAGGCATATGATTTAAAATTCGGAAAAAAAACCAAATAGTTTTGCTGTAAAATGAGTTTGAATGAAAAATAGAACAGTACGAAAAAACAAAGGTTTTTGAAGCCGTGTATTTTCAACAAGGAAATAAAAAATCTTGTGGAATTCTTCTTATGTTTTTATCTAATAAGAAAATAGTGAAAAATGAAGAGACATCATTTCCTTCAATTTTAAAGAAACTCTACACATAATTAGAAGGTGGTTAAGACATGTAAAAATATAAAACTAGAGGTTGAATTTTTATGTCTAACGACAAATTTGCAAAGATGTCCAAAAATGGCGAATTTTCAATTTTGACCTCAAATAGATCTTAAGTGTAGGAAGTACGAAAAATGTTTGTTTGGTATATATGAGCTTTTCAAAATGTCAAGCCACTCACTAAAAGTTTTTCGAAGGCAACAAACTTAAAAAATTTCGAGTGGCGTTTTTAGATTGAAAAAATATTAAGCAAAATTTTGAGGCATAAACATTTGAAAATAAGGCATTTACGAACTTTGAGGAGTTAAAACTGGCTGAAATGGATACTAATAGATTTTTAAATAACTCTAAAAATTTAGGGTGTCAGAATTAAAAAAAAAAAAATTTTATACAGCTCAGCTAGGTTTTAAATAAATTATTTACGGTACAATCTAATTGGATTTGCTCATTCTTTTCTTACAAAATGTTATAGATTTAAGGTCAAATTTGACACATTCTTTAACTGTAAAAATTTCTACAATTTATTGTTTTTATACCCGTACGATAGGATCGGGTATAATAAAATTACTCCTCCGTTTGTAACACCTCGAAATAAGCGAGCTAGATATACCTTCAAAGGTATGGATCGGATCAGAAAAAAATTCTAAGACTTTTGAGCCATGTCCGTCCGTCCGTCCGTCAGCACGCTAACTCAAAAACTAAGAAAGCTAGAATCTTGAAATTTACACAAAATATTTTGGGAGTAATTTGTAGGTTCCCCATTTTTTTTGGTTGAGTTTGGACCAAGCCTTAGGGTAGCTCTCGAACACCTAACTTTTAGATCCCCACATTTTTTTTGCAATAGAGCTATGAAATTTTAACTACTGATAGATCTCACAAAAATATTAATTTTATTTTTAATAACTTTTTTTTGTAGCCCCACCTGTTACGGAGCTACAGCTCCCCAAAGGTTCAAAAAAGCTCTATATTTAAATTGTTATAGCATAAGTTGTATAAGGTATATCTTCATTTTGAAAACGCCAAACGATTACTACTTTTATTAGCTTTAAAAGTGTATATACAATAAATATATATTTGTGGCGTACGGTGTCTTAATTTACCGTTATGCGAAACTAAAATTTTGTAAAATTCTTTAACCCTTCTATCTTCTAAACGGTTTAAGTTGGAAACTTGAAATTTTGACAGAAGTTAGATCTTTGAAAATAAGCATGAGTCATTTCACATTTTTTTTGTATCACCCTCCGTTTAGGAGCTGTAAGGAGTCAAAAACTGAAAATTTCCTATTTTTAAACACCTGTAACTTGAACACCTGTTACAATTTTTTTGAAGTAATACACAAAAATTAAAGCTTCAACATCATACTCTTATTTCTGTTAACAACTTTTTTTAATAATATAGGGTTACCCTAATAATATTAGGGTTAATTGACGAAAGTGTTACTTGATTTTTTCAAATTTTCTAACAAATTTCTTCAACAAATTTTTTGCATTTGTTTTATTCGATAATTTGAAATTGTTGAGGATATAATGCGTAGTACATAAAAATGTAAATAAATATACAACATAACGGTTACTTGAAGAATTTTTATTTATATGATATTGATATACATACATACTTATATAATGTCATATTTATTTACATATCGTATATGTCACTAGTGAATGAATGATAAGAGTATATATGTATATTATATAGCGCCGTATTTACATACTATGTATTTTATTGTACTTATAAGAAATTATTCTGTCAATGGAATATTTAAATATAATATAATATAATATTTAAAATTATATTTATTATTTTGTACTAAGTAAATTTAATATACATTTACCGCTTAGTATTAAATGGTACTATAGAATATTTGAAAAAGTTTTGGATTGATAATCGTTATGTGAAAGGTTAAAATCTGCTTTCGAAGAATGTACATATAAACATGTAGTTTGAATGTATGTACAACCCATAGTTCTAGAAATTATAAAATTCACCCAAATTATTTTAAAATACTAAAATATTAAGAAAATGATATTGTAAGCAGAGTGACAGGCTGTGAACATACTAACGGTTCGTACGGGTATCTAAGAGTTGACAAAGCCAACTGTATTCTTCCTCGTTTTTTTTTTAATTTGTATTTAAATTAGTCAGCCTAATAATAATCCTATTTAAGATTTGAACAGTAAAACTTCGTATATAAATATCATTAGTTTATTTTATCATATCATTTAAGATCCTTTGCAATTTTTTTTTTTCTTTCATTACATGTCATTTGAATTAGACAAAAAATGAAACCGTTTTTTTTTTTAAACCGTTTTAAAAAAATGAAACCGTTAAGTACAGACCTAAATATTCATATACTTTGTATCTATTTAAATTTAATTTTTTCTAGTTTTCATCTTTTTTAGCGAAATTAAAACTAATTATAAGAAATGAAAAGCGTTTTTATTAAAAAAAAAATAATATTCTTCTTAGAAAAATAAATAAATTATTAATTATTAACATATTATTATTTAAAAATCAAAACTTTCTTCCAGGTAATGGGATTTAATTACATTTTTTTTTATTCAATAAAATTTAAATGTTTTTTTTTTATATTTTTATTTCACCAATAATTTTAGTAAAATAACACGGATCTTAATTATTTTTTTTCTTTACTTGCAATTTCATTTCACATAGAGTTACAATCAATCATTTTACTTTAAACATATTAACAATATATTATTTTAAATGAATGTATTTACAGCTTTGGTCCACAAAATAATAAAAAAAAAAAAAAAGAATTTTTTTAAGAATGCTATCCTATACGTCATAAACTTCATTCATTTTGACATTTAAAAGGATTTAAAAATTTATTTTCATGGGAAATTATTTAAAGGAATGCTTGAATTTACATAATATTCGAAGGTGATGAAAAATCGATTGTACAAATATTGGTACTACCGATATTTGCCATCAAATTTGTTTTCGATAGCATTCGTGAGTCCTTTTTCATCATATTTAATTATATTTTTTTTTATTTGAATATGATCTAGTTGAGCTTTTTTATTAGTCTTTTTGACTGATGTCTTAAACAAAACACAATTGGTCAAATAAAAAATATTGATAAAATCTAAATTATTTTTACACGTACATAATATTTATATTATAATTTCATTTCTAATTATTTTACCATAACTGTTCATAACATTAATATTTTTTTTCTATTCAAAATTAATAATTAAATCTTAAATCTAAAGTAAATACAAGAGAGCGTTTTTTTTTTCTTTTTAGTATTTAATTTAAATAAATACAAAAATAAGTCATTAACTCTTCTTAAACTTAATTGATGGTTCAAAAAAAAAAAAAAAATAAAACAAAAAATGAAAAATTTAAATAATGGGATAAGTAAACGATAATTGTTTAAATACTCGCTAGTCGCTACTACTATACTTTTTAAAAATTGTAATATTCTCGCAAAAGAGTTTCTCTCCAAACTTTAAAACAATTTTGTTTTTTATTGCTATATAGTTGTAATAAATTAATAATATGTACATATATAATATGTACGAGTATATGTATATATATCTAAAAAATTTTTTATTTTGGTCATATACATTTTTATTTAAGTATTTTATAAATTTTAAAACTGACCGGTTAATTATTTTATATGCAACCATAATATAAATAAATTTATTATTTTACTATACTCATCGTAATTTAACATTTGCATATCTTTTAAAATGAAAATTTATAACATATACAAAATATAATACTAAAGATTTTAGTACCTATCTATTATTATTACCATAAATATTTCGTAGTTAATCATTTTTTTTTTTTTGCAATAAATTTTACATTACATGTGGTTGTCATTTTTTTGACATTTATTTGTCATTTATTGTATGATTAAATGTCAACAATATGCAATTATAAATAATCTTTATTTTATATTGATATATGTATGTATATTGATAGGTTTTTAAATAATATTAATGGTTAATAAAATTTAATTTATAATTTATTTTATAGTTTATTATTAATATTTTTCTTTTTTAGCTGAAATAAATGTGTTATGGTGACGGAAAATGGTACTTTCGTTGACAGATTATGTATTCAGTAAATAATAATTTGTAATAAAATTTTGAATGAAAATGATTTAAAATGTGATGATATTATGTCGAACGTTTATCTTAAAAAAGAATTTCAAAAGTTAACTTTTATTATAAAGATGTTCGTTTAGAAATGAATATAAAAATATGTATGTACGAAAGGTAAAGAAAGTGTTTTAATCATATTTCGTTTTGGTTAACGACACATTTTTATAATATTTATAAAATCCTTTACAACTTAGTTTAATCTTCTTCTCTTTTTAAAGATAATTAGATAATAATTAATATTTTTAAAACCATCACAATATTTAAGACCAAATGATGCTGTAAAAAATTTAAAGCTATAAAAGTCAAATATGTTAGATTTTCTTAAGGAATTTACGATATAGGTCCAAAAATTGGTAGAAAAACAAAATTAATTTATATTTTAATTTTAAAAGCATTAATACTAATGGGTTAAATAAATGAATAAATAAGACGATGAAAATTTTATTTATGTTATATTTTGCTAAATATATTCATATTGTTTGAATTCTTTCTACCTAATCTAATCTAAAATACTACCTAATGTAAGTGTTTTCAAGAAACTGAACCTCATATTAATATGAAATCTATAATTGATACTATGCAGAACTACTATATTATACACCATTAGAAGGACTAATATAAAAGAATTAATAATAAAAAAAAACGAAAAATTGTACCTCTTTAAAAACTATCTACCTCTTCATCTTTAAAACTTTTCTTATTCTAAAATCATGAAATGATGAGATGTTTAAAATTAATCAATTTTGTGTAGTAAGTGAAAGGACTATGGAGAAAAAAATAATTACTGTATTGAATTCACTATAAATCCAAATTGATAGATATATTTAACATTGTATCTTCCAGAATTGTTCAGTTGATATAAATTCGGCTATTTTTATAATTTGAATAGATAACAATTCTTCTCCGTTTTTTATACCCGTACGATAGGATCGGGTATAATAAAATTACTCCTCCGTTTGTAACACCTCAAAATAAGCGAGATAGATATACCTTCAAAGGTATGGATCGGATCAGAAAAAAATTCTAAGACGTTTGATCCATGTCCGTCAGTCCGTCCGTCCGTCAGCACGCTAACTCAAAAACTAAAAAAGCTAGAATCCTGAAATTTACACAAAATATTCTGGGAGTAATTTGTAGGTTCCCTATTTTTTTTGGTTGAGTTTGGACCAAAACTTAGCGTAGCTCTCGAACACCTCACTTTTAGATCCCCACATTTTTTTTTAAATAGAGCTATGAAATTTTAACTGCTGATAGATCTCACAAAAATATTAATTTTATTTTTAATAACTTTTTTTTGTAGTCTCACCCGTTACTGAGCTACAGCTCCCCAAAAGTTCAAAAAAGCTCTATATTTAAATTGTTACAGAACAAGTTGTATAAGGTATATCTTCATTTTGAAAACGCCAAACAATTACTACTTTTATTAGCTTTAAAAGTAGATATACAATAAATATATAGTTGTGGCATACGATGTCCTAATTTATCGTTATGCGAAACTAAAATTTTGCAAAATCCTTTAACCCTTCTATCTTCTAAACGGTTTAAGTTGGAAACTTAAAATTTTGACAGAAGTTAGATCTTTGAAAATAAGTATGAGTCATTTCAGAAATTTTTTTGGTATCACCCCCCGTTTAGGAGCTGTAAGGGGTCAAAAACTGAAAATTTCTTGAAGTAATAAACAAAAATTAAAAATTCAACATTATACTCTGTAAATAATTCAACATTATTTCTGTTAACAACTTTTTTTAATAATATAGGGTTACTTTATAATTGACGAAAGTGTTACTTGATTTTTTCAAATTTTCTAACAAATTTTCTAACTCTGTAAATAATTCAACATTATTTCTGTTAACAACTTTTTTTAATAATATAGGGTTACTTTATAATTGACGAAAGTGTTACTTGATTTTTTCAAATTTTCTAACAAATTTCTTCAACAAATTTTTTGCATTTTGTTTTACTCGATAATTTGAAATTGTTGAGGATGTAATGCGTAGTACAAAAAAATGTAAATAAATAAACAACATAACGGTTGCTTGAAGAATTTTTATTTATATGATATTGATATATATACATACTTATATAATATCATGTTTATTTAAATATCGTATATGTCACTAGTGAATGAATGATAAGAGTATAGATGTATATTATATAGAACCGTATTTACATACATATATGTATTTTATTGTACTTATAAGAAATTATTCTGTCACTGGAATATTTAAATATAATATAATATAATATTTAAAATTATATTTACTATTTTGTACTAAGTAAATTTAATATACATTTACCGCTTAGTATTAAATGGTACTATAGAATATTCGAAAAAGTTTTGGATTGACAATCGCTATGTGGAAGGTTAGAATCTGCTTTTGAAGAATGTACATAGTTGAAGAATGTATATAGTTTGAATATATGTACAACCCATAGTGCTAGAAATTATAAAATTCACCCAAATTATTTGAAAATACTAAAATATTAAAAAAATAATATTGTAAGCAGAGTGACAGGCTGTGAACATTCTAACGGTTCGTACGGGTATCTAAGAGTTGACAAAGGCAACTGTATTCTTCCTCGTTTATGTACCAATTTAAGTTTGATAAATGATATTGCCATAACATATTGTAGGTACATATTAAATTTAGGGCATTTCATTAAGCAAAATATAAAACAGAAATTTAAAATAATATAAAATCCATAACATTTATGTCATATTATATCAAATGAATAAATACCTCTTGATCCTATCCTGGAAGAAATATGGAATAGCGATAGCATCATAATTTAACTTCAGGTATCATAATTTACAAGACAGGTATCATAATTTAACTTCCAAAGAAAGGTAACCTTAAAGATTGCCAAAACTGGCGGGGCATCCCAGTTCTCAACGCAGTTAATAAAATATCATTATCAGCTTTAAAAAGAAACGCGGATGTAAAAACCCTGAGACTGGTAGTAGAACAATCAGCGGAGTGGAGGCCTCCACTATACATAACATTTGTAGACTTAGAAGGCATTAAAGGGCATTTGAGACCATCAGACGCAGCGCAAACCACTAATAATGAAGACAAGAGTAAAACAAAGTTGCCCGCTCTTTTTAATAAAATGGAGTATAACCAGTAATCTGGAAGATCTAGACTATCCCACACATATAGGGATATGCAACAAATAAAGATATGGGAGCGAGACTTGATTCCTAAAGCAGTTAACCACCAACAAACTGCAATCTTTTGTGAATAAATGCCTAAGAACCATAGTTAAGATCTTCTGGCCTAGGCGAATTTGCAACATAGATCAGTGGCCTCTCACGAAACAAGAACCCATAGCACTTAAAAAAAAAAGGAAAAAATGGAAGTGAATAGAACACACACTCTGAAGGACACCAGACACTATATAGCTCGTCAAGCATTATAGTGGAACCGGGCAAAAGAAAAATAAGAAGACCACGCATGAGATGGAGGAGAACCATATCGAAAGAAATAGAAGAGAACGGTAAAACATAGGCAGGAATGGCCCAAATGGCAACAAATGAATAGGCAACAAATCGCCCAAAACACGGTACGATGGCGAAGCTATGTGGAAGCCTTGTATGTAAAAATTATCAAAATTATATTGTCAACGACAACCAACCACCAATATAAAAAAAAAATTAAAAAAAAACAAAAGAAATTGATTGTCAATGTGACTAAAAATAGAAAGTTGCTCTACTCTAGCGTTGCTTTTGGTCAAGTCGTATTTCAATTAATGTATTCTATTATTCTATTTAAAAGTCAAAGCGACGCGACAAGCGATGCAAGCACGTGAAAAATTCAAATTGTTTATTTTTTTTATTATGTAAATTTTCTGATTTAAAAAAAAGGTTTCCTTACAAAATATTTATGTAAGAAACTAAAATTTCACTAAACAAATTAACTAATAAACGCCATTTTTTAATTATATTTGAACTATAAGTTAAAATAATGAAAAAAATTAAAAAAATATATATTTTAATCAAAATGTATTTGATCTAATTATTTATTGTGTTAAGAGTTCAGAAAAAAATTATATCTATATAAAAAAATATTATTTTTTTGACATTTTCGAATTTTTTTTTTTTTTGTTTTACCCAATATTCTTGTCCCCTCCTTATATTAAATGTTCATATTTAAAACAAAATTATATTTGTTTTATCTTAAGAATTTTTCAGACAAAAAACCAAAAATCATGTATGGGAAAGAAATTAAAAATAATAATATAAAGATTAGTTTGAATTTTTTAGAAAATTATTCGTGCTTAAAAAGTTTGCATGTTACTGGGGTGTAGCTTTAACATATTGTTTTCTCTTTTAATATCCAGAAAATAAAATAAAAACTTTTTAAATGAAAAACTCAATTCTTATATAGACGAGTTTTAATTTGTAATGAAAATGTTCTGCATTAAAATATTATCATATTATCAATATAATTATTACACGCTCTAAAAGTGTTTTATAATCTATATTTTTTTATATATTTTTTGTAATTTTTTTATTAGATTGCAGATAAATCTAGAAGATCTAAATTGAAAGAAAGAGAAAAACATGGTATTATTAACTGATATATTATATACATGTAAAGGAAAAATCAAAAAAAAAAAAAAAATTGATGAAATTAAAACAATTAAAATATTACAAGTTTCTAATAATGTATGATGAGATCAGTTGTTACAACATTTGTCCGAATATAATTGTGGGTTCGATTTAATTTTCAATACAAAGTCAATTATTTTGATTGAATATTGAAGCATGATTCGTTGCATAAGATTGAATGTTGAATTTTTTTTTTGGAATAATATCTACATATATTTGAAGGGACAAGAATAAGTCTGAAACTCAGCTTATAAACAATAATATAATATTGTAATCAAGTCAAAGAAACATAATATAAATGTATGATCTAAGTATTATGTTATTTGATTTTTAGAAATTATTATTAAGTATAATATTAATTTATTATGTCACTTCATCCTAAATAGGGTATTGAAGAGATAAAAAGATTTTATTACAAAATAGATGAGTATTATAATATCTTTTGTAACATTTTTATTTGTGTAAACTCTAAGGAAAATCCAGTTTTGTGTATTAAAAACAAAGGCGCAAAAGACACTAACAAAAAAAGATTATTATATATATTTCAATATCCATTATAATGTTTTTCCCTTAAGGTGATAATCTTATTATACTGGCTGTGTGAGGAATACTGGCTATAAGAGAAGGTGGTTTTAAAGGTAAAATCTCAGTCTATCAAGGGGACTTAGATTTTCTTGGTTAGGATATCTACACTTTCCGTAGGAAACAAAAAAATTGTGGATTTACCTATCTTAAGTGTCAAATCTCATTTTTATCTCAAGTCTGAGCGACTTGCAGCTGATTAAAAACTTGTAATTACTAACGAATTCAAGTGAAAAAACTTTTTTAATATTTGGTTATTTCTGAAAATGATTATTTACATAAGTGTCAAGATTTCAGATCTGAGGAGTTATTAATATTTGCAATATTACTTTCTATTAACCTTTTGATTTATAAAGGTTTAATTCAGATTGATAAAATTTGTAGTAATACTTATGTAATAATTAATTGAATAAATTCGTTTTTATTACTTTGAGAGGTTTCCCATAAAATTTTATTTTCTAATGAAATCTGAAACATTAAATCTTGGAGATAAAATTTTATTACCTACTTGATCTTAAGCGCTGTATATTGACTTTAATTTTTATAAATTGATCATTAAACATTTTCTCTTGAATATTATTTTTACATTCTTTAGTAATTGAATATTATTTTTACATTCAGCTCTGTAATTTTACATTATTATTATTAAAAAGAGTTTGTCAGTGGCAAGTACAACTTAGTACTTGCTTAGTTACTTGCAATGTAACCAGAACCATATGTTCCTATTTCGGTTTCAAAAAATCTAAATGTATACTGTCTTGCTCTAGATCAGAAGTAATACAGTTGATTACTGTTATTACGGGTCACTATATTATCGGTAGACATGCTTTTGTAGAAGAATTCAATTTTCTTTGCATTTGACCCTGTCTGTCAAGAAAAAGGCCGAAATATCTCTTTGGCAGTAGTTTCTTTTTCTAAGATTAAAGTAAATATTCTGATACAGTTCTGCTTTCAAAGCTTCTTCCATCAGAGTAGTATAACCTTGTCATAAATTTCAAGAAACTTAACTTCAGCTTTATTGTCAAGGAGGTTCTTTTACGTTTTATAGGCACACTCTCGACCTAAACGTCTGATGTGTTATTCATATATGCATCAGAGATTTCTAAAGTATTAGCTCGTCTTTATGATTAAAAATTTCTATTCAATATAGTTGTGCAAGTGGATTGTCCCTTCAAATTAATAATTAGTTTTTTATTGCAAATTTGATTTTTTAATACACTTTTTATCAAAAAAAAAAAATAAAAAAAATTTTTTCGGAAATTTTGCTCTTATTTTACATTTTTTTTTTTTATTTTTTAAAATAAACAATAATTTAATTATAGATATTTATAATTTTTATTATATATTTTGTTATTTTTATAATATACATGTATTTTTTTTTTTTTTAATAATATAATAAATTTTAATTTCATAAAAAAATTTGTAATTTCTGACAAACAAGAAATTTAATCGCGGTCATAAAGGAAATTCTTGATTGTTAATAAAATGATGATATAAAAAAAAAAAAAAAAAAAACTGCAATGGATGCATATCGAATACATATTTGTTTAAATATTTATTGTTTGTTAATGTTTTGATTTAAAAATTGAAATAAAAAATAAAAAGATGCAAAAATAAAAAAAAATAATATAAATTGCCTGTAAGTAATTTTTTAACGCTCTAAAAGTAAAAAAATTTACGAATGAAAGTTTTTTTTTTTTTATTTTTGCATTTGATCTTGATCATAGTATAAAATAGATTGCATTTAATAAATCACGATCAGTTGCAACAAAATTATTATCGAGTATTAATATCACATATCAGCATCATTTTAATTAACATCTAATAGTGGATTAAACAAAGGATTTAAATTTAAAAAAAAAAAATATATATATATATTTATTCAAAAAAAAAAAATAAAATAAAATAAATAAAATAAAGTTTTCGAAAACATAAGAAAAAAAACTTTTTAAAACATTAAAAAAACTTAGTTTATATAAAAAAAAAAAAAAAGAATAAAAAAAATGTTTAAAATGAAAAGTGAATTTGTTATCCTTATTATACTTGTAACCTGTATTGTGGATTATACATATTCTCTAAATAATAATTATTCAAAAGAATTAATAAGGAAAAATCCTGTTTCTGAATCAACTGGAACAAGTACATCATCACATATTCCAACTAGTTTAATGGATAATGGTATTGGACGTTCTATATTTCGTATTTATGAACAATGTGATTCAAGTGATGATATAATAAAATGTTTAAAAATACAAGTGGCACGACTTATTGGTAGAGCTTTAAAAGTTCAAAATATTAAATTAATTGATGGTGTTACTGTTGTTCGAAAATCAAATCAATTAATTGATTTAACTGGTTCAAGAAGTTCAATTAATTCTGAATTACAATTAAATAATAACGATTTAGATAAATTATCATTGAAGAGTTTAGATCAAGTTTTATATGGCCGATTATCAAAATTCTTTGAAACTCATCAAATTCAAGTAAATATACCAAATTTATTAAGTTTTGGACGTCGTAATACCGAAGAATTTTTTGAAGGACGTAAAAAAAAAGATAAAAAATATTTAGCACCACTTATTGCTGCTGTTTTATTAAAAGCAGTAATACTTAAAATGGCATTTCATTCAATTGCTTTTATTGCTGGTAAAGCATTAATTGTTGGTAAAATTGCATTAATTATTAGTGCTATTATTGGTCTGAAGAAATTAGTTTCAAATGATCAACATGAAAAAACAACATATGAAATTGTAAAACATCCACATGTACAACAAAGTCATACATATTCATCAAGTCATCAAGATTATGAGGGTGGACATGATAGTAGTGGTGCATATCATAGAAGTTTAAAAGATGATGAAATGTTAATGCAAGATAAAGCTTATAGAGCGTATGTACCAAGATCGTAGACCATTTATATAAGATCTAAATTCAATAAATGACTTAATAAAATATTATTATATGAGAATTTCTGTTCTAAATAAAATAAAAAAAAAAACCAATAAATTCTGGATTAGGTTTAAATGTTGCTGTTTGTTGCTGTACCAAAGAAATATGGAAAATAGGAAAAAAAAAAAATTTATTATATATTTTCGAGATCTTTTTATTGTTAAAGAAAAAACTTCGCTTAAATAATTCATATTAAATTATTTCTAATGATAATTTATAAAATAAATTAATTTAAATTAAACATTTTTTTTTTTTAAATAAATAATGTAAAAAATAATTAAATAATGAAAAGAAGAAAAAATTAGAATCTAAAAATATAGTTAAAATTTATAAAAAGTTTTTTCTTTCTATTATATCGCCATGATATGCTGGTGTCTCTAATTGTCTATTCCATCCTCCATGACTACCACCATGACTATGACCTCCGCCACTACTTTCAGTATAAATAACATGATCACTGCCTCCACCAGATTTTTTAAGCCCGCTCTGCAATAATATTATGACAAATTGTTAATATTAAAAAAATAAATTCATTTTTTTTTTTTTTTGTAATGTTAAACTTAATATAATTTTCGTATTTCGTATGTCTCAGTTATTAGATTAAAGTTTTTATCAAAGAAGAATTATTAAAGCAAAAGTTGTTAACAACAATTTTCTTACCAAAAAATTTTTATTTGTTGGCAAAACACTTCTACACTCTATTTTTCAAAACAACCCTTACTGGTGCTCCTACAAATTAATATTTCTTAGATATGAATCAGCTAATTTAGTTATCATAAAAAGATACAGGGAAATAGTATATAGTTATTAATGACGTCCCATAATGTTAGTTGATAAAGAAACTTTGAATATGCGGAATAGTTAAATTATTATAATTTTTACTATTATTTTTCTATTTAAAACGATTCTCTAAAGAAAAACTTAAGATCCTTTCATCAAACTAAAAATTACTTTATAATTTTTTAATAAACAAAAGATTTTTGAAAGTTTTACAGATATACTGTTTTACAAATTGTTATATTGTTTTTTTCCCTCCCCCACTTCGTTTATACTACTTATTTGTTTTTTTTTTTTAACTTCACTAAGAAACTTTTAGCATATTTTTTTTTTTTTCAAATAAATTTTCAAAATTTTACTTATTAGTTTCTCTCTGTTCGTCAGTGTTTCCATCTGTCCTAAAAATGTCTATACTATTTAATATAGAACAATGAATTTTCATTATAGATAAGTATATGTGTCTATATGTATTCTATTATTATAACATATTATTCAAGTAAAACGTACGATATGTACATAATACATACATATGTATACGTATAGGTATCTTAAAAAAATTAATGTTGCAGAAGAACTTTCAATGCACCCTTACCCATTACGCGCTGCAGTTTGAAAAAGTAAGTTAGTAAATAAATTTACCATTATGTAAAGAGAAAATTTTACATTCTTTTAATTGTTTTCTTTATAGCTCCGACACTTCTTTAACTCGAATATTAAAATTTTTAAGAAAAGAAAGATCTTTTGGAATTAGCATAAATGTTTTAAAACTAAAGGTGAAATTTTAAAAATTTTCTATTTTTAGATACCTGTAACGTGATAAATTATACATATTTTTTCAAAGTAAAACGCAAAAATTAACGCTTCCCTTTTTTTATTTTAGGTGTGTTTACAGCTTTTATTAATTAAATAGCGTTTCCTTAAAATTGAAGAAGTGTTTCTTACTATTTCAAAATATTTTCTTACATATAAAATTAACTAAGCGGTTAGACTTCAATATTTGCTATACATTTCTTATAGTTCATACCTGTGCGTTAACTTAATTTATTGATTAGGTTAGAATCGAACGAAACTTAAATTTTTAAAAAGCGTAGAATATGTTAAGTTTTGTCTGTCATCTCAAACCTATTACTGTCATCTTTATTTTAAATACTTAAATTATTAAACTCACCTATACAAAATTTGATAGATACGTAAAATTTTTAAGTTTCCATTTTTTCTTGACTAACCTTTTCCGAAAGTCTAAACTAAATTTTTTCGAAAGTTTTCCGAAAACCTTAATTATATATCGCAAAAACCTTTAAAACATTAACAGCCTAACAGCCACCAAAGAAAATTTATAAATTGTGCAAGTCACAATAAATTCTAAACTATTTTTATTGTCTTTTGAGCACCTTTCTCAAAACACAGCTTTCAAAACCTCTAGTTTTACATTCCACCTTTTATATATAAAAAAAAATATGAAAGAATTGAATTTATCTATAGTCTGTATGAAATATTTTTATATCATGTGTATAGAAATTTTTAAAAATTAGTTGTTTGAACAGTCAATGGATTTAAACGGTTTTCACAACATTATTCAACTCTATTTTGGAATACAGTGAATATATTAAGGACATCACTTTATCCAATTAATTTATTTTATTTTATCACCAACATTGTAATTATTTTAAGCGTTCTTTTTTTTTAAATTCGAAAAAAAGAAATGAATTATCCTGAAATAAGTCATGACATAAATTACAAAATGTCATGAAATACAAAATTATTAATAATCCTATTTTTTTTATGACATAAGCATCTGGATGATCATAAACTGAATCCATAAATAATTAAATTTAATTTTTAATCTAATAAATTAATGTATACAATAATAACACAATTTTTATTAAAAAACAAATATAATTTCTAAATAAATAATTATTATTAATTGTAAGGTTTTTATTATTGGAAAATTTTAAAAAAATATTTCCACACACACAAACTTACGTTAAAAATACTTTAAGCTATTTAATAAAAAAAGTTATATTCCTATAGACTTTTTAAAAAAGTTGGTCGGAAAATAGTTCAGTTAATAAGTAAATATTCACAGGTGCTTAAGTAAGGAAAAGGATTTTTATATCCTTTTGTATATAATAAAGGACTTTATATAGGAGAAATTTATATATAAACAAGGTATTTTAATATGGAAAATTACGAAAGCTTTTCCAATAGTACTTATCTAGTTACCTAGACGTTTAAATCTAAGAAATTGCCTATATACACATTAATATGATAAAAATTTTCCTTTACAAAATTATTATGATGATGTTTCTAAAATAAATTTTTACCTTTCCATTGGTACCTGAGTATATTTTTTAAGGATATATTTGATTTTATAACGTTAGGAATTTATAACATTGAAAATTAGGCACAAATGGTTGGATACGTTTAATTTTTTTTGTAATCTTTTGAAATACTTTTAATTTGTTTGTAAGTCCTTTGTAAGTAAAGACAAATAATTAATATAATAATTTTTCAATCTGTTCTATCCCTATGCATTATTAATAATACTTTAAGTAGCTTTTCAAAATGGATTCAAAAAACTTATTATCTGTTTTTAAAAAAGTTTTTTTTTTTTTTTTGAAGAAAATGTTTAGTTTGTATATTTTTACGGTAATTAAATCGAATCTGACTGAGATTGCCATATCAAAAAAGTTTCAAAATCGATGGTTTTTTTTCCTTATACTAAAGTCAGTACTGATTACCGAAGAATACAGTAAGTATTAATTAACTTATTAATAAGAATATATGATAAAACTAAAAAAAAAAAATTTACAACAGTTAATTAAATGTGACACAGATACAAATATGTGGAATGAAAAGTTTTAATCTAAAACTTACAAAAGTATATTTCTTTGTTCAAATGACAAGTGATAATTTGACAAAATTACCGATTTCGTTTAGTTTATTTAGTTAAAAGTTTCTTAAAATGAGGATACATTAGCTCTTGATGAGAATACATACAAAATTTGATTTTCACATAACGGAAAATTTAAATACTAAATTTAAAAAAATTGTGTAATTTTGATATTAATTTACAAAGGTAAAAATAATATCTATCGAATGACGTTTTCAGATTTAAAAAATGTTAAGCAGAACATGAGATATACGCATTTAAAAATTGGGCTTTTTTAAAATGTGATGAAAAAAATGAAGGTCTGTAGCTACGTAATGGATGGGGCTACATGAAAAAGTTATTCCACAAAATTAATTTTTTTATGAGACCTACACATGGCTAAATTTTTTTTTCTCTATCTTTAACGGTGTAGAAGTTTTGTAAATAGACGAACGGACGAACAGATTGAAACTAATAAGCAAATTTTTTCAAATTTTTATTGGAAATGTGCTAAAAATAAAGAAGCAAAGATTCTGAAATTTTTATAATTTTTGAAGTAATATCGAAATAGCTTTTTAAAGTAATAGCTTTTTAAAGTAATATCGAACGGCGGGTTCGAGAAGTTACTATAGAACTTTTTTATACCCGTACGATAGGATCGGGTATAATAAAATTACTCCTCCGTTTGTAACACCTCGAAATAAGCGAGCTAGATATACCTTCAAAGGTATGGATCGGATCAGAAAAAAATTCTAAGACTTTTGAGCCATGTCCGTCCGTCCGTCCGTCCGTCAGCACGCTAACTCAAAAACTAAGAAAGCTAGAATCTTGAAATTTACACAAAATATTCTGGGAGTAATTTGTAGGTTCCCTATTTTTTTTGGTTGAGTTTGGACCAAGCCTTAGGGTAGCTCTCGAACACCTAACTTTTAGATCCCGACATTTTTTTTGCAATAGAGTTATGAAATTTTAACCACTGATAGATCTCACAAAAATATTAATTTTATTTTTAATAACTTTTTTTTGTAGCCCCACCCGTTACGGAGCTACAGCTCCCCAAAGGTTCAAAAAAGCTCTATATTTAAATTGTTATAGCACAAGTTGTATAAGGTATATCTTCATTTTGAAAACGCCAAACGATTACTACTTTTATTAGCTTTAAGAGTATATATACAATAAATATATATTTGTGGCATACGGTGTCTTAATTTACCGTTATGTGAAACTCAAATTTAGCAAAATCCTTCAACCCTTCTATCTTCTAAACGGTTTAAGTTGGAAACTTGCAATTTTGACAGAAGTTAGATCTTTAAAAATAAGTATGAGTCATTTCAGAAATTTTTTTTGTATCAACCCCCGTTGAGGAGCTGTAAGGGGTCAAAAACTGAAAATTTCCTATTTTTAAACACCTGTAACTTGAACACCTGTTAAAATTTTTTTAAAGTAGTACATAAAAATTAAAGCTTCAACATTATATTCTTATTTCTGTTAACAACTTTTTTTAATAATATAGGGTTACTTTATAATTGACGAAAGTGTTACTTGATTTTTTCAAATTTTCTAACAAATTTCTTTAAAACGAATTTTTTCCATTTTGTTTTACTCGATAATTTGAAATTGTTGAAATGCAAATAAATAAACAACATAACGGTTGCTTGAAGAATTTTTATTTATATGATATTAATATATATACATACTTATATAATATCATGTTTATTTACATATCGTATATGTCACTAGTGAATGAATGATAAGAGTATAGATGTATATTATATAGCACCGTATTTACATACATATATGTATTTAATTGTACTTATAAGAAATTATTCTGTCAATGGAATATTTAAATATAATATAATATAATATTTAAAATTATATTTACTGTTTTATACTTAGTAAATTTAATATACATTTACCGCTTAGTATTAAATGGTACTATAGAATATTTGAAAAAGTTTTGGATTGATAATCGTTATGTGAAAGGTTAGAATCTGCTTTTGAAGAATGTACATATAAACATATAGTTTGAATATATGTAGAACCCATAGTGCTAGAAATTATAAAATTCACCCAAATTATTTGAAAATACTAAAATATTAAAAAAATAATATTGTGAGCAGAGTGACAGGCTGTGAACATACTAACGGTTCGTACGGGTATCTAAGAGTTGACAAAGGCAACTGTATTCTTCCTCGTTTTTTCTATGGAACTTGCTTCAATGTCTATTAAACCTAAGTATCTAAAATTTTGTGAAAAGTATAATCAAGTTGTATTCTAAGAATTTTTGTAAAACTTGATTGGTTGAGATCAACATGTTCGGGTAGCTGCCATATATACTTCTTTTTGTATATCCTAAAATCTTCTTGTTTTTGTATTATCCTAAAATCTTAGGAAATTTGCTAGAAAATAATAATGTTTTACCGCACTAACTACTTTAAAGTTTGGTTGTTCTAGTAGGGTAATAGATTCAGCTGTTTGTCATATCGTAGCTGTTATGCAATTCTAAAGTCAAATATCTTAAATGTTCTAAAAGATAATAAAAGTTTATAAAAATAGTACATATTATGTTCGTGCGGTTATCCTAGGGTTGACACCGATTACTCTATACTCGTCCTTGTTATTGTTAGAGAGTTATTTTATTCTGCAAGAGCTTTCAATAAAACATTCTAATAATAGTTTAATTGGATAGATTTAATTCTTATTATAAAAATATTTAAAAATATTCCAAAAATCTTAGTTACTGCTATAGATTAAAAAAAAAAAATTTTTAATTAAGATGAGATATTAAATGGAATATTTATTTTATTCTTCTACATAAATTAACATATACATAAACCATAGATTCAAAACTTATATTATCTAAAAATACCATAATAATTATCTATTTATTTATTTTTATAAAATATTCAAGAATAGTATAAAAGTGTTATATACCTACATATTATATACATTTATGTTTTCTTTATTTAATTTTCATCATCATTCCATTCTATTCTGTATCTTTATTTTCATGGCTTTGTTTATACATGAATAATTAATTTATTATGTTTTGGGTAACGGCTGTTTTCTTTGTTTAAAAAAAACCTCATTGTATATCACATAATTATTTACACGCAATATAGAAAAAACAAAAAAAAATCAATTTAACTATACAGGGTGGTCTAAATCATGCGTATCAGCTTTTTAAGAAGGGGAGAAGTGATCATTTCAAAATATAAAAAAATTTCGTTAACTAAGTCGGGTTTGCTGAAAGGATTGGTGATATTTTAAACTTCCGAAAAGGACAGTGAATAGGTTTTTTTATACCTGAAGCGGAGATTTTCAAATGAGAACGAGTGGTTTTCGAAGCAAATTTAAATTCAACGTTAAAAAATAAGAAACTTTTGTTTTTTAAGCACTTCCTTTTAAAATTAATAAAAATAAAATAAAAATCTTTCATATTTTTCGTTATAAATTTTAGTAATCTAAAATAACAACTCCTTTACTTCTTAAAAAGCTGATACACGTGGTCTGAATCACCCTATATATATAACTAATAAATATATAACTATATAAGTCATTCACTTTTTTGTCATTGAATGTACTTATTTTTAAAGTAAGTCAACATTCTAAATTATTTATTTTAATCTTTTGACCCTCCTAGTCTTTTGTTTTATAATACGTAGGTAACAATAATTTAACTTTATGAATATAAGAAAAATTATGACATAATAAAACAATTCCAGAGCTTATTTGTTTTATTGAATTTAAAAGAAAGCAACTAATTATTATAAATTCAAATAAGTGCAGTAACAACAGTAATCACCAGTTACCAGCAGTAAATCTTGATTTAATTTAAGTTAATAATTGCAACATAATTATTGTTATTTGGCAAAACGGGTATTCTTTTAATCTGAAAATATTATTTCAAGATTGAATTCCAATTTCGAATTTATATCTATTGTTTAGCAGACACTAAAAAAAGAATAATTTTTGGAAATGTATTTGGAGAAATGAATCTGAATATAAAAACTTGTTATGTGAATGAAAGTGAAGGGAAATATTAAAATAGGTGTCCTAACTGAATGTTAAAGTTTTATAGGTTAAATAAAACATTTTGATTAAGAAAAAAGTACCTACTATATTTTTTATTTTTATTCCAAAGGCAAGTGTTGCCATTAAATGTGAAGGATATTTTTAATGAGGAAATGACTACCAAAGCTGTATCATTTATCAACTATTTTCAGTCCTATTTTGAATTATATTTATTCCCTTTTTGTTAATCCTTCTTTTGTTAAGTATGTCATTCCACAAGGAGGATAATTGGTTTTTTATTTTTTAAATTCAACAAAATTCGTTCCTGTGCCGTCTCGGCATTATAGGAACTTAACAAATCTGGCAATCTGGCAATAACTATAAAATTTTAATATGTACTTTAAAAACCTTAAATTCTTATTACTCAATGAAACATAAATACTAAATATATTTTATTTAGATTTAAATTAGTTTAAATAATTTGGTTCAAATAATATGGTGATAGTAAAAATTCCTTAACTTTGTTTTTGACACTATCTAAGTTAGGTATGTTTTTTATGTTTTGTGGTAACTATAGTTGTATAGTCTCGATTCTTTAACAGAGATTCTCTGAGAAGATAATAAACTTCGACTCATTCCAATACGTAGATTACTTCTAAACCTAGTATTAAATTCATGATTAAATATTTCGAAAAGTAATACTAGTATGACTTGTATTATTTAAGATTTTATATATGCTAACGATTTGTTGGAATTGATGTATACCATTTATGGGTAAAATATTGTACAGCGAATACAAATTATATGTGTTATTTATATTTAGCAGGGGTATGTTGAGAATATTTTTTAAAATTTTATTCTGTGATACTGCCCCGGATAACAGTTCCATAAGATAAAGTTGAATTAATTAAGGCGTAGTACATTTTAATTTTAATGCATTCAGGTATTTTGTTTTTGTACTTGTACATGATTTCATTAAAAACACTTAATTTACTATTAATTATTTCTAGATGTGAAAATCAGTTTAGATTTTTATCAAAAATTATACCAAGAAATTTTACCTCATCTACTTCTTCTAACATGTTATTCTCAATACAAATACAAATACTACACAAGTTTCTTTGACGATTTCTAAAATTGATAATTTTAGTTTTTGAAGTATTCATTACTATATCTTATTTATTTTAAAGTATTCTGATAAAATAAATAAGTCATGTTCAATTTCTGATTCGACACATTTCAGATCACATTTCCAGGCGAGAATAAACTGCAATTATCAGCAAACAAAAATAATTTACCAATTAGAGGTAACTTATGAATATTGTTAATAAATATTAAAAATAAGTAAGGTGCTAAAATAGATTCCTAAGGTATACCAATATCAATATTTTCAATCCAACTTGCTGTTTTCTTAAAAGTTATGAATTGTTTGCGATTTTTTAAGTTGCTATTCATTAAGGTAACTGATCTAATAGAACAGTCAAAATATTTTAATTTAGTTATAAGAAGATCATGATTAATAGTATGTCGAATGCTTTCCTTAGATCAATAAATACACCTGCAACCATATTAAAATTGGATAATTTATCACATAACATGTCAACAACATCTATTAAGGCGTTATGGGTACCCACTCTTTCCCTAAACCCATATTGTTAGGAATACAAAAAATTGTTATTAATTAAATGACGTTTAAATTTTTATAAACGATTTTATTAATAATTTAAAGCGAACACCGGCGGTACTGATATTGGTCGATAATTGCCAGTATCAAATTTGTTACCACTTTTAAATATATAGGTCTTACTTTCTAAATTTTTAGCACATCAGCATAGATGCAAGAAGTTTTAATTTTTTTTATACAGGGTTGATAAAATAGTTGAGAAAGTCACAGCTGAATTTTTTATAATATACATAATACAATTTTTTTTAATATATCATAAATCCAAAAAAAATTTCGTTTTATATTTTGTCAAGTTTAGAAGGAATACATTGACGAAAAAAAACTCGGCCTCTAAATGTTATTAATTATTCATCAATATAGTGAGATTATCTCCAGATGGATGTGATGATACATTAGTGTGGTGAATTTATTTTTAGACATAGTTGCAAGATATATAGAACAATATTGTCTAAAATCTCTTGTTTATTCCAATGGGAAGTGTTATCATTAAACGCTCAGTTCAATAATGAGGAAATAACTACCAAAAGATACATCAACTATGAACTATTTTCAATCCTTTTGACAAAAATATTTTAACCTAAAAATATGACATTACTGCGAATTAATTTCACTCACAAAGAGAGAAGACTAAAATTTAAATTAATAACTATTATTTAAAAATGTTGATTAACTGAGTTCTTATCCCTCACCGGTTTCAATTAGAACGAAACAAATAGATACAATGCAAAAATTTCTGAGTACGAAATTGATATATTGAGTCTTTCAGCTATAGATAGAAATCAAATTAAAATTATTTTTGGACAACATTTAATTTATTTCGTAATTATTATTAGAATTGTATCATTCAATTTTAATTGTTTCCGAAATTTCTTATGATATTAATTGTTGATATATGAGAAATATTATTTTATTAATTTAATGCCTTATGTAACTATAATATTATTTCATTAGTTTTTCAACAACATTATTATATTACTATATTAAATTTATTTCGAAATAAGAAAACATTAAAAGAATTAACAAAAATAATTTTGTAGATATATTTTTTGACAATTCTTATTACAACTGAACCATTTCAATTTATTTTTTAATCCAGAACGAACTAAATTAGATGAAATATTAATATAAGAAGTGCACAAATATATAAATTAAGTTATTACTGTGTACAATTTTTTTTCTTTGTTTTTTCTACCATCAAAATAATTTTTCAAAAATATCCTTAAAAGTCCATTTACATTTACTTAGGATATCTCTATACATATAATGAAATACAATAATAAAACTGAAATATGCAAAAGAATTTTTTATGGGTCGGAGAATATATGTCGATTTTCAAAATATCGCCTCCCAAAATGTCGACTCCCAAAATGTCGATTTAAAAATGTTGATTTCAAAATGTCGACTTGTACAAAATGTCGACTCTCAAAATATCGACTTGAACAAATAAAATAAAAAATGTAAATGTAAAATATCGACTGGATTAAAAAATAAAATCTAAAGAATTTTCGACTAAATAAATGAATGAAGCTCTGATTTTATAGCCTACTATAAAATCCCTCCTAATTCAGAATTGCACGTATACATACATATATATAAATATTCTGTAAAAAACGTATACAAGTAATTTTGTAACCAACTCCAAAATTCCTTTCAATTAATTTTGTTTACATAAACATATTTCAACAGCAAAATACATTGAACAGTGGGACTGCCGTCCCCCAAACTCCAGCTAAACAAATAATTGATATCCTTATTTAGTAACCAACTCTAAAACCCTCTTTTAAACATAAACATATATATTCTTGAAAAAAGCGTGTAATCCTGTTTTTCTAACCAACTCCAAAATTCCTTCCAATTAATTTTGTTTACATAAATATCTCAACAATAAAACACATTAAATAGTAATAGAAACCCCGCTAAGCAAATTATTGAAACTCTAATTTTGAAATCATCTCATCAATTCTTCCTAAGTATTTTTTGCAGACACATTTCAACAACTAGAAAGAAATGTTTGATTTCAAGATAAAATCCTAGATTTTTTTTTCAGGAAAACGGCGGGCTCCCACAAAATCTATTTAAAAACTAAAATAAACAATTTTCTACATAAAATTAAAAAAATAGACATTTTCGGAGTCGATTTTAGAAAGTCGATATTTTGAGAGTCGAAATTTTGAAAATCGATATAAACTCCGTATCCCATTTTTTATACATATGTATTGCATATATACACTCAAAAGAAATTAATTATAGAAAATCTGGCTCTCAACCTAAGTATATTAATCAAGATTATAAAAGAAGAAGAGAACTATAGAACAACAAAAATTATCAAAGAAAAATGAAAATAATAATATTTAAAAGGTAAATATAATATATAGATACACGTATAATATGTATAAGAAAAGGTAAATAGAATAGACTATAGCTATATTATAAATTTATTAAAATCTTTTATTAACACATTTAAAGGCTCAACTGAAATCATTATTATTTTTTTCCACTCTTATGTTTTATAGTCATTTATTATTTGAAAGAACACAATATATTTAATTGTTGTTCTTATTTAAAGAGCACATACATATATAATCATATTATGTATGATATCTATGAAATAAAGAAAATTTTCTAATTAAAGGTAGGATTAAACAGGTATTATAGATGTAAAATATTATGTACAATAATAATTTAGAATTACTAAAAATCTTTTACGTATTTAGAAATTATAATTTTTGGAATGAATTTAATATAATTTTGTATATTCATGATAAGTAATAAAGGTTTTTAATATTTTATTATATATATACCCATGTTACGAGATATATATTGAAATCTTGAAAAATTCGGCCAAAGATTTAAATGAATTTTGATATACAAAAAGACAATTTTTAAAAGTATACTTCTGCTTTACCCTCGAAAATTAAATTTTGATCAGTTATTTTAATATTTTAGTTTTCTATCGTTTTTTTAACGAATTCGACAAACGGTAATCATGGCTCTCATTTAAAATAAATAAAACAAAAACGGTTCAACTTAGTTTAAGAAAATTTATTACCGATAAATTTAGTCTTCTGTTAAATTTAGGGAAAATGTAATCTTTTTACAACCTCATTTTCTTTTTTCTTTTTGTTGTACGAGGTTCGGCGGAAAACTTCGAAAATCATCCAAAAGAATTTAGCCTGATTCTTTTCTATAATATTAGACTTTAACCAACCCAATCCAAATCGTTTTAAACCAAACTTTAGGTTGACACATTTCATACAAATGATGTACATTTTGGTTTATACGATATGGATGTGGAAAGGATACTTGTGAAAAAAGAAATTTAGGAAAATTTAGTATTATGTAGGTTGGATAAGAAAGAGCATTTATTTCTCTGCCAGATAAATGTGGACAGGAAATTACACATCATTTTCTGTTCAGGCGTGGCTGTAAATGTTGTAAGGGGGAATAACTCTTACGACGTGTATGGGATTCGAACCCACACTTCCTGGGTGTTTACAGCGTATTTTATACGCTCTTACCCACTAGCTCACCCTCTATAAGAAACTTTTGAAGGACATTGTGAAGAAAAGTATTGATGTTGTTCTTAAATGAACCGTAATAAATTAAATAGTTGTTTTTGTTTTTGTAAAAATTGTAAAATATTGAAATTAAAATCGGTTTGCGAATCAACAGTTTTTTTAGCAAATCATATTTTAGAATTTATATATATAGAAATGACATAGAATTAATATTTTATTAAAATTAACATTTAATTTTGGTTTTTATTAAACAAACTTACTGGTTTTTATATCATTACTAGTGTTTTATATGATTATTAACTAGTTTCTATATTTGAGTATACGAGAAAGGTAAAAGGAAGAACAAGTGTGATTAATTTTTTTGATTATCTTTATCAAAGAAATTTTATTTTTAAATTTTTCCAGCAATTTTTATTTATAAAAGGCAATTAAAATTTATGACAAAATGGATATGAATAGGGAAAAAAGTAAATTTTATGAATTCTATTATTTAGCATAGAACAAAGAAACAGAAAGAATTCACATTAATATAATGAATGGTAACATAATCATAATTTCAATTTGAAATATGCGAACACGTGCAGGCACAATAATTAAAACAGACAAAAGAAATCAACTAAAATCAATTTCGAATACAATTTATGCTTACAAAAATCACAAAAATAATTTTAAAACAATATAATTCTTTGAATATACTGTTATTAAGATTCCCTATAACTGTATCAAGCCACGAGCAATTTTTTTTTAAATTATGAGTGAATAATTAAAAAAATAAAATATAATATTTGGGTACAATTTAATATTTTTTAAATATTTTTAAAACTTGTCATCCGATAAATATAAAACAATATTTAAAAGTAAATTTAAAAAATCAATACACATTTAATATTCGATGTGAATGGGAAAAAAATTTGAATTTATTTATTAAGTTCCAGTTTTCCATCTTAAATGAAGATTGTCGATAGTCCTCAAAAATAAGATTTAAATCGTACTCTTTAAAAAGGATATAAAAGAACCAGTACTATATAATATACTTTTACTTTTACTTTATTATTCGTTTTCTGCAAACTCTCAATTTATTATTTATCAGATATCTATATAGTAGTATATAATAAAAATAACTATAAATTCCTTATTGTAAATGCACAAATCTTTCGTAGGAGCACTTAAAGTACGTAGCAGTAAACTTTTTCAATAAAAATAGATTTAGAAAGCTTTTTAAACTTTTATATATGTACTAATATAAGATAGATGATCTATGTAATTTTCTTAAAAACTATTAAATATTTATGTACACCCAAAACAACAGAAAAAAAAAAAAAAAAAAATTTTTTTTTTCTTACCAATATTGAGAACAGTAAAGCCAATTTTGATATTAAAAATGCACCACCAGCTAACATTAAAACTTTTCCCATAAACATTTGTGCCATAACACCAACCATCACCATAACACCAACCATAGCACCACCTTTATCTTTACCACCACCTTTTTTACTGCGAGCTATTGTTGTTAAAAAAAAAAAGAAAAACAAAAAATAAAAAGGACATTTAATATAAAATCTACTAAAGTATAGGTACTAAAAGTAAAATTTTTTTATGAAAATCCTGAATTCAAATGAAAATTTTGTAAAAGACTAAAATGATAATCATTAATTTTTGTTTTCTTTCTTTTTTTTCGTATATAAATAAATAAAGGAAACATTTTTTTTTTTTTTTTTTTATGATAATTTACCTTCCATTGATTCCATTGGCATTAAGCTAACACGTATTGATCTTGACTCAGCAAAATCTTTAATTTTTTTGAATAGGATATCACCTAAATCCTTATTTATATTATTATTGATTGAACTATTATTACTAACTACAACTATTGAATGATTTTTTGTTAATAAAAATTTTTCAATATTATTCTTATTATTTTTATTATTATTTGTTAATTTTTGATACCAATCATTATTTGGTATCATTGATATATAAGGATTTATATTCCATGTATTGTTATCCTTGATAGCAATTTCAATTGTATCGATTGCTAATTTTGTTATACAATTTGTAATATTTGGTCTAGTTAAACAATTTCCAATTAAATAACCTAAATTCGGTTGATTTTTTTCATTATGATTATAATATTGTTGATGATGATTATAATGATATTGATGTTGATGATTATCATTTTTATCATAATAAATTATTTCATTTTTTATTAAATCACTATTTATTGGATATTGTATAATAGTTGATATTCTTGTTGTTGTTGTTGCTGTTGTTGATGTTGGTTGTGTTGAATCATATGGTAAAGCTAATATCCAATTAAATAAGATCACCACCATATAAAATATTAAATAGATCGAAAAATTTTTTTGTAACATTTTGCTTTGTAAATTGTTTTTAAGATTTATTTTAAAGTTCTGTTGAATTTTCAATACAAGGTAACTTTCAAAAAAAAAAAAAAAAAAAGAAGAAAATAAATCACACAAATATTTTGAATAAAAATCTGAGAAATATTTTGTTTGTTCTATTTTGATAGAAATTCTTATACTAAATGGAATTTTAAAATTATTCGTTTATTTTATACCCAAAAAAAAAAAATAATTAGATACATGTAACATAATATATCTAATATACTAAAGATAAAATATAGGAATAATTGCTGAGTAATTATTTGAATTTGAAAACCGAAACATTTTAAACTTATCACAAAAATAAATAAATTTTGTCATACAGAGTGCGTCTTGTAATACATATACTGGTATAATGGCTATCGATTCATTTTCATCTTTACTATGAATGAAAAAGAAAAAGAAATTTTATTTTTTTTTTTTAAGAAAAATTAGATTTTGTCAATTAGTAAAAAAAGTAGGTACGTAGATTATTTAAAATTGGTTGGTTAAATAGCATAATTAATTTAAATTTTAGTTGAAATTTTATGAAAATGATTAAGGTTAAAAATTTTAAAATTTATTTCCAATTGGAAATTAAAATTTATGTCTTAAATATAATTAATATAGTCAGTTCTCTAATAACAATTTAAATTACTGCAAATTAAGACATATTTTCTTTAATATTAAGAACTTTCCTCTACCCTACCCTCAATCCAATCCATAGTGTCGCCGATGACAGCACTCTGATGGCGACCTACGATTTTCTTAAGAAATTCAATGCTACATCTGCTGCAATCAGTCTAAAGAGAAATATGATAGTCAGCCTGATTAAACACAACTTAACTAAAATTGCTGAATTGGGTAAAGCAAACAGACTTGAGTTCAACACCTTAAAAACTCAAAGCTATCTGATTTCTTGTAAAAGAAATCAATTTAACTCAATTCTGCGATTCCAAGGCGAAAATTTACAACGATCAGAAAGTCTAAATATTTTAGGCATGCAGCTAAATCAAAAAATACTATGGAATTAGCATATTTTTGATATAGCTAAAACCGCTGCTAAATGTTTGAGTTTTTTGTCCCGTTGTAAAAAATACTTCTCTCCAAGGTATCTGTCTAATATCTACAAAACTTACATTCGACCTAAGATTGGGAACAATTCCCACATTTGGGCAGGCGTATCCCAAGCTTCTTTGAGTTACCTCAACAAAATCCAAAATCGACGCTTACGCTTAATTGGCGATGCTGTCGAGCAAATATCACTCACTCCTCTTAACACTCGTCGAAATACTGGAGCAATTTCTCTATTTTATTGATATCTTGTAGGTAATGGCACTTGCTCAATTGCACTTAAGTCAATTATGCCTCCTCTCAAACAATTCCAACGTAACACCAGAAGTGCTCATTTCTACACAGTGGTAATCCCCAGATGGTTTAAAACTAGGTATGGAAACTAATTTGTTGTGAGAACTGCTAAGATGTAGAACATGCTTCTATCTATTGTGTTCCTCTCTGTTAATAACGTTCCATTCTACAATTTGCAAAAATTCAAAACAAACCTTTATAGGTTCATTTCCAATCTACCCCTTAACTCTCTCTTAATATTTTATTTCCCTCCCATTTAACTAAACCTACATATTATGTATACAGGTTTATACAGTTAAAAAAAAAAATTAAGTAAACTCTTTTTAATTTAGAAACCCTGTTACCATATCTAAAAATAAAATGTTTGTGTTTTAATTTTTGTGTCTTAATTTCAACAAATTTGTACAGGTGTTCAAAATTATGGAATCCTCTATTTCTGTTTCCTAATACCTTTTTAAACATGCGTAAATGTCCTATTCTGTTTATAAATTAGTTACGGAGGAACGAACATTTTGCGTTTTTACCATAACGGTAAATCTAATTGCAAATAATAAGGGGCTTTCAGAAACTGTACTGGCTTTATAAAAAAAGTTATTTTATAGAACAATTTTTTGCCAAACTTCTCGATTATTAAAATTGCAGGGCTCCATCTTAAACTGTGTTGAATTTTATAAATACACGTATCAACAGATGAAAAGAAGTGACATAGTAAAACTAATAGGCTAATAATAATAACTAGTATTTGATTAATCTAGATTAAAATACATAGTTATATAGTGTACATCTTGTCCGTTTTCGATATTATTTATTTCTAATATTAAGTATATAAATACTTTTTTCAATTAGACAGTTTTTTTAAATCTTAAATCTTAAAAAAAAATTGCCTCCTTGAAGAACTTAATAAATAAGGTGAAATAATCTAAACAAAAAAACTTTATATATAAAAAAAAAAACTTAATAATTTAAATTCAATAAGAATTCAGGATAAATTAAACAAATAATGGAAAAAACCAAGGGTTTTCAAAACAGCGCATTTCTAAAATTAAAAATATTTTATAATAAGCCTAGAGTAAAGAGTAGATACATGCATTGAAAAATAAATTTGCTTAATTTTTTTTTTTGGTAAGAAAAGATTGAAAAAAATCAAACCACATTTTCGTCAATTATAAGATAACCCTATATTATTAAGAAAAGTTATTAACACTAAGAAAAAGTTACTTAAAATAAGTTGCCCAAGTTACTAAAAATAAAGAATTTTTGACCCCTTACAGCTCCTAAACGGAGGACGACACAAAAATATTTTCTGAAATGACTCCTACTGATTTCCAAAGATCTAACTCTTCTCAATTTCATGATTCTAAGTTAAACCGTTTGAGAGATAGAAAGAATCCAAATTTTTGCAAAAATTGAGTTTCACATAACGGTATATTAAAATACTGCGTAAAAACCCCACATATTTATTTTATATTACTTTATAAAGTTAAGTAAAGCCAGCTATCGTTTGGCGTTTCCATATTGAAAATTGGCAATTTAATAATAGGGCTTCTTTTTCGAGCCTAATAGGGCTATAGCTACGTAACGGATGGGGCTGCAGAAAAACGTTGTTGCACAAAATTAGTTTTTTGGCGATACCTATTCGTAGTTAAAATTTAATTTCCTTATTCAAACGGTGTAGAAGTTTTGAAAACACCCAGATGGACGGACGGACGAACGGACAGAGTGAAACTGATAAGCATATTTTTTTCAAATTTTTTTGAAAATGTGCTAAAAATCAGGATAAATTGTAAATTAAAATTAAATAAATTAAAATCTAAGTTTCTTTACCAAGCTTTTTACAAAACAACATCCTCGTCCTTAAAAATCAATATTTTATAAAGCCTTGTACATTATTCTGTATTAATTTTATAAAAAACACATTATATTTATAAAAGTCTCGTATTATATATCGTGACTTAAGGAATATAATACACAGGCCCCACATCTCTTTAAAACGTTAGCTTTCTAAACAATAAATTCTTCAAACTTACAAAATTTTATTTTAATTTTTTTTTTTTGCTGAATTTTAATATCTGCTTAAATGTAATGTATTTTCCTCCCACTTAAACCTATTAAACTATTTCTCCCACTCAAACTCATTTAATCTAGGGTCTAAAAATTGATAAAATTCACCTTCAATTAAATGTAATTTACCTGTAGAAGAACAAAAAAAAACTTATTTGATTATTGAATGAAATTCGAAAATTTCTGTCCAAAATTAAAGTAAAATATTTAATCCATACAGAGAAGAGAAGTATAAAGAAAAATTTTCTTTTACAACTTTTCAAAAATTTACAACATTGAAAATGAAATTGTAATTGGAAAAAATTAACGATTTTTTTAAATATATTATAATTTCCTTATAATGTTGACCTTAAATTTATAAATCTGTCAAAATCAGAATAAAACCTATGTCATAATTTTTAAAAATAAATTGAAATGAAATAAAATTTGTATTTTAATTTTCTGACATACGGGATTCATTTGTTGCATATTTCCTTTTTTAATTTTAAAATCTAAAAAAAAAATAATATGAATTTAGGGAATTTTTTTTTTTTTTGACGAAGTTTATTTTTTTAATTTAACGCAATTTTTATTTTTAATTTTCAGTTTTCTTCATTTGTGATGTCTTTTACTTTTGACATTTAATGTTCCTGTTTACAAACACAAAGAAAAATTAAACATGATAAAATAATAATTAAGATCAAAAATTTCAGTAAATCATTAGTGAACGAATTTTTCGATAAGTCAATAGGTATTGCAAAGATTTATTTGATAAATTTGAAATTTTTACTATTCGATATGTAATTTTTAAAAATATGTCGTGGAAAGCACAGGCGTATGCAGGATAAGCAGAATGTCTGTGATTCTGATGACTGGATATATGCAGTGAAATGGTTTTATTTATTTATTATTTATTTTCTCCAATTATTAAAAAAATATGTTAATAAAACATAATTTATTGACATTTTCCACTTAGGTGGAAATTGCTTTTTAACTTTAAATGATCAATTAAAAAGAGTTATTCCCGACATAGGTTTAATAGGTAATAGAAGTTTATTTAAATAATCCTATTAATACTTTTAAACCAGACAGCTAATGTTTTGAAATTAAACCTTGTTATTGATTTTGTTTTTTGGTTTCTATTTAAGTCAATTTATTTCGATTTATCCTCAGCTACTTACATTCAATGCTTCTAAATCTTTTCTAAGACTTCTCCAATACTTTTAACAAACGGATTTTGAAATGTGTTTGGATATCTGAAAATAATTTTGAGATTCGGATAATAATAAATGTTTTAAGTCATAAATGACCAGTAATAAAAATATAAGCTCCTTCTTTTATTTACTTTTAAGGCCTTCAAGGACTTGTTACCTAACTAAACTTAGATGTTAATATTGTTAACAATTGAATACCATAAAATAATCTTAAACTTAAGTTTCTTCTATTAACAAACAATTCTTATGAAATTAAGATACTTAACATAATATCAAAAATCTGTATAGTTAAATAAAAAATATATTGGCTAAAAAAGTTTTTTCCTAAAGTAAATTCATTATAAATAACGTAACGTAATATTCATATGCATTTAACATAATTCAACCTAATTGTTTAAAACCAATTTGCCACAGAAATCACATCTTAAGTATTATTATTTTTGTTTGTGGAAAAATTTTCCATAAAAAGTATGAAAAAACTTAACTTAAACAAAAAGCAAAGATATCTATCGGTCTTTTAGCAAATAATCAATATGATGATTACAGATTTTCCTAAATAATATTTTCTAATCATAGATTATCTTACAATATATTAAAAGTTTACAAATTTTCTTTTTAACGTTTTTCCATAACATCTATTTTGCTTTATAAAATGTTTACTATGTATAACTTGGTTTTCATATTTAAGATTCTTTGGCCGTGATTTAAGAAAAACACTTTTAACAACAAAACAATTAATATAGATAACAAAGTTAAATTTTCATCGAGTTCGAATTATATTTTAAACAAATGAAAACCTTTAAAATTTTCTCCTTAAAATATTTGTTTTTTTTTTTTTTTCTAACTGAGATTAATTTTAATCTTAAGTATAATTTTTCGCTTTCAATTTTTAATTCTACATTCTTAAAATGTTCCTTTTTTTTACTACTATTAAAAAAAGATTTCGGATATAAATTTTTCTGATGATCCGTAATATTGTTTTCTTCTTATTTTTTTTTTTTTTGTATTCAGGATTTTGATTTTCCTATGAAAAAAACGAAAGTGATGATTTAAAAAAGATGAAAGACAAAAATGAAAAAAAAAAAAATCATTAAACTGTCAAAGAAAGAATTTTATTTTTCCGTATTTTGAAAATGAATATTCAATTTCCAACTATATGACAATGATTAAATGATAAAAAATGAAAATATATTTTACTTAGTTTTATATTTTTTTCACAAAATTTTTGATTCTTTTTAACTTTTTTTCTTTCAGATAAAAAAAAAAAATTATTATAATAAAAAGAAAATAATAAAAAAACTTTTATTTTCAATTTTAATCATGATGGATGAAAAGAAGAAAATTATTTTGATGTTGTTATTATAGTGTTTTGTCTTTTATAATACTGCAAATAACGTAAAATAAAAGATAAGTTCTATTAAAATAAAGGTAACCTAAGGCCTAGTAGAAGGCCTGTTGTAGAGATACGTGCTTCTGTTAGTTTTACTGACCAATAGTTAAGGGCAGCAAACACTAGAATTTAGACCTAAGCTCTGATTTTGTTCTATTATGTTTAATAATAAAATTGAACTGTCTTGTAATCCATTCAATATAGCTGTAAAATATAATGCGTTTTGTATCTTTCCATTTCATTTTTTCTTGAAAGTTATACAATAAAACTTAAATTTTCTTGTCTTTCAATAGTATAGAAATTTCATTCTTAGGTTATATATAGGCGACGTGTCATGAGAACCGTACCATAATAACCTTGGGTAATATCTCACAGCAGCTGTGGGATGTATTCCTCAAATACTTCTAGGGGAATATGTACACAATACTCTAAATAAGATTTAGTAGTTTATAGCTCACATAAAGTTTAAGTAGAGTATATCCCACCAGCTATGAGACACAACACTACAAAAAACTTTAGAGTTTTTTGATCAACCAAACATTTAACTTTAAGTGAAAAAATAATTAGAAGAGATTTTAGAATTGGTTTAAAAAAAAAGGGTTTCAACAATTTGTTTAGTGGGGATCTGGGAGCGGCAGCATCTAAAAACAATAAAAATTATTATGGTGTTATGTCCCACCAATTTAATGACATTGTGGCTCACAGATAATGAGACATTATTCCCAAATTAAGTTTGGGGTTTATGCCCTATCGCTGATATAGCTAAGGTTTCGAGGACACGTTTATATAAGTTAGGAAAATAGTTTATGACTTGTTCGTTATATTACAGATTTTGCAAGTAATTTTGATTTACCTTTACAACCGAACCTATTTATTTTTTAATTTGAATTTTAATTATAGAAAAGGTGCAAACTTCGATCGTATCACATATAACAAAAGTATGTAAGAAAAAAAACTTTCGTTATTTCTATTTTTTGAAATGAATTGATTGATTGAATATTTAATTACCAGATAAAATCTATTAATAAATTTTTAGTTCATTTTCCTTTCGAATGTCATAATTTTTGAATATATAATTAACTTTTGATTAATTAGTTACATTAAGGGAAAATATTTATTTAACACAATTTATAGATTTGAAGATCTTACAGTAATGTGGATTAAACAAAAAAAAATTTTTTTAAAGTTTTTTTAAGTAAAATAATTTTTTTTTATATAATTCGCTCAAGGTCTTAATATCACTTCTATATTTCTATATAATAAATACCTAAGAACCATGAAGTTTTTCTGAAGATTAATCTAAAAAGTACATCATAATCGTTTTTCTTTTTCTTTATAATTTAAGAGTAGATTCGATGTAATGATTATTCTTTCTACAAATTCTGATAATCTTAGTTAAAATAAAAACAAGAAGTGTAATTTTAAATAAAGAGTCTGTACAAGTATAAAATATTACTATTTTAACCCTTAAGTTTTTATATTATTTGACATTTTATGAGAAAACCAAATATTTGGGTAAAGTAAAATTGCATAATATAATATAACTTAACTTTTTGTTTCAATTAAATTAGAAGGACGATAGAAGTAGAAAATAACTCCGACAAATTTTTTATTTGCTAAATCGTCTATTAAGTTTAAATCCTATAAATCCTATATATCCTATAATCCTATATATATTCACTTAAAATAAAACTGTACCAGTAATTAATTTCTCCTTGACGTTTTGACTTAACAGTTAACGGAAATGATTTTTCATATGTCATTTTTAATATTACTCAAAACTACTCAATTAAGGACAATATCAATTAATTACAATATCCTTTAGGAAGGAAATTCTTCAGTTTTATGCTAACAAAATAATTACAAAATGTCAAAAATATCCATTTAGGTATATAAAACATACATTTTCAAGTAAAACGTAAACAAAAGATTTAAATGATATTTTAAGTATGTATAAATTTAACATAATATGTGATAAGATAAGACTGATGTTTTGACTTTAAGACCCACATACACTAAACGACCCATATAAACGAAACTATATCTTACTTTTATTAGCTTCTACCTTGCGGTATTCCTACAATGTAAAATAAAATGCATGAAAATTCATAGTGAACCAGCATACCTTTTTAAAACCACGATGTTGCATATTTTTCAAGGTAAATAAAATTAATTAACAATAACTGTTTACATTATTTATAATTATGGCCCAAATCCTTCTGAAATAATTTTTTGTATGTAAAAAAAAAAACTGAGAACATAAGGGTTAAAATTTATTGAATGCAGTGTTATTTTAGAAAATAATTTTAATTTTTGAACGGAAAAAAGTGGAAATTTGTTCCAAAAATTTAAAAAAGAAAAGACATAATTTGCATTGACAACAATTTATGGTGTAGATAGGTACCATTTTGAAAAAAATCTCAAAATACTCGTTATATATAGCTTCAAAAATAATAGGATGTAATATTTCAAAATGTACTTAAAATCAATAATAATTTTATTTTTTAAATTATTCTTTTATTTGATATTCAAATTAAATTCAATAAATTCATTTTTTATTCCAGTATTTTGTTATTTTTTTTGATTTTGTCTACTTTTTCAATAGATAAATAAAAAAAGGAAATAACATTAAAAATGTAAGTGTCCTTAAAATATTATTAGTAATTGCAATCTAAAGTAATATGGAAATGTAATGGATCTAAATCAATATTGATATCCGGATATTTCAATATTGTCCTAATATGATTTCAATTCATTGTCAATTTAAATTTGGATTTTGTAAAAAAAAAAAGTATTTTTTTTTTTAAATTTTTTTTAAGAGGAAAAACTTTTTTAGTTTTGATTATATAAAATAAGCATATTACGGAATTTCACTTATAAATCTTTAACAAAATGAAATATCTAAAGTGTTGGGAATATTAAAATTAAATCCTAAAACATAGCTGTTAGGTCGTTTCAGATTAGGTTCACAGATTGCAAACAAATTAATACAGTTATCAATTCCTATTATAGTTAAAACAAATGTTTCTAGAGTGTTTAAAGACGATCTGTTAAGTCGTTTAAACAGGACAACAAAAAGTTTGTTGATTATCCAGTTGAAATAAGGATGCAATTGGAATCGATATTAGAATTTTGATTCTTTTAATTTAACAATTCTCATTAGCAAGAACAAATGTTTCTACACTGTTTAAAGTCAAAACATTCGTTGGTTCTTAGTTAGTTGATTAATTGGTTGGTTTGAATTTTGATTCGTTTATGATTTACTTGTGATTATTTATACACACTTAGGCAAATTAATATTAAATTGGAAAGTAACATCAAACTGAAAATTTTTTACTTTAAGCTTTTAAGCTATCCACATTGCAGATCTAAAATGTTGAAGAAAATACGGTTTTCATAATATTGATGTTTGCAATAAATCCGAAGACAATTGATGTTCTAATGGATGATTTCGCAAGAGACGACTTCAATTAAAAACTCATGTGAGAAAGTTAAGAAAACTGCACGAAACAGATTAGGAGATAAAAACTGCTCGAATCAGATTAGGAGATAAAAATACCTAGTATAGACATTTTATTTTCTCAAGTGGAGTAAAAGAGGAAAAAAACATTTTTTCTGAAAGAATTTTACTTGTAGTATTTTTCTATTTTATTTATTTTTGTTTAGTTCAAGATAATACTGGCAGGAAAATTCAATTTACTAAATTGTCAAGAAAATATAAGGTATAATTTTAATAAAATCATCCCAAATAGAAAATTGAAAAAAAAAAAATAGTTTATTTTACGTGGCTTTTAATAATAACACATTAGACAATTAAAAATAATTTTTAAAATTATTTAGGAAAATTGAAGATGATGTCGGGAGATTCAACTGAACTTGGTTGATTTTGACATTTTTCAATTCAACTCAAAAATTTCCCGGTGTCGGCTAAGTCAATTGACTTTGTTTCAATTAATTGATTCAAGTTTTTTCAATTTTGATTTTTTGCAAATGGAATAATTAAACGGGAAAATTTTGTTTAGTGTTCAGACCGTTTATTTTGTGTTCAAATTTATTTATTTTGGATGCATAAATAAAAATAAATTGGATTTAGAAAAAAAATAAGTGTATAAATAAAATATGGGGATTTTCATAAACAACATATGACTGCAATACCGTAGGTTGCAAAAGGCCGCTTTATTTTGGGTATAAGAAGTCGAACCGACAAGATTTAAAAACGTACTCACCGATTTTATAGTAGAATTTAAATATAATAAATAAAAATATAAAAGTTCGACTTTTAGCCAGCCCCAATAAACGAACAACAAAAACTAAGGTGCAAGTTTCCGAAACATTTTTCATTTTTGTTTTCTTTTTTAGTTTCTATTACAATATCGGGGACTAGGTTTTTTCAATTGCATCGGTCCTAAGATAAGGGGACTTCTCTAAAATAACAGCCAGTATTTATAAAAGTCGGTTTTCATTTTCAATGCAATGCGTTTGGGTTCATACATTTTACATTGTATCAGATTGCAGTTTTACGACATTTCCGATGTTATCCGAAAAAATGTTACTAAAACATTTTTTCCTGAAAATAATATTTAATAAGAATTTTCATATTTACATAAATTATTTAAATCTTTATTTACCTTTCTAAATTATTACTCATTTTTATTTTTTTTTAAATTTTTAAAACACAACTAGCAACAAACAGACACAAAAACAAAATAATGCACTAATAAATGATGCAATAATGTAAAGTCAAACACAAAAATGTAATTGTTTGTCAAAGTCAACTCAGTTGATTTAAACCAACACAAATTGTTTTCCCCGATACCAATAGTTGACACACCGACTAAAGTTGAAAGTCAAAAAAAAATTGATTTTCGCGACAGCATCTTAAGAGAAAAATTGAACAGGATTTTAGTAAAATATTATAAAATAGCTAACAAAAATAATGAACTTTTCTGAAATCTACAAAATTATATTAATTTGTTTCAAAAAAGAATTTACAGAGAATATAAATTACATAATATTTTGTTATAATTTAAACTTAATTAAATGAAAAAAAATTTTTAATTAAGGTTTAAGTAAATTTTCCTAATAATAAACAGAATTTTTTTATATTCTTGAATATATTTCTCTTTATTTTTTATGGTAGCTCTTAAGAATTGTTATGCCATTCTCATCCGCATTTATTTTACAATTTTTATAAACAAATTCGCAAAATATTTTTTGAACAGAAGCCTCGATGGCCTAGTAAGTAAAAATGTATGTATGAATACGCTATAAACACCGAGGGAGTGTAGGTTGAAATTCCATACACGTCGTAAAAATCATATCACCTTACGAAATTTACAGCAACGCCTGAAAAGGAAAAGCTGTGTAATTTCCTTGTCACATATATGTATGGCAGGCGAATAAACTAAAAAAAAAAAAATTCTTAACCATATACATATGAATATAATTATGTAAGTAGGTACTGAAAACTAGAAATTAACATTTTAACATATGAAATAAATGAAAATATTTCGTTTAACAACCAGCATTTTTAGGCATAAAAGTAACCTCTAATTTTTTGGATTTTTTGGCATAATCCAAAAAAACTTTGAATCTTTTGATTAAAAAATTATGGGCACGAATTAAAGAAGATTGTAAAAGAATTCGTTCTAATCGTTCAGCATTTATGAAAAAATATGTATATATTTTTTTTACTTTAGAACTCAGATGTAGAAAACTGTTAAGTACTGAAAACAGACGGACTTATGAAGAAAATAAAACTAATAAGCAAATTAATTTTTTATATATTTTATACCAATAAGATTATAAAATTTATAATTTTATTTAATAAAGAAGGATGCAAGAATCTTTGACTGACTGAAATGACAAAATAATTTGTCAATTATTTTTTGGGATATCCCCATAATTTGTTTAATAAAGACTTAAGTCAAAAGTGAATCATTAATCATATTTTTTATATTATGAAAATTAATCGTAGAAAAATAAAAAATCTTTTTTTTTTATATCTTTACAATTTCTCTAAATGAATTTTATTAAATCTGTCTACACTGGTATTAAATTGTTTAGTTTATTATCAAACAAAATTGTTTGAAATTTAGAAGATGTGTCGTCAACAAAAATTCGAAAAATTTTCTTTTTTAACTTTATTTAATGCTTTCTATCGTATAAATGAATAAGAGTCAAAAATATGTTTGTGAAAACTATAAGTTATAATTATTTGAATTTTAAGGCGTTTTTTGGAAAATGATACTTCCTAACGATTACGGTTACACAAAAAAGTTGTTGTGCAATATTAATTTTTTAGTTGCTTCACCTGACTCGAAGCAGCGGGTAGGAAGACTGAAAATTACATAAAATCAAATAATTTAAAATGACTGGACAATATCAATGATTGTCATTTTCAACTGTCCTTTCTGTCCTTTTCAGCTGTATTCAATTAAGCATTTTGAAGTGCTTCAAAGTAATCAATTAAAATGGAAATGTACCTATAAATATAAGTTAACATACACACCTAAAAAGCTTAAAAATACACGCATAAAGGATCAAATTTCCTTCAATGCATTAAAACTAATTTCTAATTTACTTTCCCGTGGGAACAATATAATTTTTAAATTAAATAATTGCTTATTAGACATTTTTGTATTGAAAATAATAATTTTGTATTTGTTTGGTAAATATTAATTTTAGTATAAATATGATTGAATTTAATTAAATAAGACAGAATAAAATTAGTTCTCAAAGAATAAGGTTCTTTTATTATGAAACAAGCCTTTGTCTTCGTACACCTAAGGTGAGGCTGCCTTAGGCACAATAACAAGAAAAAAATTATAATACCTTATCTTAACTTATATAATGGACAAATTAAAAATAAGCATATCACATATACTTGTATAAAAGAAATGTTTCAAATTGATGTTTGATGTTAAAGCGAATCAAGGCTTTAACCTTAATTTTCTAAGTTAATAACAGTCAATAACAAAATAAATCCACACACAATCTGACCTTTTTCTGTAATAATTTAAATATTAACATATTTATATATACATTTTATATCTAAAAAGTTCTATAAAAAACGAGGAAGAGTATATATAGTTGATTGGGTCAACTCTAGCATAATATGTAAAATTCCATAAAATGTAATCATCTTTTACAAAATTCTAGATATTTGACTTAATTTAGTACTGAAATATATGTATGTAAATTTCAAAGTTATATGACAGTTATCCGAAGCTAGTTGTGCTCGGTCAACCAATTTTGCACAGGTCGTTTGAATATATTTTTACTTTTTATGGAAAAAAATCAGATACTCAACTTAATTACACACCAAGTTATCTAAATATAATAAAAGACAAGTTGCTGCTGCTGAGTAGCGTGCCCTCCTGTTATGTTAAATGTTAATTTAACAAATGTTATACTATGAAAAGAAAGAAACGTACATCTGATATTTACCCATATAAAAGATAGAAAACAATAAATATTATAATGTTATGCTATGAAATGAAAGAAAAAACAAGGCAGTGTATAAATCAAAGTTTTTAGAGGGTCGTATTTTTAAGTAGAACATTATAAAATTGCAATAATATTTTTATTTAAATTTTGCTAAGTAACATTTTCTTAATTTTTTAAAAATTTTGCCATAATATAGTACAATTTTAGAATCAGAAGTTTAGCCCATAATATAGAGATATATGAATAAAAATATGGGTATACGTATATTAGATTTATTATAGATTTATTATTTTTTATATAGGCAACAGCTATTTATATGAATGAATGGACGGTAAACATAAACGAACACAAAAAAAAATTCAGAATGTTCTATAGGTTATAATTTATATTTTTTAAATAGACTGATGTATAAATTTAATACTTAAAAAAAAGAACAGAAAACAAAAAAAAAAGTAAAATGTAATACTGCGAAGAAAACTAAAAACGAATAGAAAAAAAAGAGAACAAAAATGTTACTTTGATTGTTTTTAAATACTTTTAAAGAAAAAAAGAACTATTAAAATGTTATGATTTTAAAAGAAAAAAACATACGTCTGATATTTACGTACCTACATAACAGATAGAAAAAAAGAAATATCAAAATGTTATGCTATGAAAAGAAAGAAAAAACAAGGCAGTGTATAAATCAAAGTTTTTAAAGGTTCGGATTTTTAAGTAGAACATTATAAAATTGCAATAATATTTTTATTTAAATTTTGCTAAGTAACATTTTCTTAATTTTTTAAAAATTTTGCCATAATATAGTACAATTTTAGAATCAGAAGTTTAGCCCATAATATAGAGATATATGAATAAAAATATGGGTATACATATATTAGATTTATTATAGATTTATTAATTTTTATATAGGCAACAGTTATTAATATGAATGAATGGACGGTAAACATAAACGAACAAAAAAAAATTCAAAATGTTCTATAGGTTATAATTTATATTTTTTAAATAGACTGTATGTATAAATTTAATATTTAAAAAAAATAAAAGAAATACTTAGCGTACGTAAATAACAGAAAACAAAAAAAAATAAATGTAATACTGCGAAGAAAAATAAAAACGAATAGAAAAAAAAGAGAACAAAAAATGTTACTTTGACTGTTTTTAAATATTTTTAAAGAAAAAAAGAACTATTAAAATGTTATGATTTTAAATGAAAAAACATACCTCTGATATTTACGTACATAACAGATAGAAAAAGAAATATTAAATGCTATGCTATGAAAAGAAAGAAACGTACATCTGATATTTAGGTACATAACAGATAGAAAAAAAGAATTAAAATGTTATGCTATAAAAAGAATGAAAAAACAAGACAGTGCATAAATCAAAGTTTTTAAAGAGTTGCATTTTTAAGTAGAAATTATAAAAAAATAAAGCGGTGCGTAAAACCAAAGCTTTTAAAGGAGCGCAATTTAAATTATAAAATCACAATTTTCAATTAAATTTTGAATGTGTAACATTTTCTTAATTTTATGCTTCTTTTATGATTTTTATTTTCTAAAACTTCAACATTATATGCACAGCCAATTTTTATTGTTTTACATAAAAGGTGCGTAAAACTTACGGTGTGAAGATTTTGTAGAGAAAGCGATAGATAAAGAGACAGAATATTATTACGTACTGTATTACGTACTGATTATTACGTACTGATACTGTATTTTTTCGAAGCGAAAATTTTTGATACTATTGGCAAAAATTTATTTACCATTGGTTTTTAATCCAACCTTTGGTTTTTTAATCCAAAGCTTGACAAAGAAATTTACAAGAGATGAGATTTATTAAATAATCATTTTTATTACATTTTTGAAAGAAACTACTTCACAGCATCATTGAGGTTTTTCATTATTTAAAACACCTTAGCAATAAATTTTACATTTATCAATATCTAAATATAATACATATAAGTATTTGAATAAATTTACTAAAATTAAATTGTTCATAAAACTGAGGAAACTTTCACAAAAGCTTTATTTTTCTACTTATACCCTTTAATAAGGCTTTTTTACTATTTATTTAATAATTTAAAGTTTTATTACCAGAGATACGAATCTTTAACTCAAAGTATTATCAAGAGACGCAAACCGTTAATTAAAAATATAAATAAATTTAGTAAATATTATTACCAGAGACTAAATTTTCCACTAGAATTATTGTCAGAGACACAAGCCGTTCATTAAAAGTGAGTACAGTCAAAAAAGGAAAAGTACATACATACTTAAAAAACACATTTTCAATCAAAATAAATTCAGCAAATTTTTAATTTTTAAATTTGACCGCTACGTCCATTATGAACTGGTCGCAGCGGTAAATTAAAAATAAATTATTAATCTTCTGTTGGCGTTTTCAATCTTTGTTTTGAAAAAAAAAAATAAAAATAGGTACTCTTAATAAAATTAAAGCGCCTGAAAGTGAAAAAGTGAGAGTGAGCAAAGTTTATAGTAAACCTCATATTTATTAGAAAAAAATAATAGGCCGATTTTATTCTTGATTTTGTTTTCATTAGTATAAAAGCTGGTGCTTCGTAACAGACTTTAAAATAGTTTTGTTTATTTAGGTTGAAATTTAGATTTTTAAGCTAAATTTTCGGTAGAACTGGTATAACATAAAATATTCGAAATTTTTTTATTAATATAAAATTAGGCAGACTTAAATAATTATATTTCATAACAGAAGTCAGAAACTTACTAAATATTATAGAAACGGATATTTTTCTTAAAAAAAAAAAGAAAAAAATTACATAGAAAATGTCATTTTAGACGCCTTCTCTCACAAAAGATTCATAATTTTGTACTAATTTATTATTAGACCATTAATAATATTGTTAGCCATGGAAAAAAATAAGATTTGTTAATCAGATCAGATAATATAATACCTGAAATTAATGATTGAATTTCTGATAATATACACAATATAATGATTATGGTTTAATTCACAAAGATAAAAAAATTTTGTAAATGCATAAAATATATGAATGATAATTTTTACATTTTACACCAGATTTTACAGAAGATTCTGGTTTTCACTAAATTCTTTTAGCTATGACACAAATCAAATATTTCTGTGCTTTAAAATTTTTAAAACTAGCCGGTTTTAGCTGGCCCGTTTGAAAAAAAATTAGTACAAATTTTTGTATGAATTTGTACATCTCTATGTAGTCTCTGATAATACCAATTCACACAAGATATTAAATATCATATAGATATTAATACCAGACACACAAGATGTAAAAAAAAAATATTTTATTTCTATAATAAACCACTCACACTGAATGTAAACTAAACTGGCAAAGATGATATTTCTGTATATTTATTTAATAATTTAAAATTTTATTATCAGAGACACAAATCTTGGACTAAAAGTTTTATCAGAGACACAAATGTTTACTTTTTAAAAAGTACTTTCGACACAAAATTTAAAGCAAATTTTTAATTTTTAAATTTGACCGCCACATCCATTATGAACTGGTCGCAGCGGTAAATTAAAAATAAATTATTAATCTTCTGCTGGCAGTTTTCAAATGACTCTTTGTTTTGAAAAAAATAAAAATACTCTTAATAAAATTAAAAGACCTGAAAGTGAAAAGAGCAAAGTTTATAGTAAGCCTTATATTTATAAGAAAAAAAATAATAGGCCGATTTTATTCTTGATTTTATTTTCACTATTATAAAAGCTGGTAAAAGTTTCGCAACAGACTTTAAAGTAGTTTTGTTTATTTAGGTTGGAATTTTGATTTTTTAAGCTGAATTTTTGATATAACATAAAATATTCGAATTTTTTTTATTAATATAAAATTCGGCAGACTTAGCTAATTATATTTCATAACAGAAATCAGAAACTTACTAAATATTTTAGAAATGGATATTTTTCTTAAAAAAAAGAGAAAAAATAACATAGGAAATATCATTTTAGATGCCTTCTCTCAAAATAGATTCATAATTTTGTACTAATTTATTATTAGACCATTAAATTAAAAAGCTGTTGAAAACGACCCACACAAAAAAAAAAGGCCCCGAAAATTTATGAAATTACATTATCAGAGACATGAATCTTTTATTAAATATACTAAAGACCTCTTCCAAAGTACATTTAAATAAAATAAATTCAGCAAATTTTTTTCAAGCAAAAAAAAAAATAAACGCAAAAGACTTGAAAGTAGTTTTGGTAATTAAAGTAATTCGCGAAGAAAACAACTGTTTTTATCGACATAAAAATTTTTTTTTTAAACTAAAGAAAAATAGAGAGTCTGGTAAAATTTTAACAAATATTAAAATTATTTCGATTATTGGGATTATTTTAAATGTAACAAAAATAAAAATGTCGTAGCGGTTGGTGTTGGTTGGCTTTTCGCCGGTTTTTATTGTGCACTTTATACATGTGTTTCAAACAATTTTTGAGATATCGGCACGAACTTTTACCCTGAATGTGTTTTTAGCTTGGACCATTTTTTCTCAATGATTAAAAAACTGTCAAAAATTACCGCCACGAAAAAACGGCGTGAAAAAATTAATAAACTGTTCCTAACATTTTTAATTTTATGTGTTCAGATTTGTTTTATGTTTTTTTCTATTACATCAAGTAAGTAAGTGATACCAAAGTTTTTTTAATGGTGCTGATGTAAAAATGAAATTTTTAGGTAGTTTATTAAGGGAGTCAGTATGATACCGCAAATGTTTTTGAATCTATAGAAATTGTGCAATTGCACAGGGGATTTTCTAGTGTTTATATAAAACAATAAATTGTGTGGCAGCTACACGAAGCCGCCAGTTGAACTTGTTCTAGTTTAAAAGCAAAAATGGTTTTTATAAACTTCATTATTTTTTATTTGTCGTGCATACACACAGAGGACGCACTTAGTTAAAATGACTGAAAATTGAATTCTAAACAATAATATGCAAATATATACTTTTCTGTATATCTATTCTATCTGTAGGCAGATTTATTATGTCCTTATAGAACTATGTTTATACAAGTATAAAAAATGAATTTAATCATTAATTTTTTTTTCTTAAATTCTATTGCCTTTATAATATAACAGTAAGGAATCTTAGAATATTTTAGGAAAGAACACTTGAAAAATGTTTTTAATCCTTTTAATGTTTTATAATTCTTTTTTTACTCTTTATATTATGTTATTTTTTAAAAAGGATGTAGTAAGCAAAATATAATTTATATTTCATTTTATAAATAGCACGTCTTAATGTTCTTTCAATATTGATATTGAAAAAGAAATTAAAAGTCTTTTAAGAGTAACGTCCTTAAATATTTTCCAATAATTTTTTATAAATGTTATTTTTGCAATAAAACAAAATCAAATTTATATCAAAAGGCGTTATTATAATTTATACTCGTATAATGTTCAAATTCTGCTTCAATGACCTAACTAAATTAAACTGTACAATAAGTTTATTATTCACTTGTTAACTGTTGCTAAAAATAAATAAAAACCATTTATTATATATTGGCAAAAGCAAGAAAGGTCAAAAGGTTTTTAAACAAGTCAGAATAAATCGAAAGGTATGAAAATTTGCATATTTTAAAAAAAGGTGATTTTTCTTTTGCGAAGGTAGGTGGAAATCTCGAAGGACATCAATGAAATCAACACACAAATTCTATTTGGTAGTGTTGAACTTTAAGCAACTAAATGCCAACTCCCTTTTAAATCAAACATTAGGTTACAACCTATGGTACAGTGTACTGTTTGGTTTAGGAATTGGGACAATAGGACTACAGGAAATTGGGGAATATAAGAAGTTATTGGATGTTGGCAGGATTATTTACAACAAAAATGTTGATGTTCTTCTTGAATTTATCGATATGACGCTATGGTTGCCAATTTTAGGAAAAACTTTTGGCGTTAGCTTGTGTTTCCTTGTATTTCGGTTGAAATTTTTAAGAGGAGCCATTAAAGTCTGAACATGTTCCTACATCAACAAAATATCTATAAAATAGAGTAAGTGCTTGGGTTGATGACCCAGTGGAGCCAGAATTGAGGTAACAATATGATGTTTATTAATCGAATTGCTCTGTTTTGCACTTTGAGTAGGTATTTCAAATTCCAATACTGTTTGTCGGGCTATTGCCCAAATATTATGAAGCATAAACATTACAATCTGGAATGTTTACGAATTATTACAACCTTATTTAATTAAGAAATCTGTTTTATACAAAATGTTAAAAATATTTAAACTACAACTCGTCTCAATTTTCCATAATTTTGTATTGAAGCAAAAATATTATAAGAGTTGAAAGAGTGGTTTCAAGTTTAAATAATTCATCAATGTGGTTTGTATTTTTAAGATTTCAAAAATATTCATTGAATCTTGAATTATAAGTATTGTGGGACTTTTCTTTTTGGAGGCAGTAACGGTGCTAATGCGTACAGAATTTCATAACTTCATCTTAAAATAAAATAAAAACTTTCCAAAGCATAAAAAACGAATTGACAGATGACGTAATGGAAATTAATAAGCACATTTCTATTCTATTTCTAAAATAAATACTTATTTAGTAGTTTTTTTCTTTATAAGTGTTAAATAGCAAAAGTAGTCGTTTACAATTAATTAAGTTAAGGATATTTCTAAAGATATCTGTAATTTCTAAAGAAAGCTAAAATTTCTCAAGATGTCTCATTAATTTTTCAAATCGATGTTTTATCATTTTAGATTACTCCGTTTTAAACTCAATTCTTTTAGGGTAATATTATTTGCTTCCGACTTTTTTTTTTAAAGCATAGACTCTTAGTCTAAAGAATCTCTTATTTGTAGGATTTTGTGCCATTATTTTTACTTGCACTTTAGTTTTACTTTAAATTTTTAAGGGATATTTACGTTTGTTTGTCTTAATTCTTTTCATAACCCCTGGTTTTTTTTTCCCCCTTTAAATTTAGTTTTATGATTTTAATTTGTTAAACATCAGAATTCAGTTACTTAATTTTCTTTTAATCTAATGAAAATGAAATAATTTTAATAAGTTTTTGAGCTGGAGTAGGTATGTACATTTAAAAGCAATCGCACCTTTTTGAAACTTTTCAGTTTTGAATAAATAATACCTAAAACAAATTATCCTTAATAAGTGAGTGTGAAATAGTCCTTTCAAATAAATAAAATGTCCAAGATATATCATATCATATTATAGTATCGGTGCCTACCTATGTACAAAAGCTTATGATAACAACTAACGAAAAAAAAACTTATTCAAAATTATTCACACTTCAAGGAAAACAATTTTTTTTAGTTCAAAATTCTAATGAATAAAACACGAGTCCTTTAAAATAAGGCTTTCAACTATGGTAGTTGCTTTTTATTAATAATTTATCTTATTTATCTTTTAAGTACTTTAATCCTCTTTCGTCTTGATTAAATTTCCTTTTTTCTTTCATTAGAATTTCAATAACTGTGTAAATTACAATATTAAGTGTAAGTGATTTTTTTTTTCTTTGGTTGGACAAACGGAAATACAAAAACAAAGCGTGAAATTTTTTCTTATTTTTTTTAAAAGCCTACTTATAAGCACCATAAGATAAGAGGAAAATAATTGTTAGAAATATCGTTTTTAGTAGGAATTGTTTCCTTAGATAAAAAATAGATATAAAAAAAAAATGGCAGGTTTTAAAGCTTTAATTCTTTTTGTTACCTTTTAGGTAAAAAACCTTTAAAAATGATAACAAAAAAAAAAAAGAAAATTCATTTTTTTTACACCTAAATGACTATGCTGAATTTTTCTTAACATATCTAGCAAAATAATAAAAAGAATTTTTTTAATTCATCTGACATAAATTTTAAGAAAGGAAGAAACACTTTTTATACTCAGTAAAATTTGATAATTGAAAAAGAAGTTTTTTTATGATTGTAGAAATTTATTCTATATGTAAAGTTTTTTAATTTTTTTTTTATTATTCATAGAAACTTTTTATAACTTTTAGGGAAATTTTTTATTATTTAGTTTCTAAAAAAATGTTTGCGTCAATTTCAATCTGCAATGATGTTAAAGTAACAAATCTTTTAAAAAAATTTATTTAATATAATGATATTTGATTAAAAAGCATGAAATCAATTTTTAATTAAGAAATTTTATCTTCAAACTTAGATTAACATTAATGGTATAAGTCACCCAGAGGAATTGCATGTAGTTCCTCCAAATAATGTTGGACTTTAATCAACCAAAACCATTTCCTTTAAAATCAAACTTAATGATGCGATCTTTAATATAAATGTACAGATTGGTTTTATGGATAAGGATGTGGAAAGGATTCTTGTGGAAATATAATTTAGGAAATTTAGGATTATTGCGGATGGGTAAGAAAATTTGAAAGGAGAATAAAAATGTTAATTTTCTTTTTAGACTTTAGTACATCGTACTCATATGAGTTACTATAAGTATTTTGACGAAAAAATCAGACTTGAATTTTTAATCAAAATTTCAAACTATAAAATGGTAAATTTATATGTAGTTAAAAAACAAAAAAATATCTTTTCTTTTCATTCATATTATCATTTCCTACCAGATAAAATTCACCTATCAGAAGGTAAATATTTACCCTCATCTTGGGATTGTTTCTATAATATATTTTTGTTTAAAGTTTTAGCGGATTATTAAAAGACACAATAATACATTGTGATTGAACACAATGTTAATAAAAAAAAAAATTGTTATGTTTATTTTTTATTATATTACATGTATAGATTAGATATAAATAAAGAAATATAAATATTATATTAAAACCAATTAATCAAACTAAACTAACTAAAATAATATTTGATAACAAATATTTTATAATGCTTTCCATACATAATTATTATTTCTTTTTTTTGTTTCCTTAGAATGTGCATTTTCACTGCTTCCACTGTTTCCACCATTAGGAAAATGTTGCTGATTTCTTTCGAAAACTTTAAATTGTCGATCTTGTAATAAAACATTTTTTTCATAATCGTAAAATCGATCAGGAATTGGAGTATTAGTTTGTGTAGTATGTTGTTTATCTTCATCCTCTTGATATTCTCTTGGCTGATCGAATTTAATGCGTCTATCATTTCTAACATAGCCATTATAATCATTTGAATCACCTGAATATGAACTTAAACCACCACTACTAAATCCATGCGGTTTCAAAGGATTATGATGATGATGAAAACCACCAGCCTGACCAGCAAATCCATATCCACCAAAATTATTGAATCCATGATCAACTGCTGCACCACCTAAAGCACCTAAACCTAATGCACCGCCTAATCCAAGTACACTTGATAGAAATAATGCTATTTTAGCTAAAATTGCTGCTTTTTGACATAAAAATATAATTCCAGCAAACAATAAAGGTACTACAGCGACTAAATTAAATTTAAGACCCAGAAGAAATGGAATTAATAATTTTTTCGAAAGAATTCGAGCTAAAATTAGAAATGAATAATTAATAAAAGAATTAAAATAAAATTAGTGAGAATCTATGAGAAATATATTTGCAACCTGGTGACCAGATTTTAAATTAAATTATTTTTGTTGGTGTGAAACTTTGCCAAAAAGAGTGGATTAAACTTACCGGTTGATGGTTCATCTAATAAATAATTACGCTCGTTATTTTCAACTTGTGGATCCATAGTAAATTCTAATACACTTGTGGTATCTGCAGAAGGTCCAATACGTAATTGTAATCCAGGATAAAATCTGTATAAATCCAACTGAATAAAATAATTTAAATTAATTTTTGACTTTCTGTAATCTTAACTTTTAATTTTTGAATATCTTTTTAATAGTTTTTTTTTTAAATTATTTACCTGTAAAGCTCTATTACTGATGATGACACCAGCATTTTCTAACATTCCTCTGCAAAGAAAAATTATTTACAATGTTGATTGCATATATTTAGGCTGAAATATTTTTCTTTTCGAAAATATGTTTTTTTTCTGCCTTGATGCATTGTATAAAAACGAAAATGGTATAAAAAATAAAAAACCAAAATTATTTTTTAATGTGGAATAACGTAAAATAGTATGGAACATAGGTTTTTAAAACTAGTAAGATATGCAATATATATTATGTTGCGATTACATCTTATTTGTGTTTTTTTAAATTCATTGAAGCGTTTTTCTGTTTTAGATTTTAAGTGTATATATGTATGTAATTTAAAGCAACGGTGTGGATATAATGGTAGAAGATATTATTTAGGAAAATCAATAAATTTAAGTATAAATAGATAGGGTCTCTGAGCACAATCAAAAGCATACTTTAATATTTATTACCCTAATTAAAGTATTTTGGAAATTTTAGAACAAAAACGTTGAAAATGCTTCTATTGTTATCGCTTTTAAAAAAAAACTTATTTAAGGTCACTAAACTATTAAGAAAATTTTGCACTATTTTTGCAAAAGGTTAAATGTTAGTTTCTTTAGTTATTTCTGTTTAAAAATTCATTTTACTATAATGTAGCAAGAAAAATACTCAAAGAATATTATAATATATCCTGGTTGTCTAACATATTGGTATTTTGTTATCGTTAGAAGAAGCCTAAAAAAAGATATAAAATATAAAAATATATGAAAAATTTTTGACGAAAGTTCTGTTTTTTTAAAAAACTCCCTTTAGTTTGACTTTTTAAACTAAAAAAATTTTCTTATTTATTTATATCTCCTCCTCCTACCGCACTCGTCGTAAGAGTTATTCCCCTAAAAGCGACGCTTGAACAGGAAAGGCTGTGTAATTTCCTGTCCACGTTTATGTGGCACAGAACTGCATTAAAAAAAAAAAATTTAAGTCTAACATTAACAACTTAATTTATTCGTAAAAAAATTATTAGATGGTGCAGTAATTTTGTAATGATAAACGTATGGATAAACAGAGTAAAAAAAATAATAATCAGCTTTTTTCACAATTTGCTTATAAAAAAGGATAATATTTTTTATAAACCATTTTGTATAATTGTCTTTTAAAAACTTCAATTTTTATTATATTGAAAAAGTAAACTTAGAGTTAACTGACATTAAATAAACCTTAGAAACTTCCTTTATATAAGAAACATTTTCTCTTTTTTTAATAAAATAAAATTCAAAGTAACAAATTCCTATAAAAATTTCTAAATTTAACAAAAGAAATGTTGTATAAAATATGTAAAAAATATAAGAAGATATCAAATCTATAAAGGAATCGTAATAAAGGTTCATTGTCATCATAGAAATCAAAAATTTTCCTTAAACGAATTTAATAAGAACGCATAAAACAGTTTTTTAAGAATAACAATACTCATCTGTAACAATTACAACTTATATCCTTGAATTTTTTAAATCTAAGTAACAACTTACTTAAAATCGATTGGATTTTGATCTAATACATTCATAACTGATCTTTGTCCTTTATCATCTTTCGAAATTGTTAATCCTTTTATTAATGTAAAATTTTCAGAATCTTCAATACGTTGAAGAAAATTTAAAGCTTGTCGTCCGACACATTCTTTAATATTTGATGTAGTTTTTCCTGGTGTTAAATCACGTATACAATAATCAAATTCATCAGATTTAACACAATAATTCCAATAAAACAAATTCAATAGCCAATAACAAGCCAAAAGTTTTATGAAATAATTTATTAAAAATTTCATTTTAATTTTAAAAACATATCACTAATATTATAAGGCTTTAGAAACTTCACTTTTATTATTTATTTATTTTTTTTTTTTGCAATTTTTGGCACTAAATTTTATAAAAAATTTAAATAATTTTTTTTTTTTTTATTGCGAAATTTTGGTTTTAGTTTTGGCACAATATTTAACAGTCCGTATTTTTTTTTGACTGAATGAGATCATAGGTCAAGACAATCGTTTTATATAAAATAAAATAAAAAAAAACCAAATATAATAATAAAACTATTATATTTTATTTGTTTTTCTTTATCACCCACTCATTCATTAATTCATTCATTTATTCACTATACCACTTTTTATTAAACCATCTACTAAAATTTTGATCCAATTCAATGCACATTTTTTTTTTAATCCCATCTTCAAATAATGAAAACGAATTTCCGCAATTTATGATTCAAACAAAAACAATACAAAACAATTTAAAGATGACTCAAGCCTAAAGTTCACCTTTGTCTAAGCTTTTCTTAATTTTATAAGGTGACCATATATTATGTAGATTTTGATTTAAAGTTCAAATAATGATATTGTACTACTTTACTAAGTAATGTTAAAAATTTAAGTCACGACCCATAAGCATACATTTAATAGAACTATTTTCTTGGCGGTTTTTCATATCTCTGATTTCACTCAAACTGATGTTCAGAAGAGTAGCCATATAGCTATGACATCAAGTTATATTTACTAAAGCTCCGTTCTAGATGAACTTTGATGGACATTTTGGAGATGGGTTCGCAAAATTTAAAATATTTGCTTAATTAGAACCAAACAGTTCTAAACAGTTTTATCTTATTTGATTGATGACTTACAGCAATTTTATTCAGATATGTAGATAGATAGGTAGGTAGGCAGGTGCTGCAAATGCACTTAGGTAGGTTTAGGCCTGTTGTGATACCCTAGATCAGTGTTTCTTCTAATTAAACTATTGGAAGCTTTTTACAAAGCTATGTAAATTTGTTAAGTACACCTCCGACAAATCGGAAAGGTTGTTTAAGACAAATTTTTTCAGAAACTTTCTTCTTTTTAAAGCATGAGTCGGGCATTCAGACAGCAGGTGAAAGATTGGTAAATAGTCTAGTAGTAAAGATTTATTTTAGTCTTCTTAATTAAAGGAGTGATATTTTGTTTAAAAAAAAAAATATATTTTAACTTTCTACTATATTTTGTCAAAAGATATCTGGTCATTTAAAATTTTAGTTTGTATTTTTTTTTTTTTGCAAATTTTCTTGACCTGTACTTTGTTCGAATTTTTGCCTCTTTTGTGGTCTGCTGAACTTAAAACTTGCAATTTATGATAAGAGTGAAAGTGAAGACTTGTTATAGTACCAGTTAAGAAGACGTTAATTAAAAAAGTGTATTTATGGTGACTATGTGAAAAATTCTTTGTTAAATTTATTTGTTGATACTCATGAAAATGTCCAAAAAATTATTAAACAAAATATGGGATAGAATAAAAACTGAAAATTACTGTGTGGAAAATTCAAACTCCATGATATGAGTAAAAAATAAAATTTATTTTATTGTTTTTTTTTTTACTAAAATTTATTTAGTACAAAAAATAAAAATTTTATAAAAAAAACAATGAATAATAAAAAAAATGTTCATATTTAATTAAAAGAAAATTTGCAAAGTTATACAATAGTATACTTGAAAGTTGTAATCTTATGTCATTTGATTTTTTGTGAAAAGGAAATGGAACCAAAATACATATGAATGAAGAAAAAAATATAAAAAAAATGAAACTGATAATTTTATTATGTATGAGGTTTAAAAAGTTATTGGATGGTTAACTGTTAAAAAGCTTAGAAATAATTGGGTGATTGAATAATATAACGGTTATGTTATGTTATTACAATATTAAAACGATTTGGAATGAAAAAACTATAAAAACCTATAAATACTATATTTGCTGGTCTATATTATTGATTATTAATATAAATGAAGTTTAAAAATTATCTTTGATTACAGCTGGTTGATAAAATGATTAGATTATCGATTTCTGATCCAGTAAATGGCTATAGTGGTTAAAACACCAGCATTTCACTCAAATGGCCAAATTTCGACTAGTTTATATCGGTTAAAAAATAATATCAATTTTTCTTGAGGTTCCAGAACTGAAGCATAGTTGAATGTGATTAATAAATGTTTTAATGAATGTCTGAATGGATAAAAGGAGAAAAGAAAAAAACGATATCTTATTGGCTGGCCCAGTTTTGATTCATAGTAAATGTGCGTAAACATTTTTATTTGGTTTTCGAGCTGATTCGATTTACTATTCGTCAATTGGTTCAAATGAATAGCAAATAATAACTAATACTTATAAATGTATTAATAATAGATATGAGAATCAATAAAATATATATTATGATAATTAATCAATATATGCTGAAAAAAATTCTATAGATTGTAATTTAAGTAATGAGATAAGGCTGAGTATTTTTTTATGTAATTATTAAGATGAATTATAATAAGATAATAAATGCTCGATATGTTTCCAGATATTCCTTTCATTTGCCTTTCAACATTTTCCTGCTAAACATTTATGTATTTTTTCTGCTTACTATTAAATTCAAGAAATTGTAATAATTTATAGTTTGCGGGAGCTCTACGAAAGCTTGTTACACAAAATCTAGATTTTTAAAAATTTTGTTTTCCCAAAATTTCTTTTTCTCAAATTCTCGTTTTTTTTTAAATCTCGTCTTTTTCTTCATAAAATGCAGAAAAAACCAAAAAAAAACCTGTTTATGAGATGCAAGTACATCTACGTACCCGATCTGAAATATGAATGTAAAGAAATAACTATAAAAGGCATTTTATAGTTGATGTCAAAATCAGGGTTACAATAATTGGTTTAGCTGGATTTTGGAAAGACAGCCAATATTTTTAATGTTTTTTTTTAGAAATTATTTTAAATGCTTTCTTGTTCAAATAATTGTATGTAAAACAAGGAAGAGTGCAGTAGAGTAGACTGTATCAACTCTGGGATACCCGTATGAACGTAATATACCCTGTTTCTATAAAATTTGACCATCTTTTAAAAACTTTCAGATGTTTTAGTACCGACATTAACTACAGAGATATATTTATGTAAATTGTGGAGTTATATAACAGCTACTCGAATCTATTGCACAAGTACAACCAAATTTTGGAGAAGTAGTTGCCATAAAATTTGATCATCATTTATAAGGTTTGATACCTAACTGCCCAGCTTCATTAAGTTCCAAGAGGTGCAAGAAACCTGAACCAGCTATTTTAGACCAATCAAATTTTAACAAAATTGTTGGCATATAACTCGACACCTTTTCACTAAATTTAGCTTGAATAGGTACTGAGTTATTTCCATATAAAGAAAGAAGTTGTATGGCAGCTATTCAAACCCGGCGGCCGAAAATGCTGGATTTAAATAGCAAAATTAACAATTTTGCAAAAGTGACGTAAAAAAAATTTCAGCCTCCTTGAACATACTTCATACGGGTATAAAAATAATTAAAAATTAATTATAGAAGAAATTTTATACTTTGTTACAAAATCAACATAATATGCTTTTTCCAGTAAGTATAGAATATTGATATGATTTGTGTGAGTCTCCCAAGTTTAATTTAAGAAATAAAGCCCCAATTTAATTAAAAAATGTTCAATGTTCAAAACACAAAAAAAAAGATTGATATTTTAAGAAAACGAAATTTTGAGATACGAGCAATCGTAGCTACCCCATAATTTACATCACGAGGTGCATTTCAAATCTTTTTTGCCACATTCCATATCAAATTTTCTACTATAAATATTATTTTCTGGAATAGGTTCATTTCCATGTTTCAGAGTTTTTATTTAATTAAAATTTGTTTTTTTTTTTACAATAAAATAATTCAAATAATAGATAATAATTTTAAAATCTTACTATATACAGTCTATGACCATTTCTGAAGCTTAGAAAACTTTTTCGAACGTGAATTTTAAACTTGAATGCAAACAATCAGATCATTAAATAGACAAACTGATAAAGATACACTTTCTACTTTATACATTTAATAGGTTAATAATAATCTACTAATACTTCTTATATAGGGTAGCAACTTTTTTTAAGAGTAGTAAAATAATTCTGTTATCATATAAAGTGAAATAACATTTCTTTGTCTAAAAAGGTGTCTTTTTCGCCCAAATATTCAATATGTAAACAATTTAATTCTTTTTACAGTTAATTTGTCTTTAAAATAATACAATTTTAAAAATGATAATGTTTTCATTTCAATGTTTCTAAAAAGTAAAAACCCTAGTGGTGGATTGTTTTTTTTATATATATTTTCTTTAAAACACCAAAACAAAAGAAAATTTAAATATAAAAGAAAAAATAACCCTGAATAAGCACCTTTTGTTTGTTTACATTTTTTACAATCATTGTGTTTCTTTTTTTATGTATCTTATGGTTACTAAAGAAAAATAAAATAAATTTTATTTTTTACTGTGTTTTTGTTTTTCTTTATTTTCATCTTATTTTCGTTTTTTTTTGTAAATGATAGCATAACGTAATTAAATAGCTATAATTAAAAACAAACAAGAACTTATTTTGGCGTAATATTTGAAAAAGCAAAGATATATTTTTAGAGAAAGAGAAATGTATATAATATGAAGGGCGCTTGTTCTGTTATTAACTATACAATTTTATAGACAATAGAATAGTACCAAAAAAATCTTATCTAAAGTAAAGCTTTTTGTACACTAAGTGACATGTTATCTGTTATTATAGTCTCAATTAATTGACAAAAAATAGAATTAATCTTACAGTCATTATAAAGAGCACTAAAATTGTTAAAAGCTTTCATTAAAGTAAAATCTTACTTTATTTGATATTTAACAAAATAATTGCTGATTACTTGATGACTTTTTCAACTATAACATAATCATTACAACTTTTAAATTACTTTTACTCTAAGATCTTAGACTAAGTATAAGATTTGCCTAGATAAGTTTGAAGATTATAATATGCTCCTCAATTTTAACAGATTTTGTTAACAGAGTTAAACTAATTGTTTTAATTTTATTTTTTATTCAAGATTTTTAATTAATATTAGCATATTTTCAAGTTACCAAGCATGCAGATCCTTTGGTATAATTAAGCCACCGACCTTTCAATCGAAAGTGCTCGACTTCAAACTCCGGTCAGATTCATTTCTAATAGTTTTTCATTTATTTCAAATAATTTCTGATAATTTACATCGAAATAGTTTATTTCGTAATAATTCTTGCACAATAGAGGGCGCCAAAAAATACATACAGGGTGTTTCCGACACTATGGACTTTCTTGAAATGGGTAATTAGGCATGTCGAAACGAACAAAAAACTAGCTCACTTATTTCAGATGTTACAAACGGAGGAACAATTTTAATATACCCGATACTTATTGTACGGGTATAAAAATCTATAACTTTTGAACGGCTTGCTATAGAAAGATAAAAAAAATTATTTTGTAGAGTAATTTTGTAGAGTAATTTTTGTGTACATCCCCATATAACAGTTACAAAGTTATGAAGTTCAAATTTTTACCACATTTCTAAAAAAAATTTGTAAAAATTTCCTATTAGTTTCAGTCTGTCCGTCCGTCCGTCTGTTTACAAAACTTCTACACCGTTAAAGATAGAGAAAAACAATTTTAACCATGAGTAGATAGGTCTCATAAAAAATTAATGTATACAATTAAACAACTTTTTCATGAAACCCCCTCCATTACGGAAATACACTCCTCAAACTTTGAAAAAGAAAACGCTATTCGACGGGAATTTTTCTTACCTTTGTAAATCAGTATTAAAATTATACATTTTTTTTGAAATTTGGTATTTACATTTACGTTCAAATTTTTACGTTCAAAATTTAAATTTACGTATTTACGGCTCAAAAACTGATAATTTGCTGTTTTGCTAGGTAACTTTAGGCACCTGTACAGATTTTTTTTAAACAAGACATAAAAATTAAAGCTTTAGTAATATATTTTTAAGTGTGTTAACGGTTATTCTCTCAATTGTATAGGGTTACGGAGTTTTCAGTCCCTCAAAATTAAAAAAAGGCTTACTTTCAAATGTATATATGTGTGTCAGGTCCTGCGTTAGAATTTTACAATTTAGAAACTCTAGAAGACCGGAACTATATAAAACAATATCAAAATTATGCAACATTTTGTAATTTTGCACAAGATTTTTCTTTCTTCATAAAACTTTCTGATCCAACTTACATTAATTCTAAAAGATATTTCTGCTCCTACTAAATCAAAGTTCTAACTAAAAGCATTTTGGAAACATAAGGTAAGCAAAATTTTTCAACATTTTGTTTTCACATAACGGTAAATTTTGCTTTCACATAACGATAAATTAAATTCTAAATTGCAATTTTGTAAAATTGTAAAATTGGACGGACATTCTGACAAAGCAACTGTGCTACAAATGTATCACAATCCATTTAAAATTTTAATTCAAAATGGAATTTATTATTATCTAGATTTTATTATTAACAGTTTTAGGGTTTAATTATCCACGTACTTTTTTTTATGTATTTTTTTTTTTTAAAATGAATCAATTAACAAAAAAATAATTTATTTTAAAATATGTTAAAAAATTAAAAAATGATTTTGTTTTTTTTTTCTTCTTATAAATATTTTCTATCTGACCTTTATGAAAATTTTTTCAATTAAATTTAAATAGACCACCACCAACTAATTTTTGATTGTGTAATTTAATATAAAATAAATTGAATTTATGGTGAAATAATTTTACATAAATTAATTTAAAAAATTGATATTTGAATATCACTTTAATTTATTAATTTTCCCAGAATAATTGTTTAATTATCTGATTAAAGATAATCAGATTTACATTACCAATTTTTTCTTTTTTTTTTTATTCAGAAACTGAAAATTTACATTACATATTTTTATTTAATTATTTATTCATTTCTCTGAAGGAGTTTTGAGTTGGTACAGAGTGTATAAAAAGATATGCTTAAATTCAAATGCTAATAGTATCAATATAGTATTATTAATTATATTAAAAGAAAATTTTAGGCCAAATATATGTATTAATTATTTTACTTAAAAAATTTTTTTTTTTTTTAATAATTAGTATTTTAAATGAATGTGAATTTTGAAATAAATTTTTCAAACTTAGATAATACTAATATACACTACTAGAAAAATGTTGTGTAATGTTGGTAACGTTGTTAGTTGCGTTTTCGTTTAGAGACATGTAAACGAATAAGAATTCCGAAAAGAACAATTACATATTTGTTATGCAAATGATATATTATGAGAAAGTTAAATTTTTTAAAGTTATATTAATTTTATTAAAATAAATATTAAAAAATATTGGGGTTACTATCACAATATTGTATTAAATTGTTGTATGTAACTTTGCCTACACATTTTATTTGCCAGTTGATTGTATTTCATTTGACTAGGTTTCATGTATAACAAACATTAAAATTTCCCTAATTATATGTTTTGCACACATATTTCAACCAAAATGGTTGAGTTGATTAAAATGTTGCTGATTATTTCTTGCTGAGAAGCTTTTCTAAAATATTTGATGACTATTTCTACAAATAGATAACGCACCTCAATTCTTCAATACTTTTTTGTAAATAACTTGTGTGAAATTATACTGTAGACTTTTTTTTGGTCATTTATATACTGCTCATAATTAAAATTCGTTCGATTCCGTTAAAATTTTCAAAATATTTTGTATGAAGCAACTAATTTAAACAGGTTCTGAACAAATCATTTAATAAAAATCCTAACTTAATGATATGACTGGTATAGAACTGCAGATTCGGGGAGCTACCATATAAAGTTCTTTTTTCATATAACCATATTTTATTAGACCATGGGTAGCTTTATTAGTTGTAACAAATGTTAAACAAATTATTGTAAACCTGATTTTATAGCCAACTCTAAAACTCCCCTAATTATTTATGTTACATACAGTCAAATAAAATGCAGTCAAATTATAGTATAGTCAAATTCATTCAAATAACACTACACTACATAACAACAAAATTACATGTTCCAAAAATATTAATAAATCTAAAAATAAAAATTTTACAGCTTTGGTTTATAAATTTTGGTTATTTAAAATTTGATAATTATTCACCTGAATACATCAATGCTTTTTTTGCAGATAAATTGTAATAAATTATAGAGAAGGCTCACATTTATATACAGTTGCACATTACTAAATTCCTTTTAGCTGTTCCGGTAAAACTTTTAAAATATTTTGTATGAAATTTCTTATTTTTACAACTTCTGAGGAAATCATTTAATAGGCATAGGAAAACTAAAAATATGACTGACTTTAATAATATAACTGATCATAAAGCAAAGATCTGTTATTGTAACCATGTGTAGGCCCTTATTTCGTGGCGTTGAAACTAGGTTTTTTAGTTAGTATTTGAATAAATTCGGTATTAGATTAGAACTTAAAATGGCGGTATTATGTTATGTATAATGTCTATCCACAAACGCTTTATTTGTAAAAAATGGGTAAAGTACGAATGTTCGTATCTCAAAAACTCGTTTTATCAAAATCTCGTTTCTTAAAATCTCGTTTTTTTTTTAAAACCTCAGTAAATCTCTTTTATGTTTAGAAAAAACATTTTCAATTACAATTTGATTTCTTTTAATCAAAAACAAATAGCTACAACCCGATAAAATAAAGCTACCCATGGCTTATATGGAAAAAAAACTTTATATGGTAGCTCCCTGAATCTGCAGTTCTATAGTAGTCATATCATTAAGTTAGGATTTTTATTAAATGATTTGTTCAGAACCTGTAAAAATAAGGTGCTTCATACAAAATATTTTGAAAGTTTTAACGGAACAGTTTAATGGAATCGAGCGAATTTTAATTATGAGAAGTACATATATAAATGGCCAAAAAAAAGTCTATAGTATAATTTCACACAAGTTATTTACAAAAAAGTACTGAGGAATTGAGGTGGGTTATCTATTCGTAGAAATAATTATCAAATATTTTAGAAAAGCTTCTCAGCAAGAAATAATCAGCAAAATCTTTTATCAACTCAACCATTTTGGTCGAACAGCAAAAAACCGAAAAAAATAATGGAAAGGTTTATTCCACCAAAAAAAGGTTTATTCCAAACAACGTAAAAACTACCAAAAAGTTTTAATCGATGCATGGAGTCAAATTGGTTAGCATATTATTATCGTAATTTGAATATAACTTTTTGCAACTTTAAAAATAATTTTTTTTTTGAGTAAAAATTTTCTTCAAGAGAGAAAATTTCTTCCAAAAGGAAAGGGTAAAATAGATATTTAATATTAAAATAACATATACATAAATATTACACCTATCAAGTGACATACAATACAATTTAAAAAGATGTTTCGTAATTTAATTCAGCCAGGATTGTGTATTTCGACAATACGAAATGCGAATATCAACCTTTTCAAAAAATCATAATTTTTAAATTTAAATAAAATATAAAAACGAGGAAGTAGCACAGTAGAGTAGACTGTAGGATACCCGTGTGTACATAATATATTCTGTTTCCATAAAACTCAATCATCTTTTACAAAATTGCAAATGCTTTACTTAATCAAGTACCGAGATATATTTATGTAAATTTTTGGAGTTGTATGACAGATACCAGAACTTTTTGCCTCGAACCAACCACATTTTACAGAAGTTATTGATCATCTTATGTACATATTATGTTATTGATAAAAATTGATCATCTTTTGTAAGATTTCAGATGTTTAGCATTATTAACTACCGAGTTATGCGAATATAAATTATTTATGTTTATATGGAAAATTAAGTTTGTATGGCAGCTACCTGAATCTGCTGTTCTAGATCAACTAAATTTTACAGAAGTTTTTAGCATCTAACTCGACATCTTTTCACAAAAATGTGAGATACATAACTTCAATAGACACTGAGTTATTTTCATATAAAAAGAAAAGTTTTTATGGCAACTACCCGAACCTAACTCCTTTATTTTTTTGTTTTATCGTCCGCAGACAGACGTACATGGCTTAATCGACTCAGAATTCGATTCTGATTCGATCCATATATTTGGATTCGTACATCTATAGCTTGGCTCCTTTAAGTAGTCACAAATGTAATAATATAAATAACTGAAATGCATAATTGAACCGTTTGTTTTAATGTTTGTTTCTTTTTTGTTTGGCCATTCAAAATTTATTGTAAATTTAATATTTTAATTAAAATATAAAAAATTTTAAAATTAAATAATAAAATATTGAATAATGAAAACTATGTGTATAAATTTCATTTACAATAATGAAATTATCAGAATTTTCTAATTAAAAATGGAAATTTGGAATTTAAAAAATTTTCTATTTCAACTAAAATTTTTCCAAAATTCCAATTTTAACAAAACCAAAAAAAGAAAATTCTCCATAATTTAATTTTAATTAAAATGTAAGTAACACAACTGATTTATAATAATCTCTAATTTCCATTAAAATTTAATTTCATTCATCTAATTAATGGAGAACTCAAAAACAAAATCTATTACAGATAATATTTTGGTATTAAAGGTTTTTAAGTTGAAATAATAATTTGTACAGCTGCCTTCATTTTTCCAGAATCCATAATTAAACAAGGTAGAATGTAAACCAACGGTTTTTAAAAGCGCACATTTCCAAAACTCAATACAAACTGTTTAGAATTGTGACTTGCACAAAAATTTGAAAATTTCATGTAAGAAAAAACGTGAAAATAGGACATTTTTGAAATTTTGAAGGGCCGTAAGTCCGGAATCCTATATAACTAAGAAAAACCGTTAACACACGTAAAAATATATTATTAAACCTTTAATTTTCATGTCTTGCCGAAGAAAAATTTTTACAGGTGCCTAAGTTACAGGTGTCTACAAATAGTAAATTTTCAATTTTTGAGGAGTAATAACTCTTAAAGGGGGGGGGTGCTACCAAAAAATTTTCTGAGGAAACTTATACTAATTGTAAAAGTTCTTTCTTCTCTCAAAATTTCAGGTTCAAATCTAAAGGCGTGCCGGAGTTATGAAAAAAGAAATTTCATGCAAAATGTGGTTTATACATAACGGTAAATTTAAATAGTAAATTACAAAATATTACATAATTTTGATATTGTTTTATATAGATAATAAAATTTTCGATCTTCTGGCGAATTCTGCAACTATTAAGCAGAGTCTAAGATATATACATCTGAAAATGGAGCTTTTTCGTAATTTTAAAGAGCTGCAACTTTGGAATCCTTTACAACTAAAATAAACCTTTAACACACGTAAAAGTATATTACTGCTAGCTTTAATTTTTATATCTTGTAGAAAGAAGTAAAATGTGTACAGGTTCCTTAGTTACAGGTGTTTAAAAATAGCAAATTTTCAATTTTTAAGCCCAGCTCATAAGCAGAAAGTCGTCCAAAAAAATTTTTTGAGCAAACTTATACTAATTCTAAAAGTTTTTTCTTGCCTCAAAATTTCAAGCCTGTATGTAAAAGCGTGCCGGAGTTATGACAGTTAAAAAATCATGCAAAATTTGGTTTTCACATAACTGTAAATTTAAATACTAAATTTAAAAAATTTGTATAATTTTGATATTAATTTAAAAAGTTAAAAAAAATACCTGTCGAATAACGTTTTCAGATCTTGAAAAAATCTTAAGCAGAACATAAGATACATGCATCTAAAAATAGGGCTTTTTCAAAGTTTGAGGGGGTGTAGCTCCGTAATGGGTGGGGCTACATGAAAAAGTTGTTCCACAAAATTATTTTTTTTATGAGACCTACCCATAGTTAAAATTTTTTTTCTCTATCTTTAACGGTGTAGAAGTTTTGCAAACAGACGCTCGGACGGCCAGAGTGAAACTAATAAGCACATTTTTTCAAAATTTTTTTGGAAATGTGCTAAAAACAGTAGTTTCTTGGTTTTAATTTCTAATAATTAATTTTAAATTAGTTAATAAATACCTATTTAATATTTCAATTTAAAATTTTTGGAACTTTTGGAAATTGTAATTTTTAAAATGTAGCTGCACTATACATACATAATATTGCATATATTGTAAATTTTTACTTTTAATTAGTTTTTATTAAAGATTTTTTCATGTTTTAGATTTTTGCTCTAAATATTTTAGTACTTAGTTAGATAAAATAAAATCAAATTGACTTTAACCGAATTGAATTGACTGAAGATATAAAATCGAAAATCACATTCCAAAAAAAAGGAAATGTAAAAAATAAAAGGAGAAAGAATGAAAAAATCCATGTATTTACATACTCGTAAATTCTAATCGGCATCATTTTAATTTAATACCTACTGAAAATAAAACCTAATTGACAATTTTAACTAATTTCAATTGAGAATTTTAACTAAAGATCTAATATAGACCTAATTTTGAATACAAGATTGGTATATAGACTTAAGAAAATCAAATCGGTTATATTACTATGTATACATCACATCAAATTAAAATTTACTTTCTTTTTAAACCTAGAAATCAACTGGAACAAAAAGTAAGAAAGGTCAACGCGGTAATTCTAAAGCTCTATTGAATAAAACATTCCCTGAATCTTATAATTCAAAATGTTTTCCTTTACAATTAATATTAACATTATTTGTTGTCTGTCTGTCGAAGCATACCCGAAGTTTTGAAACGATACCTCTAGCTAGACTTCTTTAAGGTTCGTCATACCTCAAATCTATGGATCGGATCCGAATCGAAAAATTAATTGATTAATAAATCAAAAAATAAAGGAGCGTGGATTCTGAAATTTTTACTACGTCACTTTTGTAAAATTGTTAAATTCGCTAATGTCAATTTGCTTTAAATCTAGAAAGCTCGGTTTAGTTATCCTGCATATCTTTGGATTTTCATTAACCTTATCTGAAATTTTGTAAGAGACGCTCAAGTTTTATGGAAAAAGTATATATTACCTTCATACGGGTATCCACAGTTGAGACAATCTACTCTAAACTCTTCCTCGTTTTTGAAATAAAATAAAATTTTAGTTTCGACTTTAATGCCACTTCATTTTGAAAGCCGATTTTACTTTTTTTGTCTTACCAGGGACTGTTTTTTGGAAAATTCGTTTAATGTTATTATATTGTACTAAAAGTTTGTATCAATATAAGCAATGGGATTAGGTATAACATGCAATTTAAAAATATTGTTTTAAAACTTGTTTTACTTTTATTTACTTTGAATATGTATAACTTTGCTATTTTGGACATATTCTGCATATATATAAAAAACATTTTTAACAAAATAATATTAATTTTGAAAACTTTGACTTTTACAGTTGAAGTATAGTGTAAATCAACTAATAATAAATTTATATTACATACACAGAAAATGGTTTATATTCTCGGAAAAATTCTATCAATAGTAATGATTCGCAAAATTCTAAATATTTAAAATTTATTTAATGGTGCTGGGTTGATTATAAAAACCAGAAGTCACAACCATGAAAAGTTAAAATTATAAACTTTCTATGAATTCCAAGTACAAATTTTATTGATGAAAAGATTGAAAATTCAGAGGAATGTATTTATTTCAAATTTTATGTGGGGTTCTTCTTTGAATAAATAGTGATTCAACTTCATAAATATGATATCCATTTGCAACCCAAATTCAAAATATTTTAGAGCAATAGGGAGAGATCAAGAGATAGACAGGTCTATATTATAAGTCACAAAAGTCAAAGTTAAAGTGCACATTTTATGCAGAACATGAGGTTGTAGAATATAAATTCTCTTCGACGGTCAGGTATAAAATAAAAAAGAAACCATGTTTAAATAGAAAATCTTAGCATATCTATATAGCATAGAAATGCACACAGATTATTTTTTTGGCATAGATTTATTTTTTGTCCTAAAAAATATTTAAAATATTTGAAACATTTGAAACATTTGATAATAAAATAATAGCTATGATAGCTATGATAATCGTTAGCTATGATAAAATTATAGTTATACCAAACTGCATTTCAGTTTATCACAAAGCCAAAAAAAAAATTAAAGTTTCACGAAAAAGTACAACCATTCTTAGAACATTAGCGTATAATGATGAAAATAGGAGGTGCCACTTACCACTGTAAAACAAAAGTCAGACAAAAAAGGTTAAAAGTCCCAAAAAAAAAAGGTCAAAAGTCCTATGGGACTTCTGCCCCATTGAAGTGAGTGAGAAGTACCAGTTTTATTTTTGTAATGATAATCATTAATAAAGTAATAATTTCGTTTAGACTAAACTTTTTAGATTAAACTTTAATTTATACCCCGACCAACTATAAAATCAGATACATTTATTCTCTATATTTCGGCCAGTTCGGATATATGCATAAATTATATGTATATATATATATCTATTGGGACAGATTTTATAGTTGGTTGCGAAATCAGATTTGTCTCCTTTTCCAGAATATGTATAATATATTATGTGTACATCTGAATTTCTGTATTAGGAGGGAATTTAGGATTAAAAATGTTTATATACATTCTTGTATATACAAATGTTTATATACAAATCTCTCCTAATTAAAAGTTTTAAAAATTTTATTTTAACAATATTGTTTTTAATTTTATACAATTAATTTATAGTTAAAATTTTGTTTCTTAAAATTTTATAATTGCTATTTAACAAAATAAATTTATTTGTTTATTTAATATTATATCTCACATAGCATAATAATGAAATTAAATACGATTATTTCAGCATTGTTAAATTCATTAAATTTATTTATTTATTCTATGAATGTTCTAATAATTTTGTCTTTTATTTTATAAAGTCAGTGTAACATATTGAAAATTGATTGAGGTTTTTTACATATTACACTATTTTTAATTATCGTCATTTGCATAGCGGGCAATATGAAGTCACTATTATTACTTAAATAGTAGAAGAAGTTGTTAGCATGTAACTACACACAAAATTTCAGATACCTATAGATTCAATAGACATTTAGTTATTTCAATATGAAAAAAGAAGTTGTATGGCAGCTACTCAAACCCGCCGATGAAACTTGCTGGATTTAAGTAGCGGAACCAAGAATTTTTCGAAAGAAGCGTGATAAAAATTTCAGAATCCTGGCTCTTTTATTTTTTGAGTTATCGTGAGGACTGTCGTACATGACCCAGAATGTAATCGACTCAGAATGTAATACTGAGCCGATCCATAGGCTCTTGCGAGATATCTAAATCGTCTTGTTTAAGGTGTCACAAATGACAAATTTATTATACCCTTAAACATACATTCATACGGATATAATAAATGGATAATTATAAATAATATAATATATCAGAAAATATATATTTTAAATTTTTATTAAAGGCTTGCAACGTACGGTAACTTTTAGCAAACTTTTTCTATTAAAACCTAAGAACCTTTACAAAAATTGATTTTTATGTTTGACAATAACAGTGGGTATTCAAATTTATTCTCAAAATTATTAAATCATTTTAATATGTTATTAATGTGTCCTTTTTATAAACTTACTAGCAGAAATCTCAGGGTTGTACAGTTTGCTTTCAAAAATTTGTTTTTTTTTTCATATTGTATGAAGAAACATAAATATATCAGAACATAACAAAAAAATCTAATCATTAAAGTTGTTAAAAAAATTCTTTAAAAAGATTTTGTACTAAGCTTAGCTTAGCTAATAAAACTCAAAAAAATGTTTCTTTTGCGAACTCAAATCAGATACATATAAGTTAACAGAATTTATTTTGGCAAAAGAAAAACACCTAAATAGTTTGAGCTGAATCGGTGAAGAAATTTCAAATTAAGAACAATAAAACCTAATAAAAACTTAAAAAATCTCTTTTGCAGCAATGGGTTAACGAACTTAGATTTTTTTTTTCGGATTATTTTATTGGATCAACGATGCTTTGTGTAAAATTGGACAGATTCGTTTTCAAATTGTTTTTTGACGAATATTCGTGCTCAAAGAGCAACACATATAGAAAATTTTAACGCAATCGGTAATACTGTTTTTAATTCAGAGCGAAAAAACCAAAACATTTTTTTAAGAGCTCTTGTGTTGACTTAATAGGTACAACTCGTTTTGTGCATATAGCCAAGACATATATAAAAAATTTAAGTTAATCGGTCATACCGTTTAAACAGAAGAAGGGAAGAGTTATTTTCAAAGTTTAAAAAAAAGTTAAATTATTAGTAATTTTTCAGGAAATTTTTAGATAAGAATTATTAAAATTAATGATTTTTCCTTGTTTTTACATGATACCAATTTTTTTTATTCTACAACTTTGATTAAAAATTAATTATTTTTAATTTAAAACTTACAAATTTTAATCTGACGCATTATTCATATTTTATTGTATTCCAACATTATATTCGATTCTAACACACCTCTTTATTCTGTTTCTTTCTCAAAGAATTTTTTGCACTAAGATAAACTATCAATATTTAATAACTAAATTGATAAAAACTTTTGCTGCAAAATTATTAAAAACCATTCAAAAAAGATTACATATGCATGCATATAATTTATATACGTACAGAAAATATTCAATAAGAATATTTAATTTTTACCGACCGAATATGTAATGTTGGTATAAGGTAGGTATTGTTTTAAGAACAAAAATTTGTACCTCGAAATTTTTATAAAAAAGTATTACTCCGATGCGTAGAAATTTTTTTTAGCGTAATGTCTGACAGCGTGTGTGTGTGTGCATGTGTATGTGGGTACGCCTATAGGTGCGTGTACATCCTAAACGATCGAGCCGAATTTTTGAAATTTTATATTTAAGGTTTTGATGTAAATATCTCGGATTGATAAACTTTTGGAGCAAATCGAACAAGGATAAGTGGTAGTTTACTAATGTTATTTTTAAGTTCTTTACGAGTATTTCGTAGCAGGAAAATATTATGAGAAAAATTATTAAGAAAAAGTTATTACACAAGTAAAGAGTAACAATTTTGCCATACAACGTTTTTTGATCCGACCAGAACTTCAAGCTTCAATTATAACACATTTTTTTTCCCCCCAAGTCCAAATTTCATACTTATCAAAACACGCCATATGCATTGTAGCTATGAACAATTTATCTTTTTATGTTTTTCATACATAATATGTACATATATCTAAAAATTTGTATACCCATGCATATATTCTTTTGTTGATGATGTAAAATACAAACTGTAAAATTTTTCTTAGCAGATTCAATATTACTAGTATTTGCCTGCTGCTCGAAAATCGAGCAAATCTAGATTAAAATACAGCTACATAGTGTACATTTCGTCCGTTTTTTACACCCTCATATCATATTTATATAATAATATTCATATTCTATACTAACTCAGTGTAAAATATATAATATTAAATCATATATATGCGAGAGTCAAACACAAATACATATTCATATTCTGAAGTATAAATAAGTACCTACCTCAAAAAATACTACTACGATTTACGAACTAATAAAAAGCAAATACTAAAAAGAAAGAACAAAAAAAACAAAAAAAAGAATTAATATGTAAAAATACATAGAAAGTCGTGTAAAAAAATGCATATATGGCAAGAAATTTTGATAAGCTGTAATCTGTATTTCCTAAACTACCACCCAGTTCAAAAAGGTAAAAACAATTTTTTTTTCCTCTCCTCATTCTTTCTAATGATGCATAAACCTTATAAAGCGGCCCAGTAGTTTTCTCTGAAAAGGAACCCAAAAACCAATGCTGGCGTATTTATATAAAGATGATGATGATAATGATAAGTTTGTTTTGTATTTCTTTACACTTTTTATTATTTTTTACTTGTAATATTTTTAAATGAGAAAAAAAATCATGTACATATTACGTCTAAATGTATGTATGAATGTACATATTTTTACCATTGCCTATTATCGTTATTGAATAGAAAAAAATGTATTATTAGAAGTTATTTTGCTTGGATATAAATGAAATTTCGCATTATTCTTTTTGTGTAATACCGGTCGGTACTATGGTGGAAACACCTGATTTTTTTTTTTTATATAATGTAATTTTCTAAAGTTGAAGAACAACTCCATTTGTTTTTATACCCGTACGATAAGATCAGGTATAATAAAATTACTCCTCCGTTTGTAACACCTCGAAATAAGTGAGCTAGATATACCTTCAAAGGTATGGATCGGATCAGAAAAAAATTCTAAGACTTTTGAGCCATGTCCGTCCGTCCGTCCGTCCGTCAGCGCGCTAACTCAAAAACTAAGAAAGCTAGAATCTTGAAATTTACACAAAATATTCTGGGAATTATTTGTAGGTTCCTTATTTTTTTTGGTTGAGTTTGGACCAAAACTTAGGGTAGCTCTCGAACACCTAACTTTTAGATCCCCACATTTTTTTTTGAAATAGAGCTATGAAATTTTAACCGCTGATAGATCTCACAAAAATATTAATTTTATTTTTAATAACTTTTTTTTTGTAGCCCCACCCGTTATGGACCTACAGCTCCCCAAAAGTTCAAAAAAGCTCTATATTTAAATTGTTATAGTACAAGTTGTATAAGGTATATCTTCATTTTGAAAACGCCAAACGATTACTACTTTCATTAGCTTTAAAAATATATATACAATAAATATATATTTGTGGCATACGGTGTCTTAATTTACCGCTATGCGAAACACAAATTTTGCAAAATCCTTTAACCCTTCTATCTTCTAAACGGTTTAAGTTGGAAATTTTGACAGAAGTTAGATCTTTGAAAATAAGTATGAGTCATTTCAGAAATTTTTTTTGTATCACCCCCCGTTTAGAAGCTGTAAGGGGTCAAAAACTGAAAATTTCCTATTTTTAAACACCTGTAACTTGAACACCTGTTAAATTTTTTTTGAAGTAATACACAAAAATTAAAGCTTCAACATTATACTCTTATTTCTGTTAACAACTTTTTTTAATAATATAGGGTTACTTTATAATTGACGAAAGTGTTACTTGATTTTTTCAAATTTTCTAACAAATTTGTTTAACGAATTTTTTTCATTTTGTTTTATTCGATAATTTGAAATTGTTGAGGATATAATGCGTAGTACAAAAAAATGTAAATAAATAAACAACATAACGGTTGCTTGAAGAATTTTTATTTATATGATATTGATATTTATACATACTTATATAATATCATGTTTATTTACATATCGTATGTCACTAGTGAATGAATGATAAGAGTATATATGTATATTATAAAGCGCCGTATTTACATACATATATGTATTTTATTGTACTTATAAGAAATTATTCTGTGAATGGAATATTTTAATATAATATAATATAATATTTAAAATTATATTTATTATTTTGTACTAAGTAAATTTAATATACATTTACCGCTTAGTATTAAATGGTACTATAGAATATTTGAAAAAGTTTTGGATTGATAATCGTTATGTGGAAGGTTAAAATCTGCTTTTGAAGAATGTATAAACATATAGTTTGAATATATGTACAACCCATAGTTCTAGAAATTATAAAATTTACCCAAATTATTTTAAAATACTAAAATATTAAAAAAATAATATTGTAAGCAGAGTGACAGGCTGTAAACATACTAACGGTACGTACGGGTATCTAAGAGTTGACAAAGGCAACTGTATTCTTCCTCGTTTTTTTTAGATTAGGTATATCAATATTTTCTTTATCGCAGTTAATTTTTTTCAATGACTTTTAACTGTTAGTTGGAGAATATAAGCTATGAACATGATATGTAGGTATATATCTTTATTTTTCTATATTGATGTAAAGATGTCTCTGTAATCGGGAAGGTGGAAAAATATATGCTATGACCTAGAATACAACACAAATTGTAAATAAAACTAGTTATGGAAAAGAAAATACTTATATATGTATTATTATTAGCAGTTTGAAAATTTTTATTGTACATGCATACTTATGTATATTTATATTTTTCTTTTAATACATGGTTCCGTTAAAGAAAAACAATAATAACTAAATTTAAAATTCTTTAAAAGGTAGTATTGATTTGTATAATTGTTTGACGATTGCATGCATGGAAACAATATGAACGTACATATACGTACATATGTACATACGTTGTTATTTTTAGAAAAAAACGAGGAAGAATACAGTTGACTTTGTCAACTCTTAGATACCCGTACGAACCGTTAGTATGTTCACAGCCACTCTGCTTACAATATTATTTTTTTAATATTTTAGTATTTTAAAATAATTAGGGTGAATTTTATAATTTCTAGAACTATGGGTTGTACATATATTCAAACTATATGTTTATATGACCATTCTTCAAAAGCAGATTCTAACCTTCCACATAACGATTATCAATCCAAAAGTTTTTCAAATATTCTAAGTACCATTTAATACTAAGCGTACCATTTAATACTAAAACTTTTAAAGCATTATAAATTCGAAAAATTATGGGAAGGGTTGTAATATAATCTGTTTGATTTAAAATATTAAAGGAAAGTGTCATTTATCCGGTTTTAACCCTTAAATTCTGGAATTCTTTGAAAATGAGAATGCCAGAACTTAAGGATTAATGATTTATATGAGATTGAGAATTACAGAACTTAAGAGCTAAGGGAGAATTTCTGTGGAATGAAATAAAAATTTTGTTTTGAAATAATTTTTTATTTCGTAATGCGCATTTTCTGAGATAATTGAAACTTAAACCTTATTCTTAACAATTTTTTTTTTTTTTTAGAAAAACTCAATTCAAAAATAAATTAAATGAATTCAAAATAAATTGTAATAAATCACTTTTTAATGTATATATGCTATTAAATAAAGATGATTTCGTTTTTCCCTCAAATAAACAGAAATTATTTATATATATATATATTTATACCCGTACGATAGGATCGGGTATAATAAAATTACTCCTCCGTTTGTAACACCTCGAAATAAGCGAGCTAGATATACCTTCAAAGGTATGGATCGGATCAGAAAAAAATTCTAAGACTTTTGAGCCATGTCCGTCCGTCCGTCCGTCCGTCCGTCCGTCAGCACGCTAACTCAAAAACTAAGAAAGCTAGAATCTTGAAATTTACACAAAATATTTTGGGAGTAATTTGTAGGTTCCCTATTTTTTTTGGTTGAGTTTGGACCAAGCCTTAGGGTAGCTCTCGAACACCTAACTTTTAGATCTCCACATTTTTTTTGCAATAGAGCTATGAAATTTTAACTACTGATAGATCTCACAAAAATATTAATTTTATTTTTAATAACTTTTTTTTGTAGCCCCACCCGTTACGGAGCTACAGCTCCCCAAAGGTTCAAAAAAGCTCTATATTTAAATTGTTATAGCACAAGTTGTATAAGGTATATCTTCATTTTGAAAACGCCAAACGATTACTACTTTCATTAGCTTTAAAAGTATATATACAGTAAATATATATTTTTGGCATACGGTGTCTTAATTTACCGTTATGCGAAACTCAAATTTTGCAAAATTCTTTAACCCTTCCATCTTCTAAACGGTTTAAGTTGGAAACTTGAAATTTTGACAGAAGTTAGATCTTTGAAAATAAGTATGAGTCATTTCAGAAATTTTTTTTGTATCACCCCCCGTTTAGGAGCTGTAAGGGGTCAAAAACTGAAAATTTCCTATTTTTAAACACCTGTAACTTGAACACCTGTTAAAATTTTTTTGAAGTAATACACAAAAATTAAAGCTCCAACATTATATTTTTATTTCTGTTAACAACTTTTTTTAATAATATAGGGTTACTTTATAATTGACGAAAGTGTTACTTGATTTTTTCAAATTTTCTAACAAATTTCATTAACGAATTTTTTCCATTTTGTTTTACTCGATAATTTAGGTGCCTTTGCCTCGAAAAAAGGCAAAGGCACCTAATATATTTTATAGAACGGGATAGTGTCATAATTCCAAAAAAAAAATTCCAAAGTTACAAAATTCCAAACAACGAAAAAAAATAATTCCAAAAAAAAAAATTCCAAACAAAAAATTCCAAAAAAAAAAAATCCAAAAAAAAAAAATTTCAAAAAAAAAACTCCAAATAAAAAAATTCCATAACGAAAATTCGTAAATTTTAGAGTTTGTTACAAAATCAAGATTATACGCTTTTTCCAGAATATTATATTATTATAATAGGTTTCAGAGTTGGTTATAAAATCAGGGTTTCAATAATTATTTTGCTGGCGTTTGGGGGCGGCCCACACTATTTTAAAAACTTTCTAGCATTTTAAAAACTTTGTATCTAAAATATTGGGTCCATGACACTTTACTCAAAAAAAAATCACGAATGAAGAAATTCCAAATTTTAATTCTGTAAAAAAAATCCCGAATGTTCCAAAATCCCAATGTTCCAAATTTTTTTTTTGGAATTTTTTTTTTTTTGGAATTTTTATTTTGGAATTTTTTTTTTTGGAATTATGTAAATGTTATTTCGGAAATGGAATTATTTTTTTGGAATATTATACCCAACCCTTATAGAACATTATAATTATGTGAACTATATATAACATATGATTATATGGAAGACACGCATTTAAAATAATTATCCTATTCTTACGTTTTTGAAACAACTGAAAGCATAAATTATTATTAAGGGACAGTGCATGAAACTGTTTCAAAAAAGTTGAGGGTTAAGAAATATACTTTTTTAAGTAAAAAACGAAAATTTTAAAAATCATTGAAAAATTCAATGAATGTTGTTTTAAATGATTCAAAACTTAGCTTTAAAAATCATTACAACAACAATATATGTAATATCATAAGTAAAGCTAATTCGTTCTTGGGCGTCATTGAGTCGATGATGGCCTACACGAACATAATGTTTTTCGGGTTATATTGAAACCGCATTTAATATTTTATTTAGAAGGACACTTGTATTCGAATCAATATAAGGTACAAGAACTGATAATTTTTTAATTGGATTGACTACGAATCAATTAATTCATTAAAAGATTACTGAATGCATTTTTCTCTATAGTAGAAAATGAAAATTTTCTTCATCAAATTAATAATTGAGATTAAATTTTTTTTAATGAAAAACAATTGTCTTTTATTTTGTTGAGGAAATTTTTATTTTTTCGTTTTTGAATAAGTAAACAAGTAAACTTGATTGGATCTAAGGAAATATTATATTAATTGTCATATAATTTTAGAAAACAATGCAGTATGTAAATTCAATGTTTTTGTATACCTATACATTTTTTACATCAAAATTTTTAATTTTTCATAGAATTTTGAATGTAACAAATAATTGTGAAAAATCAAGCGATAAAAGTTCCTTAATTTTAAGAAAACCATATACAAATCTTTCATAAGCGAGAGCTCTAACAAGCGGACATCTCTTATAGATGGGCATAATCTTAGAAACTTTTTTTATAACATTTTCATTATAAACTTCGCTCCAATAAGCGGACTCTCCCATATGCGGACACAGACAAGTGAATTTGTGCTTTAAGAAGTTTAAAATCACCAATAACTCGACTTACAATATACTAGAATGTACAATTTTAAAGTTAAAGTATTGTATATATATTTAAAATACTACAATTTTTGTGTAATTGTGGTATTTAATTTGAAGTAAATAAAAAATGTAACAAATTGAATTAAAGCTTAATAAAAAGAAAAGCCATTAAAAAAGTATGTTTGAAAAATATTCTTATAACCGGACAACTCTCTTAACCGGACAACTCTCTTACCCGGACAAAAATTTAGGTCCCTTGAGTGTCCGTTTATTGGAGCTTTCACTGATAGTTAAGAGTTATAATTAACAAGTATGTTAACATAGAATATTGAAGCTTTAATTTTTATATCTTACTTACCACAAATTTGTACACGTTTCCAAGTTACATGGTATCTAAACAAAGCGAGGTTTTTATTTTTTGACATTAAAGAGCTCTTAAACGAGGAAGATTCATAAACTTTTTTTTTGAGGTAACCTTTACTAATTTTGATATATCTCAATTCTCTTATGACGCTTCATTCAATTATACTTTACAAAATACTGTTATTATAATAAATATTAAGCAAAACTTGTGATAATAAAATTTTGAAAATAGGAGGCTTTTTTCTATTTTGACCGGCTGTAACTCCGTAATGTGTGAGACTGCATAAAAAAAATTGTTCCACAATTTTAGTAAGTAAATATCTTAAAAATTGTTTAGAAAATGTAATAAAAATTTTTAGAAAATAATTTATTAATTTATTTATTATAATGAAAGAAATTTACAGGATCACACCTGTTCAGATGAAAATAAATTTTGTTGTAAAAAAATAGTTGTTTAACAACAAAATTTGAAAAAAGAAAAAAAAAAAAACTGCAATAAGTCAATAGGTGAAATTATATTTTCATTTTGTAAAAGTGAAAATTTGTTTCAATTAAAATAAGAGAAATTAATATTATAAATGTATATATGTACATATATATAATAAAATATTGTATATATTTATTTTCATTTATGTTGTACTATACATTTTTATTTTGCATATGATTTTTCATCTTAAAACTCAAATAGAAAAATTAAAATAGTACACATTAATTTTATTTGTTAATGTAAAATAAATAGAAATATGCTCGGAACAATTACAGATTTCAAAGAAAAGACAATGAAAGATTTAAGTATGACGGATTTAAATTATGATAGTTGTTAAATTAAATTAATAAACAAAGCGAATATAGGTATTATAAGTCCCACTACGTTCCGGAGATTAGTCTATATAGTATCAAAATTCAACATTGTTTGGGGTAATAATTTAAGGTTGGTCATCAACATTTTAATTGCACAGCTCGAAATATTTCAGTATTTGTTTGCAGAAACTATTCTTCCAAAGTTTTGGTCCACGAAATTCTTTACTGACTCTACTTTATGTTCCAATTATTTAGTCCAGATACAACTAGTTCGAATATACTGTGTTTTTGAGAAATACTTCCAGGTATCTTATTTTTTTTTGTCTCTCTTAATACGAGTACAAAAATTCTTTGTTTTATTTAATATTTTTAAAATTTTTACATATTTTTAATTCGTGCTTCGTGATATTTGGAGCATTTTTCTGTGGGTTCATAATTGGAATAAATCAATTATTTGTATATTATGTTTTTTTTTCAGCAACAAAATTTCTATTTCATACAGTAAAAGTTTCGAATATTTTGAGTTTGAACTTGTTCGATTCTTGACATTATCTCAAAATTCGATTATTTTTTTTACATTTAAAATAAATAATACTCTAATGAAATATTATTAAATAGATTAACTAAAAGTTAATTGTTTAATCAGAAAATTGATTACTAAAGAAATTTTTAAATAATTACTGAAGAAAAACGGTAATTTCTATATTGAAAAGTCATTTTCTGTACTTAGTTTGAATACTTTTTTATTTTGTTTTAATGCATTTCTCTGCCACATAAATGTATAACTCAGGGGGAATAACTCTTACGACGTGTGTGGGATTCGAACCCATACTCCCTCGGTGTTTACAGCGTATTTAATACGCTCTTACCCACGAGATCACCGAGGCCCCAGTTTAAATATCATTGTATGTTTAAAGAAAACTCCATTATTATTACATGACTCGATATGTACCCGTTTTTTATGAATTAAAAAAGGAAGAGCTTGAAAAGTAAATTCTATTTCAAGCACTAAAACTTAAAATGTACCTTGTTTTTATTCTTCAATTATTTTAAATTCATATTTTTAGTAGGAGTAGAGAAGTAGGAGTAAATTGAAAATTGGAAAAGAAAATAAAATTTTACACTCTGAGTAAAGATTTTACACTCATTTAAGAACGTTCAAACGAATGAAGAACGAACGAAGAACGAATGAGTTCGAATGAGTTCGAATGTTCGAATGAACGAAGAAACTACAAAATGTTAAAGAGAAAAAATATTCACACATCATAAATTTTGTAAAATTAATTTAAATATTGCGATTTCTGAAACATCATATCAAAATTAAGTAACTGAAAATAATAAAACTAAAAATTAATATACACTATTTTTGTTTTGTTTTTTTTTTTTTTTTTTTTTTATTGCGAATCAATACAACAATCATTGCTTTTATTTTTTTTTTGTTTTGTTATTTTCATTTATTCTTCTTAAAAATTAAAAATAAATAAATTTAATTTTATATAACTTTTTTTTTTTTATTTATTTCAATTAGATTAAAATAAAAAAAAATTTTATACTAAGAAGAAAATAATAAATGTATAATTATTTTAAAATTAAAGATTTTTTTTTTTTATTTTTTCAAAAATAGTTAAAATTTTAGACTGTAGTTAAAAAGAGAAAATATGACAAAAATAAATAAATAAAATATAATTCAATATATTATTATATCGTTTATTATATACCTATACATTTAAACAAAGACAAGTTTGTACTGAACAGCTAAAAATACTTAAAATAGATATATAAATATTTTGTTTGTTTATTTTTTGTTTTTTTTTTTTTTGTTAATGTGTGTGTAGAGAAAAAAAAATCAATTAAATAAAATTAATAATAAAATCAATAATATTATTAAATAATTAAAATAAAATCAAGAAAAAAAAAAAAATTACAAAATAAAGAAAAAAAAAAGTTTTGAACACATAATATATATATATATATATATATAAAATAATAAAAAATAAAATTAATATTAAAAGTAATAATATAATAATCATAAATAAATAAAAAAAAAAAAAAATAAGAGAAATGGATTTTATTATTATGAAAAAAATAAATAAAATATATATATATAAATAATGAATAAATAAAATTAAATAATTAATAATCTATATATTCTATTTAAAATGATCAAAATATTCAACTAAATACTGATATATAAAATTAAAAAAAAAAAAAGAAAGTGATAATAAAAAGACATAAAATATATTATATAGGTGTGAGTGTAGTAAAAATAACAAATACATAATTTAAAAGATAAACAAATTATTTATAATGATAAACAAAACACAAGTAACAATAAATAATAATAAAAATAAAGAAAATAAAAATGAACACAATTTACATAATATGAAAGTTGAAAAAAAAAAACAGTGAAAAACTGTAAATATTTTGTTAATATTTTGTTAAAATATACATGCAAAGAAATTAAGTGAAAAATAAAATATTTAGAGAAAATAAAAGATATTAAATTATTAATACATATATTAAATGCAAATTTTTAATTAGATACTATATTATTTCTAAACAAAATTAAATTTATATTTATTGCAAAGGGTTTATCAAGGAAAAAACAAAAATATATAATATTATATTGCATATTAGTTTTATATATATATATATATATATATATATGTATATGTAGGTATAGTAAAAATAAATAAATAAATAGTTTAAAAATAATTTACAATCCTAATTATTCAATTTATATATATATGTATATAAATTATATTGTATAGTTTTAATATATCTTTCATCTGTTTTGTTTTTTTTTTTTTAAATGTAGTTTATAAAGAAAAATAATCATTCTTCCTTTTTTTTTTTTATTTTTTTAAACTTAATTACCATATTTTTGCCTTTTTTTTCTTTTTTTTTAATTATTTTGAATTTTTATTTTTATTTTATTTTTTGGTATATGCTGAATATGCTAAATTTTGAGCATCATTTGATCTACCATATGAATGTTCATCATATGATGAACCATGTGAATAATGTGGATGTGCTACAACTTCATAGCTTTGTGATGAATGTTTTGAATCCAATAATTTTTTTAAACCAATAATACCAGATAATAATAATGCAATTTTACCAATAATTAATGCTTTAAATGCAATCATTGCTAAGAAACCAATAGCTAATGGTAATAATGCAGCTGCTTTCAATTTAAATAATAATAAAAGTGGTAAAAGATATTTTTTACTCTTCTTTTTGTCACGTGCTATAAAGTAAAAAAAAAAATAAAATTAAATAAAATAAAATAAAAGAAAAAAATAAATAAATAAAAAATTATAAAATTATATATATACTTGTAAATATATGTCTAATATTGAATATAACATGAAACCATAAATCGAATTTATATTTTAAATATTTTAAATAATATTATTATAATCTAACGCTAATCAAATTCTTATGGTTTCTGTACATTAAGTTACACATTTATCAATCATACTTATCAATTATATTATCAATCAATTTACAATAATTTTCCATTAATATTTAAAAAAATTGACATAAAAATTATTGAAATAGATTGATAGGTAATTTGAAACTAAATTGAGAAAGATTGGACACATTAAATGACAAGATGTTGACAAGTGACTTATTGACATATTATAATTATTAATAAGATGTCATTTAGTGTATATGAAACATTACATTCTTGTACATTTGCCTCATATAAATATTATGTTTTCATTTTTTAATATACTGTACAATATTTTTCATAAAAAAGATGTATAACAGATGGTAGACAACACTTGCAGAATCTAAGTGGAACTTGACAACAATTTTAAATAGAAATTCAATATTTAATTCAATATTGTTATTAATTGTAACATTTTTATTGGGATCTGAAAATATTTTCAAAATTTACAATGCATATTTTTATAAAAATAATCATAGTAATCAACACATATTTTTTCTTCTGTTGAACCTTCAGAATAAACAAATTCCATAATATTTTTTCATTTAATTAGATAATCAATTTTTTTGTCGTCCTTCTATTTTTTTTTCTCGAAACTAATGTTATACATCCATTTTTCTTAGAACTAATGTAAGACACAATTATAGACATATTTTGTAGTCTTGTACAAGAGTAATAGCTATAGTCGAGGAATCAACGGTTTAGTGAAATTAATGACTTCCAGAAAGTGAAGCGTAGCAAATATGAATAATATATATGTACATAGGAGGAGGAAGGAGAAAAAAAATGTAAGACACAAGTTCACATAAAGGACGTAAAATCTTTGGAGTTTGATTGGTGTAAAAAGACCTCTTATTATTACTGAGATAATGATATATCATATCCTAAAACTTTTTAAATTAAGTTATTGCGATAATTTTCAATAAAAAAATGATTCAAAACGTCACATTTTATTGCGATAGAATTCAATTTCCAAAAATCTGTTTTAATATTAAACTTAAGTTTTAATATTATTCTTAATTAGAATCGACAACCTATTATATTAATTCAAACTATATAAAAATCGCCAGGAGGATTATAATATTTTGCGTATCCGCAGCTTTAACATTAGCCAAAATTAAACGATAATAATGGTTTATAACACCTTGGTTATTATACAAACATGTTAACTTAACACATTTTAACTATAAAATTTAATTAAAAAATTAAGGTCATCGCATTCGCATGTGAATGGCTTTTCATTTCCATTTTCTTTTAAACAAGTATTTTTAACTCTTCAACTCTTTAGAGTTAAAACTTTAACGGGACACTGTCCGGCCGGCAGACATGCCATTATATTAGGACTTTCCTCATATGACTTTTTCAGAAGCTGCAAGGATAAAGAGAAAGAGGAATCAATCTTTCACCTGTTGTGAGAATGCTCGTCTCCTGCTTTAAAAAGAAAAAAGTTTTTGAGAATGATGTGGACTTAATCAACTTAAAGCTATCTCTAAAGTGACTCTAAAGTGACCTAAGTGTGCATCTGCAATCCCTACCTACCTATCTACTTAAACTAGAATCAATCTGAAAATAGAAATCCATCCACTATTGTATTTATCGAATACATTTCATTTAACTGTGTTGATCAATTACATCAATAAAATTTAAATATTTAAAAGCAAATTTACTAAAATACAAAAATATATAAAAATGAATGTTTGTCTATTTGTCTATATGTTTGTGATTTATAGAGTCCTAATTGCTCAGCCGATCATCATGAAAATTTGTATACAAAAGTTTTTGGATACGAGGAGTATGTCTGTGCTAATCATTTTGCTCTAACGGACCGCGAAGTTCGGGCTGTGGTGCAAGTATTTCTACTTTTTCACTCTAAAACAAAAACGGTTCGACCGATTGATTATTTTGTATACGTATCCCTCTTTAACAGTGGACTTGATTCTATTATCAGAATTGAAATTCGTTAACTCATATCTTCAATTAAATCCCATATGTTTCAATTATTGAATGGCGCAGCAATGCGCGCCGTGTGTTAGCTTATTGTTATTTATTAAAATGTTAAGTGAGCAATGTTATTTAAATTGCGTTTAATTTTTATTTTTCTTTGTTTTTCCTAATTTTTTTTTTCCTTCAGTCATTTGTTTGAGTCATTTAACATAGATTACAAGAAAATTTAGAAAATCATAATATTATTCTTAGATTGAAAGATTAAATCTTAAACATTTTAACTATAATTAAATAAAATATGTCGGATTTTTATATACATATATACCTATATGATCTCTTTTATTTAATATCTATAAGTTTTTGCAATCATATCAATATTGTGGTCATAACCACATATACAATATAGTACAGTGCACATTAAATTTAATTATTTTCTAAATGATAAAATTATAGTATATAAAAATAACTATAATATTACCACAAATATATCCGTTTGAAAGCAAATATAAATATGTAATTATATTCAATTAAGATAAAATTATTGTAAATTAAAAAAAAAAAAAAGTATAAAGAAATTACATGAAGATCTATAAAAAAAATATTTATAAAGATATAATATAATATGTTTTAATAAGTTAATGTTTAACCTGTCATAATAAATGTTTACCACAAAAGGAAAATATATTATTATTCAATTAGTTCACTATAATTTGTTCACTAGGTATATATATATTTACTCTACTTTTAGTTAAACTAAGCAAAAAGAAAAACGAATAAATAACAGAATCTTTTTTTTGTTTAAAAATCTCAAGTATTTTTTAGGAGTCTGATATGATTTTAAGATGTTGTATTGGTTTTATAATATCATAAGTAGGTACAAGTTTATATTAAATTTAACTCAATACAAGTATAAGATAATATAAAATAAATATTAGGTTTTATTTGTAAAAATTAAAAATGCTTTTTACTGTTATCTTTTTTATTCTATGTTTTCTTTTCGATTTTTTTCTTTGTTTTACAGAGCAAACTGACCGATCAAATTTAATTTCTTTTTCTTTTCATTACACTTTGTTTTCTTTTTTTTTTCACATATCATTTTATATTCATATGGTGTACAATTTATTTTTATGATAATGGGGTTTTATGTCCGATGAATCAAAATTAGTGAATAAATTCACGATATAAAAATTAAAGCTTAGGTGATCTTATACAAACTTAATTTCAATGTGCTAAAAGATATAATGACCTTAAAAATGTAATGATACTTTTAAAACTAAACAAGAAAAAAAAAAAAAAAACAAAAAAAGACAAGATTTTATTAATTTCAATAGTACGATACTACGATCATAGTTTTTTTTTTCAAATTTAAACTTACATTAAATAATTTATCTTAGATTATTAAATTAAAACTATCCTAAAAGTATGCAATTCTTGTTATTTTATCTTATAAAAAATTAATAAAATTTTAAAACATATGAAAAAAATTTAACAAAAAAAAATATTGTATTTTTATATGTTAATTAATATTTTGAAAATAAACCCGTTTTTGTAGTAACTTTTTTTAGGTTAAATTAGAATGTAAATTATTAAATAAAAGTTAAATAAAAAAAAAAAAAAAAAAAATTAATAAATGGTGGTGGTATTAACCGAAGGAGTGTGGGTTCGATCCCTGCACAGGTCGTAAGTGTTTTTTCTTTACATACTCGCCTTACGACCAAATATAATGTAAATATATAGTATATAATGTAAACAAAATAAATAATATTAGTATATAATTTAATAATAGTATAAAAACCTATAATGGTCTTAGTAGCCGATGGTTCAATAATATTGCATTACATTTATGTATATAATATTAATATAAATAAATAAATAAAATAAATGGTAATGTTTTATTTAATAAATTAAACATAATTATTACGTTTTTTCCGTGAATTTATATTAAAATATAATTAATATAGCATTTTCTGGTCAAATTCAGGTATTTATTAAATATTTTCAGGTTTTTGTTAAATATATTCAGGTATTTACTAAATAAATTTAGATTTTTTTTTTTGTTTTGTTTTGTTTTTTTTTTGAGTTTTACTAAATGAATTCAGATTTTCACTAGATAATTTCAGGTTTTTTTTTTTTTCTAATTCCGATTTTTGCTAAATAAATTCAGATAATTTTTTTGATTCGAAAATTATAAAAATTAAAACCTTTCTATTGATAAACATGTGAAAATTTTCAAAAATATTTATCGTCGATTTGTCTAACTTTGACCAAGAGGATAACATCCAAAAAATAAGAAACTTTTGAAAACAATTTACTGCTACACCTAAGCAAAATTCATTCTATTATCAAGAAACTGAATTAATTAACTTGTCCAAAAATGGCATAAAATTTTTAAAAGAGATTTAAAATGCACATCTATTCATAAAGTTGGATTTAAATTAAGGTGGTTCTGAACAAGTACTTTTATAATGTGTAAAAAATTCAAAATAGTGTTAGCACAACCAAATTAACCAGTGAATTGAAAATTTTAAAAGTTCTGATCTTTCATGCTAATCAAATGAAATATTTGTTAGGTTTACAGATTATATTTTATTCGATTATATAGAGAAAATATTTGAGATTAACTGAACGAAAAGTGCATTGATATAGTGAGGATTTGTTGCTTAAGAAGAATTCTTCACTTTTAATTTTTTTTCAGTCTGGTTTTTCAGTCTGGTTTTCGATAGTTTCAAAAAATTTACAGATAAAGTGTTCCACAATTGCTTTATATATCGGATATTTAGTCTAACTTTCTTGTACATATTCTTTTATGATGTACTGTCTTAAATTTGATAGTAATACATTTCCATTTTGTTATCAATTAAAATAGTGAAATCTGGAACTAGATTAATTATACAACATGATAAACGAAATTGTATACAAGAAATCGTCATTGATTAAATAAACAACTTAATAAGGATTTTTTTTTGTCTGTTTGTCTGGACAAACAAATAAATTTCTTTTTTTTAACAATTAAATATACAATAAATAAATTAATTTTGTAAAAATATCATATTATATTAAACATCAATCACGTATTAGATACTTGCTTTTTTTTATTTTATTAATTTTTGTATTCTTTCCTTCTACACACATCAAATAAAAGTAATCATTTTTTTTTTTTTTTTGTTTATTTTTTATATACAGGTAAATAATGAAATTAGTTTACTAATTCAAAATGTTTACCATAAAAAAAAAAAATCAATATATGTAATTCAATTTCTATATATAATGACATAAAGCAAAATTTTTTCTTTTTGAATATTCACTGGTAATGTTGGATTATATTTGAAATTTATGGTGAAACGGTATGCAATTTTAATATCTTAAGTAAAATATGTTATAACTAAAAAAAAAAATGACTTCATTGAAAAAAATTTGCGAGTATGAAAAGTAGAAGTTTTAAAATATTATTCATCAGAAAATAAACAAATAAAATGAAATTTTTTAACAATTTTTTTTTTTTAAATTAAAATTTTATAGTGTTTTTTTATTAATTTGATTAAAGTGGTTTTTATACTCGTACGATAAGGATCGGGTATTTTAAAATTGCTCCTCCGTTTGTAACACCTCGAAATAAGCTAGCTAGATATACCTTCAAAGGTATGGATCGCATCAGAAAAAAATTCTAAGTCGATTGAGCTTTGTCCGTCCGTCCGTCCGTCTGTCCGTCAGCAAGATAACTCAAAAATTAAGAAAGCTACAGTCTTGAAATTAACACAAAGTATTCTTACAACAAATTGTAGGTTCCCTATTTTTTTGGTTGAGATCCGACCACAACTTCGGGTACCTCTCGAACACCTAACTTTTAGATCCCCACATTTTTTTTGCAATAGAGCTATGAAATTTTAACTACTGATAGATCTCACAAAAATATTAATTTTATTTTTAATAACTTTTTTTTGCAGCCCCACCCGTTACGAAGCTACAGCTCCCCAAAGGTTCTAAAAAGCTCTATATTTAAATTGTTATAGCACAAGTTGTATTAGGTATATCTTTATTTTGAAAACGCCAAACGATTACTACTTTTATTAGATTTAAAAGTATACATACAATAAATATATATTTATGGCATACGGTGTCTTAATTTACCGTTATGCGAAACTAAAATTTTGCAAAATCCTTTAACTCTTCTATCTTCTAAACGGTTTAAGTTGGAAACTTGAAATTTTGACAGAAGTTAGATCTTTAAAAATAAGTATGAGTCATTTCAAAAATTTTTCATTTTTTTTTGTATCACCCCCCGTTTAGGAGCTGTAAGGGGTCAAAAACTGAAAATTTCCTATTTTTAAACACCTGTAACTTGAACACCTGTTAAAATTTTTTTGAAGTAATACACAAAAATTAAAGCTTCGACATTATACTCTTAATTCTGTTAACAACTTTTTTTAATAATATAGGGTTACTTTATAATTGACGAAAGTGTTACTTGATTTTTTCAAATTTTCTAACAAATTTCTTTAAAACGAATTTTTTGCATTTTTTTTTACTCTATAATTTGAAATTGTTGAAGATATAATCCGTAGTACAAAAAAATGTAAATAAATAAACAACATAACGGTTGCTTGAAGAATTTTTATTTATATGATATTGATAGATATACATAATTATATAATATCATGTTTATTTACATATCGTATATGTCACTAGTGAATGAATGATAAGAGTATAGATGTATATTATATAGCGCCGTATTTACATACATATATGTATTTTATTGTACTTATAAGAAATTATTCTGTCAATGGAATATTTAAATATAATATAATATAATATTTAAAATTATATTTATTATTTTGTACTAAGTAAATTTAATATATGTACATTTACCGCTTAGTATTAAATGGTACCATAGAATATTTGGAAAAGTTTTGAATTGATAATCGTTATGTGGAAGGTTAAAATCTGCTTTTGAAGAATGTATAAACATATAGTTTGAATATATGTACAACCCATAGTTCTACAAATTATAAAATTCAACAACACAACACACACATTAAAAAAATAATATTGTAAGCAGAGTGACAGGCTGTACTACTAACGAACATACTAAAGGTTCGTACGGGTATCTAAGAGTTGACAAAGGCAACTGTATTCTTCCTCGTATTAATACTAAAATTACCAAAATGTTTGTTTTTATATTTTTAAAGTTTTGGATTACAAAAATTAACGATGCATGATACTTTGTCAATTACGCTCTCAATCATTGTCAATTTTATTGTAAGCATCTGTCAGTCCAGATCGAATTTTGTAAAAATTTTTTTTTTTTTTTCAAAGTATTAATTGACAATATAATTGATGACATGATAATCTTACTTAGTGTATAGAATGATTAAACTTTTTCGTTTTTAGTTGATGTTTAGTTTAGAGGAAGTAAATATTGGTTTTTGAAAATAGCTGTGTGTATAATTTTAAAGACTTTCAATTTAAAATGTATTTTTAATGCTATAGGCGGAATAAATGCACTCTTTTCAAAATCAGTTATAGAAAAATTGAGTTTAGTCATTTATTTGGTTATATGTAATGTTGTTCCGTTTATAGTTTTTTCTTTTTCCTAGATCGCAAATGTGGAACCATCTCTAACTTCGTGTGTTCCCCAGAATTGATGATGATTACGTTTACAATGTGCAAAGATTCAAGGTTAATGTAAATAACTTTATTCACAATATGCCCGCTAATTTGAAATCAATTTTCATTCGCTAATTCAACTTTTCCTTTGACCAGACGATACATGAGTACTAAAGATCAAAAGAAACTATAACTTATTGTTTGGTCAAAAAAGGGAGGTGGTGTTTAGTGGATTAAAGTCCCATACATAGAAGGCTTGTTTCCGTTTCACCCCTCTATAGTGTTTTTCGATGATTCCTACTTATCCTCGCAAAACAAAAAAAAAAAGAAGATATTTCAGTCTAATAACATATTTTAATTTCAAATTTTTTATTTCGTTATTGGACAATAAGTTTTTTTAATAACAGGTTTCCTGTCCCCATACAAATGTGAAACTTTTAGTGTAATATAATTTTAATGTTTTTTACCGAAATTTTCGTTTTATATAAGCAAATAAGAAAAAAAAAAGGAATCCCGGATTCAGGCAAATAAATTCTTATAGCACAGCTAAATAAAAAATATTTGAAAGTTTGAACTGTTCCAAATTTCTATTTTGTATCATGTGTGATTTATCGGGGCACCTTTTATAATACATAGATTGTCTTATTGAGAATTAAAGTTTTATACGTTTTTTACTTAAATATAAAATTGAATTTTTATTTAATTTGCATTGATTAAATGAAAAAAAAAAAAAATTCTATTAATTAAATTAAATGCCTGTACAAAATTCTTAAAGTTGCAACAAAACGAGAACATATTTTATAATTTATTATAAACAACAAGAAAAGTTATGACTGATCTTGTTTTTCTTCTATCAATATATTTTCTTTTCTATCCTCTTTTCAACGGTATGATTGTTATATAGAAACAAAAACTACTTCTTGTGTTGTTTAACAAGAATTTCTATTTTAATATATGCATCCAATAATGCATCATATGTAATAAATTTGATGAAGAAAATAATTTTAAAGCCATTTGAAAAATCAAATGTAAGTGTGCTTAATATCCTGGTATTAGAAAAATAAATTTCAAATCTTTTCATTTTTTTTTCTTTTATAGATCGTTTCTATTGCATTTTTTTTATAATTAAACAAAAAAAAAAACAATTTCAATTAGCTAATTCGAAGAATTTTTTTCAAGTTTAATAAATAAATTGTATTATTTTCTTTTATATTTTGCTTAATAATAAAAAGAAAATAGCTAGACACAGAAACAGAAGAAAAAAGAAACTCTATTTTGTGTATTATCCTAAAAACCCAATTTTGGAAGATATCAGTAAATAAACCAGAACTTTTATTTGAATTTATTATTTATAATATTTTCTTAGAACAAATGACTTATAAATTTTTAAAACTAAGTCACTTAATTTATATATATGTTTTTCTTTAAGAGATTTGATTCTTTTTTTATTAAGAGATTTGATACATAGACATGCTAACATATTATGTCAACATTGTATCTTTTAATCTATTAATCTTTATCTTTTTTGGTAAGTAATTTTATCAAAATTTTAGGAGTGTTTCGTCCTACAAAGATGAAAAATTAATTCATTTTTTATTTTCAAAAAAAATATTAAAAATTGTTATACGGTATAAAAAATTTGCAATTCGTTTTATACTTCACAGAAGATTTTGATAAAATTTCATATAAATATAAGACAAATCGAAAATTTTAAACCAGGAGTTGTCTTTAGTTGTCAATACAACATAACGAAGCCGAATGTATAAAACGAATCGAAAATTTATTTTAAATTTTTATTATTTTTTTTTTTTTAAAAGAAAAAAAAAATAATGTATGTATCAAATCTCTTAATAAATGTAATATTTATTAAAAAAAAAGTATAACCTTAACGGGAGGTATGGTTTTCTAATCAAAAAAATTTTTTGGGAAAAAACATAAACATAAACAAAAAAATAATAAAATTTGTTGTCTACTTTTTTGCTTTCTATTGATTTTATTAATGCAAATCTATTAACTTAATTGTTTTTTAGCCTTCCTCTTCGGACTTTCTAACAATTTTTAATCCAAGACACCTGTAGCGTATGAGTAATAGTCAGAGATAAAAAGTAATTGAATTTAATACATTATTGGTATTAAGTTAAATTCTTCTTAGGTTCCAGCAACTAATGCCTTTTATATCTATAAAAAAGTCAACATTAATATGATATCCTTAACAAGTTTCCTACATAATTATTTACTCTGAGGCACAATTACAATTTTTGATAAATTTTTATATTAATATTCTCTTGTTATTTTGTGGAATTCAGATTATAACAAATCTAAATAAGTATTCTATAATTGGATAATAGTAACTTGAGTTCTTTTATAATATAAATTCAAAGTTCATTCAAAATTAAAATTAACTTATATGCTCATATATGTACATATGTACATCGGTTGGTATCATCATTTTTTATATTATATTAATTAGAGGAAAATTTATTTAAATTAAAAAAATAAAAATTGTTTTTTTTTTTTTTTTAAACTTACATCTACCTTCTTCTAATGATCTTTGCATATCTTCAATTGATTCTTTTGGTACTTTAAATTGTAATGTATGTGTTCCAAAGAATCTAGCGATTCTTTCAACCAATAATGCATCAACTTCATTTTCACGTGCTTCTGGTTCATCGGGTAATTCAATTTCATTTAATGATCTACCAACTGGTATATCATCAGTTTTAATTAATTGAATACCATCACTTAATTTAACATCACCATTCTCTGAATCAAAATAATGTAATGCTCGTTCCTAAGAAAAAAAAAATTAAAAGAAAATTCAATTAAATTAACTACCCTTAAGTGATTTCACAAAAAAGAAAAGACAAAAAAGACATAAAACAATCTTGCCGTGTTTAAAAATTTTGACAAAAGTTAAAAAATAAATTAAAATGTTTTTCTAAGAAGAAATGATATAAGAAAAAAGGAAACTGTCAATTTTGTTCTAATCAATTTTAAAGTCAATTATAATAAGTTGAAAATTTTTTATGGACTTTTTAAAAGCAGATTAATTTAAAAACTGCTGATTTTCGAAATAAATATAAAACTTATTCTTGTTCCAGATGTTCTGTCAAATTGTGAAGAGTTTCGACTTTTTTTTGTTCCTTTTATAAATATAAAAAGGATTTTTTTTTGACATATAATTGAATATGATATTTTTTTTAGAGACTGAATAATAAATGAAAAGGTAGTATTGAATCAAAATTGAGCTTTTCTTAAAAATCCTTTGTTCAATAATTACAGTGCTATGAATAGCTATGATATACGAATAGACTTGGACTATGACTTGAACTAAAAATATGAATAAATTAATTTTCTCAAATCAAATTTATTGTGCATAATCGAAACAAAATTTTTGAAGGAAATTATAAAATGAAATATTATGATACTCTATAATTAATAAATTATATAAAAGAATCTTCATATAGTTTCAATATATTCTATGTATTATAGTTAATAAAAATACGATGTATTCAAATAATCAAAAAATATTTTTAATTTTTACATTATCCATAATTGATATTGATAATCCTTTTAAAATATGGCTAAACTTTATTAACTTAATATTGTACGATTTCAAACTTTTAATTTCAATTGTAATCCTTAATGTTATAAAAATTATTTTTTTTTTTGTTTTATTATTTATATAATCACTATAAATAAATATATCTGTCTTTTATAATGGTCTTTGATTGTTATTTATTTCATCAAATTTTTAAATATTTATCATTTATTTATTTAATCTGTTTTAAAACTTTTAATTCATTCAACTTTAGTTTATTTCATTTTTTAATTAATTTCTTTAATGTTTATGTCCTTTTTTTTTCAAATATCCTTTTTGTTTTTTTTTTTTTTGGTTTGCACTACCACTTACCTTTAAACATAAAACAATTGGTTGTTTTGCACAACTACCAATTAAACTAATAGCACTATTTAAAATACTATCTGCTGTTTCTTGTTGTTCACCGGAAATAAATACCGTTAATGTAACAGTAAAAATATACACAAAAAATATTTTTTTCATCATGTTTCCTTTTTTTATTTTTTTATTTTATATTTTTCCTTTTATTTTTGTTTTAATTAATTATTTATTTTAAAATCCTTAAAAATTAAGAGACCGTTATAATTTTGTTTTTTTTTTTTGTAAATATCCGTTAAATTTGTTTTTTGTTTTTGTTTTTTAAATCACAGTTTTAATCCAAGTTACAGTTATTTTAAAATTTTGCCTTTTTCGCAATTGATTATTCCGTTTAAATGTGGTCTTATCAAGTAATTGAAGTTAACTCCTCTTGGTCTATGAATTGCTAACGGTTTTTATAACAGAATCTAAAATAAAAATGTTTTTATTTTTGTTTTTGTTTTTTTTTTAACCGTATATATAAATTTAAAATGTTTGTTTTGTTTTTGTTTTTGTTTTTTTTAAACGACAAAACGCTTCTTTAATTTTAATTTTATATTTCTTTTTTTACTTTTGTTTTATCTTTTTCTATTTTTTATTATGTATGTTATTTATTTATTTTTAATGTTGTTCTTGTGTTTAACGAACTTTGTTAGTGGTCAGAAGGTAACCGATGCACTGTGACTAGAAGATACTTGAACATCGCATTTTATTCTCTCTTTGTTGAATATATTACAGTTTGTTTACTTACATATATTATATTTATTTTATTTTCTTTTTTTTTTATATTTACATATATATTTTTATCTTTTTCATAATAATTTTAACTAGTTATATTTATATTTTTGCTCCTATGTCGTTTTCAAGTATGTACATAATTTGTTTTTTTTATAGATATATTCATTATGTATGAAAAAATTGCCTACTAGTTTAAATTATTATATTACGATAAATGGTAATAATGGTTCGAATCACTAACAACAGTATTGCGAAAAAAAAATAAAAAAAAAAATAAAAGAATGAAAAAAGACAAATATATTTATTGAAAAATAAAAAGGAAAATAAAGAAAAGAAGAATATATTTTAATAATTTACAACAATAGGAACAAGTATATGATTGGTTTTAAAATTATCCAAGAAGTTATAGATTAGATTCTTATTTAAGGGGTATAAATGACACTACAACTTTTTGATGCAGATCTATTATTCTTCCCCTGTTACTACGTGTTGTGGAGTTTGTCTTCACTTATAATACTTCTGTAAGCTTTATTGTCTATAAGAAATAAAGATCTGTATAGAAGGTAAATTATCTATAAGTAAAAAACAGTTAATATAGATAATTGCTTAAGTATACTGTTGTAGTTTGTTGTAGTGTGCTTTAAAACAATTATTTAGAATTTAAATTCGGATACAGAATATGATTTTCTAAATAACAGTATAAGAAATGAGCAAAATGTTTCTAAGTTTTAGTTATTGAAGAATTAATTTTAGTTATTTTTTTAAACCTTGTTATGTGTGGTTCATTTTACTTTCTCTGTTCTGGAAACTTCTTCATTTTTACCGGCTACATAATTTCATTTTTGGAAACTTTTGATGCTGCTACCTATTTAATGAGATATCCTGACACATTGTTTGCTACGGTTTCTCACGGAAAGCATTACTTCCGGTTCCAAGACCTAAATGGTGATCAAAATAGATGAAAAAGTTTTTGAGTTATCGTGTTTAAAAGTATTGAGAAACACATGAACGACAATTTTCAATAATAAAAATTTTTAAGACAGGCAACATTCCTAAGACCCAACATCTGTTTCTCAACTTATGTATGATACAAATAAAACCATATGTATATTAAAACAAAACGAAGGTATTTTCGGTCATAAGGAGTTCCAATACCCATAACGTAGGTATAAGAATTGTATTTTCAGTCAAAGGAGGCAATTATAAACGTAAAAGAAAGTGTGTAATCCTACTACATAATAGGTACATACATTTTATATTGAAGAATTTTTAATGTGAAAATATTTTTCTACTACAACTTTTTATTAAATTTCACAAAGACTGTTTGTTTTTTACTTTTTTTTTATTTTTTTTATTTTATAAAGTCATTGCGTTGGATTCCTTTATACCATGAAATCTCATCTTCTTTTTATTATTATTATTCTTATTATTATCTATAGTTTTAAATATTATATTTGTAGTTTTAACAGAGTCCAATGAAGTAGAAGTAAAAGTATATATAGGAAATTTCGTTATTTATTTTTTTTGTTTTTTTTATAAACTGGTATCAATATTATTGCGCTACATATATTTATTTATTTGTTTGTTTATGTTTTTTTTTTTTTTTTTGCTTTACAGGTTTTAAAAAGTTTGCAATTGTTGCATAGAATTTTGATTAATATTCGATTTAGCTATGAATGCCATACTTTTCACTAAAAATTTTTATAAAAATGAAATCGATTACATTTAGGTTACCGGAAGTTAACAATTTTAAAAATTTCTTTGTACCCATACAGTAGTGTCAATTGAAGATAGTATTAAATATTTTTCATCTTTAAATGTTAGATCAGACTACAAAATCTACATACATTTTTTTTTTTCTATAATCTTTAATATCATTTTTCAATTTGTCATTTTAACTTTTTTTTTTTTTCCTAAGTAGGCTAAGACTTATTAAAACTAGGATTAAATTAAATTTTTGGTTAATTTCAAACATGATTTTTTATTTCAAAACAAAAAAAAAAAAAACAACAAAAAAGTATCTGAAGTGTGTGAAAATATTAAAAATTGGAGATAAATGTGAATGAACATCTGCAAATGAATTTTTTTTTTTTTTTCGATGTAAGAGATTTTTCTATTCTATCTAAGTTTAGTTAAAGTGAAATCGTTTCCTTGTATAAAATTTATTGCATCACTGATGGCAGTACTCAAATCTAATATTATTGTTCTAAGAAGACTCTTTAAAGTTAAAATATCATTTACCTGACACTATATTCTTATTACAAGACAATTTATAATTTTTTTAAAAAATTACATACATACATATATATACTTAGAACAATTCAAATAATTTTTAGATACATTTGCTAGCTATTGAAAGCAGTATGCAAATTTCATAAATTTCTTTTAAATTTAAATTGTACATCGACACTCACAGTTTCACCTATTTTCAAATAAATTTTATACATTTCTGCCTTGGAAAGATCTGTAAGGTTATGATGCAAACAGTAGAACTCTAACATATGACATAATGTTCTGTAGTCAAATTGATCTTCGAAAAGAAACTGTATTATATGTATAGACTGTGGGGAGGCAAAGACGGTATTACACGTAATTCCTGAATGTGCAGCGCTAAAGTTCCAAAGAGCCTTAAGAGAGAGTTAGTGCGTGGAGATCTCTCCGAAGTGGAAGCGCTAGACCAGGAGACCATCGTCAGATTCTTAAGGGGCATTAACAGATTCGATAAACCGTTGTAATAAACAAGCGTGTCATGGATTTGGGATATACAACGGGCAACAGAGCCTAGGTGTAAGGAAAGTTGTCTTTTAGCTGAGGTTAATTTTACTAGTATGGTGTTTAAGAATTTGATACTATACATACATACATATAAGTGTTTGTAAATTTTTCAAATTTTTACATCTAATAATAAATTTAATATTTTTAGAGAATAACTTCTATGTTTCAAGGGAAAAACATAATTTATTAGACATGGGAGATAAAAATTCGAAGAAAAAAATTGAAGGACTATGCAGATAATTTCTTGTATTTCTTATGCCCAGCAGGATTTAAACAAACCAAAACAAAAAGAAGGAAACAAAAAAAAATTCTTTTCTATACAGTTCTTTTAAATTTCAATTAACTAAAATTTACCATAAGAGATTATTTAAATTAATCAGTATATGTTTTCATTTTATTTCACTAATATTATTTAAGCTTTAAATTGAAAGTTCACTATAAATACTTCGTTCCTTAGTTTAACAAAAAAAATTCTAATTCAAGCAGTCAACAGAAGTGCAAAAAAATCCAAATAAATATCAGACGACGAGGATAGCAAAAGAAAAAAATGGGAGAAAAGTACGTAATCAATTTACAGCAATTCATGAAAGCTTCATTTACTTATATTAAAGTAGAAAAAACTATCAATAATTTCGGATTTATTACAAGAAATAAATGTCTTTGTTTTGTTCTATAAAGTATAGGTAAGAGTTAAAGAGTAATTCCTTTTTGTAACATAATATAACTTAAAGATGATAAACTTTAATTATTCAAAGAAGGTGTTTATATATAAAAAATCTTATTCAATCCGAAAAAAAAACCTTCCCAGATTTAAAATTTATTATAAGTAATAGCAGATGAACATTATATTCAGTTCAAGAAACTGATGAAACTTTCATTTAAATCAAAAATAAATGAAATTTTAAAATAAAATAGTATTTATGGTAAAATAGCTACGATTTCATAAAAAGAAAAACTAAAATAAATAGGATGCAAAAACATATACTCATATCTCTATTATAACAATAAATAAATTGTTTACTTAAGTTAATAAACAAATAAACTTTATTATTATTTTACAGATAGATATTATCAAGTTTACATACCATCATCTTAAAATCTTTTATAAACAAAGGATTTTTAATATTTGTTTTTATGTGTAAATTGAATTGACTATCGTTTCATCTGACAAATTAAAAACAAATAAACAAAAATGTTATAAGATTTTAAAAACAACATATTGGAAAAATCAAAATTTAATTAAAAAAATTCACGCTTTAAAAAAATATTCATAGATATATCTTAAGCTATTTAGATAACTACTACCATTTTTTTTTGAAAAAATGTCATAAAAACAATAAAAACTGCACTCATGGAATTAATGGCCATAACTTATAATTGGAAAACTTAAACTTATCATCTGATTCGTAGTAATGAAATCGCCAGCCTTCCAATCGGAGGGTCTTGGGTTGAAACACCGGTCAGGTCGTATTAAAGAAAAATATGTAGTAATTTTATATTTTAATAATGTATATTATATAATAAAAAAAAATTAATAACAATAATAATAATGACAGCTGCTACAGTGAAGCAATCTTTTGTTATATTGTGCAGTTATATACTATTGCACGTTTTAATCCACTGATGACCCTGACCCTGTAATAAATAATAATAATATTAATAATTAGTACTAATATCAATAACAATAGTTGCTATAGCCCAGAAATTTTAGTAAGGGGTCTGGAAATGTTACCAAAATTGAGTCATATATTGGTTTAGTATTTGCGTACTTAATAATGCTTTGATTCCGATATTATTTATAATTGGCACGTATCAGTTACCAAGTGGGGATATTAATTTGAGTGGTTAATTTGTAATTTTTATAACTATGATAAGTTACTGTTCAGTGACTGAATACATTTAAATTATTTCTATGAAAACTTCTTGCTAAATTATGTGTAGATATAACACTTATATATGTATATACTTGAAAATAATACATATTATGTACTTATATATACTTCTAAATGAATTATTTAATGTTAGTAACAAAAATAATACATACTTTACGTATATGAAATTATTTATAAAAATATGGACTTTATTTTTATTATTTTCGATATAGTAAAAAATTAATGCTCTTCAGAAATATGCTATTTTTGGCAATATAAAACTATTAAAAAAAAAAAAAAAATTTCTTTTTAAATTTTTTAAATCATATTTAATAAATAACTTTTATTATAAAATGCAATAATATTGAGTTTTAAGCTAAAATTAAGGAATATATGTATTAGCTAAATAAATACTTTAAAAATTTTTTTTTTTAATGCATTTCTCTGCTACATAAAATATGTGGACACAGGCTTTCCTGCTCAGGCGTGGCTATAAATGTCGTCAGGGAGGATAACTCTTACGATGTATGTGTTAATAAGGTTATCAAGATGCATGCTATAATTTCTTATAAAAAATGGGGCTATTGTGAATTTTTAATTTATTGTGACTTTATTATTTGTTGTTACCGACTGTGCCTCTCTGTTACCACACTGTCAAAAAATGAAGAATCTTACAATTTACAATTCTTACAATTAATTTCAAAAAATGTAACCAAATATACATATGGCTGTATGCATATAAAATGACTGTATGCACACAAATTTACGATTTGTAAATAATAAAAAAAATGTGACATTCAAGATTAAAAAAATGTTAACGTCACAAATAGTAGTCCCAATGAAGATATTATGTGTTTAAATAAATGGTTACATTTAGTAGTAACCATTCAGTTATCGTAATTAAAAATGTTCGCTTTTGGTAAAAATTAAGTCACAAAAGTTACGGAATTGACACATTACAGTCAAATTGCATTTATAAGTAACTATGTAGTAAAATAATAGTCATAGTTCCAATAACTTTATTTGCTTAAAAATTAAGAAATTGTGCAACCACCATGTGCCTCAGCCTATAATTTTGTAACTATAATAGACACAAATTTCTACTTGGAAGTGACAGTGAGCTTTGCCTTCAATTAATTACCTCATGCAGGAAGGTGTTATATACTACTGCATGTTGTAACTGTTGATAGCTAGTAAAAACAAGACGCTTGCGTATTCCTACTCCCTAGCCAATATACTACATTAGCAGGTAAAAGTTTCATCCCATTATATAGGCTAAAGGGGGAGGTTCCTCCAAAAACAGCCTTCAAATTTTTCTAAGGTAAAGTAGGTATATCATGGTAAGTGTTTACGTAACTATATACAGTGTTATTTAATATGGTAGGTAGCACAGAAAATTACAATTTACGGAGAAATCTAGTGATTTCTAGTATAAAGAAGAAATAAAAAATATGAAATGAAATATAACATCCGTTTAGAAGCCCATATAAATGTAGCTATGTTTGACCTACGTCAAAAATTATTTCACTTCAAAACTATTTTCAAAATACTAATAAAAGACTTACTAAATACTAATAAAAGACTTACTAAATACTAATAAAATGAAAGAACCCTGTAGGTCCCTAAAATTAGTTATAAACGAGGTATATCTTAAGTATTCAGTTCCAAAAAAGAAGATCAAAAAAGAGTTAGCATAAAATGAATGATTATAATATTTTGCGGTTATGTATAGTTTTCGTGTTTTATTTTGAAAGAAACTCTTGGTACGATATTGTATCACCTAAATGTATCAAAACTTAATTTTTTTTTAATTTTATATTTTATTCAGCTATCTTCTGTTATGATCACCGATTTGGAAAAACTTGTTAAAATTTATTCATTTGCAAAAGATTGTAAGAAAATTGATATCCTTCGAAAGACGATTTTCCAAGTGGGAGCATTCTAGTTTACCTTAATTCATTTGTCAAAAAGTAAGAAATCTGGCAAGTAGTTAGTAAGAAATCTTAGAGCCGATGAATACGTTCATGAACATGATCGAAAAATTCCCTGAAACCATAAAAACGTCAAATCTGTTCTCTATGTATACGAGAAAATCAAATTGAAAGCATTTTATTGTCAATGTCATTTTTTCATTTTTTTTTGTTTCTTTTATAAGAAGGTTGTGTTCGGCGTTTTGTAGAAAATATTTATTAAAAATTGTTAAATATTTATTAAATAATTATTAAATTAATTAGTTAATAATTATTAAACAAAAAACACCATTGTTAATTTATTTTTTATTTTTATTATGACTTTTAATATTATTTTTAATGTTATTTTTGTTATTATTTTTAATATTATTTTTACTATTATTTTTATTTTATTTTTTTTCACAGTAGATTGCCTAAATTTTTATAAAAAAAATTGCGAATTACAGAAAATTGCGAGATGAATGAAAAATTGCCTAAAAATTTCGTTCATATCGCAACTTTTCATTCAAGTTTTGTGTCTTGTTTTCTCTTGTGAGAAAAAAAGAGAAAAAAGAAACGTCAAAAGCATGAACGTCTAAAAGTTGAAACACATGAACACACGAAAACATGAACATGTACACCGGCACTAAGAGTTGATTATTCAGGATTGTAAGAATAATATTTGAAAAGTATATGTATTGAAAAAATACCTTTTTCCGAATTGTCTCATTTTGCCAGATAGAAAATTGCAAAATGTCCTGTTTACTAAAATATATTAGGTAAAATTTTTCCACATATATAAAAGTGAAATCAATTGAAATTACTATTACCGGGAGAGATCTATACAAAATAATTCTTGAGATTTAGTTAAGCTATTAAATTTATTTGAATCCAAATGCATATAACCATAATATAAGGTACAATAGAAAAATTTGTTTGCTTTGTTTTTATACACTTGTTCTTAATACCATATAATAGGTTGGAACAACATTATTGAATTTATACATATTTCTCATTTCTTTTTTTTGTTTTTTATTGAGTTGTCGTTTTTCGAAGATAAATTGCACTGGTATATAATAGAAAAATTAAATAAAATGAAAGCAACTTTTATTTTAATGAATCTTAATGTTAATAGATATGTATATATATATATATATATGTATATATATTATTTTTTAAATTTTTATTAGTATTTTGTTTATTAAATGTTAGTTTGCTAAATGTATCTATTACAAATCAGATATTTCCTTTCTCATGTAATCTTCTACAAGATGATTTCAATTTCTGTGTTTTTTTTTTATTATATCTTTATCTTTTATTATATATTATTATTTATTATTACTATGTACTATTATTATATGCACATAACATAGTCTTGAACATTTTTCTAAGAAATTAGAAACTTTTTTTTCTCTAAAACAATGTAGACGACTTTTGTTTCAAAAGTTTCACCTGTATAAAATTGACCTTTATTATATTATTTGCTTTTATTTTTAAAATTTACCTGTATATCTTATATTATATATCATTTAGTTTTGTTAATTTCAAATAAATTGTATTTCTCATTTTTTTTCTCTTCATTTTCTTCAATTTTTTTTTATTTTTTTTTATATATTCAATGTTTCTTGAAGTTTAATTATTTTTTTTTTTCATTTTTTTCATTTTCTTCTTGATTTTAAAATGTTAAAACTTTGTCATTTTGCTGTCGTTTAATATGCCGGTAAGTTCTCATTATCATCCATTATTTTATTTATTAAATATATATGTGTTTAGTTTACTAATTAATTTTTTTTTTTTTATTTTATACTAAAAATGCGTTTTGTTTTTATTGTTTTTAATAGTTTTTATGTTTACAGCTTGTATCTTGGGGTAATCTTCATTATTATTTATTGTCTATAGTGAAAATTTATTTGAAAAAAACTTAGAATTGTAAAATGTATAGGTAAATTTGCAAAAGAACGAAATAAAAAGTGAAAAGAAAATATTCTTATGAAAATCTACAAAAAAAAAAAAAACAATAATTTAGACACACACTGATATTAAAAAAAAAAAATTAATGATTCTAACAAGAAGGGTTAAATAGGGGTTCTAAAAAATGTCACTTCCCATTTCGTATTTAACTGGGGTAAGAAAACTTTTCTTTAAAAATATAATAATATTGGGGAAATTGATATTAGCTTTAAAATAAGGGAATAATAGTCATATATTATTGGGAAATGCTCTAACAACAATGTCAATATAAAAGATATAAAATAAATAAACAGTGATTTTTTTTTGAAGTATTGGTAATAAAAATTTTTTCTTTGAATTTATAATAATATTAAAAAACCTATCAGTTAAAATTAAATACATATTACCAGAACAGAAGAAGTAACAATAATAAACAACAACAAGTAAAATATTTATTTATTTATTTATATTAATATTACATACATAAATGTAATGCAATATTATTGAACCATCGGCTACTAAAGGCCATTAGGTTTTTATACTATTATTAAATTATATACTAATATTATTTATTTTGTTTATATTATATACGACATATTTACATTATATTTGGTCGTATGGGAGGTATGTAAAGAAAAAAACACTTACAACCTGTGTAGGGATCGAACCCACACTCCTTCGGTTAATACGCCACACGCCTATTCACTAGACTACCGAAGTCCCTAGAAGTAAAATAACTAAAGTAGAAAAATTTAGTTTTCTTTTAGTTATTGCATATATTTAGGTCACACAATTGAAAAACTCCATTTAAATATAATTTGAATCGGATGTATTTTTACCATTTTGCCCATAATATTCCATTATCTTTAGGCGATAACATTCTTAATTCAGTTAGCAATCATCAATCCATTCAATAATAATTGACTAATATCAAATTAATACTACTTATATATTATTATAAATAGAAAAATATAAACATATAATATATACCTACAAATATACAATTAATATCATTAAAAATAAAAGTAAACATTTTTACTTTATGGTTTATAACTCACAACCGTAAAATTATTTTGAACATAATTAGAGGGTGGTATTGATTGTAATTTTAATAATAATTTATTAAACATTTGAAAATTATTTATAAATGACTATTTCACGTTAAGATTGAATCTGAAATTAATGAAATCAATGATTACCTCAAATCCATCGATCCCCCCATCAATCGATTCAGCGATTAACCCTATCGAAATTATTTTATCAATAATTAGTTTTCTGTTTTTTATTTATATGTAGGATCGTCCAATCACTTTTATTTAATTACTTAAATATTTTGAACGCATTGTGGCACTATACTAAAGAAATCCCTCCTAATTTGGACTTTCTTTACATTAAAAATTTGAATAAAAAAAAAAAAAAATAGAAAAAAAATTAAATGCCTTTTTGTTGACACAATTATATTCCATTTATAAAAGAAAAAATAACAACAAAACTCTCCTCAACTATCCATTATTTTTATGGAAGTCTAATTATCAAATCTAGAGAAAATATTTTTTATTTTTAATTTTGTTTTCTTTTAAAAGTTTTAATGTTTTACTTTAAGGTGATAATTAATTCATAAAAGTCGTTTAAGAATTTAAAAGTGAAAATGTCATAAAATTACAAGTAAAAAGTTCAAATATCCGAATAACGAAAACATTAAATAAAATAATTATATACTTATATTGCATACAGAATTAGTGATTATAATTTTTTTATTGTAATTTTTATATAAAAATTTTGGGTGAAAATGAAAGAAATTACTTTTAACGTGTATAGATACATATTATAGATTATATTGAATTATATTAGAAAATATTGTTCGAACTTATTTACGCATTTAGTTGGATGCAGTGACGTAACTATACGATTTTAGCGCTCTGTCCATTTTAACGTTTCCTGCCCAATTGTATTTCTCAGATAATTTTTTATAATTTTTAGTTTTCAAAGCGTTATGTTTTGCAGAACATATACTGTTACAGGCAAAGTAATACATAATTATTACTAATTATAATTTTTAATACAGATAACAGATAAGGTAATATATAGTAGAAGTTTTATTATTACTTACGATGAAGCCATATAATTATATGTGATTTAAAAAAGTTGATGACTTTATTCTTCAAAAAACAAAACTCCACTATATTTGTCTACTCCACTACTCTATGGTCTTATAAAAAAATAATTTATTTAATTATTAGCATTTGCCATTAATTAAAATAAATAATCTACTTAGATTGTTTTTAAATACATAAATTAAAGTAAATGGCATCTTTAAATAAAAAACGAATTACAGCAGGACACATATTCATCACCCTAAGCAAATAATTTTTAGTAAACGACTTATTCTTGTCGCGCTCTTTAACACTTTGCACATTATAACAGTATATAACAGTAATAGTTACTCGCTTCACCTATAAATAGTTTACGTCACTGGTTCGGTGTTTCTATTAATAAAAGTTCGTTTAGTATTCTTCTGACAAAAAATTGGATATTTTAAAATTTTTAATTACTTTTCCTTTCAAATAATCATAAAATAAGGTAATAATTTTTATTGTTTTCGTTAATTTTAAAGAAAACACTTTGAAATTAATTCAATTCTAATTTACATTTAATAAAATAATATATAAATTTTTAAAACATTAAATTTGATTTTTTGTTTATAATACATAGTTTTGATTGGTAACTTGATTATAAAATAACTGGAAAGTTATATAATATTTTATTTTTTCTTTAGGGCTTACTTAAATTATTTTTAATAGTTTCTTTTTAATTCGCAAGTTTTATTTCAAATATTTCTTTTAAAGTTTATATTCACGTTCAATTTTTATGACATTTCATAAGAGATTAATATCGCGAATATCGAACTATTTGTCACCCCATATTTTTCCTCAAATTGAGAATTATAACATTTAAATTTACATAGGTTTATGGACAACGATTACATCTTCTGCGATGAACGAAGCTTCTGCAAACCTTAACACTATCTTTTCTCTATAGCAGAATATTTTTGCCCAAACAAGTACTAAAGGTTCTCTAATGTATTGTTTAATTCAAAATTGAGGTGGTGTTTAGTGGGTTAAAATTCCACGCGCTGATAAAGCAATTGTAGTCGCGTACATTTTTTTTTACTGTCCTTAGAAGATGTTTACTTATCCCTCGAAGAAAACAAAAAAAGTTTTCTAAATTTAAATTTTCGATTAGTTAATGTTTTATTTTGTGCACCTAATTCATCGTTTGAGGCAGGTAATAATAACTTAGCCTATATACGAAAAACCATAAATAAAATAATCTTCTTATAAAAGTAAGTCAGTCAAAAAGTAACCTTATAGCATAAGTCTTTCAAATTCACTGTGGCTTAATATAAAATTTTAACAAACTGAATTTTCAAACTGGAACTATGTAGTATTAGTATCTAGAGGAAATTGAAATTGTAATATGATTGTATCTAGTTGTGTAGAACAGAATATTGACTTCAATATTCTGTCGGGTTCGTCAAAGATAAAATTGAACGAACCCCGATTAGAGAAAATCTTTCTTTTAATAAAATGGTTGTTGACGTTTAGTACACGAATCAATTAATTCATAATTCTGATAATGATCACGAACCTGAATAATATTTAGTCACCATTTACTTGAATTAGTTTATTAGTAAATAAAAACTAAACTACTTAATTACTGTTAGTGAATTTGAATGATTGTTGGAAACTAGATACCTAATAAAGAAAAATCAATCTCCTATTTAGCATTGTAAAGTAAATTGTATTTATTAAAGCGAAAAGCTCAGAAATTGTTTGTCTCTCTTAACATACGCCAAATAAGCTGAAATTTTCCGTAGTCTGTAAAGTAATATAAGATATTTGAAAGCTCTACTGATCTCAAATTGTTTGAATTTTCTCTATAACACATTTATTCACGAGAGGAAATTAAAAAGGAAACAATAAGCAGAAATAATTTTCTGAACAAACATGATTTCAGCCACTAAAAGACGTACGTGACTGTAATGAATTTAAGTTAACCAAAAAAAGTCGAGGCTCATAAGATGGAAGATGTATGGGATCAGCCCAAGAAACACTGTGTGAACACGTGAAATGTCTATATATTACGATAGCGAAACCTTACTTGACTTAAATATGCAAGGATAGGACTTACATAAAAGTATTGAAGAAATGTTTCGTAATATCAAAGCATAAGAAAATCTTTAGAGTTGAGTTAGCTTTATCAATTATGAAACTATACTTAGTGACTCTTGAAGTTCAACCTATTATCGAGGATCACACCCAAATCAGAAAAACAATCAACTCTTTTAATGACTTATTCGTTAAGAAAATGTTCAAAATTAATGAGTTAGCTCGTAACCTTAAAAAATTCATGATTATTTTGATAAGATAAATGTTAAATCAAACCATCAGCGAACAAAATTTAAAATATCTTAATCTCAGCTACGATGAAGTTTTAGTTGGGTGTCGGTGGTCAAAACTGTGAGCATACGTAAGAATGCACGTATGCTTGATTTAATATTTTTTGTAGTGAATTTTCCTTCGATGATCTTCTATAATATATGGAATTTTGTTTATTCCCTATATTAAAATTTATATTTGACTTAGAATCTGTTTTTTTTTTTTTATCAAAAATTAATTAGAAATTTCATTTTCTCTTTAGGTATTTAAAAAACAAAAACAAAAATTGTGACATTGACAATTCCAATTAAAAATCTCTAAATTATTTTTATTAATTATTTGCAACATAATCACTAATAAAAAAAAAAAAAAATGCAGAAGAAAAACTTTAAATGAAGATCATTGTAAATAAATAAATCAAAAAAGAAAAATTACTTTTCTTATAGTCGTATGTTGCTATAATATGAACACATAGGCATTTACTAATTTATTTATTTTGCTCTAATTGCGATTTTTTTTTTTTTGTTTTATTAATTCAGATCAATACACGAAATTCACAATAAATAAAAGAAGAAAATCTGTTTTTTTTTTTAACTATTTTATTATATTGTAGATAAATATATATGTATAGTGTGTATAAAGTTTTTGCTAGATTAGATCTTGTTTTACTAGAAAAAAAAAATCTCATTCAACTTTCACGTTAATGACACAAAATTTTGAATAAATCAGAAATAGAGATAAAAACGACGATATAGTCAAATACAAAGAGAGAAAGAGAGAGAGAAAAAAGAATAATCAAGCATATCAAATAGCATGATATGTATACAAAAATATTCATATATGGAAAAGTGTAGGAACATTTTATAATGTACAATTATGTTGCATCAATTTGTTACTACTGTTGCACATTTTTTTTTTTTTGCATTTCTATTTTAAAAGTTGAAAATATTACTAATATAATACCTGAATTTACTTTACTGGCCCCAGAAAAAAAACAAATATATATATATATACAATATTCTTTTCTAATAATAATTGTATTCCTTTTTCCCATTTATCTTAAGTTAAAAATGATGTTGCTAATGTGGACTAGATTTTGTAGCTAGTTTTTCTTGAATTTTCTTAATCGAAATTTACAAAAAAGAAAAAAAAATATATTTAAAAAAAAAAAAACTGTAATTATAAAGAAATTAAAAATATTTTTTATGTTGTATAGATAAAATTATGAATTTTGTTACCGCCACACAAGCTGTTTTCAACTTTATTAAACTATTTATACCTATCTAATATCGCATGCGATAAATTATTGTTCTACATAATGTTAAAGAAAACAAGAATAGATATAAGAAGTGATTTACTTATTTTGAATTTTTTGTATAGAATATCTTTTTAAATTTCCCGTTCACTTTTTTATTTTATTTTATTTAATTTTTTTTTTTTTTTTTTATAAAATTTTCCAGACATTTTGACTCTATAATGAATTAAAAAATGAAATGGTTTTTTTTTTGAATTGCTTTGTAGGAAAATTTTTATTAAGTAAAATTGTGGTTTACTTTTTTTTTTGAAAAACTTATAAACAAATTTAAAAGAATGTTTTATTAAGTCCCACTATTATAATCCCACTAGATATTATAATTTTCTTAAAAATGTTCATCATTTTTTAGTTTTTCGTCCTACTTCGAGATATGGAAATTTCTCAAAGAAACTAAAAGCTCCATGGTAGTGGCAGATTTATACTTATCAATATTACTTGCCAAGATGATGGGATAAAACCCCTAACTCCTAATGCAGTATATTGTCTAGAGAGTAGGAATAAGAGAGGATAAGAAAAGGAAAACTTTTGCATTGGGGAATGGAACTGTAAGAGAACCATGAATCCGTCAATTATTATTACTATTTTGCTATCAGTAAAATGGAGCCATCAACAGTTACAATATGCAGTAGTAGGTATATATTTTAATTATTATAAAAAGAACTTCCGATTGAAAAGTTGGCAAATGAACCACTACGACCCGAGTTTGATAAACATTAAATATCTTAACATTATAAACAATATATTTATATTTTTTTAGTTCATTCGTTCTGTCATTAACTAAAATTCAATAGTTGAATATCTTACCTATAGAATCGATAAATTTTTCGCCCAAACTATAGGTAGTTTTTCAATTACATGTTATATGTGAGAATATTTAGATTTTGAAATTTTCTTAATCATTTACGGTAATATGGTATTATTAAGTTTTGTTTTCTGTTTAGATTTTTTTTACTTTTAATATACAGCTATATGTTAAAAATTAAATCTCTTGAACTTAGCTAAATATTGTAGAAGCTATATATTTACCTAATTTAAAACTTTTTGCCCAGTATCAGAATCAACTAGATATTCTGGTGGGCTTCTTAATATAATAACTTTTCAGGGTAATAAAAGTATCTTATATATTTGTTATTTATAACTTACTTGCTTGCTAGTTGTTTTGAAATAAACAAAAGTCGAAGTTTCTGCTAATAATAAAATTCTTTCTAATTTTATACACGGTCATTATTATTTTATTCAAATATTTCGCCTTGTTGAACAGTACCGAATTCAACTTGTGATATCCTATCTTATTAAGCTAATAGTTTCAGTTATATTCGAAACTAGATTAAAAATATTTTGCTATATATTATATTAAATGACGTTTAAAATAGTGTTTTACGTTTAAAACTGTCAAAGTTTGGCGCAAAATATATGCTTAAAACTTGCAAAGATTGGTAGTAGTCAATGTATGTAACGAATACATATTTTTTTGATTTAAATCGATTTTTTTTATAGTGAGAAATTTGTTTTAGAATATTTAATTAATAATGAAGTACATATACTTAAAAGAAAGTGTTAAAATCTCCAAAAACCGAACCGAGTTTATGCACTTTCACAAAATATAATATGATAAACGATTGTTCATTCCACAATTATATCCATTTTTGTTTTAAACATAATATTATACCTTCTTTCATTTGAATACCAGATTTTTTCCTAACTTAATATATCTTTTTTACTTTAACTGAAGATATTCTTAATTTAACTGAAGGTATTTTTAGTTTAAGTGAAGAGTTCTTACTAAAAGTGAAGATATTTTTAATGTAAATGAAGATTTTTTAATTTAAGTGAAAGCATTTATAATAAAAGTTAAATAAAAAAAATATATATAATATACATAATATATGCATATATATTAGATTCATAAATATCAGATGCAAATATGTATTAGCGAACTTAAATATATGTATGTATATAGTAAACATATAATGTATAACATAAATTACCGAAGTAAAGATTCTTAATTTAAAAGAAAAATGTTTTCACTTAAAGTAAAAAATATTCACTTAAACTAAAAATGTCTAAACTTAAATAAAAAAAAAACTATATTCATTTAAAGTAAAAAAGCCTTCATTAAAGTAAAAAATATTTATATATATTATATATGTGTACTTACTCTTAAGTCTTTTACTAGACTTTTTTTTATAGAAAGGCAACATTAAAGAATTTTTTATAAGTTTATTATTTTACTATAAAGTAAAATATTTTTATCTATAAAAAAATAAATTATTTACAAGTAATAAATTACCTGTAATCAAAAAATACAGCATCAAGAAATCTGCAAAGCACCTTCTTACAGTGCAAAGCAACCATCTAATTTACTTTTTTGTGCAAGATTGTCCAAATTGGTTGAATTTAAATTTAATATTGAAAAAAAAACGTTGATTGTATCTAATTTTACATGGTAAGTTATTTTCAATTAAGTTCCAGTTGAAAATTAGATACTTAATAGAACTTTTTGTGCCATTTAGGTAAGCTTCGGCTGTACTGTTCTTCTGTTCCTTATTTAACAGGAAAAAAAAAACTATTTTTTATTTATTTTTACCTTTGGAATTTAGATATTCGTAATCAATAAAACAATAAATAAAAAATCATAATTAATTAAATACTTAATCACTTATATTTGACTTGATTTACTTAACTATAAATATTTATAAAATAATTTTTTTTTGTTTTTTTTTTTTTTAAGAAATATTCAGTACATAAATTCTTTTTTTCTTTTATAATAAATTAAAGTAAAATGAAAAATGACAAAAAATCAATTAACTATAATAATTAACTAAATATGTCAAATTTACTATAAAATTAAATAGATTATAATAATATGAATTTAAATAAATAAATAACACAATAAATAAATAAGATTTATTAAATAATAAAAAAAAATTAAAGTTTTTCTACATATTATACAAAAAAAAAAAAAACAAATCATACATAAAAATAAATTATGAATAAATTTTTTTTTTTTTTTTCTTTTTTCTTTTTTATTACATTGTCTTACTTGAATCTTTTGGTGCATATGCACTATATGCTAAATCAAAATCTCTTCCCCATCCTGAACTATGACCACCGGATACAACAACTTCAGATTCTTTATGTGAGCTACCACTTAATAATTTTTTAATACCAATAATTGATGCCAATACTAATGCTAATTTTGATACAATTAATGCTTTACCAGCCAATAATGCTAATGCACCATATGCCATTGGTACAAATGTTCCACCCAATAATAATGGAATCATAATTAATGCACCATGTCCTTTTTTCTTTTTTCTACCCTCAGATGAACGTTCTTCAAAATCTTCATTGTCATCAAATTTAATCTATATATAGAATTAAATATAATTTATTTTAATAAATGGTTGGATTTATAGTCGGAAATAGTCGGTCGGGTGAAGGCAACATTTAAAATTTAGTACAGAATTTAGATATCTTGAAGTAAAATAGATCTCAGTCTTAATCATTTTTTTTTTAAATATAATACAGTCTTTATAATTTTTTAATTCATTTTTGTTTAAAATATTTGAAATTATTTATTTAATATTAATATTCTAAAATCTAACTGTATTGCCTTTAATTAGCAGGGCTGTAAATCAACGAACTCATATGCTACATTTAACTTAAGTTCAACTCACATTTTGAATCCACTCATATTTTGAGTGGTATACATATTATGCAATTCCTAGTTAAACTGTCATAATAATTAATCGGATCAAAATTTTGAGTTGAGTTGAAATTTGAGCTTTTTAATTACAACCTCGAGTTTTAACAAACTTGTTAATTACTTTAATAAATTACTTTATTTTAAATGAGTGTGATTATGATTTTTGAATTTGAGAATCGTGAAATTTTAATTTAATATAGATTTATTTTTTAATAGAACTTATGTATTTTTGTTGCCCAAAATTGAAATTAAAAATGAAAAGATCAATACTTTTTTTTTATTATTTATTTATAAGATCAATTGAACAAACTCACCTGTAATGTATGACTTTTAACAAATGATTGTATTTTTGATAAAATTAAATTATTTAATGTTTCATCTTTGGCTTCTAATGATCTTGGTAAATTTGTAATAATTTCATTTTCGGTTAATAATGGTTCAGAAATTTGATCAATTGTATCATCACGAATAAATTTAATACCATTTATTAAATTAAATTCTTTAATACTACGTGATGCTTTTTCTAAACCAGTTAACAATTTTATTTTTAAACATACTGTTAAATCTTCTTTTGAACATTGCCGATAAACTTTATAAAATAATGAAAAATCATTCCAAAAGCTATTTTCATTTGCCGGTCCTGTCGTATATGATGGTATATTTATTGTATCCTTATTCATATTTATATTATCCTTATTATAAATAGTTTTTGTTACAGGTATTCCTGATCCGGATGTTGAATCAGATAAATCAAATTGTTCAGTATAAATTGCTGGTGATGATGATGAAACTGATGTTCTTCTATTTCTAATAACACTTTGATATTGTTGATTGGTTGTTGTCCTTGCTAATACAAAAATTGATGATGACAGTAAACAACAATAAAATATTATTTTTTTGATTGAGGACATTTTTCTTTTTGTTCTTTTTGTTTTTTTTTTTTTTGGTATTAATTGGATTTAATTTAAAAGTGAATTAATTTTTTGATTAATATTTTATAGTTTTATTTTTTTCTTCTCTTTCTAATTAAATGAAAACACAACAACAAAAAAAAAAAAAGGATATAAACACTATAACAAAAAAAAATGAATTAAAATGATTAGAGCTGATTCAACAGCTCAATTGCAACTGATAGAAATAGTTACAATTTAGAAATTTATATACCAACTAGTTAATTATTAGGTGAATTCTAATTGATTTCATTTATAAATAAAAAATATAAAATAAAAAACTAAAAAAAAAAAAAAAAAAATTAAAAGAAAAATAAACAAATTGTACCAAATTAAAACACTTTTGCTAAAGAAAGTTTTGTTTTCTTCTAAAAAAAAAAAACAAAAAAAAATAAAAAATAACCAATAAATAGATACTAAAATTCATATAGGCATGAACTCAACGAAGCGATAATCATGCATTTTTTCATATTTTTTTTTTTTTTTTGGAATTTTCTTCGCTATTAATTTTCTTTTAAACTAAAACTAAAATAAATTACTTTGAACTGAAAACTTATTTTAAAATAAATCTAAACTAAAACATCTTCAGATAAAATCTATACTTGTTGTACTCGTACATATATAATATATAAATATATATATGGATTTATTTTATAACAGTTAAAGTTAATCTATCATGGTAATAACCAACATATAATACGAATTAATAAATGATTGCAAAAACAAATTTTTTTTAAAATAAATTTGATCACCATTTTAACTGCATATAGTGAAGACATTGGAATTTTGACGATGATTTTTTTTTTTACATCAACAAATGCGTGCATTTGAATGTTTTTTTTATGTTTATATTGCATTGTAACATCGTATTTTTCATTGGACCATTGCAATGAGGTGAATTAATTTTCTAATTGGAAAAAAAAAAAAATTTTCTTTTCAATCTCGATTAAAATCCAGTCGATTTGTTGATTTTTTAATTTTATTTTTTTAGTTAAAAAATTTTTAATTGATAAAATGAATTTTTTTAAAATAGTTTTTATGGTTTTTTTTTTTTTTTGTTTTTTATGCTTTTACATTTTGACTAATAATTATCATTTAATAAACAAAAAAAAAAAAAAAAATATGTAAAATAGGTATGTAAAATGTAACACCTTTTTAAAAAATTTTCATTTTAAATGTTAAGAAGATCAAAAATTTCGCTTTCATTTGTGATATGATTAAATCAATTATTTTCGTAAATATATTCAAGTAAATTTAGCAATTAATTAATTAATTAGGATTTAATTAGCGCAACAAAATCGAAATCAAAATAGAAAAATAAAAATTAATATTTTACAAAGGTAAGAACCTAAAATTATCATAACCTATAATAATAGTGTAGAAATATTTTCGATTGGAAGAAAATATCATTACAAATGTAATTTATACTAAAAAAATCTTTAAGCAAAATCTAACCTGATCTAAGTCTTTTTTATACTAATTATTAACTGATAGGCTTATGAGTAAAGCAGGTTTTTGTTAGAAAAAATCTTGTGAGATATTTGGAATATCCTCGACATCTTCTCGACGTTAGATCAGTAGGAAATTTGTTGATAGAATCCATGTCAAGAATTTCACCTTCAATTGTTAGATGTAAAACAATATTACAAACCTTATCAGATAATTGCTTTGTTATAATTGTATATAATTGCTTATGACTTATGAGTTGTAAAATTTTTATTAAAAATGTACTCTTACATTTCATATTTGAATGTTATATGCTTTTATTTTCTACTTATTATTTGTATAAGAAATGATTTAGTAAACATATTTCTCGGAAATTTCTCAAAGAATCTCTCTAATATCCTCTATTTCGGCACTCTGATCACTGTCTAATCTATTTTGATTTCATATTTTTAATACCAAGTTTAATTTTATTACAAAGGATGTAGTTAGTGGAAGTTATGAGGTAACTTAAAAAAATCTTATGGGTTTGAAAGTGTAGTAGTGTATTGTTAAATATCTAAGGTTTAAACTGAGAAAATTCAGGTTCAAATCCATCCACAATTCCCGGGAAAATGCAATATCTTCATTTTTAAGTCATACCTTCAAATTTAAGAGTTTTATTAGCTTCAGTTGAAATGATAAAAAGAATATTAAATTATTACCCTGCGATAGCTGTACGTTCTATATAGTTATTACAACCAATTGTTGAAACAAATCTGCTCTTCTTTAGTAAACTTAATATTTTCAGCATTTCTTCTAAACAGTAGTAAAAAATATTGTTTAACGGACAAATTTCAAAGTATTAGTGTGCCTGCCAACCTTACCTGTATATAGAATGTTCAAAACATTCGTAGTTGTCAAGTAAACGCTAATTCAAACCAATATTCAATGGTTAAATGTTTGCGGCTATAATTTTACGCAGAGCTTCAAAAAGAACTAATTATTAAAGGAAAGACAAAATTAAATTTTAATACCTACTTATTTTCTTGGATAAAAGTGTAATTTTTAAGAGAACATTTCAGCTTTGAACACTTTTCCTTTTAAAATTTTATTGAAACTTTAGAAAATAAAATGAATAGGCTTAATTTAATTTCAATAATGGCATCTTAAAAAAAATCAAAGTACCTATTTATTTTATATAGATTTCCTTTATTTAATATTTACTTATATTGAATTAGAAATATTTATTTTATTACTTTATGTTTATTTCTTCGTACCATAATTTTTGCTCTACTTTTCTATTGAAAACGATATCATAATATTTAATCTGTAAATGACAGACATTTAAAACCATTTTACTCAATGATTTACCAACCAACTTTCATTTTTTCCTTTTTAAATGATAAATATTCAGTATAGCCATCTTACAAAATTAATATTTTTCCAAAATTTTCTAATTTTCATTAATAATTTTCCATTTTTATAAAAAACCCATGTAAAGTATATACATATGTATCATATAATATGTATAATCTATACCTATATTATACATTTTTAAAAAAGACGGTCTTTGATTCCGTTAAATTTTTGTTTTATTTTTCTTTTGGATTAAAAATTTTAAAATATTGGTTGTATGGTAGGAGTAGGAATTTCACAATATAACTGATTATAAAGATTAAAATTTTAGTTTAGTGTTTAGTACAGTGGTAGAGTGTGGGGTTATTAGTAGTTCCTTTTTGATTTTGCAAGTTCGATTCAGTTCTGTTTTTTTTTTGTTTTTTTTTTTTATATTTTAAACGAAATAAATTCTTACATATCATAATATCATAATAATATTTAATCTGTATAAAATAGATATTTAAAACCCTTTTACTCAATGATTTATCATCTTAGGCTTCTTATAATATATACATATATAATAGGTATATATTGAGTTTCCAATACTCAATAAATCAAGGGCAACTTCTAAAAGATAATAATAATCGTGTTTTTACAAAAAATATTATTTACAAAGAAATTTTAAATTCATAAAGGCTTTAATTATTGAAAATTGTATTTTTACATTTTAAATAAAATCATAAAGAAACTATACTGTATATATTGTATTGTAATTGCTCATTAAAACACCTCGAATTTCGAGGGGCGGGCGAATACTAGTGATTATTTTAATTTAAAATTATTTTATTTGGATTTTCTCTTATGCTTAGCTAAATTCCGTAATAAATCTAAAGATTTTTGAATTTGAATCTTAGCTATTATAGTGAAACAATAAAATAATTTAAAATATGGACTTAGAATATTCATGATTCCTCTTATTAAAGTATACAAATCAAATCAATGATGATGTGCTGGAAATCCCATGGTTAAAAAATCATATTCATACTTTAAACTCATCAATATAGTACAAGATCTCATACAAATTGTAATTAATTAGGCTAAGATAAATAATTGAATATAGAAATATTAATCGGTCTCAAATACCATTAAAACATACTCATTATTACGAAAAGCCCTTCTTATATTTAAATAAAAAAAACCCAATACATTTCCCATAAACATTATGTAATAAGTAATAACTGCAAGTGGCAAACAATTAAACATTACAATATGCATTTTGCACATTACGACAACCAGAAGTTTCTGTTTATGTTTATAATAATAAGATTATGTTTACATAAACATAGTTGAAGAGTATAATAAATTTGCCACTACGTTTGTTCCATCTTAAAAGAGACAAAATAGATATGGTAAAGTATATTATGTTATTTCTGAGGATTAAATCTTAAATGGATTTAGCGTTGGTCCGTACAATAACATAAAAAAAAATATACATATAAAACCATCCGTTTAACGACATCCGCTAAATTTTGCTGGTCTAGAGCAGCAGGTTCAGATGGCTGTCATACAATTAATTTTTTTTATTAGTATAACTCAGTGTCTGTATAAGCTATAAGATATTTAAAATTTTGTCAAAAGTACATATTTTCAATTTTTGACCCCCTATAGTTCCTAAATAGGGGAAGTACAATTTTACCGTACAAATATTGTGCTATATTTAATTATTCTTAGAAATTTTAGGTTTCAGCATATTTTTCAAAAAATTTTTGAAATATTTCCCTGCTTCATGTCTCCCTAACATCTAAAATTAAATAGAACCTTGTAATTTGTAGGGAAGAAACTTCTTTCAGAAATAGCATAAGTTACCTCAGGAAATTATTTTGTATCATCCCCTGTATGATGAGCTATTAGAGCTAAAAAATTGAAAATTTGCTATTTTTAGATACCTGTAACTAAGGCACTATTTTAAGGCACCTGTACAATTTTTTTAAAAATAATTAATGCTTCAATACTATAATTTTACATGTGTGAATCGCTTTTTTTTCTATGTAAGGTTGCCTTAAAATTGAAGAAAGTAATCCTTAATTTTTCATAATTTTTCAGCGATTGATTTTAACGATCAGCACCAATTAATAGAGCCACAAAATGAGCAATATTCGAAACATGTGTTAAATCTACACGGCAGCGGAACATGGCTGGTCACAAAAAATATAATACCTAAATTACAAATATTCCGCAACAGATATTTGAGAATCAGAAACTCTATAAACTTGGTCACTAGGGAAAGGAAATATAAATGGATTGGCCATGCACTTAGAAAAATTCCTCGATAGCCAAAGAGGATTGGAACCCTTGATTGGAACTCTCAAGGAAAAAGAAAAGTGGGAAGATCTAGAATTACGTGTAGGTGGACAGTAATGAAGGAGGTAGAGGAAGCAGGGAAAAACTCTTCTGAAGTAAAAATGCTAACATTAAATAGAGTTAGATACAGATGCTTTATGGAGGCCCTATGCCCCCCAAAGGAGTATGAAAGAAAAAAGTCACAGTATTCTAAACTGTTAATATTGTCTTTTGCAAAAACCTGCGCCTTTTAAAGCAATACCTATAGTTTTCATTCTGCCTTCTATAAATTTAATATTTTACAAATACCAAATTGTATAATAACATATAATTAATATTTTATAATCAAGAATTTAAAGACTTATGTTCCGTACTCGGGTCAATATGCAATATAAAACTTTATAAAATTTCTTTTATAACTAATCGAAAAGTATATCAGAAGAGGAAAAATTCTTAAATCAAAACTTAACTTAAATCTACAATTTATTTGAATTAATTAACCATGAATATTTTTTTTTTTACAAAATACTTTAATTTGACAAATAAAAATATTTTGGCATATAAATTTTACTTTCTAGATATTTACATTCATACACATACACTCTATTGAATAGTTTTTACTTTAAATCACAAACTTAACATCAATTTTAAATTTTGCTCATGAAATTTAGCAAAAAAAAAAAAAAAATTTTTTTTTGAGCAAATTGAAATAAAATAAATAAATTTTTAAATAAAATGAAACTTATAGAATGATTTTTTTTTTTTGTTTTTGTTATTTTTTGACATACTGACATAAATTCAATGCAATCCAAAAACAAGTATCAATTTTGTGCGCGATAGTGCTGTAAGCTCTTTACTTAAATCTTTTATTAGAATTTGTGAAATGGAACAGAACCACTTAATATAACGCCGTATCATATACAATAAGATGATCATGACATTCGGTTTGTTAAAACAAAAAATATACAATGATCTGAGCTGAAATTTATTTTAAAAACTAACAAATTTATTAAAAAGTGAGGAAAAGTATGTATATAGTTGGCTGTGTTAACTCTAGGATATCCGCACGAATATAATGTAATATTATGCTGTTTTGATAAAATTTAATCATATTTTAAAAAATTTAATAAATTTAACTTAATTAAGTACTGAAACATATTTATGTCAGTTTTGGATATGTATCAATTATATGAGGATATAAATTTCGTAGCTACTCGAACCTTTTTGATAAATCTAACCTAATTTTGCAAAATTGGTTACCTACCATAAAACTTAAATTCTTTTGAAAAACTTTTAAATATTCAACTTATATATAGGTACTGATTTTTGTTTATATAAAAAATAAATTTGTCTGACAGATATTTGAGTCCGTTGCATGAAACCATATTTAACAGATGTTGTTGACAGGAAATTTAATTCCTTGTACAAAATTTATATATAACTTAATTAAATACTGAGTTATTCTATAAAAAGGAAGTTGTATAGCGCAACTACTCGAGCACGCTGGTTGAACTTGATCCATTTCAATAGTCAAAACTAACATTTACATGAAAATGAAATGGTAAAAGTTTCAGAATCTTAGTTCAATTATTTTCTGATTTATAATGCGGACGAATGGGTAAACGAACGGGTAAACGGGTAAACCGGGTAAAAGGGTAAACGGACGCGCTTAACTAAATTGAGATAAAATTTAGTCCTGAGTAAAAATATTATATATTAGGTATATATGTTTCCATATTTATTTCGTCTTCTTTAAGGTGTCAATAACGTAATTGCAAATTTAGTATAGTTTTGAACTATGTTTTAACAAGCATAACAAAAAAGAAATTATGAGCAAGCAGAGAATGCTAAAACGAATTTCCGGTCTCTTTTAATTTTTTTTTATTAATTAATTAATCTTATTAAATTTATTATAAAATTGATATTATATTATATTATGTTATTATTTTACATTATAATAATTAAATAAATCGTAATTTATTTGTTTTTTTTTTTTTAATTTAGACTGAACGCCAAAAAGTGATGTTATAGTTTGTATTAAATGGGATTCTAGATCCCACAATATCCTAAATTGTCCGTTTTTCAAAAAAGGTATCTTTTGGCCACGTAGGAAATACCTACACACATTTTTTTTTGGTTATCAAAAGATGAACAGTAGCCCACGCAGGAATTTGCTTAAAATTATCGACATCATAAAGAAAATATCTAATGATAATAAGTAATATTAAAGTCATAATGTAAACGGAAGTAACGCATACAAAGGGGGGATCAATAAACCACAAAAACCATAAATTTAAAGAAAATTGCATATTTACCGAAAATAGAATATAAATTAAACTAATACTCGAAAAGTGTAAGCCAGCATTTATTTGGAGTTTGTTGGACGTAAAACCATTTACAGAAAGTGGTTCCAATCCTATAGTTTGACATTTACTCGAAAGAGCACCATGCCAAACTCGATCAAAAGCTTTCAAAATATCAAGAGCAACAACAGTACATTCGCCAGAATAGCGAATGCTGCTAGGTTATCCACAAATATATGTCATAAGATTGCCAGTTGATTGGTTGCATTTAAAACCATATTGGCGATCATTCAAAATACCCCTATCATCGAGAAAATTTTTAAGCTTTTGGTTTATGATCGTTTCCATAATCTTGGAAATAATTGAAATTGAAATTATTGGAGGGATCTCTTTTGTCATTTTTTTCGGAATTGATGAAACATGAGCAGCCATCTATAAAATAATAGGTTAAAATGCGCAGCGGATTCGAAGTAGAGAAAGCAATATTTTTTTCAGTCCATGGCAGGGATTCCATCGGCACCAATAGACTTTCTATCATTTACATTCTTCAGAACTTTCACTACAGCTCGGCTCCTGAAGTAGATTCTTCCAAATCTACAGGAATGATCAACTTCAGAAATATTAGGTGGAGGTTGAGATGTAGGAGGAAGTGTGTAATTTGACGCAAAAAGTTTTGCAAATAAGTTTGCTTTCCCAACCAAATATGAAATTATAGAGTCGTTATTATCGATTAGCGGAGGGGATGGCGATGCCCAAAAGTTCTGCTTAACATTTTTTGCAAATGTTGGACAAAAGGAACAATTGCAGTCGGGCTGGTAGAGGATTTTTTGTTTCAGCCTTTGGTTATGCAGAAACTTTAGCTGATTGATAATTTTCTTGCAATTGTTTCTGGCCACTTTATAGCTCCTACACGATGATTCCGAATCATTAGCCTTATACCGCATGAAAAGTTCCTTTTTATTTTGGATGGCCTTTTTGCAAATGTCGTTAAAACATGCGTCGTACCATTAACACAATTTACGCATTATATTTTCTAGTATTATTAACTGAGTCGTAATATTTACAACGCAATAATAATAACGTAAGTTTTTTGATTTTTTTTCTCTTAGAAATATTGTTTATTTTTCGTTTTTGTTTATTTTAACTCTAACAGTTTACCAAAATCATGACCCAAAAACATTTAGACATTAATACAATATAAAAACTAATTGAAGCAAGTTCTGATGAAGAAGATTCTAGAAATATGAATTCTGATTTTAGTCAAACAGATGACGCTGAAAAAGATAACTTACTTAAGTAATATATTGTGCCAAATGTAGAAAATCTGTAAGATACAGCTGTGGCTGGTACGAACTCCACTTCTGTAATAAATATTGAAAAAATTTTATTAAAAGGAAAGAACAAATACCTTTGGCCAACAGTCATGTGAGAGAGCTCTGCAAAAAGAAATGTTGTGTCAATAATACCAGATCCATTAACAGAAATTATATTTAACGCCCGTGACAGAACATGAAATTGTTACAATTGTTATGAATCTTCATAGAAATTCAGCTCCAGGGGCTGATAAAATTACTGTAAAAGATCTACAAGAGCTGATACATATTATCAAGAATATTTTATGTAAAATGATAAGTTCATGCCTTGCGGATGGAATTTACCCAGAGTGCTTAAAACAAGCCGTCATTGTGGACAAGCCAACAAAACAAGCCAATTCACAAAGGTGGACAAAAAACAGATTGTGGAAATTATAAGCCCATATCGTTATTAAATTCAATCAGTAAAATATATGAAAGAGTTATCGATACAAGAATAAGATCATTTATTAAGCAAACTATTGGCTTCGATTCGAATCAATATGGATTTATAGAAGGAAGTGGTACATATTCTGCTGTGTCGGTTACAATAGACCAAATTCATGACGCATTAGATGAAGGGTACTATGTTGCGGCAATGTTTATTGATCTAAGTAAAGCATTTGATGTTGTCAATCATGGCAAACTACTAGATTTTCTTGAAGACTTGGGAATTAGAGGTATAGCAAATAGGTTATTTAGGAGTTATTTGTCAAATAGAACTCATTGTGTGCGAATTGAAAATACTGTAAGCTCTGAACTGGTGATTAATACTGGAGTCCCACAAGGATCGATATTGGGCCCACTTCTTTATTTATTATATGTAACGAATCTCTCAAAGTGTAACTTTGAATCAAAGTATACAATTTATGCAGATGACACAAATTTTATATGTAAGGCTAAAACTTTAATCCAACTAGAAAATAACCTAAATAAAGATATGGAAATATACGGTAATTGGCTGGACGGTAATGGTCTCTGTATGAATCCCAAAAAGACATATTATATTGTATTCAAAACACTTAGGAAAAAATATCATGAAATTACAATAAAAGCAAGAGGTGTCACGGTAGAACGAGTTCAACATATGAAATATCTCGGAATGACTATAGATGAAAATCTTAAATGGGATAAACATATTAAACAATTAAAGAAAAGCATAATACCGATCATAATGGCAATCAAAAGAGCAGGTGGTGTTCCAATCAAAGCCGCCAAATTAATTTACAACGGATGCATCTTGTCAAAAATTCGTTACAATATATGCAGTTGGAGTAACAGTACAAAATTCCATGTCAATCAAATGGGTATGATTATGAAAAAATCGTTAAAAACATTATACAAATTGAACCCTAGATTGAGTACAAAGGAATTGTATATAACCACAAATGAATTTGACATAAACCAGTTAATATACTTCGAAAAATGTAAATATGTGTACAAAATAATAAACAAGAAAATGAAATCTTCATTAACAATTATAACAAGAGATAACGTGCACAACTACAACACTAGATATAGAGGACATCTTGTAGTACCTAAAGCAACTACAACTAAGAATCTACAAGGATTAAAATGTAGTGCAATAAAGATGTTTAACGCTCTACCTATCCAACTAAAACGCAGCCAAAACTTACATGAATTTAAACATAGACTTAAGAAATATTTAAAAAACTTTAGAAATTAGCTATTGTTCAAGTAAAAAAAAAAAAAAATTGTAATGTGATTTATAAACTTTTAGTTTTTAGAATTAGTATTATTAGTTTAGATTTAGTTTAAAATTTAATTTCTTATACACAATTTTTTATATAAATTGTCTGAAATTAATAAAAAAAAAAAAAAAAAAAAAAAAAAAAAATCTAAGACATCTTTGTTGTGTTTTTGTCTATTTATATCTTATCATATACTTAAAGATATATTTCAACAAACAAATTCTGAAGTTAGGTGTAAAGTTAAAATAAAGAAAATCCGAGCTTCATTAATGTTTGAATTATCGTGAGACCGGACCGAAATATCACATCAAAATGTGTAATTGCCTCAGAATTCAATCTTGAGCAAATATATTTGTGTCTATCAATGTATGTGTATTTTCCACACTTATCTTGTCTTCTTTAAGGTGACACAAACGTAATAACAAAATTTATTTCATCCTTAAACCATGTTCATATTGGTATAATATTATCCTACAGCAGGTCTTCATCTTTAATTTTTTTACCCTTGTCAAGATTATTACTAGCATATTATCTAGTGCCAACAACTTATTTCTAGACGGTGGTCTATAATTCTTAGAATAATAATATTAAAAACCAAATTATAGAATTAATAAAATATTTTCATTGCAACTGAACTAAGTATGTATAGTATTAATTTTCCAATCAATATTTTCTCAGTGTGATCATTATTTATGTCACGTGCATAAAAAATTTACGAACTTGTAATAATAATTTTATTACTTGTTATCATAAATAACTTTTTTTTTATTGTTAACTTTTAGTTTTTTCTTTAGCAAAAAAAAGAAAAATTAAAAAATTAACCATTAAAAAGTCAATTTTTTTATTATAATTTGTGTACAGATTAATTTCAACTGGCACTTAAATAGACAAAAAAATTTTAATACCTACCATTAAAACCAACTAAAAAACACTTTAAATAAAGATCATTGGCATTTTTTTTTTAAAAGGTAATAGTTATTTTACCGCAGGTAAAAAAAAAAAAATTTCAAGATTTTGCATAATGTTAATTTATTAAACTTCCTTTGATATTGCATTTATTTACAATGTTGTTGCAGTTGATGCAGTTGTTATAATATTCTCAGAAAATTGAACTTGCCTGTATAATTAAAATTTTTTAAAATGAAAGTGAACTTTATTTGTATCTACAACTGGTGTTGTTGCATTTGTATTTTTTTTGTATAGAAGCATTAATAAGCAGTACAACTTTTTAACAAAAGCACTTACATATACATACATATTATACGATATAATATGCAGTACAACTTTTTATATGGATTAACATAATGTATAAGTGTGTGTGCATTTGTAAAATGCAACTTTTATTAGTTCCAATATAATATTCATTACAACACTGCAGTACAGTTATAATATAATGTATAATATCGTAATACCAACTTACAGGTAAGGTTTTTTTTTTTTTATCACAATATGGAATACTAACAGACATTTTGACGACACGGTTCAATGACATTTACGTTTAAAAAAAAAAAGTAATTTTAAACTGGACAAAGGTAAACAGATCTGTATGTTAAAATGAAACAAGCCGGTTGTGAAGTTCACGGATATTGGGACAAAAAAAAAAAAGAAAAAAATACAATAACAAAAAAAAAATATAAAAATTAACAGCAAAAGGAAAACGAAAGTAAAGAAATAATAAAATTAAATACCTCTTGCAGGAGGAACTGAATATCTCATATACACATACCTTTATTGTTTGTAACGGTAAAAAATTTATTTTTTGATTTGAAATTTTGTATTCTTTTATTTTATTTTTTTATGTTGTCGTTACTTTCGCTGCTGTTGAATCACAATTATTGTAAATATTGTGTCTAGAGAATTTGATTTATAAATGTAGAGTTTTAATATCATTCAATATATATATATACTTATATATATATATATATATATGTATATGTATATATTTCTATATTATGTATATAGGTACTAGATTTTTATATATAATATACATCCAGTTAATACAGTAATAACGATGAGTAATAATATATGTATTTTTTTTGATATTGATAATGATGATTATGATGATGATAATGATGGTTGTAGTTAAATATTTGTGCAAGTTTTTTTTTTTTTGATTTTTTTGAATGGACAAAACGGACATTTAAAATGAAAATCAAAAAAAAAAAAATAAAAATTAAAAATAGCGATTACTTTTCATTCATATAACGGTGTTTTTTTTTTTTATTTCAATTCACAGATTCTTCGAAAGAAAACTTGATTTGGATTTTGATTTGGTGGGTAATTTAAAAGCGGATCTTAATATTTTTGATCACATATAAAATATAACTGTTATTTTTATTATTATTCTTTTTTATTTTTGTTGTCTTTTTGTAAATAATATTGCCGGTCCGTTACGATATAACTGTAAATTTTTTTTTTTTGTACATATAATTGGAAATAAATGTATATTTTTATTTATATGTATCTGGTTTTTGGGTGGGATAATGATGATTCGCAATTAATTATAATTTGATTAAAAAAAAAAAAAAATTCAGAAACAAAAAAAAAGGAAAAAGAAAAAATTAAAAAAGCAAAAGAAAACTTTCTCATAAACGAATTATGCAAGAAAATTTCCATTTAAATTATAAGGATGTTAAATTTTTTTTGTTTTTGTTATAAAGGAGTTGTAATATAAAAGTATGAATGAATAATGAATTTATTTGATATATTGTATATAAAGTAAAATTAATTATTGAAATTACATTAATCGAAAGTTTAGAAAATTTAAAATTTTTGTTGTTTTCATAATGGAAATGTCATTGAACTTATAAAAATTTGATATTATATTGTAAGCGGATCTCAATTAATTTTATGAGTATAATATTGGAAGGTGTAGGTAATATAAAATTAATAAAATAATTTTATATAATATATGTATTAAAATTATGTTAAATATTATGTTTTTTGAGGAAGGGACCGTAGTGGTTAAATACATTGCTTATTAACCGAAAGAATCAGGAAACAAGAAGACAGATATAAAGTAAGAATAAGGATATAGCTTCGACTATAACAACATATTAATTTAGGTTCAGTTACTACGAATGAATGGTAACAATCAAGCACAAGCGCAGAATGCTATAACATCTTGTATAGAATCGTCCCAAAAACACAGAACTGCAAAAAACCCGGGGACATGAGCAAGATCAAAGAATGTTTTCAAATATTTGAAATCTGGGACAACAACTATTAGCTTAAGAATGTATCTTAAATAATTTTAACTAAAACTATATACTTTTTTTTATATTATATATTTTTTTTCTATAATTCAAGTAATAACTTGTTGAATTCTAATTTTTAATATGTAAACGTTTCTTTTAATATACCTAAAATTTCCTTTTTATATTCTTATATTAAAGTTAATGTTATATAAAAATAATCATATCTAACCTGATTCAACTGACAGGAAAAGGGCTAATAAATTTGTTTAAAATACTTCCTCCTATAAAAAAAAATTTTTCTAAATCTAAAAATTATACAGAAAATAAATAATATTATAATAAATAATAACATTAAAATTACTCTTTATATGTCTCTAAAATATCGGTTTAAATTAAAATCAAGAAAAATCTGTACTTAGAGTTTGATACAATTTAAGTCAAAGACATGTCAATACATTAATAAAAATGTATTTAAAAATTATAAATTAAAATTATTTTATATTATTAATGGTTTAAACTTCATTTTAGAAACACAAGAGTATTTATTAAAGATACTTTACTTAAAATATTGATAATTCTAATCAATTTAAAAGAAAATCATCTTACATTAACAATCGAATTAAATTACAATTATATAACATTGTATATTAATATGTGTATATTAAACATTTTATTGATTCGTAAAGAACCGAAACTAAATTAAAAAATTTATAAAATTTCAAAGTTTTGAACAAATTAGTAATTCCAACAAAACTTTTTAAAGTTTCATCAATTTAGAAACTCAACATTTTCAATGTCAAAACAATTTTGGTTTACCAATATTGATTGCATATTTTAAGGATGATAAATTCTAAAACTTTTTACTAGTACTTGAATTCTTTTCTCTCTATTTCAAAATGAAATTAAACTAAAATAATAAAAACTTGAAAAAAAAAAATTGTATAACGGTGAAAAACCTTTAAGAATAAATAATTTAACCTTTAAGGATAAATAGAAATACAGAATTGTTCATTTAGAAAACTTTTTTATTCATATAGTTATTATAAAAATACATGTTTTTGTTTTGCAAAATAAATGTATTCTAAAATTATGATATTTTTTCGTCAGTTTAAAAAAAAAACATTTTGTTTATTTAAATTAATTGAATTTACTACAATTGTTAAAAAAAAAAACCTTCTTAATTTAGTCATCTAAAGTAATTTCATTATTGGATATGTTGATATTAAAACGGCAATAAAATACAAAGGCTAAAATATTACATATACATAAAATGAATAAAAGTATTATAAATAAATTCAACTATAGTATTCTAAAAAATTCTTTTTATTTTAGATTCCGATAACATTTTTGAATGCTAAATTCCTTAAACTCAACATAAGTTTGTATTTCACTCAATTATTAACACTACTCTGATATTTAAGGAATTTAGCATACTTTTGGGAGACTATAATGAACAAATTATTATTTTGCTTATATAACAAAATATTGTAATGAATGATTGTACTAAAATTTAGTACTAATATTTCAGTTTTTGTTAATTGTATGTATCACCGTTATACAAAATATAGAATTATAAAGGGTAAAAAGGCTAAAAAACACTGTTTAAGGGTAAATTTTTTTAAAGAAAATTTCCAGATGCCGCTTCGATAACAACAGAAAAAACACAAAAAAAAAACATTTTGAATTAGATATTTAGATAAGCTACAAAAAAAAAAACAAAAGATGTGAATCCGAAAAATTTATTAATTATATACTTACAAGGACTATTTAAAATATTTTGGTATGTAAAACGATGTGATGGAACACAAAACTATTTGGTCCCAACAAAATAAAATAGAATAACAATTTCGACTTTTGAGAAAATTCTAAAAATTTAATATTATTGTAAATAATTGATAAAATTACAAATGATACAAATAGTAGTAAACAATATTTTGAGCACTTATAGTGAACAGAAGTTTGGAAAGGATGAAATCAATATTGGTTTCTTATTATTATACATATTATTTACAAATTGGGGATGTTATATAATATAAAAGTATTTTTAACCTTGTGTAAGTTCAATACAAACAAAACTTTTAAATCAGTTTTAAATTTGTACAAAACAGGCAAATTTAAAATCAATTTAACATTTAAGTTCAAAGCTATAATAAACTAACTACATTATAAATTTTATTTTTTTGTTGTTAAATATTTTATGCCTTAGTTAATGATTAAATTGATTTTAAACATCATAATTAAATAAAATATAATAATCCTAAGATAATCCTAAGATAATAATAGAATTAATTATAGATAAATGAAATTTAAATAAAACATGCACGAAGGAAATAATTACTTTTTTTTTTAACTAATTATTATCTATCTAACATTGACCCGGTTTTTCACGAACAACTTTCAATTTGAAATGAATTTTCCAAAAAAAAAAATACTATTTGTATATATACTCACTCGGAATTTGAAGAACTCAATTTTAAAGAAAAAACATTTTAAACAAAAAAAAAAAAAAAATTCTGACCCATTTTCTGTTTTTCTTTTTTTTTTTTTTTTGATGTTCCACATTAATTATTACTTGCAACTCTGTAACACTTGTATGTGTTCTTATTACCATACATTTTATTCTACTTTAGAAATGGTTTTATTAATTTATTTATTTATTTTTTTTTTCAACTTTTAGAACTTGTTTTGCATTTTGAAAACATTTTTTATTTGCTTTTGTTTATGCAGAAATTTCTTGTATTTAATACAGGTGAGATTGTTTTTTTTTTTTTTTGTTCTGATAGCTGTTTTAATAACAATCAAATTTCCGATTGTTTTTACCTGATCCACCTAATTTTTTTTTTTGTTTTAATAAAAAAAGAACATCTTTTATGATTCTCATAAGTCATCATAGTTAACATTTCACTTTTTTTTTTTATTATAATAATAGGTGACACAATAAATATTTTCGTTTTTAACTGATATAACATTAATTTGTTTATTAGTATTTAATTCGTTCAATTTTAAAAGAATTTATGGTTAAGTTAATAAATTTTTGTCAGTAGCATATCAAAAATATTATGAAAACAGAAAACGAATTATTAATATTGCATAGCTATAATGAATTATTTATATTATGTTATCTTTTCTGTATTAAGGTCCTTTTAGAAGGAAAAGAGTTATTAGTATTAAATTAACTTTTACTAAAGAATTAAAATTTAAGATGTCAATAGAAACAAGATAATAGTTTATTTTTTTTTTTAAATTCTTTTGACTTATAGATATTTTTAAACGATAATTATTAACACTTTTTACTCTAAAAGTAAAAAGTATATGATAAAGCTCTTGTGATACGTCTGATATCGTGAGAAACCATAATTTATATTAAAAAAAAATACATATAAAAATATTTTAACAGAAAAATAATTACTTACTTCTCTAATTTTGAATGTGTTTTTTGTCTTTTTGATCTCAAATATTATTATGCTTTTAACATTATTGGTCTTATATAATATTCTCGTTCTCAACAAAATTTCGGTGGACAAAATCTTGTTTTTTTTTGAAAATCTTGTTTTTATGAAAATCTAGTTTTTTTATTTAATTTTTTTGTTTTTTATTTAATTATTTTCAATTTAATTAATTCAATATATTCTAGAAAAAAGGGCAAAACTGATTTCGAACCCAATTTTAAAATCTCTCCTAATTCAGAATCGCACATATACATAATATATATAAATGTTCTGGAAAACACTTATCATGCTTTTGAATCCAAAATCCCTTCTAATCCATAATTTCAGATATACATAATACCTATATACCTATATAAATATTTTGGAAAAAGCGTATAATTCTGATTTTAAATAAAACTCCCAAATCCTTCCTAATTCAAAATTTCACATACACATTATATAAATAAATATTCTGACTTTGAATCCAACTCTAAAATCTTTTTTAATAACATTTCTTACAAACATGAGTTAGCTATTTTAAATTTAAGAATCCAAAAAAAACGAGATTTTGTCAAATGAGATTTTATAAAAACGACATTTTAAACAGTGCTTATGCACCGCTCCCTATTCTTCTATAAAGAAATCAAAGGTTTAAGTAAGAATTTTGGCAGCATGAAATAACGCCACAAATTTCGTTTTGTTTTGTGCCTTTTTTCATTATATTGTGGAGTTATTTCATTTTCATTCTTGAATTTTAAAATGAAATAACGCCACTAAAAGATTACTAAAATTAAATTAAATAAAACTAAAATAATTAAAAACAAAATACATTTTTTGTTGGCTAATTTCTAAGGGTTTGTTTATAAACAAGGAAATAAAAAAAATAAAAAATTTAATATTAAATAAGACACTCTCAAAAATCAGGACACTCACAAATCGATTGTTCATTTCGATTAATACTTGCGTTGTGACCAAACAAACCTGGCCCACATTATAACTTAAATAATCAACTAAACATTTATTCCTTAATCCCTTTATCACTATCGTTAATGTCGAAAAATATCCATGAAATCTAGTAGTTCCCTAATATGATTTTTACAGAAGCTGCAAAGATTAAAAGGTGAACGAATCAATCTTTCACTTCTTGTATGAATTTTGCCTCTTACTCTAACAAGAAGATAGTTTCTGTGGCAATTCTTTTTAAATAACCTCTTCGATCTGGAGGAGGTAAATTTCATAGAACCAGGGAATCACAACAAAGGTCTAAATTGGCCTAAGGGTTCATCCGCAGCCCCTATATCTGATAGCCTCTTCATCCCATATAGCTATATCGATTTGATAGATAATATTTTTGAATGCGACAAGTAAAACATATTATACAGCAAGTAAACCATACTTCGTCAAATATCAATAATCTTATAAAAAAAAATTAAATTTATATGTTGTCAAATGAAATAACGCCGCAAAATTATAAAATAATGTCTTTAAAATTAAAAAAATATCGATTCAAAGAAATGAAATAATCTCGTAAAGAAATGAACACCGCAAACATAATTAAATAACAACCGAATATTTGTGGTATTATTTCATTTTTCCCGACGTTATTCCATTCACCGACGACGAGTATTTATTTTTGGTCATTTATTTATTCATTCATTTATTCTATTATTTATTTAAAGTCATTTATAATATTAAGTGTTCAATAATTATACTTTAAATTATATCAAGATATTTTCCAAATTGCAGGAAATTTTCACTTTCAACGGTAAAAAAAAATTTACATTTTTAGCCTTGATTTTTACATTATAACTTACTTGTGTCATAACAGTAGTTTTTATTTTTCAAATTGTTTTTTTTTTTTTCATTCATCTGACATCACTGTTGTTAAACACAAATTATACTACATGTACCTGCGTTAGTAAAATTTTTTGTTCTCATTTTTTTTTTACCTGAAATTGTGACAAACTAAAATTTTTCAGTGCTTTTAAATTAGACAAAAAAAAAAAAAATAGCGAAATTTTAAATTTTCACTCTCATGTAAATTGAACAGAATTGAAATGTCACCTGCATAAAATATATTCCATATTATTTAAGTGATGGTGTAAAATTATTATGTTTCATTCATTCGAACAAGAAAAAACGAATAGTTTAAAAAGTAAAGAAAATAATGATGCGACATGTATATTTTATATATGTATCTTTGTTATGTTTAAAAAAAAAAAGGCAAATAAAAAAAAAACTATCTGTGAATAAATAAATCTTTAAACTTTATTTACTTAACAAAATAACAAAAGTTTAAAAGTTAAATAAAATCGGTAAATTTATTTGTTTATTTATTTTTTTTTTTTAAATCATTTCATGTTTACTTACAACCAGTTGAAAGTTAACCATCAAAATATTTATAAACATGTTAACATTACAGAATGTTGACATTAATTTTTTTTTTTTTTTTGGTTTATTATTAGTATATTTTAATGATTTTCAAACTTCACCGATAATTGGCCTTAAATAAAAATATCACTTCCAAAAAAAAATTTTATTTTTTGTTTATCAATTTAGGGATCTCGTGTATTTTTGTTTATTATTGTAAATATTCAAAGTATTTATTGGTTTTTATTATAATTTTGACCACAAAAACAAAATGTAATGAAATAATTTTTTTTTTTTTTTAGTGTATTCCTCTGCCACATAATGTTGCAAGTGAATTACACAGCCTTTCCTTTTCAGATGTGGCTGTAAATGTTGTAAGGTTCTCTTACGACGTGTATGAGATTATACGCTCTTATACCCACTAGACCACTGAGGTTCTCAAATATATTTTAAAGACTGTCATTTTAATTGTTGTCCTTTAATAATTGGATTGAAGAATTTATTTTTGACTACTATTTTTAACTTGTCAAATATATTTGACGAAACAATTTGTTTTCGTCAAATTGAAGAAACGTTAACATTTATCGTTGAGAAACGTTAATACATTTAATTTACTATCCTTAGTTTTGTAAACAATACTGTTAATTGAATTCTTGAAGCTCCCAATCGCTGTTGCTCCTAAAATATATTTGACGAAATAATTAGTTTTCGTCAAATTGAAGAAACGTTAACATTTATCGTTGAGAAACGTTAACATTTAATTTACTATCCTTAGTTTTATAAACAATACTGTTAATTGAATTCTTGAAGCTCCTAATAGCTGCTGCTGCAAAAATCAAAATTAAACAAAAATTAGATTAATATGACGTTAAAAGATTAAGAATTAATAGACTAATTCACTTTCTAAAAGAATATTTGATTTAGAAGTAGAATCATCACTATCGACAGATTTCACACCTGAAAAACGAAATGTAGTTTATTTCCTCTCTGACATTTTATGAGGCATGCCTTGTTTTGTTATTAATTCTATTTTTGATATAACTTCAGATAAAGTTTGGGACGTTAAGAATGAATATAGAATAAAATAAATTAGATCAAATAACCTTTAAGTATCTTGAAAAGGTAAAAAATATTAAATTTTTGCATTTTCGTCTTAGAAATGATTTAAATTTTTGTTTTTGTTAATACTTTCCTTTGACTCAAAAGAACCGCTTAAAATAATAAATAACTTAAATATTAACACTTACAGTTTTTTATTCTTAAACTAAAGAACACAATATAATTGTATGTATTACTTAACTAAGTATTCTTTTTTATCCTCGAATTGAATAAAATCTTTTGAATAAAAGTAGATGAAAGCTTTATACACTTATCTGCAAATGTATATATATATAGAGAGCAATGATCCAAACAATTATTATCAATTTGACTGTTTTTCTGAATAGAAAAACATGGTGAAACAAATTATTAAGGCATGTGTATTAAAACCTCTGATCGCTGATTTAATTTTAAAGATATGTACTACGTGAAAACAGAATGAAACAAGGTAGAATGTAAACCAACGGTTTTTAAAAGCGCACATTTCCAAACTCAATACAAACTGTTTGGAATTTTGACTTGCACAAAAATTTGAAAATTTCATGTAACAAGAAAAAACGTGAAAATAGGACATTTTTGAAATTTTGAGGGGTTGTAAGTGCGGAATCCTATATAACTAAGAAAAGCCGTTAACATGCGTAAAAATATATTATTGAACCTTTAATTTTCATGCCTTGCCAAAGAAAAATTTTTACACGTGCCTAAGTTACAGGTGTCTAAAAATAGCAAATTTTCAATTTTTGAGACGTAATAACTCTTAAAGAAGGGGTGCTACCAAAAAATTTTTTGAAGAAACTTATACTAATTCTAAAAGTTCTTTCTTGTCTCAAAATTTCAGGTTTCTATCTAAAGGCGTGCCACAGTTATGAAAAAAGAAATTTCATGCAAAATATGGTTTTCACATAACGGTAAATTTAAATAGTAAATTACAAAATATTTCATAATTTTGATATTGTTTTATATAGATAATAAAATTCGATCTTCTGGCGGTTTTAGATTGCAAAACTATTACGCAGGGCCTGAGATATATACATCTGAAAATGGGACTTTTTCGCAATTCTGAAGAGCTGCAACTTTGGAACCCTTTACAACTAAAACAAACCTTTAACACACATTAAAATATATTACTCTAGCTTTAAATTTTATATCTTGTAGAAGTAAAATGTGTACAGGTTCCTAAGTTACAGGTGTTTAAAAATAGCAAATTTTCAATTTTTAAGCCCTCATATCTCATAAACAGGGGGTGGTCCAAAAAAATTTTCTGAGCAAACTTATACTAATTCTAAAAGTTCTTTCTTGCCTCAAAATTTCAAGCTTCTATCTAAAAGCGTGTCGGAGTTATGAAAGTAGAAAAATCATGCAAAATTTGGTTTTCACATAACGGTAAATTTAAATACTAAATTTAAAAATATTGTATAATTTTGATATTAATTTACAAAGATAAAAGAAATACCTGTCGAATGACGTTTTCAGATTGAAAAAATCTTAATCAGAACATAAGATATATGCATTTAAAAATAGGGCTTTTTCAAAGTTTGAGGGGGTGTAGCTCCGTAATGAAAGGGGCTACATGAAAAAGTTGCTCCACAAAATTACTTTTTTTATGAGACCTACCCATGGTTTAAATTTTTTTTCTCTATCTTTAACGGTGTAGAAGTTTTGTAAACAGACGGACGGACGAACAGAGTGAAACTAATAAGCACATTTTTTCAAATGGAAATGTGCTAAAAATGCGTTTTTATCTCTGTAATTTAATTATGATATTTCTCAAAGACATACTTTCATTATAACTTTATTAATTATATTTTCAAGTGATCTTTAAAAATTTCAAATAAAATTCTCAACTGTGGCTACTTTTGACCATACTTTTTAGGAATTAAAAAGATTTAAAAATTTATTTTCATTAATTCCTATATAATCTTCGAGAAACTTAAATTGTAAAACAAATGAAAAACTTAAGGCTTCTATTATGTAAAAACCGACAGCCTTCCATTACAAATATTTCCTCTGAAATTATAAGTATTGAAAGTTTTGAAAATAATAATAAAACAAAAACTAACGTGGATCGATTCTTCGAAATTTCTTGGATTTCGACATCTGTTAGGAATACTTTACATCTACTTCAAAAATTTAACATTGTTACACTGTTTCAATTGTATAAAACATATATACTTTTGCGTACAACTTTAATATAATAAGTATATCTTTGCTAGACTAGCCAGTCCGTAAATTAAGGATAAAGCTTTTAAAATAATTATTAATCTAGGTTTAATGTTTTTATTTCTTTTGGAAATAGAAACTCTCTTTAGTACTATTGAAAGGAACGGGATTATTGATTTGATAAATTGTTTTTCATTACCATGATAGTAAAAATAAAATTAAAGCAAAAAGAAAAATCATTTAAAGAATAAGATTTCTTTTTAAATTTAAAGCTTTTAAAATTTATTTTTTAAAGAAAATTTTTTTTTGTATAAGTCTCCTTTTAATGGTCGCGTTTCAATATCCTAAACCAGACGACTTTATGTTTTTTAATGCCCAGTGGGAAATTAACTTTTATCCAGTTACAAAAAACTTCTATTTGTATGTTTTTTTTTTGGAAATTTGAAATTTTTTTTTTATTTTTTATACATGTTCTTTTATGTTTTCTTGTGCAAAAACCCAAGGTAAAACAATTTTGTTTTTTATTTTTCTTCATGATAAAATATAGTCAGTTCGGAGATAAATATCACATCGTTTATTTTATGTAAAACCTAAACAAAAGTTATAAATCTAAAAACTACCGTACCTAATGGTAATAGTAATGTATGAAACAATTTAATTCTCAAAGGATAATTTAGTTAAAAGAAATTAACAAGTATTAAATTAAAAAACCCAATAGGGCTTTTTATAGGGCAATTTTTTGTAAATTTAATAAAGGATACATAGTACAGAATTGTTCTATATAAACAAAAAAATCCATTAACTCATTGTTTTCGCAAGGGAATACAATTGATTCAAGTCTGAAATATGAAGTTTTTTAAAAAACATTAATTTAAAATTTGGAATAAAATTTTATTATTGAAATTCTGGATAAAACTTTAAAATAACAAGAAAAATCATCATTTAATATATCTTTTGGTAATATAGATACCGTTTACAATTTCTGGTAGCATAACTCAGCATTTAATCTTCCCTTGCCCAAACACTACAATATCAATGAAATTTATTCTATTGATGGATAAAAATGAGAGGCGGTGTTGACTGTATTAAACTCCAAAATGTTGATAAAGGAATCATGCTATCGTTCTCTTTCTCTTTCAAAACAATCGTTTCATTTCTTTTTAGCATTTTCCAATTGAGAATTTCCACATAACCTTATGTAAAAAAATTAAAAACTGCAATTTCTCATGATTTAAAAAATTAAAGGGTTACAGAGAGAAAATGAATGTCTTGTCCCGACAATACCAATCAAGCTCATTATCTAATATTTAGTCCTAGTTTTATATATATTATGTATATGCATATAAGATTATAACGAAAAGTTGTATTAGCTCTTCTCATATCAATTTTCCGTGGTAAAAATAAAAATCCTAAACACTACCTAGAGAGTCGACATGAATAGGGAGTAAGAGAATGGCTTAAAATAGCTGATCATCCAAAAATTAATATTTAATAATTAATAAAAATTAAGCTAGAGAATGAAATCATTTGATTAGAGTTGATAATATTTCAAAGTTTCTGTAATATCACATAGTTCTGCTAATTAAGCACATGTCTGTTTCGTTAGTTTTAATTCTCAATTTTAATTATGATTTATGGTCATCCAATTAGATATGCTAGAAATTATTTTGAATATATTATGAAAAAATATGAAAAAAGTTACTAATTCGGGTAGGGTATTACTTAATATTTAACAAAAGTACCTATATATGAAACCAGCTAATATATAATTAGAAAAGACATATTAAAATATCAAATTATTGAGTTATCGATCAATTTTCTTTGCGTAATTTCTTTGTGGTATTATTCACATATTCACAATAAGAGATAGATCTTCAATGCATCTTTTAAGATATTTAATACTAATTTTTCTATTTCTAAACTTCGCATCGAACTGTTAAAACTCTATCCACCATTGCCTTTTTAAGTTTCCTCATAAAATCCTCATAGTGTATATTGAGATTTAAAATGAATTACGTGCTCTTATTGATTTTCGTACGAATCAATTCGCTGCTGTATTATAAAAATGGTCTAATAATTCGGGTAGGGTATTACTTAATATTTAACAAAAGTACCTATATATGAAACCAGCTAATATATAATTAGAAAAGATATATTAAAATATCAAATTATTGAGTTATCGATCAATTTTCTTTGCGTAATTTCTTTGTGGTATTATTCACATATTCACAATAAGAGATAGATCTTCAATGCATCTTTTAAGATATTTAATACTAATTTTTCTATTTCTAAACTTCGCATCGAACTGTTAAAACTCTATCCACCATTGCCTTTTTAAGTTTCCTCATAAAATCCTCATAGTGTATATTGAGATTTAAAATGAATTACGTGCTCTTATTGATTTTCGTACGAATCAATTCGCTGCTGTAGTATAAAAATATTCTAATACTTTTTTAAAAAAGAGCTTTTCAAGAGAGAGACAATGTCATTTTATTATTCAAATATATTGAATAGTTTCTGGTTTATGGCAGCCATTTAATATATAAAAAATTGATATAATTAGAAACGATATATTAAAAACTTTGAATAAATCAATAAATAAAAATCGGAAATTCAATAAAAACAAAATTATAGATTCAGAAGCTAATTTCCTTTCATCTAAACGATCTAAAAATCATGCTTCAAATTTTAATTATGTTATTGAATGTTAAAAAAGCGAAAATTAACTTTAATTTATACATTTTTGTTCAAATATCCAACATTATTTATTCATTTTGACAAACTAATCTGAGTAGGCGTAGGCGACTGCAATTGTTTTTAAATTCATCTCAAGTCAAACTGACAGTAAAATTGAAGTTTCAATAGATATGGTAATAAAAAAGAATACTAATTTAGTTTAAATCCAAACAATATAAGATTTTCAAAAAAAAAAAAAAATGCAAACCATACGCATGGTTATTACATTCAAGTAACTAATGAACGAAACCAAATATTATGAACCATCATATGTATATATACACATACATACGAATTATGTATTACACATTTTAGAATAATTTTTCTTTAACGACTTTATATTGCTGTTGTAATAAATCCAACAAACTGAATCTATAATAATATGATATGATATGGTATCGGGTGTAGGTTACTAGTGTAAAGTTTTACTTTACTATTGTATATACGATTTTTATTGATTTTCTTTTTCACTGAGTTGTTATTAAATTAATACTAGATAGGTAAGTATATATAAAAATTTATTGACCTGTAACATGGTTGATATTTTTTTACTGAGCTGTCATACTGATGATATTAATGCTGTTTTTCTTGAATTGAGGAGTAATCCGAATACATATTATTTTAGGATTGTTTTTTTTTGTTTTTTCTTAAGTTGTTTAAAATTAAATTGTGCTATAAAGAAAAATATGAAAGTTTTAAAATTTTTATTTAAAAAAAAAAAAAAAAAAGTGTTATAAAATATGCGAAGAACTTTTTTTTGTTGGAGGTCTATAATTATGTTTTACAAAAATTGTTACATTTTATAGGGACTGAAAATTAGTCATTTAATTGAGTTGATGACAACATTTTGATGTAAGCTATTTTATTATAATTTTAATAGTGAAAGTGTAAATTATATCATTTTTGATTTGTTATATTATTTTCTTCAACTTTAGTTTTTATATAAAATATGTATGAATTTATATCTTGGAATAATTAAAAAGTTTTGTCTATTTTTGAGTAAATAGGCTGAAAATTTCAGAATAGAAAGTTTCAACTATAAAAACAGTTTAATAAATGAAAATGCAGCTGAACACAACTGAAATTAAATATTTGAGATTATTTAGCTTTTAAAATTGAAGCTTTTGTCAAGACTTTTTTGTCGAAAAAGACTTATTGTATCCCTCTCGTTTTTTTTCTCCTTATTATTCCCATAGGGAACATAGGACTTCCACATAGGCCCTCCAATTATTTCTGTTTTTCGCTAATCTTTTTATTTCCTGTCATATTTTTCCAGATAGATCACTTTCTCTTTACACAGTTCTTCTTCAGGTTGCTTTTTTCCTTCCCACAATTCTTCTACCTTGGGGGTTCCATTCTAGCGCTTGGCGTGCCACTGATGTTGTCGGGTGCCTTAGAATGTGATCAATTCACTTTCACTTCTTCTTCCTTATTTGGACTCATATCAGCTCTAATCTCGTCATTACCCAAAGCTCTTCGTTCATTATTCGCCTAGGCTAGAAAATGCGACATATTATTCTCAAGCATTTATTTACAAAGACTTGTAGTTTCTGTATATTATTTCCAGATACAAGCCACGTCTCGCTTCCATATAGCAATACTGATTTGACACATGCTTCGAAGATTCTAATTTTCGTTCTACGTGTTATATGTCTTGCCTTCCATATTGACGATAGTCTTCCGAACGCAGTTCTGACTTTTGCTATTCCGTGTTCTATATCTCTATTTGCACCACCATTTTTCGTTAATATGCTTCCCAAATATCCCGTTCGTTAATTTTTGATATTTATGCTCATTCTGACATAATTTAATATTCAGACAAATTTGTTTTCCACAAATCTTTTCGTAACTTATTTCTCGTAATATCGTAATCTCGTATTCTTTTCGTAATTATTGTTTTATAGATATTCGTTTATCTGACTTTCCTTTATGTTTCTAATGTATACAATTGCCAGTACCATAAATTATATAGAAAATAAAAATAAATATTTTTAATCGGAATAAAATCATTTACTAAATTTTCGATCTCCATTGATATCTTGAAGAAAATTTTAAAGATTTGTTACTTTAAGCATTTTAAATTACTGAATAATCATTGTTTGGGGATTCCCGCTCTTCCATAATCTTAAACAAAAAAATGTTGACCTTGAATAAAAAACATTCGAATTTTGAAATAATCTTTAAAAGGGGATTTCGAAATAAAAATACATAATTCCCTATTTTTTTTTTATTCCCGAGTAACTAAATAGTGTACTTAAAATCTACCTAACATTCGTTATATTAAAGATTAAAATATTTCCTTGAATCTTTATGTAACGATTTTATTATAAATTTTTTATCACATGATTATAATATTAAAATTAATATTAATTTAAAAGTATGAATATGAAAATAATTAATCTACTAAAATATGAAATTATGGTATTGTTAAAAAGTTAAATCTTCGATTTTTGAACTAATATAGAATAATTTAAAATTTAAATCAGTGACGATTGACGAAATGTAAAAAAAAAACAAAAAAGAGAAAGTTAAAAGCTTTTTAAATAAAATATTTTTTAAATTTCTTATTTAAAATTAATAGTTTTGATTTTGCATAACTATAATAAAACTATATAATATTATATTTTTTCCCTCCAATGCAATTTACTAGCTTTATACTATTCAGAAAATAATTTCTGTAACAACTAATTTATTTTGGTGCACGTCTTCAAAATCATCAAAAGATTTTTTAAAGAAAGTATAATATGTACATTAAAATAATCGTTATAATAAAAGAGAGGATTAAAAAGTAGGAGCAAATTTTTGGAACTCTTTTTGTTTTTCTAAGTAATTTTTAATAATTTTAAATAATAGCTAAGTACTAAGTAAAACCCGAATAAAAGTCTCTTAAGCAGAGAAATATTTTACGTAAGACAATTATAAACAAGTAAATGTAACAGTAAGTCAATACAAACGACTTATTAATACCCTACACCTGAATAATTCCAATTAAATTAAAAATCCATAAGTTTTTTGTCAGCTGCTTATTCCCTTTTTTATCTTATTGAACTCAAATTTCAGCAAAGTAAAAGAGGCATCCTCTTGGGATATGCTTGACACCCTTGTAAAAAATTTCAAGTTTCTATCTTTATTAATTTCGAAGATATGCTTGTTAGCCCTTAGGAGGCGTGTGTCAGGTATCCGAATTGCCACTCCAATTAATCAAATCCATCTCAGGGACATAAAGCAAACATGACAGAACACCATTCTACAAAATTTAAAGGTTCTATAATCTTTGTTGGTTATGGAGATATACTCGTTTGCTCTGGTGATCGTTCTGAAGCTTCCAAGATCTGAACCCATGGAGCTAATCCTCCCAAATTTAAGAAACATAAAGAAAACACGAAAAAACACCAATGTACCAAATTGAAAAGTTCTGTCTTTGTTGGTTTTGGAGATAATCTCGTTTGCTGTTACAATACAACCTATGACATACATTACAATACATACATTACAATACCTATGACATAGAAAGAAATACATACATTACAATACCTATGACATACATTACAATACCTATGACATAGAAAGTATGTCATAGACAATAATATTGTGATCGAATTAATTTAAATGATAAGGGAGTAATCGTAAGAGACCAACTTTTTGAGTTTTCTAAAATAAATTTATTAAAATATCCTGCAACTGTTCTTTATCGTTTCATCAAAAATTGGTTATATTCCCTAAATGAAGAAATTCATCTGCTATAAAGTGATTTTTTAATATTTTCACTTATTTCAAATTTAAATCAAAATTAGTTTTTGTTTTTTAAATAAAATATTTAATATTCCATCCTTTTAAATAGCTCTCATATATGTATGTACATATGCTATATATATGCTTTGCTATATATGTATGTACATGTTCATGGGAATTAAAAATCTTAATATTTATATTTTATCCTAATTAAAAATTGATCATAATTTATTTACTTTTAAATTTTAAACTTGTTCTATTATCAAGTTTTTTTTTTTTTTTTGTTTATTTTCCTTCTAAAAAAAATTCCAATTTTAAATTGAATTCAGAACAAGTTAAAGTATAACTTGTGTTAAATTCTGCGCAAACTGGTCAATTTCCTTTTTAATTTTTATTTTTTTTTTTTTTTAATATTATTTACTTACCTTAATTATTAGATTTTCTCATGCAAAGCGTAAAATTTTCTAGCACAATATATACATATATTTATTTTTATTTTAATTCTTTTGTTTTTATTTTTTTTTTTCTTGTTTACTTACAAATTATTTTAAGTCCAAAAACTCAAAGAAAATAATATGAAAATTTCTTTACAAATTATTATTTTGTTGTTCTTTTTGTATATTTTATTTTTTGTTTTTGTTTGTAATCAGGTAAATAGAGTTCATTAACTTTTTTTGTTTTTTTTTTGTTTTTTTATTATCAAGATTAATATTTACCTGTAATATTCAAGTTTTCAAGTGCACATAGGCGTGCTCCCCTGACATATATAAAAAAAAAAAAACTAAAAAAAAATTTTAAAAGAAAAACAAGTAAAGAAGCAATCAAATAAAAGCACCAACAACGAAAAAAAAAAAAAAAAAAATGAAAAAAATATAAAAGAGAGAACGAAAAAATTAAAAAAAAAAAAGAAGAAAAACAAACTCTTCTTCAATTTTATTAAAAGAAAAAAAGAAAAAAACAAACTAAATATCGTTTACTAGTACAAATTTAAAATGAATCAGAAAAAAAAAAAAAAAATACATGGGTGATCCTCAATCAAATATGAATGCATTTTTCCACAATAAATTTGTAGTAATTTCATTTAAAGAATACATGTTTCTTTTCGTTCGATCTTTGATTTTCTTAATTTTTTTTTCCCCTTTCATTTTCAGAATTTTGTACTATATACACAAAATAGATTTATGTTTTTTTTTTTTAGTTGCTACATAAATGCCTTTCCCTTTCAGGCGTGTCTGTAAATGTCGTAAGTGGGTATTCTTCTTACTGGGCCACCGAATCCCCATCTTTTTTTTTTATTTTAAAGCAATTAATATTAAAGAGCACTTTGTAAAACTTAATAAATGTTCAGCCTAATTTTTACTCAAATTTTTGGACCTAAACAAATAAAATCCTAAAATCGGTAGAGTTCTGATTTTGTAATAAAAAAAATATTATACCAATAATATGATATTCCTCTATAATATCTTTCTATCTTTATAATATTATAATTTTTAATTTCTAAGATTTACGCAAATACATGAACTTTGGAATTTTATTGTGGTTATTAACTGTTTCGGCATATTAAAGATTTTTTACATGATGCCAAATGATAAATATTATGTTAATTTTCATGATATTTTAATAAAAACATTTTAATATATTCAAATTTAGAATTTTTACTCTTATTTTTTACTACAATTTTTTACCCTTTTATTAATAATTTATTAATTTTCCTTTGTGGGTGTTAACGTCAATCATTTCCTTATTTAAATTGTAATTTATGAACACTTTCTGTTAATTAATAATATGTTGCTTGTATAATAGCAACAATTTATTTTTCATATAAAGATACATTTTCTGATTACAATTTTAATCAAATTGAAGATGAAAATTACTAAATCTAGAGATTCAATTAAAATATCTAGTTTATTTTATCGATACAATCTTTCATTTTTTCAATATTATCTTTTTAAAAAACTGAAAAATATTAAATTTACCTATGCGAATATATCTATTCTTTAAAGTTATAACCATAAAGAATCCTCATTAAAGTAAATGTTATACATATTGTAGTTTCATCCAATTAAATTTTTTATATAGGTATAATAGACTAATATTTATAAAATTTTAAAAACGAATCATCCTACAATCACTCACTCAAATGACAAATTCATTTATTCTATAAGAATTTTTTTTTAAGTTCTTTATGAAATTTTATTTTGTTTTTTGGTCCGAAGCGCCTGCAAATTTCTTTTGTTTATTAGATAACAATATAATAAACAAAAAACAAAACTATTAACAATTTGCCTTAAAAGGTGAAATAAAATAATTAAATGCTAAGCATAATCATACATAAAAAAAAAAAAACGAAAAACAAAACATATTTTTCATATATGTACATATGAACATCTATGTAATATTATGGAGGGAAAAAACAAAAAAAAAAAAACATGACAATCCAGAAAAATATAATAACCAGTATTTTGATAACCATATTAATACATGGTAAAATTACTTTTTTATAACAGAAAATCAACTTTGCAGAACCGTCTTTCAAAATTATACAGTGACATTAGCATTAAGCATTGGTAATAGCGTAATAGCAAAAGGTATAGTGGCAATGATAGCACACAAAAAATATACATATAAGTATATAGGGTAAACAAGTAGTTAGTGATATACCGACAGTGAAACTTACAATAAAAAAAAAAAATTCATTAACAACAAGTTTCTTTTTTGTTTCTTCAAAAGTCATTTTAAGCCAATTTTCTCCACTGTAAAACAGAAAAAGAAGAAGATCAGAGAAAAAAAAAAAAACAAATATTTTATTTATTGCAAAGTCTCTTAAAAAGAGAACACATTTTTATTATTGAAGGCAATATATATGCATATGTATACATGCGTCATGCAAGCATAAAATCTTATGGTCGTTTTATGTTTTATTTGTATCATATGAGAGAAAATTTTTCTTTTATTTCTCTTTTATTTTAAAAAATTTATTGTTGTTGTTACTGTAAAAGAAAATTTATGCACTCTTTAAAAAGAATTATTATTATAAATTGGTAATACCTGTGATACTAGTTTGTTTTTCCAATGGTATATTTATATTAAAATTTTTAATTTTAATTTTATTTTTTTTCAGTGCGTTATGCGTTGTATTATAAATTTTCTTTAATTTTTATAAGGAATCTTATCAATATTAGTCATGTGATTCAATTAACTTTACTAAGCCTTAACAAGAGTTGATTTAACCAAAAAAAAAAAAATATATAAGTATATGTACATATATATTATATATATATATATGTACTACATATTATATATCCAAAATTGTAAATAATTTGAAAAAAAAAAACCCAATTTTATCTTTTAAGATTCATCTTTAAAATTAAAATTAAAAAATTATTATCACTTATATGAAATCTAAAGGTCCTTCAGCACGCACATTATGTACAAACACACATTTAAACAAAAAGAGAAAAAAAAAAATAAATAAATAACTTTCACTTTTATACTTTCCCTTTCAATAATTTATAATTTAATATTTCTTTTTTTACTGGACCAATAAAAAAACGAACATAAAAAAAAAACAATAACAAAACAATAAAAATTTATGAAATTTTGCGCATAAAAAAAAAAATTATAAAAAACAAAACCATCATAAGATACTTTTTGAATCTTATCGATTAATTTTGATTTTTATACCAAAAAAATCCAAAAAAAAAAAATTTTTTTTTTTAAAACAAATAGAATTTCTAAAGTTTATATTAAGTTTTATCTCATAGTTGACAGAGATAACTTATTTTTATGTATATAAATATGTTTTTTTTTTTTTTTTTTGTATTATAAAAATTTCTTTTTTATCTTAAAGATATATTTTTTTTTTCAGTTTTTTTTTTTATAATATTTAAGTTAAGTAGTCGTGATCTGTAATTACTTTATAAAAAAAAAAAAAACAGAAAAAAAAAACAAAAAACTGAAAACGCAAAGAAAGAAAGGAAAGGCGCTTTGATATTATTTTCTTCTTCAACTTTAAACGTTTATATTTCTAGCATATTTTTCTCTTCTTTCATTTCATATTTTTTTTTTTCTATTTTTTATTTATTTCGATTTTAATGTCATTTTTTCTGTCATAATTTTTTTATTTTTTATATATTTATTAAAATAGTTTCGGATTTTTTTTTTTTTCTTTGTAATATTCGAGGGCTACCATCACAGGAATTTTTCACCTTAGAGGGGAAATCAAATAAAATTAAAAACAAAAATTTCAATAATTTAAAATCTCATTTGGCTACTTCAAATATATATATATATACTATATATATATGTATATATATATTATATACCTATATAATTTATATATACATATTAATTTGTTGTTGTTGTTTTTAATTTATTTTTTTTTTTTTTTTGAGGAAATTTCTCCAAATTTGTATGCCTTCTTCATTATAATCTTCATTATTAGTGATATTTGTTTTTTTTTTTTTTTCTAATTTATGCGATGAACAGTTTTCATTTTTGCATAATTTATTTTTTTTTTTATAATTTAATTTTTCTTTTTCTATTTAATTACTTTCTCATTTTAGTTATTCATGAGATGTAAAAATAAAGCATTCTTTAGGATAAAAATTTGTAACCGTATAAACAAAAAAAAAAAAAAATATATAAAAAATAAAGAAGAGTTAAAAATAAAAGTAAAAAAAAAAAAAAGACAAATAAATAATAGTTAACTAATTTGTAGAAAATTTGAAAATTATAGAAAAACAAAAAAGAAAAAAAAAAAAAATTAGAAATCAGTAAAAAAATTTTTGTTCAGTTTTTTAACCGCGATTTTCAGTTTATGATAATGTAAAAAAAATTTTTTTTTTTTTAAAGAAAATAAAAAAACAATTTTAAAAAAAAAACAAAAAGTAAAATTTTAGTGGTTGGTTTTTTTTTTTTCTTTTAAATTAACAAAAAAAAAAAAAATTTGTTTTTAAATCTTATTAAATTTTATTAGTATGTATGTAGGTAATAAAATTAATAAAGATTTATAAATAATAAAAAAAAAAAATAAATAAATTATTAACATTATTAGTAGGGAAAATTTTGTGAATTTTTATAGCTGTTATTATAAAAAAAAAAAAAAGAAAAAAGTGAATTTTTTTATATTTTATATAATAATAGAAAAACAGGATCTAAACTAAAGATTAAAAATGATTAGGTATTATTATTTTTATTATATATAAGTATATATTTATTTTTGTTTTTAATTTATTCGAATATTTAAACAGGTGAAATCTAAATATACCTATATTCATTTATTTTTTTTTTTTATTTTTTTTAATTTTATGTTTTATTATAAATATATTTTTTTTTTTTTTATGTTTTACATTTTTGTTTTGATTTAATTAATTATGTGATAACACTTTCAAACGACATTCTTCAAGATACTTAAGATTATTATGAAAGAAAGTGTTAAATACAAAAAAAAAAAAAAACAAATTCCATATAAAGTTAATTATTTTTTCTTTTCTTCAAAAAAAGACAAAAAAAAAAAAAATGATTTAACACTTTATTTATTATTATTTTATAAGTTTATAACTTTCATTTTTTTCAAAAGAAAAAAAAATATTTTATTTTAATGTCCGTTTTTGGTATTACATTGAAATTTTAAATGGAATTTTTTTTTTTTTTTTTTTGGAATGTTTAATGGAAATTGGAATTTGAATTTCTAAATCAAAGAGATAATTAATATGCAATGTAAAAAAAAAAAAAACAAAATAAGAGAAAAGTGAGGAAAAAGTGATTTATATATATATATATATATATATATATATATTAGGTATTAAAAAATATGTAACTTTATCTCTTTGATACAAAATTTATATTCATTTTAGTTCAATTTTAGTATCATATATATGAGACAGAAATGGAAAATGCTACCACATATGATTTTAAACTAATATTGAAAGGAAGAACTAAAATGATGTCTTAATATATATATATATATATATATTTAATAAAAAAAAAAAAAAAAAACTATATTATATATTTCATTACATATGTATATATAAATAAGAGAAATAAAAAATTAATATAAAATTTTATTTAAATATATATAATATTATGTAATTATTTACCTTATTATAAATATGTAATGACCCTTTCCATATTACAAACACTTTCCATCATTTTTTATTATTATTATTATTGTTCCATTACAGTTAATTAAAGTGCAGAAGTAAAGTAGACTGTAGATTTTCTATGTAAATTATGTATATATAATATTGTATAAGTATATATAATTCAATATTGTAAATTAATTTATATATACGTCATATATATATATATGTATATATTTTTAATTAAAACCTGTAAATATATTTTAAAAATTATGTATTTTTTGTTTGTTATTTTATGATAGTAAATAAAAAAAAAAAACACCATATTTTTTATTATTTTTTTTTTTTTTTTCAATTTTATTTCTCTTTTTCTTTCAAGAATTTCTATTACTATTTTTTTTTTTTTTTTTTTGTTATTTTTTTGTTTTTACAAAAAAAAAAAAAAAATATATATTATTTAATTTCAAATACAAATATTACTGTTTGTTTGTTTGTTTGTTGGTTTTGTTTTTTTTTTTGTTTATTATTTTCTTCGTGTTTATTCTAACTGATGTAATTGTTTTTTTCCTGTTTTTTTTTTTTTTTTTTTTTTTTTTTTTAAATAGTGTTATTTAAAATAATTAAATAAAAATTTTAAACAAAAAAAAAAAAAAAAAAAAAATTTATACAAAATAATAATGAAACAAAATTATAAGAATATAATAATTTATATAATATATAATAGAAGAAAGTATATAATATATAAGTATATATGTATGTATATAGTTAGTTTATCAGTCGAAAATGAAATAAAAATAAAAACTCCTAAAAGAACAAAATAATAGTTAATGTATGTAAGCAAAAATAAAAAAAAAAAAACAAAAAAACAAAATGAAAACTAAATAAATAAATACAAATTAAAAAAAAAATAATAATAATAATAATAAATCAGTATGATAAAAAGTGAAATTAAAAATAATTAAAGCTTTGGTAAAGAATTTTATGAAAAAGAATCTCATGTTATAATATATTATATATAGTATATATATTGTATCATATATAGTAAAAGTGAAATTATTAGAAAATAGGAAAATAGAAGAAGAGAACAATATAAAATGTTATATTGTATGTTTTTTTTTTTTTTTTTTTTTTAAAGGCGAAAATAATGACAGTATAATGAAGGTTAAATAAAAATAGAAGAAAATTATAGTAAAAGTGAAAATGATATAAAATAAAATTATTGTCAATAAAATATATAAATATTTATAGAGAAAAACAATAGAAAAGAAATAAGAATAATAATTAATAGAAAAGAATTAAGTAAAATGATAATAAAAAATAATAAAATTGATATGAACATATTATTAAAAATAAATATTGTTTTTTTTTTATATATATATAAATGTATATAAGTATGTATATGAAATCAACAAAATAATTAACAAAATATCATTAAAGAATAAATGAAAAATTGTATTAAAAAGTATATATGTAGTTATGTAAGAAGATGTATGTATTTGAAGAATATTGAAAAATTGTTAAAGAATTGAAAAATTATTAAAGAATTAAAGAATTGAAGAATTGTTGAGGATATAAAAAATTGTTGAAGAATTGAAAATTTATTAAAGAATTGAAGAATTGTTGAAGAAATAAAAAATTATTAAAGAAATAAAGAATTGAAAAATTGTTGAAGAAATGATGTCAAGTAAATAATTAAATTTAGTAATAAAATTATTAAATTTATAGTTAAATTTTTGTGAAATTTTTGTTTGTTTTTTTTTTTTCTTTTCATTAAATTTAATAAATGGCAAGTATTTACCTTTAATTTTCCATTAAAAGAATAACACTTTAAACAATTAACAAAACCAAATATTAAATATAAACAAAAAAAAAAAAAAAAAAACACAAATAAAAAAAATAATGAAGAAAATTATAAAGAAAATTGCTTTTAGATTTTAAAAATATATGTATATACGAAGTATTTAGGTAGTTATAGTTATATATAAATTGAAATTATTATTATATTTAGAAGTTTATATTATTTATCTATACAATAAAATTTAATAGCGATGATATAATAACATTTAAAAATAGATTTTATTTAGAAAGTTAAATTTAGATGTTTGAAGTTAAAAGTAGAAGATAATAAGTATATAGGTAGTTAAGAATATATTTATTTGAAAATGAAAATAGAAAATATATAATATAGCGATAACCGCATATTATTTGAAAAAATTATATACAAAAGTTTTGCAAGAATTGATAAAAAAAAAAAAAAATTAATAGATAATTTATAATAATATTGTATAGATAAAAAATAAAAATATTAATGAATTTAAAGAAATATAAAATAAAATTAAAATGATATAAGTAAGAAAATTATATATATGTATAGACATAAAATATTAATGATAATGTTAGATTTTTGTTGAAATTCAATATTATTTTTGTTTTTTTATATTTTTTTAAGTTATTGTATTATAGTTATACATATTATGTATACTACACTTTAGTTCAAAAATTATTGTTACATTTGAATATTAAAAAAAAAACATAAACTTATATAATTGTAATACAATACAAAATTATTATTATTATAAATTTAAGATTAAGTATAGATAAAAGTAAAAAATAAAATTTATGAGATTTTTAAATTTTTTTTTTTTTTTTTAAAGTATAGATTAAGAATATAATGTAGTTATAGATATATTTATGTAGTTTAAAAATATTACAAAAGTACAATATATATATATATATATAGATTTTTAGATTCATAATTACAAAATTAAAAAATAAAACAATAAAAAAAAAAAACTTAAAAAAAAAAATAAATAAAATAAAAATTAAACAAAAAAAAGGCAAGACTAGATGAAATTTACCTAATACAGAACAGAATAAACATTATTATGACAAGTTACTGGTTATACAAAACAAAAAAAAAAAAAAAAAAATATTAATTATTAATATTAATAGTTTTTTTTTTTTTTTTATATTAATATTATAAATAAATATATAAAGTATATAAGTATATTAATACTTTTTTATATTAATATACTTTGTTATAATATAGATATTATTATTTATGTTTATATAATATATATGAATACATTATTTGTATATTAAAGAAAATATAGAAGTTGCGATTTTTAAAATAATATTTAAGTTTGAAAACAAAAAAAAAAAAAAATAATTTGAAAAAAAGGAAGAAATAAAATTTGATTATTTTAAAATATTAATATTTTACATATTTTAAATTTGTTTTTTTTTTTTTTTAGTTTTTCTCTTTTTTTTAAATATTAGTCTATATATAAATGTATATATATATATATAAATAAATAATTTAAAAAAAATCAAAATAAAAAATAAAAAAAATCAAAAATTTATAAATTTTCAAATAAATATAAAAAATGATTAAAAACAAAACACACCTAAATAAAATAATATTTAAAATAAATATTTAAATTAAATTTTTTTTTTTTTTTTTAAATAAATTAATAAATTGTTATTTTAATACGTTCACAAACAAAAATTTAATAAATTAATTAATATGTATGAATGTAAATATTACGTAGAGTGTTTTTTTTTTTTTTTTTTGTTTAATTTCTTTAAGAGTATTTTAAAGGTACTATGAAGAAATTAAATAAAAATTGATTATATTAATTTCTCCATCTCTCTTAATTTAAGCTCAATTTCTTTTCTTTTTTTTTTTTTTATATAATATTAAGTATTTCTTCCATATACATAATATTTTATGCACTTCTTATTTCTTTAAATGCAAATAAGTAGTATAATAATAATAAATATATTTATATTGGTATTTTCGTGTTTTTTTTTTCCTTTTTTTTTCTTTTTTTTTTTCTTCTTTTTTAATAATTTAAAAAATAAATACATTATAAATTATTATTTTTTTTTTTTTTTAATTAAATTTAAGAAATGTTTTCTTTTTTTTTGCAATAAAAAAGAAAGAACATTTCACTTTTGCATGTTAGGAAAACAATTAAAAGCATATTTAAAAAAAAAAAAAATATTCAAAAAATTAATAAACAAAAATTAAATTAAGCAAAAATTAAAAAAAAAAAAAAATTATTTATCATTAAATTAAAAAATTTTTCAAAAATTACAATTTCAATTCAAATTCGTAAAAATCTACAAAAAAAAAAATGTTTTCTTTTTTTTTGAATATTTTAAGAATTTAAATTAGTCTATATTTAAATTATTTTTGTTTTATATTAAAAACAAGAAAAAGAAGTTGAAGAAAAAAGAACTTTGACATGATTTTGTAACTTGCCTCAGTTCCTTTCTACATTCTCCTTTTTTCGCTTATTAACTTATCATTTTTTTTTATAAGGTTTTAATGCTTATTTTTTTTGTTTATTGTTGTGGTTTTTGTGCAGAATATGCCAAATCTTGGGCATCAATTGAACGTCCCCATCCACCATGCCCACTGCTTCCATAACTGCCACCAGCATCACCGCCAGCACTGTATCCACCTCCTGAATATGAATCATGACTTGCTGAATGACTTGTTGAGTGATGTGGATGTGCTACAACTTCGTATGTAACATGTTTTTCTTGACTTAATAATTTTTTCAAACCAATAATTGCTGATAATACTAATGCAATTTTACCAATTAATAATGCTTTACCAGCAATTAATGCAATTGCACCCAATAATAATGGTAATAAGGCAGCAGCTTTTAATGCAACTAATGCTAAAATTGGTCCTAAAATTTTAGCTGCTTTCTTTTTTTTACCTCTTGATTCTTCAACACCATTTCCTGATGATGTATCATCACCAAATAAACTATCTGATACATCTTCTAAAGCACGTCCAGTTGATGATACAGCATTAACAATATCAGCACCATTTAATTCCACTTTAATTGTATGTGATTGTAAGAAATTTGATACACGATTTAATAATAAAGATTCAATTGAATCGTCAGCTGAAATAGCACGTGGTGCACCACCAGTATTATCAGGACTACCTGGTGTTTTAACAACAGTAACACCTTCAGTTAATGCAAATTGATCACGTGCACCTAATACTTTATCAACAAAATTAAATAATTTATATTTAACACATGACACTGAATCCTTTCTTAAACAATCATTATAGATGCTATCCATAATATCAGTTTCACCATTGCCAATTGCATTTCTAGCATGGCCACGAGATTCTTCAGCTGGTAAAGCTAATGCTAATCCAATACAACATATTAATGTAATATATTTTGTATACATTTTTAATTTAATTTTTTTTTTAAAACTTTTTATATTTAAATATAATTTATTTAATTTTAATATTTGTTTTTTTTTTTTTTGTTTCTTAATTTGGTTTCACTTTTATTTAAATTAACTTAAAAAATGTTATTTTTTTTCTATTCACTGTTTTTTTTTTAACTATTTTAATTTTTTTTTTTTTTTTTATAATTTTTTTTAAAAGAAAAAAAAAACTTTTTATATATTTTTTTTTTTTTAAATTTTTGTACTATAGATACAGATAATGTCGCCGGATGGAAGTGCAAGGATGATTTGATATGATTTCCCAATGTAACATCCAATTTATATAGGCTACGTAAAAACTTCTTTGATTGTATACCCCACCAAATATGGCTTTCCCCAAAAAAGAAAGAAGAAAATAAAAGAAATGAAGAAAATATTAAAAAAAAAAAAAAAGAAAATAAAAAGCTTACACCATCAACATACCAAAAATTCTTTTTCTTCTTGTGTTTCTTCTTCAATACAAGCGTCAACAAAATACAAGAAATTTTTATCTTAACTTTTATTAAATTACGTTTGTATGGTACTATAAAAGTTCGACTCAAGCCATTTAAAAAAAAAAAAACAAAAATAACAAAAAAATTTTCTTTTAGCCTTGGCTTAAACTTCATTTAAAAGTATAAAAATTTAAAAGAAAATTAGTCATACATATTACTATATGTACATAATAATATCTATAATAAAAACATAATACACAAATAAATAAATTTATACATATACATACATATTATATTCGTATAAATGAAATTGTATAAGAATAACAGTATATTCAACGAAGAAATAGAAGAAAGAGATTTAAAGAAAAATAACAATAACCGTGTGAATATTAAAATACCTGTTATTATGATAATCATTTAAATATTGTTAATAATATTATTGATAATGATAAAAATGATTGTATTTGATAGTCATATAAGTACTATTATAAATATTTCAAGTAAAAAGTTATATTTCATACAAAAAAAAAAATCAAACATACAAATTTATCATACATAATTTATTGTATACGAAAATTAAAAATTAAAAATCAACAATATATTAATGATACATATACATATGCATAGATCCATATTATATAAATATATGTATATCAATATGTGTGTGTGTGTGTGTATAATATCCATATATACAAACACACATGCAAACAAGCATATTATTTATTTAGTCATACATTTTTAAGGAAAATTTCCCCAACGTACCTAACTGTTTTTAATATGTATAAAACTGTTTTAATACTGATTTGTTGGTTGATTATGAAGTGTAATAACCTTAACTAGCAACAAAATCACACAAAACAAAAAAAAAAAAAAAAAAAAAACATCAACAGAAACCATGTGATATGTAAACTTGTAAAAAAAAAAACAAAAGAAACAGAAAACAAAATAAGTAAATGAAGGAGAGAGAGAAAGCAAAAAAAAACAAAATGAGAATTAAATTTAAAATTTTTTTTTTCGAATATGTAGTTATAAAAATTACTATAAAAAGGAAAAATGATTATAAACAATAAAAAAAAACGTGTTTAATTTTATTATCATATGTATATGTATGTATGTATGAATAAAATGTACTACATATTATATTTCTGCATACATTTATTTATGTTACTGTACATTCCGATTTCATAGGTAATGTAAACGCACATTTTATTTACATTCATTTTTGATGAGCTGCTGCGGTGATTTTTGTAAATCTTTCATATACGGTTTTGCACAAATACTATAAAAAAAATAAATTTGTTATTTTTGTTGCTGTTTTTTTTTTTTTTTATTTTTATTTTCAATCAACAATTATTTGACTTTGATTTAATTTTATCTTTTTGTAGCTGTTAAATTTAAGTCTAAAGTTTATTAGCAAAAAACTTACAATACAATATAGTTTAGTGTTTTCTTTTTTTATTTAATTTTTAAGTTGCAAAATTGATTAAAAAAATAAAATTGAAGCCGGCTTTAGAGAAGTCATGGCTTCTTTTAGAAATCAAGTTCATGGTAAAACAGTGAAATATGATTTTTTTTTTTTTAATTTTTATTATAGTAAAACAAAAAAAAAAAGTTGGTAAAGTAAAAGAAAATTTTTTTTTAAAACTTTGAAAATAACTATTTTAGACATAATATTATCTACTTGTAAATATTTTTTTTTTTGGTTTTTTTTTTTTTTGTTGTTGAAAACTCAAGAAATTCAAGTTTTTTTTTTTTTTTTGTTTTTAATCTAGGGTTGACTATTTATGACATTTAGAAAACGAGACAGCTTGGTGCATGTTGCAGCAACAAAAAAAAAAAAAAAAAAAACAAAAAAAAGTTAACATGAAAAATTCAACTCGCCTTTATAATTTTGCGTGTACTGTCTGTAATTTAATAAGAGTTTATAAATTTAATTTTAAGAAAAATTTGTATTTGTATAAATATCTAAAATAAAAATATAATATTTTTTAAACTTTTTGATTTTTTTATTAATTTTTAATTTTAAAAGAAGATGGTGAGGATCCTTGAAATGTCATGTTCATAATATTTGTACCTATATCTTGTCAGTTTTTTTTTTTTTTATTTTTTTGTTAAGGTAAAAATGAACACTTTCGTAATAATTGTTATTTGTTTATTTTAAAAATAATATAAAAGTTTTTGTAATAAATAATATATTTACATATGTAAGTGAATGTGTAAACTAATAATTGTAATGAAAAGGAAAATTTTAATGAAATTGTACGTTATATAAAAATATTTGTACCTATATTCATTTTATTTTTCGTGTAAGTTATGTGTATAAAAGGGTTTTTGGTTTCTCTGACTAGAAAACTTTGAACAAATTGTTTTTTTTGGACAAGAATATAGTAATATGAATCACGAATTTATATTTAAAATAATTTTTATATAAAAATTAGCTTTTTTTTTTTAAATTCAGTAATCTTTCCGCTATTCTAGGAATAAATTTTTTCCTTTTTTTAAATTGGCATAAAAAAAAAAAAATTTTTTTTCTTGAATTAAATTAAGTTAAAACTTTTCAAAATATGTACAAAATTTCGTACATTCTTAATTTATTTTAAAGCAAAATACATTTGAAGTGAACTTTATTATAAATTTTACAATACATCAAAATAAATATATAAATTTTTTTTTTAATTTTTTGATTTTTCGATCTAATTCTATTAACTCACAGAAGTTTATTGCAAATTTTTATATATAAGATTAGCCGAATAATTTAAAAAGTTGCTTAGGCAATTTAACGCTACATTCCTATTGAATATAGTTCAGTATTGTTAAAGAACGAAACAAATCCTATATATTTTATGTTATATTAAATAATATGTTATTGTTTTAATTTCTAACAGTTAGCTACATTTTAAAAGTATTCATTTTTTTTTCCTAGATATTTTATATGAATATCTGTTGTATATATCTTATGTTAATATTCTTTTATTACATAATATATATTATGTTTCTGTAGCCTCTTTTTTGTTTTTTGTTGTTACTAAAATTAAACCTATGATTATTAAAGAATATTGATCTAATTTCTAAAACATGTTTAATAACAAAATCTCAAGTAAAATGTAAAATAAAAAAAAAAAATAAATAAATTATTTACATGTTATTAATTGATTTAATAATTTATCAAAGGGGCTTCGGTAGCCTAGTTGGTAGGCGTGTGGCGTATTAACCGAAAGAGTGTGGGTTCGATCACTGCACAGGTCGTAAGTGTTTTTTTTTTCTTTACATACCCCCTTTACGACCAAATATAATGTAAATATAGAGTATATAATATAAACAAAATAAATAATATTAGTATATAATTTAATAATAGTATAAAAAACCTATAATGGCCTTTGGAAGCCAATGGTTCAATAATATTGCATTACATTTATGTATGTAATATTAATATAAATAAATAAATTTATCAAAATTATATATAAAAAGAATCTAATCAATCGCGCAGTTCGTAAATTGCTAATCTTTCAGACGAATGGTATATCGAGTTCAAATACCTATAAAAATTAACTATTTAATTTTTAAACATATCCATTATAAGATAAAAAAGTATAAAAAATAAAATGTCTAATTAATATGTAAAGAAGTAATTCGTTAAATAACAGATAATAAAAGTATATATAGTATAAGTATAGTAAAAATCATATCAGCAATTTTTTCTTAAAAAAAAAGTGAAAAGAATTTTGTTGATAAAATTTGTATATGGTATTAAAAAAACAGATTATAGGTACGAAAAAAAAAAAAGTTTAAACCTAATGTTAAATTTGGCCTTGAAAAATAATTTATTTTTGTTTGATTGTACAATAGTTCTTAAAGTTTGTTCGTTCTAAAGAACACTAATTTTTCCCATTTAACAAAAATAGTATAAAAAATAAAAAAAACGTAGGGGAAACAAAACAGAAAAATGCCTGACTAAAGAATTGAAGTACCCCTATTAAAAAATAGGTTTATATTATATTTTTATTCAATATTTTCATTTATTTAAAAATTAATGGGGATAGTAAAAAAAAAAAAAAAGTTAATTATAAACAAAAAATACCTGTAATTTATTTGTTTCACTTTCTTTCTAATATTTAACGGCAAGGTTATATTATATACACCATGATAAAAATTTAATTTAATTTTTCTTACACAAAATTTTAAATCCGCAATAAAATAATAATTAATACAAATGAACTTTTATTTTCTTCGTTTTTTTTTTTTTTTTTTTACTATTAATAACCCTGAAGATAAACTATTAATCCATATAGATAATAAGTTACCAGTAATTTTCTGTAACAATTTTCATTCTTTTATTGTTAAAAAAAATATACGTCTATAATTATTAAAAAAAAAAAATAAAAAAAAACAAAAACAGCAAAAAAAAAAAAATTGAAATTACCAACAGATTATATTTCGCAGCCAGTAAAATCAAATATTTAGGTCAACTTTGAATTGAATTTGAATCATGGGACTAAATAACCCAATTTTATCTTAAAAACATATTAACTAATTTTATATTAAAATAAAAATTTTAAATAATATTGAAAGCAGAAAATTTTTGAAATTCTTTTCAAAAAAAAAAAAAAAATAAAAAAAAAAAATTATTTAAGAATGAAAGTATCATAAATTAATTAAAAAATCGCCCGTCATAATTAGAAAATCACCAATAAAGGATGAAAGTTATTTTTTTTTTTTTTCGTTAAAAAACGAAAAAAAAAAATTACATGTTACAACAGTTGAAGAATTTTCGAAGAGAATAAAAAACAAAACAAAAAAAATTATTCAGAAGGTCATACCAAAAAAGATTTCACTTGCAGATAAATTTAATCAAAAAAAAAAAAAAACAACAAATTTATATTTAAATTGTTAACAAAAAAAAAAAAAAAAAAAAAACAATTCCGATGAAATTTTAAACCAAACAGCGAATCAACCAGTAAAACAGGACATTATAACTGGACTTAATTTACTTTCTGTGTCCAAAGTGAAATTATTTTGAATTTGTCTTCAAAAATTTTTTTTGTTATTTATGTTTTTTTTGCGTTTTTTTTTTTTTTATTGCTGCTTTTGTTTTATTTTGATACAAAAATTCCAGGAAATCATAAATAAAATAAAAAAAAAAGGCCCAAAATCTTATTAGAGTTACTTGAATATATCTTTTTTTTTTTATTATATATTTTATAATGTTATATGCGGTTTTTATTATAATATATTAATTTTTTGTTACGAAAGTTGTATAAATACGCGTAGTATAATTATAGATAATCTATTTAAGAGAAATAATTTTAACTTTAATTAAATAAGTCTAACTTCGAATCTAAAATTTATAAAGGAGTAAAAAAAAGTATAAATCAAATTAATATATCGTCCTTTAAACATATTACAAAGATCTTAATTAAACACAATAAACACACATTTATTCATAAGACTAAAATTAAATTCATAAATTTTGTTTTATTTTACAAGCTAATAATGGTAACTTTTATTATTTGACAGGCTGATTTGACACAGTTGAAACTTTATGTACTGTTTATACAACACAATTGATAATCGAAATTAGAGCAAAGGAATGTATCAGAAGAGCGTTTCGCCTGTGGTATTTATGTTCCCTATATGATAAAGTTGTAAAGAGTTGCCATATGAACCAAGTATAATTTGACAGATGCATTGTAGGACATTTGACATTTTACAAAAAAAAAAAAAACAATAAAAATTATATTCATTTTGATAAAGGATAATATCAATATATAAATCTAAGAATAATTATTTAAAATTGAAAAAATAAAAAACAAACATTATTCTAATTTCGATCTTAAATAGTAACATTTTTATTACAAAAGTAACATAAAAATTAAACATTATCAATAACTACTATATATAGGAGGAGAATATAAATTTGCAATAAATTTTTTTTTTTTTACTTAGCATCAAGTCTACTGCAACTTGTTGTCCATTTTCCAAATTTGCAACATAAATTTTATCATTTATTTTATTTTTCTTATTTTTCAAATTAAATTCCATAGTTAGCCTCAAGGGGTGTGTAAAGTGGCTAATTTTAAATTGAAAAGAAGAAATATTGAAAATATTGCCGGTAAAGAATTAAGAAAATGTAAAAAAATATATAAAATATATTTGTATGTGTATGTACGAGTACATATAATTTTTGGCTTTTTAACTTTCTCATCTTTTAAAAATTGTTTTTTTTTTTTTTTTTATTTTTTACAATTTTTAATTTTTTGATTATAAATGTTTTTTTTTTTTTTGCTTATCAATTTCTTATCTTTATTTTATTATTAAGCAGATCTTCTGAATAAAAAATTGTTTTTTGGATGAAAATTAAAGACTTGAAGATGTTTTTTGATTTGGGAAAATATATCTTATAATCTGTAGATAAAAAAAAAAAATTTTATAATTTTAGTGACAAAAAATCTACATTTGTTAATTTACATTATTTTTCTATGTATACTTAAACAAAAAAATAAATAAATTTTATGATAGATACAACAAAATTATAATTAAAGAACAACACTAATAAAATGGTAAATAAAAATTTCAAAACAGCTTAAATATAGATCCAAAAATACTCGACCATTTGTTAGATTCAGTTTGTGATACAAATTTTGGAACTAGATATGCATATTATGTTCTAATGTTTTGAACAGTTTAGAGTTTAGATAGTAATCTAATTGATAGAATAATATAATATTTTTCGAAGCATTTTAATGTATCAAAAAATGTTGCTTCAATAGTTTTTTTTTTCTTTTTTATGAAAGCTAAGTTAATGCGTCAGTAATCAACAAACACCAGATTCGTAATGCATATTTAGAGAAAGCTATTCGACAAGAATTAAGTTTCTTTAGATTTATGTTATAAAGATACCACTCTGACTGAAGAAACCTTGAAAGCTTCTTAGATTCATGTAAGAAAGTTTTTATTTTTTTTTTTTGTTTATTCCCTGCTAAATGAATGTGATAAGGAAATTACACAGCCTTTCCTTTTCAGTCTTGACTGTAAATGTCGTAAGGGGGAGTTATTCTTACAACGTGTGTGGAGTTTGAAATCACACTCTCTCTCGGTGTTCTCAATGTATTTCACACGCTCTTACCTACTAGGCCACCGAGGCCCCGTGTAAGAAAATTTACCTAAATCTTAAAAAAAGAAACTTCCAAAATATTTGTTCCTTAGAGATTGGAACTCAAAACCAGCTACTTATATATGTTGTTATATAGGTTTATTATTTATATAATTTAATTAAAAATGTAATGTTAATTAACTTAACTTTACTGAAGTTACTACTGAGTAATTTTAAAAGTTTCAATACTAAATTTTTTAAGAGATAATATAAAGATTTATAATCTGAACTCTAAAATAAGAATAAGTTAACATAAACTGTAAAATATTTTTATAATCAATGAAAATAAATTACAATAATAAAAATTATACTAATTTAAAAATAAATATTTGTATCAATAATAGAAAAGTTTCAGCAAATATCATTTCAAACTTCCAAATTTAGTTATTGCTTTTATTTAAAGTCTGTATCAAGAAATTTCACAGATCTGCAGATTAACTTTAAAATGTATGTCTTGCTTTGTAATAATATCTGTCAAAAGGTGTACGACCTCTATCTCTACTCTAGTCACTACTGATGTTTTAGATCAGTCTTCATCAATAAAAAAATATATTAATATTTTTATAATAAATTAAGTTTCATTAATCAATTCAATTGAACTAAAGTAAAGTAAATATTAAACATCAGAATATCTTATATTCTTATTGTCCTTCCCTCATTTGTTCCTATTTTCTTCTATTTTCTTCAAGTTTTTACTATTTTATTTTAAAATATTCGAGATAGTATTAAGTAAGGAAACAGTAGCTTGTCTGCCTTCATTTTCCTTGATCGTTTCTTTTATTACTATATTTACCATATTATATACAAAGATACACTATTCTTTTCTTTCTAAGATATGATCATATCAACTAATTTTTTCTTCTTTTGGTTTTTCTATATACATATTCATATAAAATAAACTTTAAGCTTGTATATGTATATATGTTTTGAATTTTTCACTTAATAGTAAATCCAGATGTGAAACGTATCATATGGTATAATTAACATTTCGGTTGTGTACTTTTTGTAAACATTTTTTTTGCGTTGCCCACAACTGTATTGTTTTCAATATATTATGTGTTTGTGTAGGTATAGGATCGTATGAAATAGTATCACATACCTATTTATTAATATAGGTATCTTACTTTTTTTTTCTGTAATATACATACATACATACATAGTTACATTTCAACATAATATAAGTAATGAAAGAAATTTTAAATTAATATTTATAGAAATTTCTATAAACTTTATTTTGGGGTGTTCTATATAAGAAGATTGCAAAATATACATATATATATAAATATACAAGTACCATTTGTAAAAATAAAATTCATTTTTGTAGTAGTTTAGGTTAACAAACTAAACACGGTAGCGAAATATGGATGGTCTATGTTTAGGTAAATAATCCTTATATACAAGAAAGGGCCCGCGGTCTTTAATATTGGAAAACTTTTGGAATTAACATTCGTGGGCTTTAAATCCTTTTCAAAAAAGAATTAAAGCCCATGGGCCTTAATTCCACTAGATCGTATGGGCTTTAAGTTCATTTCGAAAAAGAATTAAAGCCCACTGAATAATGAAAATGTTTCTATCATGAGTTTGTATTTCATTTGACTGGAATTTATTTGGTAGCATGTCAGAAATCCCATGGTTGGAAGTCCCATTGAGACTTTTGACTAACTTTAATGAGCTGCAAGTCGCATGTGACTTTTGTCTCATTGTTAAGGCCTCTGGGATTTTGGGAGGGATTTTAGAAGTAAATTCAAAATCAGGGTTATACTCTTTTTCTAGAATATGAATATAATCCTCCTAATTCAAAACTCACATATACATATATCTAAATATTCTGCAAAATTATACACCTTTTGAATTTGAATTCAATTCTAAAATCCTTCCCAAAATCCATCACAATAGGAGTATTACTTACATATATATTTTTGAAAAGCATATAACCCTGATCTTGTAACCAACTTTAAAATCCCTCCCAATTCAGAATATTGCACATATACATATTAGTAAATATTCTGGAAAAAGGGAATACCCCAAAATTTTATCAAAAAGTCTAAAATTCCTCCTAATGCGTTTGTTCTACATATTATATTACTTTCTTCTTTTAATAACAAAAAATAGTGGGATCATAATTCCAATTCAAAAGGAATTAAAGCCCGCGGGTTTTAATTCCTTTTAATTATGGATTTTAATTCCAATTAAAAAAGGGATTAACGCACGCGGGCTTTAATTTTAAAAGTTTTGAAATTTAAGCCCGCGGTTATTCTGTCACTGCACCATAGGAAAGTTATGATATTGCGAAGATTGAGAAAAAGAATTTTAAAGTATACTCCAAAGTGAGCGCTTGTGAAGTATTAATATTTATCTAAACAAAAATATTAATCTTCATTTTTCATATGATACACAATATAATAATAATTGCCGAACACTAAGAAGTAAGAAGATATGTAGTGATAGCGGTGTTCTATATTCGCATTATGATACAAATTAAATGTTGCTTACCATTAGCAACATTCTGTATGTATCTTAAAAATTCTGAATACGAAATAACATGTTGCGGATTTGATAGATCTGAGGATAAACTTCCGCTAAGGGGTGATCATAAATTTAAATGACGTCATCACATAACGCTACTTTATATCTTCAAGTTTTCGAATAAATATGCTCTAAGTACCGATGGGGTCATATAGTGCCTGAAAAATGCATTACAAAATTTTCTTAACATTTTGATATCGTTTCATTTTAATCGGTATTACCGTTATGAGATATTGCGGTTAAAAGTAGGATTTTTACATGTAAAAATGTAAATAGGATGCACTTTAAAGTTGGATACAATATCAAGTTCGGTTTTGATAATTTTATTTAAGGGAAATTTGGAGATGACAACCTCTACAATTTTATAAGTTTTGTTGTTGTTGAAATATGTATGTAAAAATATAATTAGGAAGGACTTTAGAGTTGACTGCAAAATTAGAATTATGCGCTTTTTCCAGAATATTTATATACGTATTATAAGTGTATGTATATACAAGAATCTGAATTAGGAGGGATTTTAGAGTTGGATTCCATTTTATTAGCAATATTGTACAAAATGGTCGCATGTTATTGTTCTACATTTTTCGATCACTAGATGGCGACATCCGTACTAATGGCATATATATTCGGAAACTTGAAGATATAAAGTACAGTTCTGTGATGACGCCATTTAAATCTACAATCACCACTTAGCGGAAGTTTATCCCTATTATTTGTATATACATACATGTGGAAATTATAATGAAACACAGATATTACAATTATTCAATAATTTAATTAATTTATTAATAAATCAATAGTTTAAGTAAGTAATAATTTAATAAATGAATTTAAGTTAATGATTTAATCAAATTATAGTAAAATAGAGTTAAATACAATTTAAAGATTCAAAAGTAAAATAAATCAATTTAATAATAAAACAAAATAACAATATCAATCAAGTTAATAATTTAAATTTAGCTGATGATTCCACGTCCACGGTTAAATATCAAAGGGGAAGTTTTCTTTTAAAAATTCAATGATATAAAATTGCACAGCCGATTGAAGGAGACGGCCTCTACCGGGACACAATATAGACTGCAGTGTTACCGTCAATGCTTCCATTTACATATACATATATACATATTAAGAATTTTATTAAATTTATATTTATGTACCTATTTTAAGTTACACTTATTTTCTTAAAATAATTTTTTTTTAAATACAACGAACCTATAAAGATTTTAATGCTGTATTTTTTTTTGTGTTTTTATCCAAAACTAAATTATTACTCAATTTAATTTTTTTTCATTTAAGTGTAAAAGAGAATGAAAATTATGTTTAAAATAAGAATATTAGATTTTATATATGTAGATACTTACATATTTAGGTTGATATTCGTAATGCTTTTCTTATTACTCTCTGTTTGCATTTGAACACTTGATTTTTGTTTGGTTTCGGATAGGAACAACCAAAAAAACAAAATAAAAATGAAACAAATCATTCATTTCTTAATACATTATAATATAGGTATATGTATATATAATATACCTAATGTATTTATTGTATTTAACCATAAGTATATAATTATTTGAAAAGTTGTAATACATGTTATAAGTATAACTGAACTGAATGTAGGTATAGAAATTTTTTAACCATGAATTATGTATTTGGTGTGTTTTTGTTTAATATTTTTAGTTTTTTGGTTTTTTTATTTTTTATTCGCGGAATTTAGCAGTATAAGACAAAAAAAAAAAAATAAAAATAAATAATGTTTGCTTTCCAACATTTAATATTCGAAATTAACTTAATATTATTTATACCATTATACGTATACCTATCTGTACATATATAAATAATATTTTAATGTTTCTGTTTTTGTTTTATACAAAAATATTTGAAAAAAAAAAAAAAAAACACAAAAAAAAAAAGAATAAAAATTAAAAATTAACAACAATTTTATACATCATTTACCTTTACAAGGTGAATGATTTTTTTTTTACAATTTTTTCTTATATCCAATGAATATTTTGTATATAATATAAAAATTATAATATGTACACTTATTTGTGCTAAGTATTTTAATTTCAAAATAACAATTTTTTAAGCTTTCGATTTTTTTTTTTTGTTTTTAAATAAATTATTTAAAAATTTTATAAAAAAAATATATTTTTATGTATGCTTAGGCACATTTATTTTTTATTTTTTTACTCCTTTTTATTTTTAATTCAATGACAAAGAAAGTAGAGAAAATAATATTTATAGGTAAGAATTGATCGAATTTTTTTCTGTTAATTTGAAGAAAAATTAAGTTTTTTTATTTTAGAAACTTAAATAAACTCTGGATTCTAGTTTTTTTTTTTTTGAATTAGAAATTTTACTAAATTTGATATAAAGAAATAAAAAAACAAGTAAATGTAACAGTAAGTTGATGTAATCGACTTATTAATACCATATACTTGAAAAATTCAAATTAAATTAAAAATCCATCATTTATTTTAGATAGGTATATTTAATATAAACTAAAACCTTAAACGCTTTTAATGGTTTTGTATAGAGTATATCCTTGCACAAAATTGCAAGGATCTATCTTTATTAGTTTTGGAGGTGTGTTTGTTAAGCTTCGGGAGGCGTGTGGCAGCTACTTGAATCGTCTGCCTTTCTTTTATTATTCAACACGAATTTTAGGAACGTAAAAGGGGCATGAATTAATACCTTTGTACAAAATTGTACAAAACACCATTGTAACACCTTTGTAGAAAAAGTTTCTACCTTTATAATTGAAGATATGCTTGTAAGGCATTGGAAGGCGTGTGTCAGGTACCCGAACCACCAGTCCAAATCCTCTCTAATTTCAGGAACATAAATGAAAGATGACAGAACACAATTAAACGAAATTTAAAGATTCTATCTTTATTGGTTTTAGAGATATGCTCATTTAATCTTGGACTCGTTCGGAAGCTTCCAAAATCTGAACCCATAGGCCGATTTTTTTCAGTTGTAATCTCCGTCTTTCTTTCGTAAATAGTTTAAGCTTTTCCTTCATTATCAACAAGGGTTTTTTTTCAAAACAATTTTTACACTTTTCTTTATCTACTGCAGGGCTACTCTAGAATATATTAATTTTTACAAAATCTTCCACTATATAAATCGTTTATTCATCTTTTCCTAAACCTATCCATTATCTTCTATCGACTTTCATTTGATTTTTATAAAGTATTATCTAACCAACCTAATCTTTGTGGTTTGATATGAAGGGTTATTTAGTCAATAAAAAATTGAAAGTGCTTGTTTTTTTTCGTTTTTTTATTTAAGCCTTAAAAAAATTATTTTTTTTTTTTTAAGTTAAAATAATTAATTATTCTATGTATGTACAATTATTTAAATAAACTGTTCATAAAATATAGTAGATTATTAGTCGATTTTATAGTTTAATAAATCGTAATCTTAAAAAAATCGTAATTTAATCGTACTTTTGTTTTTGTAAAAAATTTCACTATATATACAAGTACAATATCAATGCAAATATTTTTGGTTTAAATATTGAAAATATAAATGATGACTTTATCTTCTTTTCATATTACCTATCTTAAAATGAAATATATAAAATCAAGATATTCAATTGAAATAATTGAAAGGAATAAAACTGAATAAGTTTATTATAAAGATTAAAGTTTAAGTTTTCAAGTAAGTGTAAAGATGAAAATTTTATAAAATATAAAATACAAGTCCAGTATACACTTTTGTAATTTTAGAAAATTAAAGTCATAGAAAAGACTTAATGTCGCTTAAAAATGAAATTGATTATTTTAAAATTAGTAAAGCTGATTATTTCACAAGCTTAAATGATTAAATGCTATTTTAATTATCCAAAAAAAAAAAAAATTTGCAGTTACTTTTAATTCGTTTTTATATTGTTAATTTGAAGTTTTAAAAACATTGTCAACGAGGTACTATCAAGTAATCACAACACAACTATCAAGTATCACAACACAACTATCAAGTATCACAAGACTGTATTTCATTTGACTGTATATTGTCACTTGTTTCCGTTTTCATCTGCCTGTATTATCATTTGACTGTTTTTTGTTTGATTAGATTTTATTTGTAACGAACTCTATAATTCTTTTTAATTATATGTTTTACACGCATATTTTAACAACAAATGAGAACTGCAGCTTCTAAACCCTTTAAAAACAAACAAATTATTGAAACCCTGATTTTGTAAACAACTCTAAAATCCCTCCAAATTATATGTTTTAAATATATATTTCATCAACAAAATATTTCAAAGAGTGGGGACTGCTGTACCCAAACCTGTGCTCAACAAATTATTGAACATCTGATCTTGCGTCCAACTCTAAAATCGCCCTAATGATATATGTTTTACTTACATAGTCAAATGAACTTCAATCAAATGATAATCCAGTCAACTTGCAAAAAATACAGTTAAATGACACAACAGCATGTACAGTTAAATGACACAACACACAACAACAGCAATACACATATGATGACACGCTTCCATTGTCAATACAATTAAACTTTCGAATCAAAAGCTGGCTAATAAAAATATAAAATTTGGTTTTCTGATATGCATTATCAAAATTTCGATAAAATTTTTTATAATATAGAAATATTAATTTATTATGTGAAACTTAATTTTATTGTAATTTTGTACATTGAAATTTGGAATGTCATACTTTAAAAGAAATATTTTTCACATTCATACTTATGCTATGACGTTTACTTTATATTGACATCGAAATACCCATTTAGTATTTACAAAAAACAACTGACTATATAAATAATTTGTAACCAATATTTATATCTTAACACATAAATATTTCTATTTAATTGTTAACTATAATGTGTGTGCAGTGTGTATATTTAAAAAAAAATTTTTCAAAAGATTTGACAATGAAAAATTATTCAAAGGAAATTTTTTTCTAACATTATTCAGGACATCTTTAATTATTTTTTTACCTTGTCCATAATATGTGCTACTTTTTGCGAAAAAATGTAACTACATAGGCACCGATTTTAAAATATTAACAAAAAAAAAATGATTAACTAACTTGGACATTTATAGAATAAATATTAAAAAAAAAAAAAACAAATTGACAGGTGTCAGTTAGAAAAAATATATTTTGTTTTTGTTTTTGTCATTTTATATAATTTTGAACTAATAAGTTAGTGGCATACATACATTATTAAAACAGTAGTGATAAATTTTTTTAAAGGTATTTTTTTTATAAACGTGAGATAGTCGGTAGAAAAACATTTAAGTAAATTAAATATTTAAAATGTAATAGTGTTGTCAAGGCCGATCAGTCACAAAGATTAATTCTTTTTTCGTATGATACTATGAAATTTTTTCATTGTTTTATTTTGCAATGTTTGTATTGTTTAAATTTTGATGGTAACTGTCTTCTGTTTAAAAATATATTTTAGAATTTAGACTATTTTCATAATTTTCACTACAAATATTTGTACAAAGATTTTGTATAAATATCTATGAGGGCGACGTGGCCAGAGGCCATAATACTCTTAGGTATTATATTATGTCCTATCGGCAGAGTTCCATAGTGGGTTATATGTCCAATAGCTGGTAGGCTATATCCTACTTCAACTTTAGGTGAACTAAAAACTGCTAAATGTTGTTTAAGGTATTCTGCTTCACCGCTGGTAAGACATATACTCACCTAACAATATTTGGGGATTAGTGGGACATAAACCCCAATGGTATTATGGTTCCAATGGTAATGGTAGAACTCATGACACGTCGTCATCTATGAGTACATTTTGTGTACAACATATATATATATGTAAAATATGTATTATATTCATAACACAAACTATTATTAATAGTATGATTAATGATTATACCAAAAAAAAACAAAAACAAAGCTTTCCTTAAAAAAATCTTTTATCATTTTCAAATGTTAATTAAACGATTCTGAAATAAAGAATTGTTTCACTATTTACCATCACTATTTACTGGATCACTATTTACTTTTTGATTTATTTTCATCTGAAGACATTTCTCCATTTTTAACATTTTTATTTTATAAAAATTATAAATAACCTGACAAGCAACAACGAATTCTTTAAGAATAGGATAGCAATAAATTGTAATTATTAAAGTAGAAATAAAATTAGATAATCGATATTTAAATTGAAATACAGATTTCAATTCATTTTCGTCATTTAGACATTATAGTATATTATGCTTTCAGAAAAAGTAAAAGAATTTTCTGCGATTGTATCTATGCATGATGATTGATATGATTGATTACTGTTTTAGGTATGCAGATAAAAATTTGTAATATGCATAAAATACAAATCTACATTATGATTGAATACATATTATAATTATTTTACTATTTTTTTTTTTTTTGCTATATCAATTCTACCAGATTCTACCTTTACAAATTTTTGTTTTTAATATTTTATTTATAATCATGTACTAAATAATAATGTTTAGTTTGAGTTTGTCTTAATATTTTGCGATTTAGAGTTAAAAAAAATAAAAAAAAATATTTCCTTATTTTAACGTTAAAAATGATATCAGGATTGGAAGGGTAAAGTAGATGTTGGAAGAACGAAAATAGAAAAACATAATATGAGAGAAGTATTTTGAGTAAAAATGTTAGTCTTCTTTTTAAATCATGGTCACAACCCTGTAGACAATATCGAGAATTTATTCTAATCTATGGGAATAGTTACAGAAGTCGTAGTAAACTAGACATTCAATGTTTAATGTAAGAATAATTTCGCTCTCTAAAGGATTTTTAACATATATGTAGGGTTGGGACTGTTCACTTTTCTTTCAATGGCAAAATAGTTTTGATAGCAAACTTTGATAGTAAATTTCATTTTACCCGGACAGAGCAATAGGATAAATTTATTGAATGAACTTTTTTTTGTTTTTATACCAAACCAAATATTATATTTGCATTGAACTCAATGTTTTACTTGATAGAAAAGTTTTAAAAATATTTAAGAGATCTGATTAGGTAAAGTAAATCTTACAGTCATAATAGAATCAGACCATTAATCAAAAAAAAAAAAAAAGAAGTTGGCAATAGCAAAGGGGAAAAATGAGCGTCCTGTTTTAATAATTGATTACAAACTTATCAAATGAGTTAACCATCTACAAAAACACTAAAATAAAAAAGAAAAATTACGCAATAAAATCGAAACTGATTGACAGATTGACATTGAATGCATCTAAATCTGAATGAACATAAACAAACATGAAATAAATATAAAGAACTAATGGAAATGGAAAGTTGGAAATTATTGCTTTACAATTTGAACTTTACACATAATTAGTAAATAAAATTTATAACTAAAATAATATCAAATAAATCGGAAATCTTTGGGAATTTCCTAGGAATTTCCTTCAGGAAATTACACAGCCTTTCCTGTTCAAGCGTGGGTGTAAATGTTGTAAGGGGGAATAACTCTTACGACGTGTGTTGAACTCCCTCGGTGTTTTGAGTGTATTTTATACACTCTTACCCCCTAGGCCATCAAGGCCCCGATTTCAATGTTGAAATTTTGTTTTATTAATTTTTCAAATAAAAAATTTTTAATTTATATAACAACTATCTGATTATCTTCAAAAAACCGAATTTAATAAAAAAAAACTTTCTTTTTTAACACTTTTTTAAAACTATTTATTTTTTTTTTTTTTCTCAGTTTATAGCGATTGTAATAATATTAAGATAATTAATTATTTTACTTATTTATGATAATAAATTTTTTTTTCTAGATGTTCCTCCCTGTTTTACACAAAAAAAATTAAGAACTCAAAAGTAAACAACAAAAAACAAAACGAAAATTCAATTACATTCGAGTGAAATTAATTAAAAAAAAAATAAAATAAAACTTTGAAATTGTTAAAACCTACTAACCTAATACATACTATTTATAAAATAAATATTCAAAAAATGAAAATATTAAAACAAAAAAAAAATAACTTTAAAGTTAAGATCATAACCAAATAGCAAAAGTTTTTTCTGCTTTTGAATTAGGTATCCATTTTTATGTTTTGTTTTTTTTTTTGTCAAATTTGAATATGGCAAAAATAAGAAACTCTACTGTCCGTTCAGATTGACCATACAAATAATTAAACAAATGTGATTAGATTGAAAATGATTTTAATGGGTCCATATGCATTTTAAAGCAGCATTATTTTTTATTTACTAAAATAGTGATACATGCTTGGTACTAAATGGTTTTATAAGTGCATCCCATAATTTATAATATCAAATAGGCATACATGAAGATCGAGGATCACACTTAAAATCCAAGAAAATAAAAAATCTAAAAACGTCAAATTCCATTTTTTTTCAAAAATCAAATGCATCAAAATGCAGTACTTTTTTGTTTAGACATATATTATTTAAATCATTAGAATTTTAGTGTTTCAGTGATATAACATTAGTGTTCGAATGTTTGTTCAGCGGAGGTTTGAGAGCGACAGCCTTCACTATTTTGATCACTTTGTTATAGAAATATTCAAACACCATAAATAATTAGGAAAGATTTTATAGTTGGTTTCAAAATCAGAATTATACGCTTATGCTATATATTTGCCAGAGTATGCATTTATGAATTCCATATTTATTTTGTCTATTATTTTGATTATACAAGTTTGGATTTTGATGCATTTGGATTTTGATGCATTTAGATTTTGAAAGTTTAAATTTAAATATTAGAATTTAGAAAGTTTGGATTTTGTAGCAGAACCGGAGATTGAAAATGGTTTACTGCAAAACTGTAAAAGAAAGAAATATAAACCATTTCAAACCCAAAAAAAAATAAATCGTATAAACAAAAACTGTAAAAGAACTGTGAAAGAAAGAAATATCAAGAAATGTTAAAGTGCAATAGTAATACCGTATATGATAATGATAAATATACTAAAAAATATTTTGTTTGTCCAATTTAATTTTATCTTTATTATACATTATGCGTGATGAACATAGGATTATTCTATATTACAAAAACCATCGACTAAACTAAGATCGATATAGTTTGAACATTATTTATTACAAATATTTTTACATTTTTATACGTTCTTTCCAACTAAAAATGATTACGACTTGTGTAGAATTTGAATCTGAACTCCATAATATTATACTTAATACGACTCGGCCATCAAAGCCCCGAATTTCAAGCAGTATTTTAAGTACGTAAATATTTGCATACTTTCAGGAGTAAAATTATATTAATTAAACTACCGTTATCATTTGAATGGTTTAAATTCATTCATTATTTTAATTTTAAGATGTACTGCATCAGATAAAAATATTATATTATTATTATTGTGACTCTATATTTTTGTTTTTCTTTTTGAATCAAATTTACTATAAGCCAAAGTCATGAAAATATGGTAAAAATATTTTTGCATAAAAGTTTTGTATAAAAGGAATATTGCAAAAGTTAATCTATAATAAAAAAATTTAGCCACGTGCCAGATGAATTTAAAAATAACATGAAATTATAATTTAATTTTTTTTTTTTTTTAATTTTTTTTAATGATTTTTTTTTATATTTTTAAAGTATTTACAAATTAAAACTTACAGAAAGGAAAAAAAAAAAAAATTGAAAAAAAATGTAAAGAAAATCAGTTCAAGTTGTGTTCTAAATTTACAGATTAAAATTTTTATTTTTTATTTCAGTTGCAAACACATAATAAATGCAATTTACTATAACTTTTTTTTTTAGTTTTTTAATCGTTTTTAATTTTTTTCCTTTTTTGTTTTCTTCTGTAATTTATGAGCATCTTGTGCCGACTCATTCAAAAAAAATGAAAAATAAATTTATAAAAAGTTGTTCATTATAAATGAGTATCTTCTAAAAGATTGGTCAAATGATTTTTCTAATTATTATACTTTTATTTTCTTGTTAAGATTTTATTCAAATATTATGATTTCAGAAAATCTTATTGGTTGTGGCTGACGAATTTCAAGAAAAAAAAACATTGTATAGACGAAAAAATTAAAAAGAAAAGTGGTAAAAATGAGCTATTCGAAAAAAACTTAAACAAAGTAGAATGTAAACCAATGGTTTTTAAAAGCGCACATTTCCAAAAGATAATTATGACATGCACCGAAATTTGAAAAATGTAAAAATAGGACTTTTTTACAATATTACGTGGCTGTAAGTGCGGAACCCTATATAACTAAAAAATACTATAACACACATAAAAATATATTACTGAAGCTTTAATTTTAAGGTTATGGGGAAAAATAATTTGCACCAGTTCCTAAGTTACGAGCAATTTTTCAATTATTGTGCCCTAAGATCTCTTAAGCAGGGGGTGATACAAAAAAGTTTCTGAATAAACTATATTAACTCTAAAAACTTTTTCTTGTTTAAAAATTTCAACTTTCTAACAAAAGCGTGCCGGAGTTATGAAAAAAAAAATATAATGCAAAATTTGGTTTTCACATTTAAATATTAAATTTAAAAAAAAATTGTGTAATTTTGATATTAGTTTACAAAGGTAAAAAATATTCCTGTCGAAGGGCGTTTTCAGATTGAAAAAATGTTAAGTAGAACATGAGATATATGCATTTAAAAATAGTGTTTTTTCAAAGTTAGAGGGGCTGCAACTGCGTAATGGATGGGGCTACATGAAAAATTGTTCTACAAAATAAATTTTTTTTATGAAACGTACCACCCATGGTTAAAATTTTTTTCTCTATCTTTAACGGTGTAGAAATTTTGTAAACAGACGGACAAATGAACGGACAGAATGACACTAATAGGCACATTTTTCCAAAATTTTTTTTGGAAATGTGCTAAAAAGTAATATAATTTCCTTAAGTTTAAGAAAATTTAAATGAATAGTTCATTAGCTGCATAACATATGGGAAATAAGTTCAAGTAAAAAACTATCATTTTTGCACTAATAATAATTAATATTAGTTGTAGCTGAGGCTAAATTCGTTTTCTTTAAGTAGACTATTAGACTATCATTATATAAGTGATACTATGACCTTTTGATGTTGATCTATAATAATTGCACTTCTCGTGTTTTCTATGTGCTGTGGATTTTAATTCCACTTATAATATTTCCGTTAGACCTACGTCTCTAGTTAAGTAAAAATCTTTTTAGGATTTAGTGCTGGCGCTTTTAATCCTCTTTGTTTCAAATAATTACTTTATATGTTTTTCTAAGTCTAATATCTGTCCATTATTAAACAAATAATTTAAAATTAGAACAAAATGTTACATTTATCTTTAAATATATGTAGAGTTATTCTACTTTTTCATATTATTTGATTTTTACACTATAATCGATACGCAATTATTGCAATTAAAGATTTCATAAAAATATTATGATTTCTTGTCATCTAGGAAAACTCATAATATTAATAAAAGTTGTTTATGTAATTAATAATTATAAAATAAAAACTTCAGATTGATTGAAAAACAAATTTTGAAATTTTCGAACAAGAGAAGAATTGTGACTTAACGTTATAAAATACCCACAAAAAATTACGTCACTTTAGAAAAGTAGTAACGATTGGGTATAGCGTTAAAGATAATTTTGTTATAGAATGCTGTATCCATGACCCCACTGTATGCTAAAATTTAGCGAAGGATATTTGCATAAAAGTCTATGGTTTATTTAAAGCCAATCAATTTTAAACAGCAACAATAATTCGATTTTATTCAAAACTTGTCGTAAGTTTCAAATTACACGTTTTTATTAATCTCTTTTATACATAATATATGGAAATATTCAGGAAAAAGGAAAATACCCTGATTTTTTAAGCAGTTCTAAAATTCATCTAAGTCACAATCTCGCATATATACATATATATATATATAAAAAATGGTTATATAAAAAAATAAAATATTTTATCATTGGGTTTTTTTATTTTGTTTTCATTAATTTAAAAAAATTTTTTTATTTATTTTCAGTATTAAAAATATACAAAGTACTTATTAAGTAAAATATGATATCATTGTCAATATTATTATGTTTTTGCTAGTATATATACATACATATATAGGTTTTATGGGCACTAGTAAAAAATGGAAATCTTAAAAATAGAAGAAATAATCATATCATATGTATTTTATATTTAAAAAAAAAACGACTAAAACATCGAAGGTGTAAAAAAGACAGGGATGAGTACTTCGAGATAGTTTGTATTTTTGTAGCTTTCCTTAATTTAAATTTAATTTACAATGACTATATTAAATAGGGGATCTAAGTGGCCTAGTCTATAAGAGCGTATAAAATGTCGAATCCCAGTAAACCCCGAGGGATTGTGGTTTCGGATAATCCCCCAGTTGTCGTAAGAATAATTCATCCTTATGACATTTACATACACAACAGGAAAGGAAAGGATGTGAAATTTCCTTGTCACATATATGTAGAAGAAAAATAAACTAAAAAAAACAAAAAAAAAAATTGTTGAACTTTATTTTTAATTTTTGTTTTAGGATTAGGTTTTCTTTAACGGTAAGGAAATTTTTTTTTTAACCAGTATCGAGCTTTATGGGACAATATTTGAACAGTATTTCAGAAGTGCGTTTCTTAGCGAACTTTATTACATGCGTATAAAATTGGATCTTGTAGTTTTCTTTTGAATGCATCTGTTATATCCCATTATCAATAATTTATCCTATTAACCTAATACTCTGTTGCAGAGGACTCTTTATTCTCATTTTTACGAAAAAAACTAATGTTTTTTTTTTTTAATACTTAGATATAATATATATGTACTTGATGATTCTATAAATTAAATGTTTTTTTAAAAATAAATGACTAATATTATCATTTATATATTATTAGATAGATATATTATTTTGTTTATTTTGTTTTAAATACAGTTACCCTATTACTTTCTCAATTATTCACTATCGAATAATGAATATATTTCAATATTATATATATACCATAAAAATTTTTTTTAAACTTTACAAAATAGTATAATTAACTGGTTTTATTTTTCATTATAGTTTTGTCCCGCCAATGAATATTGTTTTATTTCTTTTTTGTTTTTTTTCTTCTTTTTTAAAATAAAATTTGCAGACAATGTTTTATTTATTTATATTATATACATATATGTATATAATATGTATTTTTTTCTCTTTGTTTTTAGTACAGGTTCTTCAATTTTAATTTGGGATGAGAAAGTAAAACTGCATCAGTTAAATTTACAAAACAAAAAAAAAAAACAAAACAAAAAAAAAAATTAAAAGATTTTACAATATTTAATTTTTAATACCGTTAAAATTAAATAAAATGTTATACTCTTTTTTTTTTTTTTTTCTTGTTTCTTGATTTATTTTCACTTTTTATATAAAAAAAAAAAAAAAAAAAATAAGAAAATAAAAAAATTAAAATTTTCTTTTAGTTCCTAAAATATTTTAATAATGTTTCATTGAAGATCACACCTTTATCTTTATCTTATCACACACCTTGAAGGGAACATTAATTTTAACAAAAAACAAAAAAATTTATAGAATTTCTACTGTGAATTCAGTGGTTTTTTTTTTTTTTTTTTTTTTTGAGTTTATTCAGAAACGATGAGAAATTTTACTTTCTTTAATAAAAAAAAAAACAATAAAAACAATTATTTTAAAAAATCAGTAAGTAAGCATATATTTTTTTTTTTTTATATGCAATATTTTTTATTTCCATGTTTTCTCTTTTAACGGTATAACGGTGCAATTAGTAAAAATAAAAGAACTACTACACATACGTCTCATTTGAAATAAGGTATTAAACCCTTATGCCTATACATGTATTTACAATTTTTGTTGTTTTTATTTTTTGTCAAACAACAGGATTTCAATTCCAATTGCGAAATCTGATTAAAATAATAGTCTTAGTTTTTTTTTAAGATTCATATGAGCGTTTTTTAAAAATTAGTTATTATGTATTTTTATCTGTGTTCTACATCCGTTTATTTTTTCATTTAATTTCAATATTAGATATTTATTTATATTTTATTCCTGCAAAGTTTGTATTTAATTTTTTTCTATTGCTATTTATATTTAAAATTTAATTTTTCATATTCTTCCTTTAGCTATAAATAATCTATAAGATAATAAATAAATTGTGAAATCAAATAAAAAAATACATTAAATTTTAATAAAATATTGCATGTCAAAATACTTCTTTTATTTTAATAAGTTCTTCCGCTCTAGTTAAAAAAACAAAATCGGAATCAAAATGCCAATAAAATGATATCTAAATATTATTGCGATTATGTACAATATAAAATATGCAATGTTTTTCATAGAAATTTATTTATTTTTTTTTTTTTTAATTCTAAAAAATTAATATTATTTTTGCATAAAACTTTTAACCTTCCTGTCTGTTCTTGATATTTTTAACTTTGATCGTGTATATTGGGATCGAAAACCTAAATAAAATAAATATTTTTATTATATTTTAGAAAAAAATGAAACTTTTAATAAAAATCGAATAATTAATTTTGATAACCTGAAACATTATCGGATGTTGGTATGTTGAATCCGAGTTTTCACTTTGAAATTCAATATTTCCGGATTTCGAAGATATCAGGAAGAACTATTAATGCTACTGTCCTAAATGATACTCACTTGCAATTGGTTTGAACAATGAAATTTGGATTGAGATTGAAAGTGGATTGGACAACAATATGTTGCAAAATATGTTACAAAAACTGCATTAGAAACATTTAAACAATTAATGAAAAAACATATTTTTATTATTAGAAGTCAATTTGACCCCAATAAAGAGATTGTGTCCAAATTATATTATAATGTTTGTTGTGAGTTTTTGGTACTTGATAAAATTTTCGTACTGAATAAATCGTTTTTTTTTTGTATGGTATAGGCGAAAGAATGGAAAGATTTTATATTGAAACGAACGTATATGCTTTGTTACTTTGTAAAACATTTTCCTTTTGAAAATATGGTGCTTTGGATCAAATAAACCACATAGGAGAGGCAAAAGGTTAATGGCATTTATATGTTATCATTTAATTAATATGATAATATGATTTAATTAATATGATGAAATTAGAATGCATATAGTATAATTAAAAGAAAAATTTTAATTATATGCAAAATAAAACAAAGATTCAATTACCTTTGTTAAATTCTGTGAGAGAAGATAAAAGTATAACAGAAAAAATTTTCATACATAATTATAGATTAATCCAAAATAAAATGTATTTTAAATATAAATTAGAGATTATTACTTCCATTTATCAGAATTTATAGTTTATTTTTCATTTTAATATTTTTCTATTTTAATATTTTTAATTTCAATTGGATTTTTGATTCATCAATGATCATGAGTTTCTATTTCGTTGCAATTTTCTTCGAACAACATTACATTGCAAAAAATCATTTGTCAAAAAAAAACATATAAGTCAAATTTTTACTTTTAAAACATCCGTTTCAAAAATTTTTAAATAACATCAAATAGCTGGTATATAGGAGACATTAAGTATACATATTCTGCAATTGTAATCAACTCTAAAAACTCTCTGAATGCAGAATATACATATACATATACATATGTATATATATATTCTGCATTCGCATATATATATGTATATATATAAATATTCTGTAAAAGGCGTATAATCGTGATTTTGCAATCAACTCTAAAAACTCTCCTAATTCAAAATCTCGCATATAGATTCATATTTATACATATTCTGGAAAATGGGGAAACCCTGATTTTAAAACCAATTAAAATCTCTTCCAATTATTTTTGTAACCCCTATTGAACAAATTATTGAAATCCTGATTTCATATCGAAATTTAAATCTTTGAATTACAATTGAGAGAAGCGCCTAAAGTTTTGCTAAACAATTTATTGAAATCCTGATTTTATAACCAAATATGAAACTCCCTCTGAGTTTTGCCAAGTGTTACGCGTGTTACTCCTGTATTAGCTGTTTTAGTATGCTCTTGGGAGCTCTTGGGAGTAAAATTGAAAGATTCATAAATTCTTTATCTGATGTGTTTCAAACCGTTTATTTTACAATTAATTATAGTTAAGTTTTGATTACATTTCGGTTTTAAATTCGTGTATTAAAATTTTTAATATAAACTAAAACTAAAATTACAATTACAAAATATAATTTTTAAAAAAGAAAATACAACTCAAAATGAGGATAAAAAATAAAATTTTTCAATTTGAATTTAAAAATATTTAATAAAATTGTTAATCCATAAAAAGAAAATCCTTAATTATTGAAAAGTGTGTTTTATTTATTTTTTCAATTAAGTTATTTTTATACTAATTTTTTATTGTCATATCTTCTTTTCTAATAAACACCTACATTTTTTAATACCTTTATACCTGTATTACTCATGTAATAATATCGTAATCAAGTAAAAATATTTCAATAAAATTTTTTCTATGACATACCTACTCATATATTCTTAAAAAAAAAAAAAGATGCATTTTGACTATATGTATTTTTTTTTTCTTTTAAATTTGATTTCAACTTTATTAAAAAAAGCCAGCATCAACGTAAAATAAATATAAGCGGTGCGAAAAAGAACTGTAAACAAAAAGTAGCAAAAAAAAAAAAAAAAAACGCTTTCTCTGATCAAAATATATCGCAATAAACAACACGAATATGTTGTATTCTTTTTTATATTTCTTGTTTTTTTTTCTCAGTAGTTATAACTTAACTGGTATTATAATAACTTGTTTTGTATATTTAATAAATTTTTTATTTGAATTTATTTCTTTTGGGTTTTTTTTTTTTTTTTATTTAAAAGTTACTTTACTATTTTTTTTTTAGTTTAATAATTAAAGAATTTGTATGAAAAATTTTCGATATTTTCATGATGTATATATGCTTATATAGATATGATGAAAAATATAGAAAAACAAGTAAAAAATAACGGGTTATTTATTAAAATCTGTTATAGACTCTACGAATTTAAGATGCAAAAATTATCCCCATAAAATAAAATGAAAAAAGCCACAAAATTTTATATGGGATTTGGAACGAATTTTCATATGGAAAAAGGGTATAATATTCGGAAATTTTGGGGTCTATTTGCAGTATTTTACACAAATTAGCGTTTATTTTTTTATGTTTACATATAAACAATAGGTAATGTACGAGTTATTGGCCAATCAAAACTTTTTTATTTTTTACAGTTGTTTTTTGTTGAAAATTCTGACAGTCAATTGAATTCAAATTCAAAATTCTGATATACAATCGAATTCAAAATCACCAAAAAAAAAAACCTGTTAAACCTGTTTTGTATAATAATTGGAAAGGATTTTATAATCGATTATCTCAAAGATTTCAGCTTTTTCTTGGAAATTTTGTGCCCGTGGAAAAATAAGTAGTCGTGAACAAAAAACAGCTAGATATTTTTTAAAAAAAAATCAAGCCTTAATTCATAAAGGATTATTATCTAAAACGCTCCGGTTTTCTTTAACTTTATTTTGGGACAATATTATTGCTGTGATGTAAATTCACGGAGTCTTTGTTATAATATCATTGTTTTGTAATGTTTTACTTTAAGTTATAATTATAGTTAAAAGTTAAATTAATATAAAAATTTTAGGTTTTAAAATTTTTAAAGTTTTTTAAAATGGTCTTATCTAATATTTAAATGTTCTACTATTTGGAAATCTAACAAAAACAAACTTCTCTGTTAAAGAACCAACTTTAAAATTTTGGTATTGTTAATGTTACAGTTTATAACATATAAAATTGATTTAATTTTTAAAGAATTAATTTTAGATAAAAAAAATATGCAAAAGCCATTCTTAAAAGATTGTCTTTTGTAATTTAATTAGTAAGTTCAGTATCTTTTTTTAATAATACTTTTATTATTTTTAGCACATTTCCAAAAAAATTTTGAAAAAATGTGCCTATTTGTTTAACTCTGTCCATTTGTTCGTCCGTCTGTTTACAAAATTCTACATTCATTAAAGATAAAGAAAAAAAAATTTTAATCATGGGTAGGTCTCTTAAAATAAAATGTTGTAGAACAACTTTTTCATGTAGCCCCTCCAACTTTGAAAAAGCCCTATTTTTAAATGCGTTATATCTTATGTTTTACTAACATTTTTTCAATCTGAAAACGCCATTCGACAGAAACTTTAAATCAATAACCATTATAAATTAGTATAATTTTTATTTTGGAAATGGCCGCTTTTAACAATCGTTCGTTTACATTTTGCCTTGTTTTTAATTTTTTTTGTATAATATAAAAGACATTATTGTTTTAAATTCTATTTAGTGAAAAATCTTAAAATATAAATAATATTACTTTTTAAATGTAAGCTTAGCTTTTTATTCGGTTAAAGGTTATAATTAACAATACTTAAAATGATTGACAAAGAACTGATCCTTACCTACCTATACCAAAAATGATTCTAATAATTAAAGGAGAATCATCAAGATGAACATTATGTCAATGACAAGAGATTTTTTTTACTTTTTACTTGATTTTTAAATATTTTCAATAACAAAAACAAGATATATTTAGAAAAAAAAACTTTAAGTTTAGCTTTTGGAAGGGATGTAGTCCTACTTAGAGCATTTTCAAGTTATGAATATGAGAACCCCATTTTTATTCTTTGTGTAAAGGTGAGAAGTCATCTTACTTTAGTAAAGTTAATGTTAATTAATCAGCTATAATATTCTTAAAGGATTTGAACCACAAAGAAAACATAGATTTTAAAGTCATCTGTTGTTCGTAGAAGAAATAATATTTCTTACACATACTAACATTTTGTCCGAATCTTCTTAAAATTTATTCTAAATTGCATTTTCAAAAAATCTAAGAATCTTAAAATTTATATTATTTTATATGAATTAAAGAAAATATTAATGTTTTACCTTTTAAATTAAATCATATTAAATTCATATTACACTATTAAAAAAAAAAAATAACCATCAATTAAATTATTTTAATGTGGAGTGAGATTTATTCATTAATTATTACACATACATAAATGATTTCCGTTAAGAGAAAATTTAAAATAATATTTCAAAATATATATGTAAAATAATTGAAAAAGCAAAATAGTTAAATTAATTAAAAAAAAAAGTTATTTGGTTTTGCAAGATAATTTCTGCTCTCAAAAGCAAAGAAATTTTTTTTTTTAAATATACTTAATATTTTGAATTTTTGTGAAATCCCTTTTAATGATCTGGTTAATCTACTAAACTAAAATAATACTATAAAAAAAAATGTTGAATATTTATTAAATAAATTAAAATTTATTCTCTTCATTAAAGGCTTTTCTTCTTTTCTTATGTTTATTATTGTGTTATATTTGATTTTCCATAATTATATACATTATATTATGTACTATTATTGTATTGCCCCTTTATTTAATTAAATCAACACATATATCTACATGTATGCATTCAATAATAAATTATTATAAACTACTGAACTACTATTATTTATAAATTAACTGTTATTGTAAACTTTCATTTCCATTCATTTATTTATTTATTTATTTTAATAATAGTTTTTATGCTAACCTTTATTAACCCATCAAAACATATATGTATGCATATATGTATGCATATATGTACATATGTATATTTAAAATATAATAATATGAACTTAAAAATGAAATAATAAGGAAAAACAAAAACAAGAAAAATATAAAAAAAAAACATGAATTAACAAAAGAAAAAATAAATAAAAAAAAAAATCTTAAAGTGAAAATTATTACTGATTAATTAAAAAAAGAAAAACTGTACTTAGCAGTTTTTTTTTTTCTTTTAGTATTATTAACCTTTTATAGAATAAAAGTTTTATCTTATACATACATGAGTAATCATATACGCTTGAATATGATGTCTATAAATAAAATATAGTGATTGTGTTTACACAATTATTAAATATTGCAATAATATTTTAACACTTTCTTCTTTTACCAGGAAAATTTTAAAATCATCGTTTAAAAATCATTAATTTGATTGAAATTGACCATTATATGAACTAAAACATAACTGAATAAAATAACTGACTGACATAAATAAATTACAAATACGTGCTCGTTATCTAATCACTTGTAACATATGTTGATTGTGATAATATGATTTATTAAAATTTGGTTATAAGTATTTAGTTTAAAAATTATTAAAAGGGCATTGACTGTCTCCATAAGCCGATTTGATAAACGAGCGTCTTAGGGAGTTGGGGTGCACAACGGTTTTTAGTACATATGTGTAAGGATAGCTGCCTAATGTTTAACCCCCCTACCAAACAACAACAAGGGAATTAAGGAGATTATTTTAATTTCATTTAATTTCACTTAATAAAACTATAGATCATATTGGCTTAAGTTTCGATAACTGATTCTGACTCATCAAATTATTAAATATATATTCACTTTTTCATTGACCGATTTAATTTGATTTCCATCATTGATTTGATTTTCCATTTCCAGCTTGAGAATTCTTTCTTACGAAAGGTATCCATCAAAATTGTTTTTGTAATACCAATTCTTGTGTTAATTTTTTTTTAAATTAAATTTTTTTTCTATTAATTTTGATGGGCAACGCCGTTATAATAATACTGGTAATATACATATGGGCATTACATATACATAAATTGTAATGAAGAAATAAATCTCAAAATTACTCTACAGTTAGTTCCTTAGTTTTAATGAAAGTCTTTAGTTTTCGTTGTTCTTTAATGGAAATTAGGCGTGGCTAATTGACGCTGCAACTATGTATGTGTATCTATTTTTTATTTTCAAAATGAAGAAATTAAAATATAAATTAAAAAATAATCATATTTCCTTATCTAATTGAGAGCTATTTAAAAATTAATATAAAATGCTGGAGACAAATCAAGAATAGAAAATAAGAAAATTATTACAACTTATAAAAAAAAAAAAAAACTTTAAGCTCTATTATCTCAAAAACCAAGAAAAATAGACCCCCTCAGAAGAACAATTTTTTGTTCATTTTGGTGCGGCAAATACATCCTATAAATGATTGAATACAGATTCACCTTGTATTGTAAATTATTCAACATTCCAATATATTTTGTTTTTGGTTAGCAGGGACTTGAAAACAACCTCCGATGTATTTTAATAATAAGTATTAAAAGTTTAATTTTATTAAAAATAATTGTGCAGATATATCAAATTATGACAAAATTTATTTTCTAGATTTCGCATTTATGTGGAATTTATTAACCTCTGAATTTTCATATTTTCAAATATTTTTTCAAGATATTTTCTTATCTTTATTAAAGATAAACGTTCTTGATTCGTCGTATATTAAACACTTTCTTGCTATACATACTTTTTACAAAAATCCTTTTAAAATGTTAACTATTGTCAAATGAGCAGGTTGAAAAGTGGTGTTTTTACAGAGATAATTTTCATAAAGTGCTCAAATAATTTTCTTTCACGATAATTTTTTTGTATCCGCTTAATATCAGCCATTTCCTTAATATTAGGTATTTGGGTTAAATTAATTTTATTGCAGCTTCCTTAATTTTAAACTAATATTTTTAATTTTCGTAAATACATACATATATGTACATATGTACCTACATAAAGATTAAATCAATTACATTTACAATATAAATAAGTACATACATAATATGAAAAAATTAAATGCTCATACTTTAAGTTTGGTAAACAAAATTTTTTAAGAAACAATAAAAAATAGTTAATAAATAATAACTAAAGAAAAGAGTAACATTTACACATATGTATACATATACTGTATATTACATACCTACATAACAGTAACACATATCTACTTCATAAAAAATATTCACATCGAGTCGCGTGTTATTTAAAATTGTTCAACAAGCAATTGCAACAAAAACAAAAAAAAAAAAAAAATTATTTGACAACAGTGATTGTTGATTCATAGTTTTAGCACGTGATTTTTTTTTTTTGTTTTATTCTTTGTTTATTATTCATTTTATATTTTTCAATTTTTTTCGTCTCACTCTAAATTAACAGTAAATTTGTATAACCCCCTTTCTATTTTAAATTTTTAGATAAACCTTTTTAGATAGATATTTTCTACTATATTATTAAAAATATTTTCTATTGAACAATAGAAACGTTTATTTTAGCATAATATATCTATCTACTGTTTAGCAGTTTGACAGTGACGACCTTGATCTTGCAAATTTTAATTTGGATGAAATGGTATCCGGTAAAAATTGACATAAAACATATTCAAATATTAATAAAAAATAATCAAAAAAAAAAAAAAAAAAAACAAGGAATAGTAAACTAAATAAATTATTCAACCGTCACGTCGCAGTAACATCGTATATAGTTATTGTCATACTCATCAGCATTGTGATTATAGCAATTTCGTGTTTAAATTCGGTTTTATTGTTTACACTCACTTTTATTACTGTTATTATCATTCTGTTAAACTCTTGTGCAAAAAACTAAAAAAATAACATTTTTTGTTCTTTATTTTTAATGACCATTAGTTGTCGCTTATATCGGTATTCCGGTCTATGATCTATCATTTAAAACTACGTATTAATATGTGTGTTGTACATGCTTACTCACTCTGTCATTTTATGAGTACTTATACAACTTTTTAACAAAATATTTTACAATTAAAATAAGAAATATAAACGGAAAATATTAAAATAAAATATAAATTCAATAATATATGTATTAGTTCACAGTCAAGTAACGGTTAAAAAATCTTAATTAGTACCTACATATAGAAAAGAAATGTCAATATTATGTCCTACGAAATTATGAATCTAGAAAACAAAAATCCTCTTTCTTTTTATATCCTTACTGATTTGTTATTGAAAAATGGAAATCGTGTTCGAAGTTTGAGGTATTCACTTTTATGGATTAAGAAAAGCCTTAGTTTATATACATACATATAAATATTATATTTTAATTTTTAAACAAAATATTTTTTATATTACAATGCACTTCCACAAATATTAGAAATACAGATAAATACTATATATCTCTAATATTTGTGGAGGTGTATACAGATATCTCTTGTTATATTATTAAAATGACAAAAGAGATTAGAATGGACATTATTCTTTACCGTTAATGGCAATAATATTCTATTTAGTTTACCGCCTTTACCTTTACTACAATATTATTTGAAGCATCAACTCTCATAATTTAAACAATGAAGCATTTACAAATAACATTATTTAGGTACATTATAATGAATTGTTGAACGAAATTGCAATTTGCATTATATTAATGCATTGTTAGTTAATTTTTAACACTCACTGTAACATTTGTGTGTAATTTAAAAAAAAATAAAAAATTATCTACCAGTTAATTTTTTTCTTACAAACATAAGTACATTCTGCATAGATATATTTTTGTTTTAATTTTATTGCCATTTCATAAATTGATTCTGGGTCGCAAAAAATTAATGTGTTTTTGACATTGAGAAAATATTATTTTTTATGATATTTTTTGAAATAAAATTAGAAATATAAAACTTCTATAGATTTCGTATATTTTTAAAGTTATTTAAAGTATGTGGGTTAAAATATTCAGGTATTCTTACATGCATAATAATATAAGTATATATGTATATGTATACTTGTGTGTAAACGAGAAGAAAAAATTTCACAATTATTATATGTATATTTTTAAACATAAAATTTAATTTATTTTTTAGTGTTTTCTTTTTTAAAATTATTTCAACTGAAATTAAATTATGAGAAATAACATAACATGTTATACATTCCAATTACATTTTAAAGTTACATATTTATATTTAAGAAAATTCAAATAGTATCTATATTTATTTATATCATATTATATTATTTGATCAACTATGTATGATAAAAATTTTCTCTTAAATTAAAATTTATATGTAGTAAAAAATTCTTAGATCTTTTTTTTTTTGTAGAATTGCTATAGTAGAAACTTCGGCAATCTTCTGGTAATGGTATAATATTTTTTATTTTATGGTAGTCTTTTAGATATAGATACCATATAGACATCAGTATTTTATCCAAAATAATTTCAGAGTACAATGATAGCAGCCAGCATGTGTATATATTTGCCTATGCGAATCTCTTAGAGACTTCTATTTTTCTATAGAGAATCTTCTTAACTTTGTAATGCTTTGACAGAAGCATCAAAGTAGAATTCGTTTCACATAATAAGAAAAAATAAGTAAATATAACAGTAAGTCGATGCAATTGACTTATTAATACCCTACGTCTGAATAATTGCAATTAAATTAAAAATCCTTAAGTTTTTTAGCAGCTGCTTGAACTGCTTCCCTTTCTTTTCTTATTCAACTCGTATTTCTGGTAAGTAAAAGTGGCATGATTTGGCATCCTTGTACAAAATTTCTATCTTTATTGATTCCGAAGATATGCTTGTTAGGCTTTGGGAGGCGTGTCTCAGCTACCCGAACCGCCACTCCAATCATCTCAAATTTCAGAGACATAAAGAAAACACCCGTGTACTAAATTTAAAACTCCTACCTTTGTTGGTCTTGTATATATGCTCGTTTCCTCTTATGCACGTTCGAAAGTTTCCAAAACCCGAACCCATGGTTCAAATCTTCTCAAATGTCATTTTTTAATTTTAAAGAAAAAAAAAATAACAGAACACCCTTGTATCAAAAATAAAGGTTCTATTTTTATTGGTTTTGGAGACATACTCCTTTGCTCTGCGACTCGTTCAGAAGCTTCCAAAATCCGAATCCATGGTCCAAATCCTGTCAATGTTCAGAAATATAAAGAAAATATGAAACAATACCATTGTATCAAATCTAAAGGTTTTATCTTAAATAGTTTTGGAAATATGCTCATTTGCTATGGGGCCCATTCGGAAGCTTTCAAAATCCGAACCTATGGTCCAAATCCTTCCAAAGTTTAAAAAAATAAAGAAAAAACACCATTGTATCAAATTTAAAGGTCCTGACTTTGTTGGTTTTGGAAGCTTTTTACTTTATAATTGTGTAAAAAAATTGTGATTAAAAAAAAATATTTTATAAAATACATAAATTTTAGTTAGCGGTTAGACGTCATCTTTTTATTCCTATTTTACACTCAAAGCGTAACCTTTTCATCCCTGTTTGTTTACTTTTTTTGAAACATAAAAATAGAAATATTTCTATTTTATTTTCACTTTTGATCCATTTTTTTTGACATTTCTTCTATACATGTTTTTTGATATTTTTAACTGTTTTAAATATGGTGAAACTTTAAAACTTTTCTAAAGTTCTGAACTATTCTTTTTAAATGAATAGTAAAGTTGAAAGTAAAATCTTTTTTATTATGGTAAGCCACAAAAATCAAGAGATACCTACATATTATAGTTAAAATTTAAAAAAACGAGGAAGAATACAGTTGCCTTTGTCAACTCTTAGATACCCGTACGAACCGTTAGTATGTTCACGGCCTGTCACTCTGCTTACAATATTATTTTTTTAATATTTTAGTATTTTAAAATAATTTGGGTGAATTTTATAATTTCTAGTACTATGGGTTGTACATATATTCAAACTATATGTTTGTATTTACATTCTTCAAAAGCAGATTCTAACCTTCCACATAACGATTATCAATGCAAAACTTTTTCAAATATTCTATAGTACCATTTAATACTAAGCAGTAAATGTATATTAAATTTACTTAATACAAAATAGTAAATATAATTTTAAATATTATATTATATTATATTTAAATATTCCATTGACAGAATAATTTCTATAAGTACAATAAAATACATATATGTATGTAAATACGCCGCTAAATAATATACATATATACTCTTATCATTCATTCACTAGTGACATATACGATATGTAAATAAACATGATATTATATTAGTATGTATATATATCAATATCATATAAATAAAAATTCTTCAAGCAACCGTTATGCTGTTTATTTATTTACTTTTTTTGTACTACGCATTATATCCTCAACAATTTCAAATTATCGAGTAAAACAAAATGCAAAAAATTTGTTGAAGAAATTTGTTAGAAAATTTGAAAAAATCAAGTAACACTTTCGTCAATTATAAAGTAACCCTATATTTGGTCCAAACTCAACCAAAAAAAATAGGGAACCTACAAATTACTCCCAGAATATTTTGTGTAAATTTCAAGATTCTAGCTTTCTTAGTTTTTGAGTTAGCGTGCTGACGGACGGACGGACGGACGGACGGACATGGCTCAATCGACTTAGAATTTTTTTCTGATCCGATCCATACTTTTGAAGATATATCTAGCTCGTTTATTTCGAGGTGTTACAAACGGAGGAGTAATTTTATTATACCCGATCCTATCGTACGGGTATAAAAATGTTCAAATGTAAACGCTTGGAAAAAGTGATAATTCTAATTTTTTCAATCTACTGTTTAAACGCTTCAAAAATTAAATTTCTCTGAGTTTTTCATTTTATTTTTTAAACGTTTCTAAAAAAAAATTAGACGCTCGTCATTTTACAAAAGTGTAAAGAATAATTATAAGAAACATTGATGTCTAACCACCGTCTTAATTTTTCATATACATCTTTTTATTCCTATTTTACACTCATATATGACTGACTTGTATATATGTAGATGTCACTTTTACACTCATGTATGTGACTTGTATATATGTAGTTCATAAAAACTTAGGTAGGTACCAAAAATTTTAAGATTAAATTTTGTGACAAAAATTTTTTGGTTTTAGATAGAAGACACCATATTTGTTTAAATGACTTCTTATATAATACCATAGACTAATTAACATAGGTATAAATGGTTTCAATCGTATGAAAAGCTTCCTACTTACCTGAAAGCTTTTATTAGATTAAGTTGGTGACAAAATTTGCTTTATTTTTATTTTATGTATGATGTGTATGCATACTGCATCGAATGAATTTTGTATTGTTGTATTGTATGTATAGTATACATATTTATGTATATATTTGTGTTTCAAAATAAATTATTAAAACTATAATTTTTTCGAAAAAAATTCTTGAAAAGAAAATTTTTATCATAAAAAGGATAATTTTTTATATTTCTTTATGTAATTTTTTATATTTCTTTATGTAAATTTTCAGTTCATTCCTAAATCAAACTGAATTGTATCTATTAAATTATTATACACAACGTTAGAATTGTATACACTTTTTAACAATATTTTCTTTAAAATGAATAAACTCATTAAAAATATATTATTATAGATACTTTGGTTAGGTATTATTAAAAAAACAAGGTAGAATATAAACCAACTGTTTTTAGAAGCGCACATTTCCAAAAGGCAATGCAAACTGTGTAGAATTGTGACTTGCATCAAAATATAAAAATTTCATATAAAAAAAATGTGAAAATAGGAATTTTTTGCAATTTTGAGGAGCTGTAAATCCGGAACCCTATATAACTAAAAGCCGTTAACACACGCAGAAATATATTACAGGAGCTTTAATTTTTATGTCTTACTGAAGAAAAATTTGTACATGTGCTTAAGTTACAGGTGTAGGCATTTTCAATTTTTGAGCCCTAATAGCTTCTAAACAGGGGGTGGTACAAAAAAAATTTCCAAGGAAACTTGTACTAATCTTCAAAAAGTTCTTTCTTGCCTCAAAATTTCAGGTTCCTATTTAAAGGTATGCTGGAGTTATGAAAAAAGAAAAAAAGCAAAATGTAGTTTTTACATAACGGTAAATTTAAATAGTAAATTTCAAAATATTGCATAATTTTGATATTGTTTTACAGAGATAACAAAATTTTTTCCAACGGTTTCAGCTTGTAAAACTATTACGCAGAGCCTGAGATATATATATATCTAAAAATGAGGCTTTTTTGCAATTTTGAAGGACTGTAAGTCTGGAACCCTATATACAACTAAAAGAAACCGTTAACACACGTAAAAATATATTACTGGAGCTTTAATTTTTATATCTTACTGAAGTAGAATGTGTACAGGTGCTTAAGTTACAGGTGTTTAAACATAGGAAATTTTCAATTTTTGAGCCCTAATATAATAGCTCATAAACAGGGGGTGGTCCAAAAAAAATTTTCTGAGCAAATCTATACTAATTTTTAAAGTTCCTTCTGACCACAAAATTTCAAGTCCCTATCTAAAAGCATTCCAGAATGATGACGGTAGAAAAATCATGCAAAATTTAGTTTTCACATAACGGTAAATTTAAATACTAAATTTAAAAAAAATATATAAATTTGATATTAATTTAGAAAGTTAAAACAAATACATGTCAGATTGAAAAAATGTTAATCAGAACATAAGATATACGGATTTAAAAATAGGGCTTTTTCAAAGTTTGAGTGGCTGTAGCTCTGTAATGGATGGGGCTATATGAAAAAGTTGTTCCACAAAATTAATTTTTTTATGAGACCTATATCCATGGTTAAAATTTTTTTTTTACTATCTTTAACGTTGTAGAAGTTTTGTAAACAGACGGACAGACAGACAGACGGACGGACGGATAGAGTGAAACTATTAAGCACATTTTTTCAACATTTTTTTAAAAATGTGCTAAAAAAAGCAGAAAAAATCAGTTCAGTTCAGTTTTATTTTGATTGGCGCTAGAAATAAATTAAAAGATAATATTATATACATATATTCATTTTTTTTCAGAATTTTTTTTTTTTTTTTTTGAAATAATTTTAATTAAAAATTTCTACTATGTATAAATAAAATAATATTTAAAAAAAAAAAAAAAAACTCAATTAAAACTTCAATTTCGAATTAATTATAAATCATTTTGAACTAAATTTTAAAAGAAAATCAGATTAAAATCTAATTATAAATTACTGAATATATGTATGGATATGTATATATATATGTATATGCATATGAATTTATTGCAATCAAATTGAATATAAATAAATAATTATAATTTTAATTTCATATATATTATGTTAATAACTTAATAAAAAGAAAATGAAAACTTTGCACTAATAAATAAAATAATTTTTATTTTTTAACGATTTTAATAGAAAATTTATCATAGTTATCACGCAATCAGAATCAATTCGTCGGTAAAACTTTTGAAATTTTTGAAATTTACAAAAAAAAAAATAAAAAAAAAAAGTACAAAAAAAAAATATAATAATAAAAGAAAATAATGAATTATGTATTTTTTAATTACAAATGTATAATATTTGACCTTAAAAATTATTATATTCAGTTCTTCAATTTCCCACGATTTTTTTTTTTATTTTTATTTTCATAAATAGTTTATTTTTAGTTATTTTCCGTCAAATCAAAACCAAAATATATATATGAATTATTAATTTATTTATTTAAAATGTGTAAAAGATAAAATTAAAGAAAAAAAACCAAAAAAAAATCTAAAATAAAAAAAGTGAAAATGAATATTCACCTGTAATTCCGAACAAGAAATAAAAAAATATTTTATTGCTCACCTAAATAAATCAATCATCATTCAATAATTATTTGTAATAAAACATCAATTTCAGCTCAATTTCATTTAAAATTTTAAATTCATTTTTTATTTAATACTTTTTTTTTTTTTGTTTTTTTTTTTTTTTTGCAGATATTGGATAATCACTTGGATTAAGTTTAGTTTTTGATGTTGAATCTGTTAGTTTATTTTTTTTTAATGTTACAAAACTTTAATTTCTGACAAAAAAAAAAAAAAAAAAAACATTGAAGAAAATTTTTAAGTGAAACGAGACGTTGTGAAGCAAATATCGAACATTTTGTGCTTTTCATGTATCTTATTTGTAAAATTTTTTAAAAATACTTTTATAAAAAAAAGTACGGTATCGACAATGTTAATCTTTACTTAATAAATGAAGCATGCGATATCAATCAATACTGAACTTAAGATGTTATATACAATCCTAGTGGTGTTTTGTAAACCTTTACTTTAATAAACTGACTAAATGATTGTAATTCGAGTTTACAGTTACAGATGAACGATTACAAGTTAAATTATTTTAAAAGTTTGTGGTAGCGAAATGTAGCAATATTTTGTTTTTACGAGGATAGATGGGAATCATCGAAAGACGCTAAACAGGAACGAGTTTCCTTTTTTCTTTCAACAAGCATAATTCCTTTATATTAATGCCTTTTAATAAATTACATGCCTTTTTTTTTTTTTTTTTTTTTTTTTTTAATGTATTTCTCTGCCACATAAATGTAAACAGAAAATTACACAGCCTTTCCTGTTCAGGCGTGGCTGTACATGTCGTAAGGGGGAATAACTCTTACGACGTGTGTGGGATTCGAACCTACACTCCCTCGGTGTTTACAGCATATTTTATACGCTCTTACCCACTAGGCCACCGAGGCCCCACATGCCTTTTTTTGACCAAAAAATACGTTATTGGAACTTTAGTACTATTGTACTATTGTACTATGGAGTAAAAATTGTATATTAATTATTGAACTTTAGATTTAGGTTTAAGTTGAAATAATGCAAAATACTTTTCAGTAAATCAGTACTGATAGTCAACGACATTTTAATAATATTGTTAGAAATTATAAACGAATAAATCGAATCTACTATCAATTTAAATCGAAAATGAAATAAAATAAGAAACAAAATATATTGTTAATATCAGATTTCTTATTTACTTTTTTTTTTCTTTGCTTACATTTTAAATCATGATGATATTTTTGAACAAATAAATTAGCATGATTTCTTAGAGGTATGATCTATTGAAGTTTAAAAAAAAAAAAAAGAAAAAGAGAGAAAACCATTAATAATAAATAAATAAATAAATAAAATTAATAAAATATTCATTACTTTAAGAAAAAAAAAGAAATACAATCAATTTCTGACTGATTATTATTATTATTTTTTTTTCATATTTCTTATGATATTAAGTAAAATGTGTAGATTTAAAATGAATAAGAAGTTAAATAAAGGCGGATTTTGAATTTCCTTCCTCTTTCTTCTTTTTGTTTTTGTTTTTTTTTTTTTTTGTTTTTGTTTATATTATATAGGGAGATATTTTTTATTATTTTGCAAAAATTTCGTAAACTTGAATAATAAAATATTTATTATATTAACTATTATAATTATTATTATAAACATCAATCGTGTAATAAGAAAATGAATAATTTATGTTTTTTAAATTGATAGATTTTAGACCTACCTAACATATTTTGATATATTATGGAAATATAAAAATTTTTTTTTAATAAGATTAAAATTGGTTCAAATTCCGGTCACGTCATATGCAAAAGATCATAATAGCTTTTATCGTAATAATATCAGACAATATCGTAAATAAATAAATATAATTGTTGTGTAAGCTAATAAATGACGAAGATAATATGTAATATTTTGGAGCTTAAAGAAATTTCACTTTTATTAATCTCTATTAGGGGCCTCGGTGGCGTAGTTTGTAAGAACGTATAAAATACTCTGTAAATACCGAGGGAATGTGGGTTCGAATTCCACACATGTCGTAAGAGTTATTTCCCCTTACGACATTTACAACCACGCCTGAAAAGCAAACACTGTGTAATTTTTTATGTGGCAGAAAAATACATTAAAAAAAAAAATTAATCTCTATTTGGAAAATTCCTCTTTTTGTCTCACTTTTCTTTAATAATCAAAAAAAAACTTAGAGGTTGGTTATAAATTCAGGATTTTGATAATTTGTTTAGGTTGGACTTAGAAGTTTAGGGGTTTTAGAGTTGATTATAAAATCAATGCAACAACAATTTGTTTAGCTGGGATTTAAGGTGTCAACATTATTATTTTCAATTCTTTTCTGTTCTCTTTTCTATCTATTTGAGATTCCAAAAATAGATTTTGAAAAAACGAGAAGATTTTGAAAAAAAAAAAGAATGTTTGAAATAATATTTCATTGTACCCACAACATTTATGTTTCATAATCTTGTACACAATATAGCTACGATCGAGTAATTAATGACTTACTGGAAATAATGATTTAAGAAACTGAAATTTGGTTGGTTGGTTGGTGTAGGTGGCTGGCCACCGCCGCTCATAGCAGTGACCCCAATTAGCGCGTTAGCACCGTTTTGCTACCACTTCCGTGACCACAAGTCTTATAATAGGGGTATATTAGGTTTTATTTTAGATCCATTTCGTTGCGTTCAGAAACCTTACCATTTCTGTAGGTTGCTTAATCCCTAGATCACTAAAATCATTGAGTTGATGGCTACCCAGAGTTGCTCTTCTGGCCCTAACCAGCGCTGGGCACGTACAGGTGAAGTGTGTGATGCATTCTTTCTCATTCTGTTCACCACAGCTGCGACATGAATTGAATGGAATACCTAGTCTGGCCGCATGTTCACCAATTGGCCAGTTTTCCGTGAACACACCTATTGTTCTGGCTATATTCCGGCAGGATAGCTTCAATAGATTTTCGGTAACTGAAACTTAGTTCTATATGAATATTAAGCAGCGTAGTGGATGGGCTATATTCTTTATAGGAATACAAGGGATAAAAGTTAAAATTTATTAAAAGAGAAACATTTTACAAGACGCTTTAATTAATTTAAAAAATTAAGAAACTATATTCAAAATTAAAAGATCTAGCATATGAGAAATTTTTGTTATGGTTTTTCAATCATTAGTAAGTTGAAACATCATAGAAATTGACCTTAGAGCATACATATAGACAAACAATATTATATGTATTTTTTATATTTTTTATGTTACCAATGGTATTCCTCTATCATTGGTAACATAATTACAGTAAGTCTTGTATAATAATATAAAAATGTTTTGCTTTTCTCGTTCCAATGATTTGTAGTTTCGTTAAGTGTTACTTTTTATTCATTTAGATATGATGTTTAACCAACAATAAATTTGCCATTGAGTTTGTTAAACTTATGGATCGGATCAGAAAGAAGTTAGAATTCTAAAATTTTTACCACATTAGGTATTAGCTATTTCGGCCGGTGGGTTCAAGTATAGCTACGATACAACTTCTTTCTTTAAATGAAAATAACTCAGTGTTTATTGAAGCTAGGGAATCTGAAATTTGGTACAAAGATGTCGAGTTGCGTGCCAACAATTTCTGTAAAATTTGGTTGTACTAGAGCAGCAGGTTCAGATAGCTTGGATATCTTGGGAGTTGGAAGCTTGGGACTAGACATTTGGAACCTGAGAATGGATTATTAAGTTTCATGACAATTTTTTTTATAAAAAATTATCAAGTGGGGTCTCGGTGGCCTAGTGGGTAAGAGGTATAAAATACGCTTTAAACACCGAGGGAGTGTGGGTTCGAATTCCATCGTAAGAGTTATTCCTCCTTACGACATTTATACAACCACGCCTGAAAAGAAAAGGCTGTGTAATTTCCTGTTCACATTTATGGGGCAGAGAAATGGAATACAAACAAAAAACTATCAAGTTTTATGAAAACAGCATATAATATGTATATTATGTTAGAGGTATTGTTGAATTGACACAGTCTACTCTTCACTCTACCTTGTTTTTCATGATTTTAGTTGAAAGTAAACTTTTGAATAACTATACAAATAACTTAAAATTTAAATTTTCATAAAAGATGTATGTATAAAAAAAGTGAGTTAATTCAAAAAAGAAGTTTATCTCAATGTATTTGTAATTCAAAGTAATTTGATAAAAATTACACATTGTTGCATTGCACATGTTTCAGAACAATTAAAAAATTTTACCTCCCTTCCCTTCACTTTTTTTTTTTTTTTAAAGAAACAATATAAAACAAAACACCTATTTGTTTAACATAAATTTTTACTTAGTTATACAATTCATGTGTAGCAATTTTTTTTTTACTTTTTACTAATTAAAATATGGTACAGCTGAGTCATGAATGAGTATTGAATTTTTAACTGAGTAGGTACTTTCATTTAATAATGATTTTTTAAAACCAAATTAAAAGAAAATTCTAAAAGCGTTAAAAATACGTTTAAAGCATTCCCAATATTAGTATCTATTATCTCTAAACTTTAAATATTAGATATACACCTTAAGCTATTGCCAATTTTGTACAATATAAGATTTTTAATACATGAAACATTATCGTGTGCTCAAAAAACATTTTACAATAGTTAAATTTTCAAATAACATTCTTTTATTCTCACATACACGGCTGCAAGTTAAGTATAGTAATCGTAAGAAACTTGTCTTTAAGATTATGAAACTTCGAATGTTTTCGATTACGAAATCACTATTTGAGTTATAAAAGTAGAGGAAATATTGTGTATATGAATATAAGCAAGGATAGTTGTGATATTTGATATATGCGAAAATAATTTAATCTCGTTAAAATTTTAATACAGTTGACTTCACAGTTTACAGTTGATATTTTATACAATATACATTTAGTGAATTTTTTCACTTAACTGAAAAATCATCATTTATAAAGATAAGTATGTTAGTAAATAATATTAATTATTAGAAATTATTACTACTGTTGGTTGGTTACTATACTTATTAATGTTGAATATGTAAAAATAATACATTACCTAATCTACACTATAATTCTAAAAAAACTAAACCTTAATGCAATGTGACGTACATTATTTAATATGCAATGTTAAATTGCAATGCGAGATTAATCATACCAAACTAAGACAGTTAAATATGCTAGCATAAAGTTTGGTACTCAATGTTAATTTGTTAACGTTAGTAATAAAGAGCTCAGACTTTGATTTAATCTTTCTCAACATACGCGAAATTATTTCAAACTTACTGCTGTCTGTAGACAGCTATGTAAGACATTAAAACTTTCAACCGATCTAAAATTATTCGAATTATTTCTATAGGTACCCCATTCGTTCGCTCCCCAATAGTATAGGGTTTTTCTAGTTTCATAGAAATACTCCAGGAAAATTTAATTGTAATCTGATGTACAGTTTAGAAATTTATAAGTGACAAACAAATATAGACATTTTGCTTTAAATATAATATTATCTAGATAAAAAATTTACGATTTTTATATATAAATTTTACGATATTATAAAGTAAATAATTTATATTAATAATCTTACTAGTTAAGTCAGGTTAAGATATCAACAGCAATTTTCTCACATTTTTATATGCATCATTTATTTTTAGCACATTTCCAAAAAAAATTTGAAAAAATGTGCTTATTAGTTTCACTCTGTCCGTCCGTCCGTCCGTCCGTCTGTTTACAAAACTTCTACACCGTTAAAGATAGAGAAAAAAAATTTTAACCATAGGTAGGTCTTATAAAAAAAATAATTTTGTGGAACAACTTTTTCATGTAGCCCCCCCCATTACGGAGCTACACCCCCTCAAACTTTGAAAAAGCCCTATTTTTAAATGTATATATCTTATGTTCTGCTTAAGATTTTTTCAATCTGAAAACGTCATTCGACAGGTATTTCTTTTATCTTTGTAAATTAATATCAAAATTATACAATTTTTTTAAATTTAGTATTTAAATTTACCGTTATGTGAAAACCAAATTTTGCATGATTTTTCTACTTTCATAACTCCGGCACGCTTCTAGATACAAGCTTGAAATTTTGAGGCAAGAAAGAACTTTTAGAATTAGTATAAGTTTCCTCAGAAAATTTTTTCGGACCACCCCCTGTTTATGAGCTATTAGGGCTTAAAAATTGAAAATTTGCTATTTTTAAACACCTGTAACTTAGGAACCTGCACACATTTTACTTCTGCAAGATGTAAAAATTAAAGCTACAATAATATATTTTTACGTGTGTGAAAGGTTTATTTTAATTGTAAAGGGTTCCAAAGTTGCAGCTCTTCAAAATTGTAAAAAAGCCCCATTTTCAGATGTATATATCTCGGGCTCTGCGTAATAGTTTTGCAATATAAACCGGCAGAAGATCGAAAATTTTATTATCTATATGAAACAATATCAAAATTATGTAATATTATGTAATTTACGATTTAAATTTACCGTTATGTGAAAACCACATTTTGCATGAAATTTCTTTTTTCATAACTCCGGCACCCCTTTAGATAGGAACCTGAAATTTTGAGACAAGAAAGAACTTTTAGAATTAGTATAAGTTTCCTCAGAAAATTTTTTGGTAACGCCCCCTCTTTAAGAGTTATTACGCCTCAAAAATTGAAAATTTGCTATTTTTAGACACCTGTAACTTAGGCACCTGTAAAAATTTTTCTTCGGCAAGACATGAAAATGAAAGCTACAATAATATATTTTTACGTGTGTGAAAGGTTTATTTTAGTTGTAAAGGGTTCCAAAGCTGCAGCTCTTCAAAATTGTAAAAAAGCTCCATTTTCAGATGTATATATCTCGGGCTTTGCGTAATAGTTTTGCAATCTAAAACCGGTAGAAGATCGAAAATTTTATTATCTATATAAAACAATATCAAAATTATGTAATATTTTGTAATTTACGATTTAAATTTACCGTTATGTGAAAACCACATTTTGCATGAAATTTCTTTTTTCATAACTCCGGCACCCCTTTAGATAGGAACCTGAAATTTTGAGACAAGAAAGAACTTTTAGAATTAGTATAAGTTTCCTCAGAAAATTTTTTGGTAACGCCCCCTCTTTAAGAGTTATTACGCCTCAAAAATTGAAAATTTGCTATTTTTAGACACCTGTAACTTAGGCACCTGTAAAAATTTTTCTTCGGCAAGACATGAAAATGAAAGCTACAATAATATATTTTTACGTGTGTGAAAGGTTTATTTTAGTTGTAAAGGGTTCCAAAGCTGCAGCTCTTCAAAATTGTAAAAAAGCTCCATTTTCAGATGTATATATCTCGGGCTTTGCGTAATAGTTTTGCAATCTAAAACCGGTAGAAGATCGAAAATTTTTATTATCTATATAAAGCAATATCAAAATTATGTAATATTTTGTAATTTACGATTTAAATTTACCGTTATGTGAAAACCACATTTTGCATGAAATTTCTTTTTTCATAACTCCGGCACCCCTTTAGATAGGAACCTGAAATTTTGAGACAAGAAAGAACTTTTAGAATTAGTATAAGTTTCCTCAGAAAATTTTTTGGTAGCGCCCCCTCTTTAAGAGTTATTACGCCTCAAAAATTGAAAATTTGCTATTTTTAGACACCTGTAACTTAGGCACCTGTAAAAACTTTTCTTCGGCAAGACATAAAAATTAAAGCTTCAATAATATATTTTTACGTGTGTTAACAGCTTTTCTTAGTTATATAGGATTCCGGACTTACGGCCCCTCAAAATTTCAAAAATGTCATATTTTTACGTTTTTTTCTTATTACATGAAATTTTCAAATTTTTGTGTAAGTCACACTTCTAAACAATTTGTATTGAGTTTTGGAAATGTGCGCTTTTAAAAACCGTTGGTTTACATTCTACCTTGTTTTCTTTTCAAATAGGTATGCACCCAGTATGCATAAATATTTTAATTTTATGTTATATCACTTATAATATTTAACATTTTGTATGAAATTAAAAGTCGAAAGGTGAACACTTACGATTTAATTTCTACAAATAAAATATTGGCTTATAAAAATTTCAGATTCTTTATAAAATGTTGAAATCTGCACTTGATAATAATATATATTATATACGTATGCGTGTGTGTACTGATATTCATACATTTTTTAACTCTTTTTACTTTTGTAGTTTTTTAAGATATTTTTGTAAGCGAGAAAACTTTTTTTTTTTTTAAATTACTAGGTTTATAGGTTTTTAAAAGAAAATCGAACATGTAAAGTTTAAATATTTTTTTATTTGTTTAATTTTTTTTTTTTTAAACTTTATTTCTACAGATAAATGGATCTTTGTTTTTTTTTTTTAAATTAAATAAAAACCAAAACAAAATAATTATTAACCGTTAAGAAAATGAAAAATGAAATTAGTAGAGTTGATTAAAATTACTTAAAATTAATTAGTAATTTAATTAATTCTTTCCAATTTAAGAATTAAAGAATATACTTTGAATTTTGTAGTTCGAAAAATTTAAATATTAAAAAATAATTAATTTTTGTTATTATAAGGAAAATATATCCAGCCAATGGTGTTCAGCCATGAGTTCCAGCCATGAGTTCAAACCCCGGCTGGATCATATAGATTAATAAAAAATAATATAGATTTTTCTTATAATATTTAATTAGTAGAATATAATTAAATTAAAAATAAGTATATATATATGTTATATAAATTATAATAAAATATATTGTAATAGCTATATAATAAAATAATAATAAACCATAATTCTTGTATGAGATAATAGATGGCGTAGGAATAAAAGAAACATCTCATAGTCTTGTAGAAATAGCTACAGCCGACTAATCAACGGCTTAGTGAAATGAATGATTCACGAAACTGAAACTTAGTCAAATATGAATAATAAATCACATAGTGGATGCCATATGCTTCTCATTGGAGTAGCAAGGCAAAAACAAAATTATAAGGAAGTTATATTTTTCTTATAATTATAAGGAAGTTATATAGGTATAGTTATATATTCCTTAAAAACATCAAGGATTCTGAAACCGCTTCATGTGCGAAGTTTATACTTACTAGGATATCCTACTCAGGAATCTCAGAATGAATATTCTATAACTGTTTTTTTTTTAATACAAAAAATTTAAATTTAGGGAAGTGGTATTATAAGGAAGTTAGTAAGAAATATGATCGTGGTATAAAAAAAAAAATATTTCTTTATTAAATTTTTGAAATAAGCCGACTTAATGCTTGTACTACCTAGGCCTTTAAACATTTTGTTGAAAACAAGAGTTAAATTTAGCTTAGATAAATAACATGATTAAAAGCAATTCAAAATGTAAATTATATTATGTAATTTATTAAAACTATCAAAATTTCCCTCATTTTAAAACACAGAATATATATTTTAACTTATCTACAGTTTCTTTTAAATTCATTATTTTCACTAAGCCGTTAATTACTGAACTGTGTAGCTATTGTACTAGATTATGAAATACAAACAATGTATTATTTGTGCGCCATCTATTATCTTATACGAAAATTATTTATTTTTTATTTATTTAATATTAATAATATGGCCGAAATTTTGATTTCTATGCTTACATTATTGGAAAATTGAAATGGAAAATTAACATCTTTGTTATTAACTAAACCTTTGAACCTTTTGTTAAATTTCTCAATTTTAGAAAATTTAAAAATTTCCCTTTTAATTTTTTATAATCTTCTTCAAACGAAATAGTACATTTAAAAATTAATGTATTAAGGCATTCATAATGAGTCCGTATCGAAATCCCGATTTTCAAAATCCCGTATATCCAAAGCCCGCCATATCTCGCCATATCATAATCCCCCCAGTCTAAATCCCGCCATATCAAAATCCCGACATATCAAAATCCCTTCATTCAAAATCCCGTTTTTTTTTTTAAATAAAAATGCGGTTTTTTTAGAATTTTTGCATTAATTTTTTTATGCGTATAGCTAATGTTAGATACAACAAGGAGAATATCTGCCTTTTCTAAAATTAATGATGAAAACAAGATATTTGTTTTCAAGATTTATTTAAAAATTCTGGAAAAGGCAGATATTCTCCTTTTTGTATCTAACAGTGGCTGCGTATAATAAAAAATTGGTTTAACATTACATTTTGAATTAATTGTGCCATCAATTTTTGTTATTTTTATTGTATATATATATTTTGTTGCATTGTTATTTTTGTTGAACACACACACCTATTTTGTTTTATTTTTTGTTTTACTTTTTCTTAAATGCTGTAGAATAAAACTATTAATTTTTGTTATTAAAAAATTGAGATTTTTATTTTAATAGGTAACTTACAATTTTCAGTAATTAAAAAAAAACCATGTGGAAAATGGTAAAATATTTAAGATCTAAAATATGGTAAAAACTGCAATTTTAGAATTTTAATTAAAGAAGAATTTGAATTGTCGGGATTTTAAAAGTCGGGATCTTTCAGTGGCGGGATTTCGATTGGCGGGATTTTGATATGGCGGGATTTTGATATACGGGATTTTGATATACGGGATTTTGATATAGCGGGATTTTAATATACGGGATTTTGAAAATCGGGATTTCGATACGGACCCATTCATAATGCCTATTTTGTTTTTCAAGTTAAAAAAGTTAAAAGTTAGTTGATTATAGGTCAATTCAGTCAAAGAATCTAAACACTCAAACATTATTTTTGGGATCTTTCAATGAATTCCACCTACAGTCGTAAAACGTTAATAAATATTAATTGAAGAAATATTTAATTAGTTAATATGTGATTAGTTTAAGATATAAAAACATTCATCTAAAATATAATAAAAGAATTTAATTTTATAATTGGCTTTGTTTTGAAAGTGTTTTAGTTTTATTTTAAAAATTAAATTTTTTTTTTTTTCGTTTTTTTTTATATTTGTTTATCTATTTTTAACCTTTTATTTTTGTCATAATTTTATTTTCTTTCACCAAAATTATAATTTTACTGAGTAATTTTAATTATTATTTTATATTTTTTTTTTCATATTTTTGTGTAATTTATTGTCCAACATTTTATTAATTATCACATATTTTCATATTATGTATAATTATGCAAAGTGACAGTTAAAAGAAATGGAAGTGAAAGTAACGACGAACAGATTTATATTTTTTAAAGTCACGAGGATCAAAAGTAATTTTAATTTTATTTTATTTTATTTTATTATATTTTTTTTTTAATTATTATTTAAAAAGAAAAATATAAAGTGGTTAAAAAATTGTTAAAAATGAATTAATCATTTGGTTAAAATAGAAAAAAAAACAAAAAAAATCAAAATAAGTAAAATAAAAATGTGAAAATAGTTTTGGCGGATTTAACACTTCAATATACACTCATGTATAATAGTATTACGTATAATAAATAATAATAACTGAACGTGGTCAATGTACAGTAATAGCTTGGATATATGAAAATTATATTTTAAGATGTTAATAATCTTTTTAACAAAAATCATAAATTTAATTTAATTGACATTGTTAATTATATACCTAGTAAGACTTTTTCTTTAAATTTCATTAGTAAAAATCGATTATATGATTTTTTTTAGTAATTTTAACAATTAAAAATTGAATTTTAGTAAATTTTTGAAATTTTTTTTTAGAAAAGTGCACTTATTGTATTCACTATGTCAATTCATTCGTTCGCTTACATATAACTTCTGTATTGTACGAAATAAATTAATAAAATTTTAAGCATAGATAGCTTTGATTTTATTTTATATATATATATAATCCCATGGGTATACATTACTTTATAGGTACATTTTCCGATCTTTTCAAAAGTTTTCTGAGAGATACATTGGATCACGTGATGAAACGTTATATGGGCCCAATTAAGAGATGGAGGTAGTAAGAGGGTCAAGAAGCTCTTTGAAAATTTATAAGGGCAACTGAGATAATAAAAATCACAATTTTTTTTTTAGTTTTTTTTTAAACACCCTGTATCGAAATCGAATTGTACACGAAAGAAAAAGTGTCTAATAATTGACGTATACCCTCTAATGTAAAAGCAACTCAAATTATATAATGCCTTTTGTTATTGTTTGGAAATGAGGGGAATTAAAAAAACATACTGGATCATATTAGTTGATATTCCGTTTTATTACCAAGAGCAAAAAAAAAAAGGGAAAAACAGATTTATTATGATGAAACATATTTTTTGAAATAAAAGTGATTTTAAAGCAAATTTAACACTTACATTAATTATTGACCATAAGGCTGCGTTGAAAGTGACTAACTTATAATTTAAATATAAAATTTAAGAATTATTTTTAGCACATTCCCAAAAGTTTTTTTTTTTTTTTAATTAATTTATTACTTTCACTCTGTCCGTCTATTCGTTTTTATGTTTACAAAACTTCTACATCGTGTATAACAATAAAGTTTTGTATGGAACAGTGAAGTTTTAACCATGAATAGGTATCTTAAAAAACTTAATATTTTATGTAACCCATCGATTACGGAGTTGCAGTACATCAACATTGGGAAAAGCTATAGATTACAAATGTCTCAATTTCTAATATCTTAAGTTCCTTAAAGAATTACGTGAATTTTACGAGTATTATGTTAGATTGGTTGGATTTTGAACTGAATTCTTCTAATACTTTGAGAGTTGGTTAAAATTTATATTTGTCAAATATTCGGAGAAATTTTTATTATAATAAAAATAAAATTATAATTAAACTAAATATTGACAAAATCTAAAAAAAAAAAATCGTAAAGTATATGTTTAATTTTTTATATAGAAATCCTAAACTATATTTGATCTATCTTAAAACTAAAAACTTAAAACTAGACGCAAATTTATTCTTTGGTCGGTATTTCCTCTGAACACGTGCTAAATGCATCTTGAAAATGTATTCCAAATCTGGTTTTGGTTAACAGCAAAAGATATTTTGTATGTTGTATGTATTAGTTGAAGTCTGGTTGAGGTGAATTGAGGTTTATTCTTATAATACATTTTATAGATTATACATTAGATTTTTGAATTTATATAATGCAGATATTCTGTTCCAATTTTTTTAGGACTTTATTTTTCTTAAAGCTAACAGATCTTGATCATTCCTTTTAACAATCTCAAAAGTGTTTATTTAGACATTCTTAAGTATTTAAAAGATTTTTCGTTCAAAAAGTTCTTAAATTTCTAAAGGTGCAGGTGTTTTTCTAACATCGCTATAAAAAGTATAAAATTCTCAAAAACAATGAATTTTAAAAATTGTAAATATATACATATGTATATGCGTTATATATAAACAAAATGCGTTTTATTTTAATAAATTAAATTTTTTTTTTAACATTGGCAGTATGTATTAAATAAAAATTTTTGTTTTATAAACTTTTATTCAACAGGTATAAGAAAACAGAAATTCTATAAATTAAATGTTTGCCCCAAAATGGATATAGAACAAAACCGCTTCCATGAACTTCGTTCAGTGTTGTCTTTGTCTTTGTAGTATAGAATGTATATAATAAATTCTCTAATTAAACTATGAGTTGTCCTATTATAATAGTACTAAGGATCTAACATACATGTAATTTTGGTATGGAGAGAAACAAACAAGCGGCGATACATATACATATTAACAAAGTAACATTGCTGGAGTTAATGAACGTAAAAAATATATCGGATTGACAGTTAACAATTTAGCTGCTTTTATTACCTTATTAATAAATAGAAAGATAAATCGAAACGAAAAATATAGATAAAACATAGACGGTAATAAAAAAAGATTAACATTATAATTTAAAAATTGATTATATTTATATTCCAAAAAAAAAATGATTGCTCATTAATAATGCTAATATTTAAAATTTAAGTTATTACTCCAAATTCCACAGAGTGTAAAATATACAATATTATTAACCGTACTTAGATCGATTTTTTTTCACTTTTCATAAAAACAAAACCTAGGTGTATTATTATTTAATTTTTCTGGTAACCACATAATAAATCTGTTTTTCCCTTTTTTTTTTTTTGCTCTTGGTAAGAACAAATAAAGCCAATGGTTTTGTTGAAACCGCATCCATAAATCTTTAAAAAAAAACATCAAGTGTGAATGAACATCGGCATCAACAATACCATCAATTATATTATGGTATGTGTCAATTACGATTCTTTTTTATATCACTGTTATATACATTTTATGTACGTGTACCAGTACAAAAATATTGTAAATTTATTTCAATAACATAATATATACATATTCTTCCATTACTGTTACATATATATTACATACGTTTGTGCAATTTACATGGTTATATGAATAAAATACAAAATTATGATGATCCTAATGGTCTATTGATGCAATACCATCAACAATCAATAACTTTCGATTTTTGTTTTTGCAATATTTAATGTATTTTTGTATCTTTTGTATCTATGGAATACGAATCATAATATCAAAGTAAATATATTATTCTTCTATTTTCTTTTTTTTTACAGTTATTTGTTCAACTTTTAATTGCACATTTCCAAACTTTTAATTTTCACTCATGATAAATGAATTTTTCATGATAAACAGGAAGATTTTGTTTAAAAGCAAAAATAACTTTAGCAAGGAATACATCTTAACATTCAGAAAGTTTTGGGAAAAATATTAAAATCTAAATATTGCAAAAAGAGCCGATACTGCATCAAAAAGTTATGAATTTGAACTGCATTTTTATTTTAACCCATTTTAATTAATATATACTTTAACTTATAAGTCATAACACCAGAAAATATAAAATGAAACAATATAGAATTGCTTTAATATGAGTTTTGTATAACACTAAAATTTACAAAATATTTCTTCACTTCTACAATTCTACAAAAAAATAATATAGCGATAAATAATATTCTTTTGCAAGCACACATTGAGGGAAGGGATCTACTCTTCAATTTTGTCAAATATTTTTGCTCATTTAAGATCAATGTATAAAAAAATAAATAAACATTATTTTTCTTTGACTATCTCTGAATACAGGTCGTATACAATATGCCTAAAATGTCCTTTGCATTTTAAAAAAACTTACAAAAAAAATTACAAATTTAAAACGTCCCGATCAAAAATTTTTTTATTGTTCCGCTTGTAGATTGAAGTAGAACAAGTTTTTAAAATGTATTGTTACCATTCGCCAGTATTTAAAGGATAATATTATAACTTGAGCTTGCTAATATTATATTTTCAGCTTTTTTGTTTGGTTTTTTTTTTTTTTGGTTGTACTCTTCTTGCATTCTTCGAAAAAGAAGAACCATCTTTGTTTCCTCTTTTCGAAAAACAAAAGATAGATAAATCGTTACACAGGATTTGTAATAGAATATAGGTATTATATCCTTATGAATTTTATTTTAAGTCTACTATATTTTAAAATGTTTATGAAAGAACTTTATTTGTAAAATGTCAACTTTAATGTACTCCGGACCATTGTAATCTGTATGAAATCCGGACGATTTTAGTTATTAATTTATTATTAACCGACAAAAAATTTAAAATCTTTTCATTCGATGATTTGTCTTTTAAGGTTTTTAATTTTTTTGTATTTTTTTATACCCGTACGATAAGGATCGGGTATATTAAATTTGTTCCTCCGTTTGTAACACCTGGAAATAATCTAACTACATATACCTTCAAAGTTATGGATCGGATCAGAAGCAAATTCTGAGTAGATTAAGCTTAGTCCGTCAGCAATATAACTTAAAAACTAAGAAAGCTAGAGTCTTGAAATTAACACAAAACATTCTTACATGAATTTATAGATTATCAATTTTTTTTGGTTGAGATCCGACCAAAACTTCGGGTACCTCTCGAACAACTAACTTTTAGATCTCCACATTTTTTTTGAAATAGAGTTATGAAATTTTAATTGCTTTTTTTTAACATATAGATATCATAAAAATATTAATTTACAGCCCACCAAAGTTTGAAAAAGGTCTATATTTAAATTGTTATAACACAAGTTGTATAAGGTATATCTTCATTTTGGAAATGCCAAACGATTACTGCTTTTATTAGCTTTAAAAATATATATACAATAAATATATACTTGTGGCATACGGTGTCTTAATTTACCGTTATGCGAAACTTAAATTTTGCAAAATTCTTGATTCCTTCTATCTTCCAAACGGTTTAAGTTAGAAACTTGAAATTTTGAAAGAAGTTAAGTCATTTCAGAAAAT